>CM034238.1:42048166-43248166 GCA_019916065.1 Vitellaria paradoxa
GATGGCCCGGTTCTTGAATAATTGTCACAATTCATCACCCAAGTTTTTACAATTCCCTCAAATAGGATCTGTTTCAACGTAACGATCTCTCTAGATATGTAGCGTAGAAGTGCTTATCGCGCGACCGTAATTAAGAGAATATTTAATTGGTCAAAATCAATAAGAACTTTTTAATTATTATTAATTTTTTTTGTACTTTGTTCTAATTAAATTTTATTATATATCATTTTTATATCAAATTTTTATATTTTTACTGTACCTTTTAGTTAAACTTTTACCAACCAAACAACCCCTAAAAACACCTATATTCCGGCTCTCTATCCCTCTAACGGTGTTGCCTTTCTTTCTTTTGTTTTCTCCTCTCTCGGCGTTCACTGCTCAAACAACGAACAAAAAGAAGAATGAAAACAGAAAGAAAATGTTAAAAGACAATGAAAAAGACAAAGGAAAACGGACTAGTCCCTCTCTTCCGGTCCAACAACCACTCTTGGCCCAACTCGGCTCAGAAAAATAAATAAAATGAATCACTAACGCAAGACTACAACTCAATAATTTCTAATTTTTAAATGGTCCAAAACATAATAAGTGGCTAAAACAAAGTACCTTCTATTGGTAATACTGTTAATTTTTTTTATATTTATCAGTTTCTATTTTATATTTTTTATTTTTTGTTATCTTTTTTTTGAAATGAAAATTGATTTTGCATTTGGAAATGCAAATTTATTTACAATTATTAATTTTTATTTTCATAAAATGGTTAATTTTACTAGTTTTTAAAAAAATAATTGAATTTAATAAAATTCATTTTAATTAAATTAAATTAATTGAATAAATCAATTAAATTATTTAACAAAAATTATTTAATTAAATAAATATAAAATATATTAATTATAATTTAATTATATTATTTATTAAAAAATTGATCAAAATAATTTAAATAACGTAGTTTGATATTTATTAAAATTAATTTAATAAATATATTTCATATTAAATAATTTATTTATTATATTCAATTAATTATTATATTTAAGTTAAATTAATTAATTTAATTTTATTATTTATTAAAAATAATTTATTAAATTATATTTCATATTAATTAAACTAAATTAAATTAATTAATTTAATAAGTAATAGTATATATTTCATATTAATTACATTAATTAGTTTAATTTAGTTATATTATATTTTTATTAAAAATAATTATAGTTTAATAAAATATTTGAATAAAATAATTTGTTTTGATATTATACAACAAAAATGGACAAAGTGCTAAAATTGATGAAATGTTTGTAAGGGAAAAAAATAGAGTGAAAGCATTTTTTTTTTTTTACATTTTTCTATTTAAGTTTTCATGTCTTTCAAAACAAAAAATATAAATAAATTTAAAAAACATATTTTTGTTGTCATTTTACAAAATTTAGAAAACATAAACAAAATAAAAGAAACAAAAAAATGTTACCAAACGGAACTGAGGGTTATAGTTAGGTCATGGGGGCTAACAAACTAGTTTGGCCCAAGCCGACCAGTTGAAAAAATTCCCCAGAGGTAATACATGTTGCCGATTTGGTTATCCATTAAAATTAAAAAAAAAAAAAAGTTGAAAAATTAACCCCTTAAAATTAAAATTTCTAATAGATATTTAAATTAACCCTTACAAGGCTCTGAATGATTAGTTTAGTCAGTTGTTTAGTATGGTTTATTATATGCATTAACTTCTATTTTCATTCCTTTTGTATATATTGGGATATGAGGTGGGTGAGTGGCCAAGTTTAGAATAGTGGACACTCTTCATTTCTTTTACCATGAACATATACAGAATAACTAAACCACATAAATTTCTCTGAGTTGTGGTTGCTTTAATGTTTTAGGACCCAATATATAGTCCCTTGTGGTATGATATAGCCCTTTTTAGGTTTCAAGAGCTAATTTTCAAACACAAGTTACTAAGGTTGAGGCAATAAAATACAAGGCCACTACGGTTCAAATGGAAACCCAGATGGTTCGAAATCTTTGCTAAGCCTTTATCATCACGGGCTGCATTGCTGTTATGGTGTAGAGTCTGGCTAAAGCGCCCAAACGTCTTACTCGTAATCACATAGAAACTTTGTGCTTTGGCCCTACTTTTGTTTTTGTTTTTTTTGTTTTTCTTCTTTTAATAGCCTTGAGAGTAGTGGTGAAAAAGGGTTTAGTCGGGTTCGACTCGGCCTTAAACCCACGGTTGAGCCAGCCTGCCGCTAACTTGGCCGACTGACCCTTCCCTTCTTCAAGTCGGGTTGGGTTGGGCCAGGATCACCAATGCCTACCCTTGGGACCTAAAAGAATTTTTTAATATTTTTTAATACTTTTTCTAAATTAAATAAAATACAAATACAATTCAAACAAACACATTAAAACATTTATTGATAAAAATTAAGATTTGTTAAAAAAAAAAAAACAATTGAATTTGTATTACTAATTTACAAATGTAGATTTGTAAATAAAAAAAGATAGAGTAAGTAAAATGGTGCATCACTTCGGATCTTACTCATCCTAACTAAGTTGGCACATATAAGCTTGACTAATAATTGGAAATATTACTTTATCTGTACATCATTCTCATTCATCTCTACTATGTTCTTCTACTTCACCCAAATACATTACTTCAAAGTCAAGAGTAAGTTCTTCTTTTTCATTAGCATGTTGATTTTTCTTTTTTTAGCAAGATACCAATCTCGTAAACACATTAAGGTCTCTATTGTATTTGGGGTCAGTCAACTCCTGCGATCACTGATAATGTGCCCACTTGCACTGAATACTTGTTTGAATGCTATGGTATAAATTAAAAATGTGAGGATATTAAAAGGATTAAAAATTTAAATTTGTTGTCCCTTCCACCAATCTAAAAGATTGAAGTGATTTTTATTTTATACTAGAGATGCTCCCAAATAACATTGCAGATTAGATAAATATGAGTCACCACTTGTTGGTGCATCCATCCATCGATATTTCACTCGATTCCAAAAACTAGGTCCCCAAAATTAGGATGAGATGATCGTGTTGTGGTGGTTATCAGTTGGGCATGTGTACGATTAGTATCATACCAACCTATTATAACTTTCAATTGCTCTTTAATATGATTTAATTAGGATGAGAGGATTGTGTTGTGGTGGTTATCAATTGGGTATGTGTACGATTAGTATCATACCAACCTATTATAATTTTCAGTTGCTCTTTAATATTATTTAATTGCTCATGGGCACTTTCAAGACCATATAATAGTTCCACAACAATAAAATGAGTTAAATGTGATGCCTAATTTTTTACGGTTGTTAATAATTTTTGAAACAAATACATTTTTTCAATACTTAAAGTTAATCGTGAATTTAATTGTGAAAAAAAGTACATGACATTACCTTTTTATTTCAACACATAAGATGACCATGGAAAATAATAGGTTGAAAATTTTATTTCACATTAGTGCCAAAATTTTAGCGCTAAAATTTTAAGCAATCTCAACAGTGGTGAAAAATATCCTTGTTGAAAATTAGTAAAAATATTTTTGCAACCTAAAAGCGTTGAAAATAATACTATATGTCAACTATAAATTAACCGTTGATAAAAGATTTGTTTAATTGATGGACCAAGCCCGTGAATAATAACAAGCCCATTAAAAAAAGTAAAAACTTACATAGAACTTACAAAATCCTACACACCAATTTTCTAATCTTCTCTTCTTTGTGCCTCTTCTTAACTTTTCCTCTTTTCTATGCCTCTTTTCAACTTCTCCATTGATTTTTTTCTCTCATCTTCAAGAAGGTATATTTATCTCAATATTATATTATATCGCAATTATAAATATTGTCAATCCCCAATACTATTAACACTTTTTTAAATTTTAGGGTTTTGTAGTATTGAAAAAGGGAGTTTTTCTTTTTTTTTTTTGGTTTGATTTCAAATCACTGGCAACCGACCGGCATCAATTTAGGTATGTTTCATATATACATATAGATTACATTAGAACTGGATACTATTTTTTATTTAAATTTTTTTGGTTTATTTTTCCTCCAATTCATAGATCAGAGAATATATATTATTTAACCAAAACTTTTTTATTTTTTCTGAAGCTGCGATCTTCTCTGCACCTCTTCTCAACTCCTCCATAGATTTCTTTCTCTCATCTTCAAAAAGGTGTAATTATCTCAATATTATATTATATCGCAATTATAAATTTGGATTGTCAATTTCCAATATTAACACTTTCTTAAATTTTAGGGTTTTGCAGTACTGAAAAAAAGGAGACTTTTTTTGTTTGATTTCAAATCAATGGCAACTGACCGGTATTGATTCCAGGTATGTTTCATTTATATATATAGGTTATATTAGAATTGGATACTATTTTTTAATTTAATTTTTTTATTTATTTCTTCCTCTGATTTATAGATTAGAGAGAATATATATTGTTTAATCAAAACTTTTTTATTTATTTTTTAAAGCTGAGTAAAGCAAATCTTGTTTATATAAAAGCTGTACTTTCTCAAACTGTTTATGTTGTCCATAAGTTTACTCCAAGCTTGCTTGTTATGTTCAAAAAAATTTACTTAGAATGTTGTTACTGCAACAATAGAAATGGGCATAATTTTATATATGAATGAAAAGCTTAGAATATGCTTTATTAATTGTATTTTTAAATTTTATTAGTATGTCTTTATTTGTTTTGTAGAATAGAGATGAAGGAATTGCGGACATCAAAAGTGAAAACGAGAAATCATGATAGTTTGGAGCTCTCTCAATTTTGTTTTTTTTTTTATTTTTTTGGTGAATTTACTTAGTAGAATGTTATTTTGGAACAAGTTTGCAGATGGCATAAAGATGGACTAGTTTGGAACTCTTTCGATTTTTTTTTTTTTTTTTTGGGGGAAACTTGTTTAGTATAATGTTATTTTCTAACAAATTTACAAATGGTACAAAGATTGACTATGTAATTTTAAGTTAAATTTATGATGAATGTGTTACATTTTTTTTCTTATATAGCTAGCTAAGTTTATAAGCTTAATATTCATTTCAAAAGTTTGAAATGTTTAATTTTATTAACTATGTGGTGAAATATTGCAATTGGTTAATTCAAAAAAAATAAGATTTTTTTATATTATAATTAATTAGAATATTTTCAAAATTAAGGACAATTTTTTATATTATAATTATAATATTTTTAAAATGAATTAAAATTTTCAATGATTACTATTGTAAAAGAGAAAAAAATATTATCAACAGCCTTTGTCGTGAAAAAAATATCAAAACCTGTAGCAAAAACTACGGCCATAATCATTAAAAATAGACACTTGTTTTAACGGCCATAATCTTAGAAAATAGGAATATTATTTTCAATGCTTGATAACTGTGAAATATTTTCTTTTTTTACGGGTTCAATTTCAACGCTTATCAATGGCCACCTGACCATGAAAAATACCTTTTTCAACAGTTTTTTTAGTATTTTCCAGGATTCTAATAGTTAAAAATGAACTATTTTGTTATAGTGTTCTAAGAGTAGAGTTATTATTTTTTTTTTATAGCTAAGGTCTAAAATATTTGTATAACCAAAATATATTGGAGGTGATTTAAAATATTTACTAAATTTTTCCATCATTTTAATAACCATATTACTATAATAGGGTTAGGTAATATTTTTTGAATACATTATCAATAGTGGCCAATTGATAAAGAACCGTAAAAGATTTAGGAGAATAAACCCTACAAAATGTTTTAGTTGCAACATAAAAAAACATGTAAAAAAATTTTATAAAAAATTGCATTGGCCTAATCAATGTCCAAAATAGTTTCCAAACCAATAACTTAATTATTTAAAATAAATAATTCAATTGCTCTTTGATATTTAATAGCTCCTTTTAACATAGGGTACATTTGGAGTGATAAAAAAGGAGATAAAATGAGATAAAGTATGATAAGTTATGGGTTTGTAATTCGTGCAGTGAGATAAAAAGTAAATGACTTTTAAATTTTTTTAGTATTTTTCATAATTTTTCAGAATTTTTTGTTACTCCAAATAGAGTCATAATATAAGTTGAATTCCATCTTATCTTATATTAACTTCAATGGGCAATTTCCTCGGTTTTAAACCTATTTGGCTACATATACTCTTAAATATATAAACTCTTTTTGGAGAACTCATAATAGGAAGTACATTTTGTTTTATCTTTAAAATAAAGGTATCTAAAACATCCAATCCCTTTTGTTATAATTAAATTTAGTATATAGGCACAACAACACTCTAGAAATAAAACACCCCTTGAAGGCTATGCATTATCTAAGTAATTAAAACAAATATTATTATATGAAGTATTTTCTAAAGTAATGGAAAATATTTTTTTGATTAATCCTTATGATGCAAGTTCATTAAAAATAATTTCCCCCACAGTTACTCTAGTGTCGGGTCATTCAACTAATTTAAAAAAAAATGCATTTATTTCACAATCACTTTAGTGTCAGGTCATTCAACTAATTTAAAAAAAAATGCATTTATTTAAATTCTAATTTTCATCTTAGTAAAGTGCAGTCATATAAATATATTGAAGATTTTGATAAAAACTCCACATATTAGATTAAACGGACATTTCCTTCAAAATTTTCAAAAAAAATTTTCAATAGTTCCTTTTTTTTTTCTTTGTTTCAAAATCTTGTGAAACATGATTTCTTAAAGTGTTTCATGAAACATCATGAAATTGTTGTGTAAAATTATCATGAATAAAATTTTCTAAATTTGGATTTTCACTTATTATAGAAGGTTGTTAATATTTAACAATAAATTTAATTAAATTATTTTATGTTCTTGTAGAATCATAAGAAAAAAAAATACCTAAATTACCCTCTTCACTGCCTAAGTAAGATTGAGTAGCACGTGGAAAGAAAATATGTCAAATGAAAAGAGGTGTTGTTGGGGGGGGGGGTTTCCTACGTGAGGTTTGCTAGGCTGGGGGGTTGAGTTGAGGTTGGGCTGGGTCTTGGGTCGAGCACCTGGACCCAAGCCTTGAGCCGAGCGTTTAGGCGTAGGGTGGGCCGAGATAGTACGGCATTCGAGGTAGGGGCGAGCCGTTCCTCGAGTTGACCCGACTCTTTTACACCTCTACGTGAGAGTTCTTGTATATGAAGAAATTTGTAGGGTTGTTTTTTAAGTAGGAAAACTACGTACTTATATTTACTTTGGAAAACTGCTAGAAGGTACATAAATATAATTTGATGATTAAATAGCTCAAGTTTAAATTTATAAAATAAACCTATATGAAAAACTATGAAAATAAAAATTATTAATCAAAAAAGACCAAGGTATCTATACAGTATTTAATAAATGTGTAAAATTTTATTATATTTTTTAAAATATTAATTTAAAAACTTTTATATAAAAATTATTTTAAAAATTGAAATGACAGAAAAAATAACCAAAGTGAAAATATAAATAAAAATAATCCTGGCCATGAAGCAAATCTAATGATTAAAAATATGCCAAATTCAAAATTTTGAATTTCCTTATTACATAAATAACACAAAGAATGTAAAAATATATGTATTTAAAATTTAAGTGTTAAACACATTTAAACTGAAATTTTAATTTCAATGTTTATTTTTAATAAATTTTAAAAGAAAATTAAAGTCTAAATATCATTTTTTAAATAATAAAATTTAGTTGACTTTATCTAGTAGGTATCTGTACATTATTTAATAAATATGTAAAATTTTATTATTTATTACTAATATTATCACATTTTTTAAAATGATAATTTAAAAAAAATGCAAAGAATGAGGGATTATGTTTTCATGTGAAATAAACGAAAAAACAATCAAAGTAGAGAGAGAAAGAAATAATTTTAACCATTGAATAAATATAATAGTTGATGACATTTTTTAAAATATTAATTTAAAAAATTTTATATATAAAATAGTATTTAAAAGAGTGTGAGAAGAGTGAGGTATTATATTTTCATGTGAAATGACCAAAAAACAATTAAAGTGGATAGAAATAAGTAATTTTGACCATTAAATAAATCTAACGATTAAAGATATATAAATATCAAATCATAGATTATACTGTTATATAGATATCTTTGTGTTTATAACACTATTCCTGAGAATTCTTTAATAAAATTTAAATTTATCATGTTTAGAAACATAGATTCGTTTGTCGAATCACATAATTTTGTGTTCTTAGTTGTTTCACTTATCTTTAATTTCTTTAGTTATTCTTGCATATTTTACCATAGTTACACATAATTTAAATTGGTGAACCTATGCTCATAAGATTGGACTTGGGCTTGCAGCTTGAACCAGTCCAATTTGTGCAATTAACTACTTGAATGCTATAAATCAATCCACTTATTCAATTACTAAGTAAGCTGAAAAAAAAAAAAAAGGTCTGTCTCTCTCTCTCTGTCTCTCTCTGAGAGTTCCTGAACGGGCACGAACCATTTTGAAAAATCCAGTAAATAAAGGAAAACCTGCATAAGTGAGAGAGACAACATTGGCCACATGCCTAAGAACCAAAAACAACGACAACAATAACAAGGGACTAACTAAAAATTGAACTGGGAAGTGATCTGCTTCATCAAGCTGTCAAAATGACAAACCTGCAATCGTAATAGCTAGATCTCCTTCCAGCTATTGATCCTTTACAACCTTGGAATTATGCATCTCCAACCGCCAAACCTTCCTCTTTACAGAATCATAACAATTTTCCTTTACCTGATCATTCCCTTCGCGGCTCCTTTATCGTTCAACTTCAATAGTTTCAGCCCAAACGATCCTTCCATAACTTATGAGAGAGCGTACGCCGAAGAAAATGTCATCAAACTTACGAATTCACACTCCGTAACCTTCGGCAGAGCCACATATTCCAAACCAATGCAACTCTGGGACAAGGCTTCAGGAAATCTCACGGACTTCACCACCCACTTCTCATTCATCATCGATTCGCAGAATAGATCGTGCTATGGCGATGGAATCGCATTCTTCCTCGCGCCAGCGGGTTCGAGAATACCCGACGGGGCAAGGAAAGGTGGAACACTCGGCCTTACGAGCGATAACCAGACGCTGAATTCGAAAGACAACCCATTTGTAGCTGTGGAGTTCGATATTTATCCGAACCCGGACTGGGACCCGGAACATGAGCACGTAGGTATTGTTGAAATAGTTTGATATGCATTATTAGACTTATCTCTTAATAATTTAAAGTTTTAAAATAATTGATAACTTAACATGATATTAGAGTTCTGATTTTTTGAAGGTGTTAAATTTAAATGTTATTATTTTCTATTTATTATTATATACTTTATTTACTTGTATTGATACAGGTATTGATATCAACTCGATGAAATCTGTCAATAAAGTTACATGGTGGAGTAGGAGTGGTATTGTTAACGGAAAGAAGAATGACGCTTGGATTAGTTACGATTCCAATTCTAAAACTCTCAGTGTTGTTTTCACCGGTTTTGTATCTAATACAATTGTCCAACAAGAACTTTATTACGTAGTGGATATGAGAGATCACTTGCCAGAATGGGTTACTTTAGGATTCTCAGCAGCAACAGGAAATGAATATGCCAGCCAGAGCATTCTTTCATGGAATTTCAATTCAACTCTGCAAATTGGAAATAAAGATAGAAGTAACAACCACACAAGGCTGGTGGTTGGATTGACTGTGGGTGGGAGTGTTTTGGTTTGTGGGTCGGTTTTGTTTGCTCTCCATGTATGGAAGAAGAAGAAAAAGAGAGTAGGAAAAGATGATGAGCCTAAGTTTGGTGTGAACGTGGACGATGATAGGCAAGCAATCCCAGTGCTTAATTTTGAAGTTCCATTGCCTAGGCCTTCAAGAAAGATGTTTCTGCGAAGAGCTTCTGCTCCTCCAGTACTGAATTGTAATTAATCCACCCACATCCCCAATTTCTGATGATTGGACAACAAGCCAAGTACATGTCTTCATGCAAGATATTTATATATATACATATATGTATATTGGTTTAATAATTTCGATGTGAGTCGTCGTATATTTCACATTTTAGTCTCATATAATTTTTTTTCCACCAAAATATAATTTTATTTTGGTTTGGTAACTCTTAATATTGTTGTTCATAAACTTCATATTCTTTTAAATTAAACTAGACTCATTTGTCTAGAGGCGATTTTTTTTTTAAGTTCAACTTTTTTTTTTAAATTATCAAAAGTATCAAACAAAAATCATAAAAAAAAAATAAAAAATATCCAAACGAGGCCAGCGTATTTAAAATAAATTGACGGTGCCATAGTTAATGACAACAATGACAATTCTTAAAAGTTTTTTTTTTATTATTATTATAAGGGAGAGGGAGAATACTCGAACTCGAGTTATAAACGGGTAGGAGAGACTATTAACCACTGAGATATAGGCCACATTCACAATTCTTAAAAGTTGAATTCACCTTCCGCAGCTCCTCCTTCCTTCGCATCCATCAATTGCCAAGACAAAAGCAGCAGGTTTGGTTTTCAGTTTATTGTAAATATTAAAAAGCAATGATTTAGATTGGTTTGGTAATATTTATGTTATTTTTTTTCATTCAAGAATTTTTTTTTTCTCTCTTTTTTATTTTAAAATATAATCAAAACGTTTGATAAGACAATTTTGTTTACCATAACAAACTTTATTTGAAAGAATACTTTTTTATTAAAATATTTTTTATAAAAGTGAAATAAATAAACTAAATATATTTTTTTATTAATTTAAATTTAATTCAAATGTATTTAATTCAATTAATTTTTATTTTATAACTAAAATAATTATATTTTAGTAATAATTAACTTTAATAAAGTATATACAACGTTTTGAAGTTCAATTGACCGAGCTCTTGTCAGTACCCAGAACCGCCACTGTTGAGATGAGTTCGGGCTCGGGAAAGAGATGCAGGCCGAAAGCTACTGACAACATCCAGAAAGAGCGCGAGAGGAGCGATGAAATGGCTGGGATGTTCATTGTTCTTCAGACCTTCATCCCAATTAGTGATGGAAATGGGTTGGGTCGGTCTCAGACCCGGCTCATGCTGATCAACCCGAAATTTGCCTCAGCCCACTATGACTTGCCTGTCTGACCTGACCCTATCCGACCCTTTAACCTCTGAGTCTGAGCTTGGGTTAACATGTCCCAGACCAAGACTCAACCCGCTCCGCCCCGCTCCGCCCCGCCCCGCCCAACCTTTTAATCCCGAGTCAAGGGGAGAGTCGAGATCGACCTAACCCATTTCCATCACTATCCTTAATCTCCTTCCCAATGTTCACTTTCATTTCCTTTCACCCCTCTTAGCGAGATGAGAAGGGAATTTTTTTTTCTTTTTTTTTTAATTTGGCTGGATAAAATTTTGATGGATAAATTATGTCTACTTCCCCTTATAATTTTTTAATTATTACATTGCTAATATATTAAAAATTACTTTTGATAATCTATTCAAGCTCAGCTATATATTTTATAATTTAAGCTTAATTTTATAGTATTTAGAATAGATCTAGTAAAATTTTCCGACTTGTTGTCATAAAAAAATTAAAATATAGTTTTATTATTTTTATATTATAAAATCTTGAGAATATAAAATTAAAATTAAGTATACAACACAAAAATGTTAAATAATAAATATTTTCTTATTTGTTAGGTTATTAATTAGATATTTTAATTTTATTTAGTTTTTAATTATGTAAATCATGAAAAAACATGGGATAAATAATAAAAAAAAACTGCTAATAAATTAAGTGAATGTAATTGAACAAAGATTAGATTCAAAAAATAGATAGAGATTAGATGAATATTTTTTTAGAGAAAGAGATGAGTCTTTTCTCTTTTTAGAGAGAGAGATGGGCCTTTTATTAAAGAAAGGGAAAGAGATGAAGATGAATATACAAGGGTGAGAGGAATTAATAAGAGACAGAATCTGGAATATAAAATGAGGGTAATTTTGTCAACAATTACAAAAAATATTAAATGAGCTTTGGCATTAACAATTGCAGATTTGCCATTAATTATTGCTATCTTTTACATATATATATATATATATAAACACTAGTGACAAGGTCGTGTACTTTGCGCGTGCCTAGTATTGAAAGTGAATGAAAGAATATTTATTAAAACACATGTAAGTATAGTTAGTTTGTAGTAAAATGTATTTAAAATCATGCACAAGAGAATTATTGGCTGTAAATAGAAGTTAGAACATATGAAATATGTTAAGAAAAAAATGTTTATAAAAATTGTTAGAAAACTAACTAAGACTAACAAATGTAAAATAATATGGAAATAGAAAAAGAGCACCTCCTACAAACAATTTTACGATTGGATTATGTGTGGGAGCTTGAGCTTGTAATGTTGAGGTATTCAAGTACTTTATTGAGATATGAAATAATCTCTTCACTATTACTCTTAATTACATTTACATTCAAACCATTCATAAAGTTACATCAAAAGTGCAATATGTATATTTAATATTATTTTACATACATTTACATGTATTACTTTTCGACAGACATCTAATATAAGTAAGCCTTTTAGATTTAATTATTTTTTGTAAGTACTTATACATATTAAAAAAAAAAAAAAACACCTGTAGATTATAGGGCATGCATATATGTATTTGATTCAAATTTTGATATAAATTTAAAATTTGATTGAATTAAATAGTATAATCAATTTTAAAGTGGCCAATCTATAATCAAATCAAAGTCGAAACGTTTCTAAAATAAAATTTACAATTTTACCAACGCTATGCTGAGTAAAGTCACATGCGCTACCATCCCATTATACACTCAATTAAGGGATTTTCACTCTAAGAATAGAATTCTCAATAATAAAGAAGGAAATGATTATTATTTTTTTTCTAGCAAATCTTCTATCTATTTTCTTAAGTTTGAATTAACCAAAATTTATCGTTATATTTAATGATCATTTTAATTTCTCTAAAGTATCATTTTAATATTTTTTATTTTCATTAAAATAAAACTCATAATTGACATTTGTAAAGGAAATTTTGGAAAACAAAGATAATAAAAAATATTTAAGAATGAATATTTTAAGGTAAAAATGGATTTTTTTTTTTGGTAATTAAAATGGATCGTTCAAATATAAAATAAAAAGAGGTAGTTTCAAAAACTATATAAAATAAGAGTATAGTATTTTTTGAAAAACCTCCGGAGATACTTTAGAATAGTCAGCGAAAGCAAACTGATGCTTCCTTAAGTCGCCACGAGCAACCAAGGGGAGTCCCCGTCAATCCTTGAAAACATGGTTTTAAAAACTGAGCCGGATCAGTTCAAGAAATGGTCTGGTCAACTAGTAAAACTTGGTGGAGAGTTGAATTGACCTCAAATTGGTGAACCGATGCCAGTTTTACCGGTTAAACTGAGCTTTTTTTTATTTTTTTGAATGGTAAAATAAATAAATTAATATGCACTAATCTAGAACAAATTTGGGATTATTTTGTGTTAAAGTACTATTATCCTACTAAACCACTGATACTTATTGTTTTATATTTTTGCTTAGTTTTACTTATATAATATATTAGTTTTAAGCGATTTTATTTTACAACACATTTTGTTGAAACTTTTTATTAGTAAAACAAAGTAGAGTAGAAGAATATGTAAAAAAATATAAAATTTTAAAATTATTTTATAATTTTAATATATTTTTATATTTTATTTATATATTTAAATATATTTATGACGTCACAACTCAACTTAAATTTAATTTCAGTTGAACTATCTGTTGAATCACTAATCCGTGGTTCAATCGTTTTTCTGGTACGATGAACTGTTCAAGTTTTAAAAAGAAAGATAAGTGAAGGGGAAAGATTCTAGATTTACGCACGAACAAGCTGCTGCGTGTCCCGCACGTTACTCTTGAGAGTACATTACAGGGAAACTAATGTAATGTAAAAGTGGAGGACGTTAATTCCCTACTTTTTTGTTTTTTTATCAACATTAATATTGATCATCCTCCAAAATCCTGCCTTCAAAGCCACCATCACGCTTTTCTGCACAACCCACGTCAGACAATAACTAATGTCAAAAGAAAATTGGTAATCGCAGGAATTCAAAATTTGTTAACCGTGTGGGATCGTTTGATTTGCTGTTGTTTACTGAAAATTTTTAACTCTCTGGCTACTTTTTGTCCTTTCAATTAATTGCTTTGACAATTCCTCCCATTCGCACGCTGTTGACGACACTTGTAGAGACCCATCGTGCACGTACCCTACACAAATTCCAAACTTTATAAGTAACGTAGAAAAAAATGAGCTCGATTTTGAGTTAAGTGTGCATCTGAATCGAACCAATTCATACGCATTTCTAATGCGTACAATGAACGTTTTGAAAGTTCAATAAAAATAGAAAAACTTGCGAAAGCAATGATAAAACTTGCGAAAGCAATAGATCGACTGTGAAAGAGTAAAAAGAGAAGAAAGCTAGCTATATCGTAAACTAGACCTCTCAGTCTAAGTAGATGAGAAAGAAGAAAAATTGACAAAAATTAGATAAAATAATAAAAATATACATAAAATAATTACGAACAAATATTTTATTTTTATTCGAATGAATTAAAAACTATAATAAAATAAAAAGAATTCATCAATATATTAGCATTTTTAATTTCCTAACTTCCATTCATTTTTTTCATTATAACTCAAACAAGAGAATAAATTTTATTTTCATGTCTCTTCCCATTTCTTTTATAGTGAGAGATAAATAGGTGAGAGAGAAAAAATTAGATAATATGAAATAAAATAATAAAAAGAAAGAGGGAAAAATAATTAATAAAAAAAATATTTGATCTTCAAAAAAGGATCTAAAACTCTAAAGGAAAGCATAAAAAAAAAAAGTTTGTTTGGAGTAAGAACTTAGTGAAAAAATGAAGTGACACTAAAAAGAAAAAAGATAGGGAAAAAAATAAAAAAATCATAAATATATACTTTTATCTACATGATTAAAAAAAATTAAAATAAAAAGTATTAATTAATATATTAAATTTTTTATTTTAATTAGTTTAATTTTTTATATTTCACATATTTTTCTTATATTTTATATCATAATCTAAACAAGAAAATAACTTTTGAATCCGTATTTTTTTCCACAAAAAATTCGTGATCCAAACTCAAATTTTCAAAGTCATAAACTCAAATTTGAGTTTATAGTTTAGATAAGTTTAAATATGCAATTAAATTGATTAAATTTATTTAAATTTAAATCAGAGTTAGATAAATTAATATTAGAAAATATTAAAAAAAAAAAGAGAGAGAGCACTCAAAAAGTTATTATAAATTAAAAAAATTATCTCAAACAAAAATATTATTCAATTTAAAAATAATATACATTGAATTAAATTATTTTGCTATAAATTTGATTTAATTAATTAGGTGATATAGTATATCTGAAACTCTCGAAGTCATAAATTCAAATTTTATAATTTAAAAATAAACAATTTTACAAATTATTCAAAAAATTAGGTAAATTACAGTTATTATAAATTTTACAAAAATTAGGTAAATTAATATTTAAAAATAAGCAATTTCATAGTATAGATAACTTTAAAAAAGTTAGCTAAATTAATATTTAAAAATAAACACGTAAAAAATTTATTTGGTTTATTATGGTATTTGCACAATTTATTTAATTTTTAATAGTAAAGAAAAAATAAAAATAAAATAAAATTTCTATTGATGGGTTTTGGATTGCTCTTTTCTCTTCCTAGTGCAGCGCTTGTCGCGATTAAAGCATATACAAGCGAGTATGCTTCATAGGGATTGTCAAGGACAAGCCATAAAAGTTCAACAAAGTATATATTATGTTGTAATGAACAACCGTCATTTGAAATGGCGAATTTTCTATTCCGCAATTTAACATCAGGTTTTATGCCAAAAATCGTGATTTTAAATGGCAGTTTTTGTTACACTGTGAACTAACGCTTGCACTTTGAAATTGCGGTTATTCGATGTGTAAAACTCATAACTGCAGTATGATATGGTATTTTCTCATTAACAACATACTTCTAAATAATTTTGAATCAACAGCAATCTCTCAAATTGTGTATATAACATCAGCAGAATAAAAAAAAACTCGGATGATGATAGGCGAGCGATCCCTGTGCTTAATTTTGAAGCTCCATTGCCTAGGCTTTCAAGAAAGTTGTCTCTGCCGAGACCTCCTGCTCCTTCCGCGCTGGATTGTGATTAATCCACCTGCATCCCCAGTTTATGATGACAGGCCAACAAGCCAAGTATAGTCTTGGTTTGATATTCTCGAAGCGACTTGTCTTCTTAGGCTTAGTCAGCTAAAAAAAAATTAGTTAAATTTGTGCCTAGGAATGAAAAAATGATTTTTTTTGAGATGATTAATTTGTTTTTGTTAATTTGATATTTTTATCCTTAAAAATTTAATAGAAGATTAAAATTTAAAACGATAAATTTGATCAAGTATGGTTGAAATAGCTATTAGCTTAGTTAATGGCTACCGATGCCAAACGGAGTACTTAGAATTCCTCGTGAAGGCGCGTAAATATAATTTGATCTATAAGAAATTTAAATGTAAATTTATAAAATAAATATACATGAAAACTTATAAAATAATTTGTACAAGTAAAAATTTAATATTTAAAATATTCCAAATTTAAATTTTTGAACTTTCTTTTTATATGGATTTTACTTTCTTCGTCCTATATATATAGATTTTTTTTCATCAAAATATATTTTCTATTTTTACTTGATACCTGTTAGAATGTCGTTTATTGGTATGTTTAGAGTGTAAGAAGTTAGTAAAATTTGATAAAAGTTGCAAGTCAGTAATTCGTATAGTGAAATAAAAAGTGAGTAATTTTTAGATATTTTTGTTATTTTTTAAAGAATTTTAGAATTTTAAACAGAATCTATATATATATATATATTAAATAGGCTTAAACTCATTTTGTCTAGACGCGAATGTTTTATTTTTAATTTTTTTTAAATATGAATAATATATTTAAAAATTATCAAACAAAAAATTACTAAAAAAAAAGAAATATTCAAACGAGGCCAACGTATTTAAAATAACTAAATAAGTTGACACTTCCATAGTTAATGACAACAATGACAATTATTCTAAGTTGAATTCACCTTCTGCAGCTGCTTCTTCCTTTGCATCCATCAATTACTACCAGAAAAGTAACCGGATTGGATTTGAGTTTAGTGTAAAAATTAATTAAAAGTCATGATTTAGGCTGGTTTGGTAACATATAATTATTTTACTTTTTTATATTCAGTAATTTTTATTTTTATTTTTATTTTTTATTTTCAATTCTAGCTTCTTTTTTCCCTCTCTAAAATATAAATAGAAAACACGTTTGAGAATATAATTTTATTCACAATAAGAAACTTTACGCTAAAGAAACTATTTTATATATTTTTATTAAAATATTTTTTATAAAAGTTAAATTAAAAAATTAAATATATTTTATATTAATTTAAATTTAATTCAGATGTATTTAATTTAATTAATTAGTTTAACAGAAATATATTCAATTCAATTCAGATAATTTAATTTTATAATTAAAATTCGTTTACCAATGCGTGTTAGTATTTTAAAGTAACTTTGGTTGGTTTAATTCATAAGACCTGGAGGCAGAAGGGGAGGGAATCTCAGGACTTTGTCCAAACATTTCTAAGGGAGAATAATTAATTTATTTCAAATAATTGTGCATGTGGCCTGTCTCAAACAATGAAAAACACTATTACTTTAATAGCAAAGGACCAGGAACTCAATTATATATAGTTATTGTGGGTTTGTTTTATTCAAAGCTTCTAGGCATTTTTTTATGCAATTGCAAGGCATTTCAACTTTCTATTATTCTAATTCAAAGAATCTCTCTCTCTCTCTCTCTCTATATATATATATATATACAAACAAAATAAAATATCGTATTAGGATTACGTTGCCAAGTACTAATTGTAAATTAAACATTGTTTATTCAACTCCATCGAATGGTGCTGCTAGTATATTCAAATGAATGGATGTTAGACAAAATTAACCGTGTCAGATCTTTTCCCAAATTTTTAATTAAAAAAATGGGATTAGATTCGTTTTTTTTTTTTTTTTCTAATTTCAATGCATGTCTCAATTATTTATTAGAATCAAGTCAAAGAACGCATCCATTTGTTGAAAGGAAATTACACAAATATGAGGTTGAAATTTTGAGAATACAATAAAATAAAATAAATTATTTGTTGGATCCAAATTCAATTCCTTATTGAATTTGCAGTCCTGGTGGAATCATGGAAGCGAAGCAATTGATAAATTGATGGTTCCCATTGGAGATTAGAAGAAGAAGAAGAAGAAGAAGAAGAAGAAGATTGTCATACAATCATAAGAAGAAGAAGAAGAAGATTGGCATACAATCATAATTATAATTAAATTGGTTCTCTCACTACAACAAACTTTGTGGTTCTTGAGGCTAATGATCATCTACATTGCTAATATTTAAATGCGCGCGATACGAGTATATATATTATTCTGTAATGATCCGATTTTTTTTAATTAATATAAGTTATATATATATATTTGTGATTGTAATTTGTTAATTAAATTTAATAATTTATAAACTTGCTATTTAATTTTTGAAGTGTATTTAAAATGGTTATTTTTGGGTATATTTGAAAAGATTTTAAAATTTTAGGGAAATGGTGTAATTTTCTTAATCCTATGGGGAGTAGGTAAATAATTTAGTTTGTTAAAATTAAATTCTGCTATTTATATATATACTGCAGTATTTATAAAAAAAAAAAAATTAGAAACCCTAGAGAGAGATCGAGAGAGGGAGGAGAAGAAAGGGATTGGCAGCTCACTTTTTTCTTCAATTGCGAGATTTCGTCTGTTGCAGCAAACCAGGTAAGGGGCGGAATTCATTAATTGATGTGCTTGATGGTGTATGTGTTTATATATATATATATATATACACACAGACTTAATTTCTTGTATGACACTGCAAAAACGATTTCTATTTTTGATTGAAGGTGACCCGTATTAATTGACCTTTGTATTCGATATTGGTTTGCTTTCTATTTTGTCTTCATGTGTTAAAAGAAATATATATATATATATATATATTTTTAAGGGTCGGACGTGATTGATACAGGTTTGAAGCCTTTAATTTGAAACAAATATATATATATATACGAACTTGCGTGTATGTTTGGAAGGAAGGCTTTGACAATTGTAATTGTTTATTTGAATATTAATTTGTCTTTTAGTGCCTTGATGAACGTGAAAAAGCATGGACTTGTAGGATTGAATTGTTTGGCTTGGCATGAAACTTTGATTTCAAATATATAATTATAATTGTTTAATTGATTATTAATTTGTCATTTAGTGCTTTAATGAACGTTTGCTTGGTTTGGCAGGAAACTTTGATTTCATATTCAGTGTATTACTTACATGATTTATTAAATTCCTTTAATGTAATTAAACGGTATGATTGCCCTTTTTGCTTGATAGAAATTTTATATTTAATTACTGTGTTAATGAATTAAGGATTAATAAAGTTTAAAACCTTAGTTGAAAAGAATTATATTTAATGTGAAAAAAAAATTTAATTATTTGTTTTATTTGGATTGAGGGGTACTGAAAATATCGGGTATACGTACCCAAGGGTTGAGAGTCCCGAAACCCGCGCGGGGGTGATAATCGAGTCCAGTAGGCTAGTAACCTACGAACGATGCAGATGCCTAAGGGTGGCATATTATATTCCTAAGGCTTCGGCCTAGGAAGTAGACACCGAAAGATGGTGTATATTGGTTGGGTCTTGTTTCTACGGGACAACCAAGCAGACATCAATGAATGATGTATATTGGTTGGGTCTTGTTTCTACGAGACAACCAAGTAACAGTATCTCGAAATTAAATTGTTTTTTCTTTGATGTGTAGCGTGGTACTGAAACACAAATAAATTGTAACAAAGAGAGATAAATGAATAAATTTAAGTTCTTGTTTGAAATTGCTACTTGTGCGTGTTTGTTTCACTTAGTAGCATGCTAGGGCATACTGCATTTATTATATTATTATTAGGGTTCTGAGCACACGTGGTATTAGTGCTAAATCCCTTACAGCTTGTGATGCAGGTAGTGAATTTGAGTCACGTGCTGGACCTTCTGAGCATAGGAATTAAAGTCTTATTTATTATTTTTTTTTATGTAATTGTTTTAGACTCTAGGAAATTATTTTTGAGTGGATTGTGACAAACCTCTGTTTTCGAGGTGAATGTTAATTATTATTATTATTTTTTTTAGAGATTGGTTGGGTTTAGTTTTGGAGTTTCGTTTGCCTAGTGGATTAAAATGAGACATTTAATTAAATTTAAAGTTTAGTTTTAATTATTTTATTTTCTTTGCTACATAGTATGTGTGTATGGCTCTAATGTGGAACAGGAAAAGTTATTAAATGGTGTGATGTGTGTTTTTTTGTTCACATACTCGGGTTGTGAAACCCGAGGTGTGACAATTATGTATGTAAATTTTATTAAATAATATCATACGCAATCATTATATTCATAAAAAAAATTATATTAAAATAATTCATAATAATTCAATGCATTTGAATCATTATAATATTACAAATCTTTCAAATAATTAATAAAAGAACGGATTCATTTTTAATTTAATGATGTAATCATCGGAATTCATTTTGAATTCACAAATTCAAAAATTAGAGTTGGACTGGTGGATTGTGTAAGTCAAGGTATTATTATATTTACTAAGATGAGAAAATGTTAAAAAGTACACCCCGGGGGTAATTTATTCATTAATGCAAACAATTATTAGCGTTCCGTCTCTCTTTATAAAGATATATATATATATATATATATGTATAGAACATGCGTTAATTAACATATCTATGCTCGGTTGTGTTTAGAATTGCACAGATTTATAAAAGTTAATATCTTGTGTATGTTTAAAATTATATAAATTTGTAAAAGTCAATATCTTGTATTTTATGTAGTTAGTAAAAAAATTTTAATTTTATATTTTCATAATTTATATTTATAAAAATTTGTAAAATTATTTATATATTTTTTAACTCCAGAAAATGTTATTCAGATTGCAGTCCAAACAATGAAAATATAATTTCCTCAAGTTGGTACGGTAATTGTGCAAAGTAATGTGATTGGATCGTACAAGGGGCCCCTGAAAGTGACTCAATGTTTTTAATATTAAGCAAATGGGCCATTAAATAATTTAAGGCTCCGTTTGAGAAAACTGGCTAGTAGCCGGCTATTTTTGAGCCTTAATAGTGTTTTGTTAATTTTACCTTTTTATATTTTAACCTTCTTTTAAACTTTCAACGGTGAAAATGTCAAATTAACAAAAACTATCTTTCCACCTAAAAAAAATCATTTTTTTTTACTTTCCAAACATAAAATTAGCAAGCTTATTTTTAGCCTCGTGAGGTTGGTTGGTTGATTAGCCTAATGAAATTTCAATCTTATGTGCCTTTGTACAGTCTTATGTGCCCTTGTTGACTAGCCTCGTGGAATTTCAATAAAAAAAAAATGTTTTGCTTATTTTTCATAAGCCAGTGCAGTCTCCAATTTCAACAAAATTCTTGTGAACTAGGATTTTGATTTCAAATTTCCTGCAAAGAAAATGACTCCTAACTTGAGCTTTTGAAGGAAAATGAACTTGAACAGGGGAAAAACTATGATGTTAAAAATGTTGATGAATGTAGGCTCACACTTGACACTGGTTCAAGAACATATATATAAATATATATAATTGAAAGTGAATTATTGGCCACTTTAGAGAGACAACAATTGGTTAGAACCTACCTACCAAAAATGAAGCATGTTACAAATCAAGATGTTATCCTTTTCCTTGGATTCCATTACAACAAAAAGTAATTCAAACTAATAGTTAAATTTTCCATTACAACGAAAGCGTCCATATATTATATCTCAACAATAAAGTCATCTAAAACATTCACACTACCAAAAACAAAAACCAACATTTTCAGCAGTACATTAATTTTCAACACAAATACTTTACTTGAGTATTAAATCTTCTATTGCTCCAGTTAAATACAATAACTGCTACTACAACCCAAGTCAAAACCAATGTTGCCCATAGCAACTTTTCTTTTTTTCCCTCTGCTTCACTTCACACTCCAGCTTTGTGAGCTTCCTCAGCAATCCAAGTATGACATTCTTTGATCTATTACAAATTGGGGGATCATACCAAACAAAAAATCCACAACCTCGTTGATTCTGAAAAAAAAAAAAAAAAAAAAAAAGAAAATTCATTAATTTAGTAACAAAATATGGAACCATAAGAAAAAAAATTAAAAAAATATACAAATATATCTGAATATATATGTATGTATGTATGTATGTATTGAAATCAAACCGAACTTACCTCGTTTGTTTCACAGCCGAAGAATCTTCTCCCTGGGTTCGTCTTTGTCCATGAAGTCCTCAGCTTGCAACGTTTCCCATAGTCATAGATCCTTCATCTTGTTTCGATTCAACTTGCATTTGTTGATTCAGAAGCTTCATCACGCAAATCTTCCATTTCGCACGACGACATAAAATTTTCGCATAAGATGGATGGAATCGAAGGGAGATTTGTGAAACGATCTGTATAAGCTCGTCTGTTGAACGATGTATAAGCTCGTCTGTTGAATGAGGGAGGGAAAATGACAAATTACCCTCGACTTAACGGTGCCACTTGACAACCAACGGACGGAAGTACTAGATTGATGCTTGACCGAAAGTGTGAAAATTTGACTGTTGCAATTGAAATTAGTGGGACCAAATTAAGATCGAGAGTAAAGTATAGGGGTAGTTTATGTACTTTACCCTTTATAATTTATGTAATTTTTGTTTACTCAATTAATTAAAAGTTAAATTTTGTTGATAAATATTTATTTATTTTCTTCTTAGTTTCTTATTAAGTTAAAAAATAAAATAAATTTAATTTTTTATTTCGTTTTAGATTCTTATTTTTTTTTTATTTTTTTCTTTCACAAATTCAAATTCCAAACATAGCCTAGAGGAGTTAATAGTGGAGGAAAAAATGATGCCTCATGTCAACAAGTTAATCATCTAAGTTTTGCCGCCGGGAATTAGCCAGAGAGCTTCTGACCAGGGTGGAAAATATCACGCTTATCAAATGTGCAGTGGTAAATGAGATTAACTCTTTTTAACCTCTGCATTATTTTTCTTTCTAATTAAATTTATGGGATTTAATTTTAAAATAATTTTAATTGTTACTACATTTTAACCTTAATTCAATTTTATTCTTAATTAAATTTGATTCTAATTTAATTTAAAATTAATTTTAACCCTTAACAAATTTTAACCCTATTTAAATTACATTCACAGATAAATTTAACCTAATTTATTTTTTATTAATTTTAACCCTTATTAAATTTTTAACCCTAATTAAATTTTATTCTTAATTAAATTTAGAACTTTTTATGAAAATATTTTTCAAATTATCCCTCTTTTTTCTATTTCGCCTTTAAACTATCAAACGTATTTATTACTTGCTCGAACTATTCGATTCAATTTTATTTAGTCTGAAAACTAACTTTATCCATTAAAATTACCAAAAAAATTGTCATATGCAAGTCATGTGACCTTTTTAAACCAAGAGTATAATTGGTTTATAACTAATTGGCTTATCTGTCAATTTATAAAATGACTAAATTTATTCTCTTATATTTTAATTGTCTTTTAAACCTTCAAGAGCAAAAATATCAAATTAACAAAAACTAAAAATTCACCTAAAAAAAATCATCATTTTTTCCTTTCCAAATAACTAACTAAAATACGCCAGCTACTTTTCTTTCCAAACCAAGCCTATGGTCAATTCATGTTTAATTATATTAACTAATTAATTTAATTTAATTATTTGATTTAGAAGAAATAAAGAAATAAAGAAAAAAACAAGTGGAAACAAATTATATTTTTTTAATAGAAATAAGTAAGCTTCGTTTGATAAAATTTATATTTTCTATTTTTTGAAAATTAAAATTTAAACAAAAAAAGATAAATATGGAAAAAAATGTTTTCAATGTTTTTTTTTTATTACAAACATTTTTCATTTTTAACAATTATTTTATTTCTGTTGTATCATATTAAAATGAATCATACAAATATTTTTAGACTTGATTTGGTGCAAGAGATTTGAAAAAAAAAAATTTTAATGATTGAAGTAATTTTATATATATTTATATTTTTAACAAGCATATTAAAAATAATTTTTATTTTATTTTATTTTCTAATTAAGTTACATAAAAAGTTATTTATTTCATATTTTTATGTACACACTTTTATCGTTTAAATTTTGTCATCAACCTCAAGACATTTAGTATGAGGCTACATGAAACTTTAAAAAAATAAAAATAAAAACCATGAAAATAAGTAAATCAGTGTACTAAAAATATTAACTTTTAAGCAAGAAAAAAAAATATCATACAAATCATAAGTATTATATAAATTAAAATTATATAAATTTATAAAAGTCAATATCTTATGTTTTGTATAGTGAGTAAAAAAATTTAAATTTTATATTTTCATAATTTATATTTATAAAAATTTATAAAATTATTTATGTATTTTTTAACTCTAAAAAATGTTATTCAGATTGCAGTCAAAATAATGAAAAGATCGTTTCCTCGAGTTGGTACGGTGATTGTGCAAAGTGATGTGATTGGATCGTACAAGGGGCCCCTGAAAGTGACTCAATGTTTTTGATATTAAGGGTTTGTTTGGAGTAAAAAAAATGAGATAAATTGAGATAAATTGTGGTTTGGGAGGAGTTCGTAATACGTGCAGTGAGAGAAAAAAGTTGATGTGATATAAAATTAACAGAGATTTATAGAAATTTTTGGAGATTTTCAGTAAATTTTGCCAAACCAAACGGGTCCTAAGCAAATGGGCCCTTAAGAGTTCGTTTGGAGTAAAAAAAATCTCAAAAAAATTCTATAAATCTCTAATAATTCATCTATCTCTAATTTTTTCACCATCATTAATTTTAAAAAATTTCAATATTTAGCTAAAAAAATAAAAAAATTTAAAAATAAGTTAACCGAATGTGTAAATTTTTTATACAATCATATTCTTCGTGTCGAAAGCTTTCAAATGAGTACTATTGTCGCTATTTTTTTAATTTTTTTTGAATCCGTGGGAACAGATTTGAAAAATTGTTCCCACAGTTTGTAATTTTTCAGAAAAAAACGCACCACAATTAACTTCAAACCATATTTTATCTCAATTTATTTTATTTTTTCTTACTCCAAACGACCCCTAAATAATTTAAATGTCGGCTCTCCTACAGCTGTTGATGTGCTGCTCTTTGTTGTGGTTTGTTTGTTTCTTCTCTTTTTCTTACAGGTCAAGTTAATTTCAGAGGCTGTTTGGGCAAAAAAAAATAAAAAATAAAAAATCACCAAATCTTAATTACTTTTTTGTACTTTTTTTTAATTAAATTTTAACACTTATCATTTTTATGTCACATCTTTTCATTTTTATTATATTTTTTTGATCAAAATTGACCAACCAAACAGCCCTTCAATCACTTGCGTGTCATGTGGAGGAGAAAATGCAACGTAGACTAGAGCAAGCCCACGTTCTTTCAAAGCAGACTTTGTCGTGGTTTTTTCTTTCTTTCTTTTTTTCTTTTTCTTTTTTTTTATTTATTTTCTTTTTACAACAAATCTTATTCATTTCTTAATACATAACACGAAAGAAACCCCAAAAAAGAAAAAAAAATATATGCTTGGACTGATAGTTGATATATAGAAATGGTTTAACGGGCAAACTATTACGAGTGGGGCACATTAAGGGTTCGTTTAATTGGTTAAATTTTAATTAAAAAATACAATAAAGATGAAAAGATGTGATATAAAGGTGATAAGTGTTAAAATTTAATTGAAATAAAATACAAAAAGTAATTAAAAATTGATAAAATTTGATAAAATTTTGTAGACCAAACAAGACCTAATTTTCTATTTTTTTTATCAACATTATTTTCGTATTTTCTACTTATTCTAGTGAATCCCATATCTTAATAGCATCCAGTCACAGCCTCGTAAAACTTAAATCATAAAAATGTGATTCATCTTCCAAAATCCTGCCTTCAAAGCCAGCACCACCCTTTTCTGCACAACCCACATCGGACAGTAACTCATGTTAAAAGAAAATTGGTAATTGCAGGAACTCAAAATTTGTTGCCCCCTGTAGCGTAACAAAAACTTGGACGGTAAAACTTTGAAGATAGGTAAGCATAGATTCGCTGATTGATAGGTTATCTAGAAATTACAGTCCTAGAGATCACTAACCTATTGGAGTTGTTTGGTTGAAAAAAAATTGTCTAAAAAGTATAATAAAAATATAAAAATTTAATGTAAAAGTGATATGTGGTCAAATTTAATTGAAAAAAATATAAATTTTTTGTAACTTTTGATAAATTTTAATATTTAGAAATTAGCCAAACAGCCCCATAACAGTCTAAGTCAGAAGGGTTTGGGTCTGAACAGTATACAGGTGCATGGGATGAGAAAAGAAAAAAAGCGAAAAAAGGGGACCATTCTCAGGATGAGGGGGCCTGATGTGACTGCAGAGCCACGTTTAATATTCTTACGCGCTTTTGGACTCTGCTGAATGAACGCGGTTAAAACTCCTCACTCTGTGTCTCTCGCCTCCCTCACTCCCCGTCTCTCTCCCACTCCCAGTCGCTCTCGTACTCTCAGGCTACATTTTCTTCATTTAATTTAGTTCTTTGACAATTCCTCCCATTCGCCCGCTGTCGATGAGACTTGTAGAGCCCCACCGTCTTCCTAACCTACACAGTTGTAAATTTAGATAAGCCGATTCCAAGTTTATCACTTCCTCAAATCGCCAATCGGCTTCCTTCCACGATTCCATCCCCTGTTAATAAAGAAGAAGATGTATCTCCACTTGCCAAAGCTTTTCGTGATCATCGTTTTCCTTTCTCTGATCATCCTCCCCTTTGTAGCTCCACTGTCTTTCAATTTCAGTAGTTTCAGTCCTGACGATCCTATAAAATACGAGGGATCAGCTTCTTCAGAAAATAATGCAATCGAACTCACCAAAGAGGCTAATGAAATTGCCCGAGCCACCTATGCTAAACCAATCCAAATCTGGGACAATTCGACGCAAAATCTGGCAAGC
The DNA here is from genome assembly GCA_019916065.1 of Vitellaria paradoxa. Taxonomy (NCBI): domain Eukaryota; kingdom Viridiplantae; phylum Streptophyta; class Magnoliopsida; order Ericales; family Sapotaceae; genus Vitellaria; species Vitellaria paradoxa. The sequence continues at coordinate 42,075,365 of CM034238.1, forward strand.
TTCAACACCCACTTCTCTTTCGTCATCGATTCCCATCATCAAGCAAATTATTCTGGTGGACTTGCGTTCTTCCTCGCACCAAACGGTTCCCGAATTCCTAACGGGACAACACAAGGCTACACCCTTGGTCTCACAGCCGACAACGAGAAGCTGAACTCAACTGACAATCCATTTGTCGCCGTGGAGTTTGATATTTACCCGTCGGACGTTTGGGACGGCCCACACGATCATGTAGGTATTGACATCAACTCAATGAAATCTGTTAATAATACTACATGGCATCCGAGTATTCTGGATGGGAGGCAAAATGATGCTTGGATCAGTTATGATTCTAGTTCTATAAATCTCAGTGTTGTTTTCACTGGGTTTGCCAGTGACAACGTCACCGTGATTCAACGGGGCCTTTATTACAAAGTTGATCTGCGAGAGCACTTGCAAGAATGGGTTACTGTTGGCTTTTCGGCTGCAACAGCATGGCTGTCTACCAACCAAAGCATTCTTTCCTGGAATTTTAGTTCCACTGATCTGCCACCAACTCGTGAAACTAATAAAGGGAAAGCCGAGCTATGGGTCAGATTGGGTCCGATTCAGGTCGGTGGAATTGTTTTGGTTGTGCTAGTTTTTGTTGTGTCTATTTTGGCTTGCCGAAAGTGGAGGAACCGACTGCAAAATAATAGTCAGAACAATCCGGATGAATTGGAGGGAGGTGTTCCGGGACCAAAGACGTTATCGTACAAGGAGTTGGCACGTGCAACGAACAATTTTGCAGAAAGTAACAAGCTTGGTGAAGGAGGTTTTGGCAGTGTCTATAGAGGCTATTTGCAGAAATTGAATCTCGAAGTTGCAGTAAAGAAGAAGTGGAGAGATTCACAACAAGGCATGAAGGCGTACAAATCTGAAGTGAAGACAATTACTGGATTGAGACACAGAAATTTGGTGAGACTCATAGGCTGGTGTCACAAGAGAAAAGGACTCATTTTCCGATGTTATGAGGAGGAACAACTTCTGCTAGTTTATGAGTTCATGCCCAACAGAAGCTTGTATTCTCATCTTCACGACGACAATACTCTGTTGTCATGGGTCACGAGGTACAGAATTGCTAAAGGTTTAGCGTTAGCATTGTTATATCTACAGGAAGAATGGGATCTCAACCAGTACGTGGTGCATCGAGATATAAAATCAGAAAATGTTCTATTAGATTCAAATTTTAATGCCAAACTTGGAGATTTTGGTTTAGCACGTGTTGTTAACCGTGGTCAACAAGTTCAAACCTCAGTTGTGGCAGGAACAAGAGACTATATGGCTCTTGAATGTCTTCATGGGATAAATGCGAGTAAAAATTCAGATGTGTATAGTTTTGGTATTGTAGTACTAGAAATAGCAACGGGGAAAATGCCAAATGGACCTCAGTACCACACGAATCATACAAACATAGTCAACTTGGTTAGGGAGAATTATAGAATGGGAAATCTCATGGGATCAGCTGACCGTAGATTGGGTGCTAATTTTGATGAGCAGGAGATGAAACGTTTGTTGATTGTTGGACTTTGGTGTGCTAATCCGGATGAGAGTCGCCGGCCATCAATTACCGAAGTAGTTCGTACGCTTAATTCGAATAATGAAGATTCATTGCCAGACCTTTCAGCACAGATCTTTGATCCTCCAGTGAATAATTATGCATCCTCAATTTCTTCGGCATCCTATGTCAGTGCTAATGGGGGCACTGGGTAGGTATAGTACTCTTCAAGCTGAAAATGACCCCCCCCCCCCCAAAAAAAAAAGTCTATTGTTGAAGCTGTCTTTCTTTTCTGCATATTCTTCTTCCTTTGTATCAGTTTGGTTCCACATTTCATAAAGTTGCATTTCATTATATATGTATATTTATATAAAATTGTATCAATTTTTCAGTCTAGATGTTTGGGGTATTCCAAGAAAAATGCTGTTTTTTCTTTTTTTTTTTTTTTTGTTCTTTTCTTTCTTTTTTTTTTTTGGACTTTAGAAAAATAAAAGTTTAATATTATTGTGTAAAATAACAGTTTTTTAATTGGTTGATATATCCCTATATGTATATTATGTGGCAATTAGATGTTTGGTATCCTAGGTAAAAAAGTTGTTTTTATTTTTATTTTTTTGTCATTTATAAAATAATAGTTTAGTATTTTTTATCTTGTTTAATGGGTTTCTTGATATAAGTTTTAAATTTGAACCGTAATCAAAGTGCACATCCATAAAAGAAATATTTATTATTTTTTCTTTATTTTTTATTTTTACAAATAGAAAATATAAAATGCGTTGCAAAATAATTAAATATATATTTAGAAAAAAAATATGCTCTACAAAAATTCCAAGCTTTGTAAGTAATACAGAAAAAAAGTGATTCAGTTTTGGGTTAAGTGTGCATCTGAATTGAATCAACTTATACGCACCTCTACGGCGTACAATGAACGTTTTAAAGGTTCAACAAAAATAGAAAAACTTGTGAAATCAATAGATTAACTGTGAAAGGGTTAAAAGAAAAAGAGAGCTAACCGTATTGCAGATTAGGCCTCTCAGTCTAAGTAGATTCAAGAAAAGAAAAATTAACAAAAATTAAATTAAATAATAAAAATATAGAGAAAATAACTACGAAAAAATATTTTATCTTTATTTGAATGGATCAAAAATTATAATAAAATAAAATAAATTCATCAATATATTAGCTTTTTTTAATTTTTTAACTTCCATTCATTTTTTTTTTTCATCATAACTCAAACAAGATAATGAATTTTATTTTCATGTCCCTTCCCTTTTTTTTATAGCTAGAGAGAGGTATATAGGTGAGATAGAAAAAAATTAAATAATATGAAATCAAATAATAAAAAGAAAGAGGAAAAAATAGTTAATAAAAAATATTTGATCTTCCAAAAAGTATCTGAAACTCTAAAAGAAAACCAAAAAAAAAAAAGTGTGTTTGGAGTAGGGATTTGGTGGGAAAAAAAATGAAAAGAAACTAGAAAGATAAAGATAAGGACAAAAATGAAAAGTCATAAATATATACTTTTATCTAGATGAATTTAAAAAAATTAAAATAAAAAGTATTAATTAATATATTAAATTTTTTAATTTAATTAATTTAATTTTTTACATTTCATACATTTTTCCTTACATTTTGTATTATAATTTAAACAAGAAAGAAATTTTAAATCCATAACTTTTTTTTCCACAAAAATTCTTGATTTAAGTATAGTCTACAAAATAATAGATTTTGAATCCATATCCCTCCCTCCCCCCTCTCTCTCTCTCTCCCTCTCTCTTTCTCTTAGGGATGTTAAATATCTATACCCGGTGGGTACTCATTTCACACACCCCGTTCGAGGAGGGTATGGGGGTGTTAATAGCAGGGACGGGGACGGGTATAAGATTTGAAATATTACCCAAACGGTTACGGGGACGAGTACGATAGTTCCCACCCCACCCTGTACCCGTTTAAATATTTATTTGTTAATTTTGTTGGCGTGGTGGCTCCTTTAGAAGTCCACGTCGGTTTCTCGCAAAGAAGTTGAGGCCTTATGAGGTTATAAATAAAGCATCTTCCTCTATGGTTAAGTACACCAGTTAAAATCAAAGATTTATATATATTTTTTAATTTTTATTTAATATATATAATATTTATAATAATTTTAAATATTTATTTTATACATATAATATATAATTTGTAATATTAGTATACTTGGCGGGTAAATGGGGATGGTGAATTTATTACCTCGTGGAAACGGGTATGGGAAAAAATTCTTTTTCCCGAAATGGGAATGGGGACAGGAACGGGTAAGGGTATTACTAAACAGGGACAGGGATGGGGAAGATCATACTCGCCCAATACCCGTCCCGCTGACATCCCCATTCTCTCTCTTTTTTCTTTACACGGAGAAAGATCTACAAAAACACAAGTGGAAGAGAAAAAAATAAATAAATATAAAATAACATACTAAAAAAGATAAAAAATAATTAATAAAACAATATTTGAGTTTATCCCAAAAAAAAAATTAAAACCCTAAAAAAAAGGAAAAACAACACTTGAAGGACAAAAAAATATAAATCAATGACAAAAATGAAAAATTAGTAAAAATATGTATATTGCAAGTGTATTGCAATTTATTATAAGAAAATACAACAACACTTAAAAGGACACAAAATATAAAACAAGAAAAAAATAAAACATTTAATAAAAATATGTACGTTGAACGTATATTATGATTTATAATAGTTTCGTTTAGAATGACAAAAAATTCTAAAAAATAGTAAAAATATTAAAAAATTTTAAAAGTTATTTACTTTTTATTTTACTGCACGAATTACGAACTCACAATTTATTTCATTTTATCGTATTTTTTGTCACTTCAAATATACCCAATATAAAATTGATATATAGGAGAGAGAATAGGAATAGTAAAAAAAAAATCGAAAAAGTAGAAAAAAAAATGTAAATGTTAAAAAAATTTAAAAACCACACAAAAAGTTAAATAGTAACAAGTTGTAAATAGTTGTGAATAGCAAGAAGGTCAAAATTGGAAAAAAAAAAAGTGCCAAGATATCCTTTATGGATATTCTTAAAAAAAAAAAAAAAGATCAAAAACAGATTGAAGGATAAAATGGTAATAAAACAAAATAAATAAGGGTGCAATTAAAAAAAAATCCTTAGAAGGCGGTTGAAACGGATTCCCATTTCGTATATAGAATAGATATACATGGTACATAAGGAAAAACAAATCAAAGCTGCCAAGGAGATGCACAAGGAAAAACAAATCAAGGGGCTACCCCACTCCTTGAGATAAACGAAGACAGCCAATAAAATTCTTCCGTTGACCAACGACACATTGAACCTAAGAATTGATATCAGACTGAAAAGTAAGCAGGGACGAATTTAGTAATTTAAATAAAGAGAGCTAATTTTTAAAAATTTTAATATTTCTCCTTTAATTTTAAAAATGTAATTTTAAAATTTAGAAGTTCATTTAAGGATTATGGGTTTAAAAAATAAAAGGATATATAAAATTCATCTACAAATTCACTTAAAAATTATTCAATTAATTAAAATAAACTATTAATAGTCCAGTTTAAAAATGGCTCACAATGAAAGATATGAGTTGATCATTTTAAACTATATATATATATATATATATTTGGATTCGGGTGAACATTTTGAAAATAAATATTTATAATATTTTTTTTAAGGTAAAGCAATTGAAAACTTAACCATAGGGAGGGAGAATCGAACTTGAAAACTTATACAGGCCAAGAATTTTCAAAAATATTTATAAATACTTTTTTTTAGAGGTAAAACAATGAAAAACTTAACAATGCAGGAGGGGGAGAGAATTGCACTCGAAACTTATACAAGGTCAAGAATTTAAAAATAAATTCGTCACCGCTTGAGAAGTATACCGTTACAAATATATATACATGTGCGGAAAAAAACTTTGACTCTGTTAGAATTTGTTCTCCTTACCAACTGAAAATCTGAAAATAATCTTGCCGATCACAAGAAAACAAAGGGTTATGGCTGGAGATAGGTTCCCCGACCAAAAAACGCTCTAACAGTCAAGTTAGCGAATGCTTAAGAAATCCTCATTTAGGAAGTTAAGATAATTAATGTAATGAAGTTGGCAATAGAGTGCGTACCTGGATTTTTCGGTCGAGTGTCCTATTTATACTTAGATATTTCATTTTAAATTAATAAATAAATTAATGACACGGTGACAATTGTTACATACCCCCCTTTCATATATTTTCGTGTGTTGCTCATTCTCTTTTTCATTTAATGTTTTTCTCTTTCCATTCAATAACCCCATCCCTTATTTAATGCACGTGGGTTTGATGGCACTTGAATTGATTAGTTTTGGGCCCACAATCGCCAAATTGTCACTTTTGTCTGCCACTTGTCATCACCCGAAAAAGAGAGAACTAACTAAATTAGCTTTCATGTAATTAAGTTAGTTTATTTAAGACTATTTTATATTTACAGTTAGGTCTTAATTCCTGGGTCCTCGTTCCACGTGATCCTTCCCTTAATCTTTTTCTGACTATTCCTATTTCCCTCAACATTCGTATCAAATCTCTTGGGAGGATGCCACGTGTCAACCCTTCCAATTCGCTTGGGAAAGTTCCACGCGTTGTGGCATTTATCTCGAAATGCTCGAAAAAATGTCACGTATCGTAGATCATGTGTCACATGTCAATTCTCTTCCTCGCTCGGGAAAGCTCCATGTGTTACGACTTTTACCTTAAAATGCTCGGGAGAATGTCACGTGTTGAGGGTAGTTTTTGAACCAACAATATAGATTTTGGGGGGGGGGAGTCCCAGGGTAGTTTCTGCCCCTGGCAGTAGGAGCAGATCTCCAGGCTTACCCAACAAAGAAAAATGAAAGGATCAATCAATGAGAAAACAATACAATTTGGGTTCCACCATGTGTACACGGATATGTAACAATCATGTCGTACGGAAAATTTTACCAAACAATCATGTCGGTTCAACTTTAATCAGATTCTTTTTGAATTAATAGCTAAATTTTTTAAGGTGTTGCATAGAGTATAGAATTAATTAATATCCCAAAACAAAGCACCATATATTGCATCCCATAAAAATTTGAATCTCACAAGATATCTCAGATATATATATATATATATACCTATTGCGACAATATATCACGCTTAAGACATTATATCACATAAATTATATAGCGTCAAAAAATCTCAGTGTAAGTCACAGAATATTACACTCAGTAGCTAGATACAGTGCAACTATATTTCTAATTTGCTATGCATTGCAATGTCAAACACCCCACCACTGCGCATCCCAAAATCAACTTTTGACCTTGGAAATCGTTGGGGACATGCCCAAGGAATTTACAATCAAAGGCCGCGGGTCCAAATGACCTGGAATGATTACCTGTTTCATACAAAGAAAGAAATAGCGTCTCCAACCTAACCTAACCTAACGCTACAAGTGTGGCGTTTAATTTCTGTATTGTTTATTTTTAGCGACGTGACATGTTACTTGCACCTTCAGGAGGGTGTATTATATGAGCATGGTGGAAGATCGACTTTGACAATTTGTATTAGACATACATCAATTCATACTCGTAATTTCTATATTGTTTCCTTTTAGCAACTTGACATGTTACTTGCACCTTTCGGAAAATGTATTATATGAGCACGGGGGAAGACTTTTGGCAATTGTTTTGAAACATACGTCAATCCATACTATAATCGCAATAAATATTATACATATGTAAATATAACAAAATCAACAGAGTAAATTAATATAGAAAAACATATATGTGTACTTTATGATCTTATTTCTTGAAGATGAAGCAATTGGGCAATTCATTTGATTAGCTTGTATGTGGTAGTTATGATCTTTTTCTCTGTCATAAATTATATGATAATTATAAATAAATAAAAAAATCCATCTTCATATATTATGAATAGAGGGGACTTAGTCATTATATATAAAAAGACTTAATATATTTTAACTGAGCACTCCTTACAATTTGTTTAATAATTGGACTACACTTATTATTCCTATTAAGTACACATAAATCCAACTGCATAGATCATTGCAAGAATAGATCTTATCATGTATGTCACATTTTTAATTTGATTCTAACTCATTTTTAGTAAAAATAAAATTAATAAATGCACACTAGATATACCAAAAATTCCGACGCTACTGCCTTTAAAAGCAACCAAATCCATTCTTTGAGCTAGACTGCATCTTCTGCCATCTTCTATAACTGCTATTTCATATTCACCTGTTTTGTTTCCACGATAGGTTGATTTATGATGGCTATATGTAAAAAAAAAGTCAATTGTTGAAGTTGTCTTTCTTTTCTGCATATTCTTCTTCCTTTGTATCAGCTTGGTTCCACATTTCATAAAGTTGTATTTCATTTATATATATATATATATAATAGTATCAATTTTTCAGTCTAGATGATTGGGGTATTCCAAGTAAAATGCTGTTTTTTTTTTTTTTTTCTTTTCTTCCTTTTTCTTAGACTTTAGAAAAATAAAAGTTCAATATTATTTTGTAAAATAACAGTTTTTTATTGGTTGATATATCCCTATATGTATATTATGTGGCAATTAGATGTTTGGTATTCTAAGTAAAAAATCTGTTTTTATTTTTATTTTTTGTCATTTATAAAATAATAGTTTAGTATTTTTATCTTGTTTAATGGGTTTCTTGATATAAGTTTTAAATTTGAACCGCAATCAAAGTGCACATCCATAAAAGAAATATTTATTATTTTTTCTTTATTTTCTATTTTTACAAATAAAAAATATAAAATACGTTGCAAAATAATTAAATATATATTTAGAAAAAAAAATATGCTCTACAAAAATTCCAAGCTTTGAGAATAATATAGAAAAAAAGTGATTCGGTTTTGGGTTAAATATGCGTCTAAATTGAATTAACTCATACACACCTCTACGACATACAATAAACGTTTTGAAGGTCTAATAAAAATAGAAAAAACTTGTGAAAGCGATAGATTAACTGTGAAAGGGTCAAAAGAAAAAGAGAGCCAATCGTATTGCAGAATAAACCTCTCAGTCTAAGTAGACGCGAGAGAAGAAAAATTGACAAAATTAAATAAAATAATAAAAACATAGAGAAAATAACTACGAAAAAATATTTTATCCTTATTTGAATGGATCAAAAACTATAATAAAATAAAATAAATTCATCAATATATTAACTTTTTTTAATTTCCTAACTTCTATTCATTTTTTTTTTCATTGTAACCCAAACAAGATAATAAATTTTATTTTCATGTACCTCCTCATTTCTTTTATAGAGAGAGATATATAGGTGAGAGAGAAAAAAAATTAAATAATATGAAATAAAATAATAAAAACAAAGAGGAAAAAATAATTAACAAAAAATATTTGATCTTCCAAAAAGGATTTGAAACTCTAAAAGAAAAAAAAAGTGTTTTTGGAGTAAGAATTTGGTGAAAAAAAAATGAAAAGAAACTAAAAAGAAAAAGACAAGGACAAAAATGAAAAATCATAAATATAAACTTTTATCTGAATGGATTTAAAAAAATTAAAATAAAAAGCAATAATTAATATATTAAAATTTTAAATTTAATTAATTTAATTTTTTACATTTCATATATTTTTCCTTACATTTTGTATCATAATTTAAACAAGAAAAAAAATTTTAAATCTGTAACTTTTTTCCACAAAAAATTCTTGATTTAAGCATACTATATACAAAATAATAAATTTTGATTCCATATATATCTCTCTCTCTCTTCTTTACACGGAGAAAGATCTACAAAAAGACAAGTGGAAGAGAAAAAATAAATAAATATAAAATAACAAACTAAAAAAGATAAAAAAAATAGTTAATAAAGCAATATTTGAGTTTATCCCAAAAAAAAAAATTAAAACTCTAAACAAAAGGAAAAACAACACTTGATGGACAAAAACGTATAAATGAATGACAAAAATGAAAATTAGTAAAAATATGTATGTTAAAAGTGTATTGCAATTTATTATAAGAAAATACAACAACACTTAAAAGGACAAAAATATAAAATAAGAAAAAATAAAAATATGTACGTTGAACGTATATTGTGATTTACAATAGTTTTATTTGAAGTGACAAAAAATTGTGAAAAATAGTAAAAAATATTAAAAAACTCTAAAAATTATTTACTTTTTATTTTATTACACGATTTGCGAACTCACAATTTATCTATTTTTTGTCACTTCAAACATATCCAATATGAAATTGATATATAGAAGAGAGAATAGAAATAGTAAAAAAATTGGAAAAATAGAAAAAAAATCTAAATGTTGGAAAAAATTAAAAAAAAAACACACAAAAAGTTAAATAGTCACAGATGTAAATAGTTGTGAATATGAAGGTTAAAATTGGAAAAAAAAAGTGCCAAGATATCCTTTATGGGTATTCTTAAAAAAAAGATCAAAAAAGATAGAAGGGTAAAATGGTAATAAAGAAAAATAAATAAGGATAAAATTAAAAAAAAAAATCCTTAGGAGGCTGTTGAAACGGATTCCTATTTCTTTTATAGATGTACATGATACATGAGGAAAAACAAATCAAAGCTGCCAAGAAGATGCATAAGGAAAAACAAATCAAGGGGCTACCCCACTCTTTGAGATAAACAAAGACAGCCAATAAAATTCCTCCGTTGACCAACGACACAATGAACCTAAGAATTGATATCTAGACTAGGGGTAATAAAATCGTTCCAAACCTATCAACCCGTCCAATTAAACTCATAATAAGTGGATTTTGGTCTTATTATTTTATTAATGGGATTGTAATTGGGTAACTTATAAAATATCCATTTATAAACGGGTGCAATTGGGTTGTGAAACGGGATCTGTTAAAACACTAATTTAAATTAAAAAAACTAGTTTAATTCTTCTTTTTACACTATTCTCTCTCACACAAAAACACGCACGTACGAATGCGCGCGCGCACACACGCACATACACAAAAACACGCACGTACGTGCGCGCGCACGAGCACACACACATATGCAAACACACCTACAAACGCACACACGCACACATACGTGCGCACATGTGCACACGCACACACACGTCCCCGCGCGCACACACACGCACACACACTCCCATGCACACGCACATACACGCACGCATACACACACGTACATGCGCGCGTGCGCGCGCACACGCCCACACACCCACGCGCACACATCCACACATATGTCTGCACACACAGACGCGCGCACACATGCAAGCACCCGCACACACACATCCACACATGTGCCTGCACACACACACGCGCGCACACATGCAAGCACCCGCACACATACCCACACACGCATGCCGCACACACACCCACACACGCGCGCCGCACACACACCCACACACGCACGCACACACTCGAACATGCGCGCGCACACACACACCCACAGAGAAAGAAAGAGTTATTGATTTAAAATTGAATAAAAAATAAATCGGTTCGTATAAATTTAAAATTAACTGAAAATTGTAAATATAATATATAATGTTATATAATATGTATAATATTATATTAATTAAAATAAATATTGATGAATTTATATATATATATATATATATATACATTAATTGAAATAAATTTTTAATTTTTCTTTTTAAAAGTAAGTTAGGTTATAAGTAAATGGATTGTGAAATGGATTCATGAGTTTGTAATAATCCGTATTCAACCTGCCCATATCTAACCCGCTTTTTAAATGGGTGGGTTTGGATTGCATCAATTTAACCTCCAACCCGTTTAAACCTATCACTAATCCGCCTATTTTGCCACCCCTAATCTAGACTGAAAAGTAAGCAGGGATGAACTTGCTAATTTAAATTAAGAGAGCTAATTTTTCTAAATTTTAATATTTCTTCTTTAATTTTAAAATTTAGAAGTCCATTTAAGGATTATGGGTTTAAAAAATAACAAATATATATATAATCAATCTACAAAATTGCTTAAAAATTATTTAGTTGATCAGAATAGACTATTAATAATCCAGCTTAAAAATGGTTCAAAATAAAATATATGAGTTGATCATTTTAATATATATATATATATTAGATTGGAGTGAACATTTTGAAAAATAAATATTTATAAATATTTTTTTGAAGGTAAAACAATTGAAAACTTAACCACAGGGAGAGAGAATCGAACTTGAAAACTTATACAGGCCAAGAATTTTCAAAAATATTTATAAATACTTTTTTATTTTTTAAGGTAAAACAATGAAAAACTTAACAATGCAGGAAGGGGAGAGAATTGAACTCGAAACTTATACAGGGCAAGAATTTAAAAACAAATTCGTCACCGCTTGAGAAGTATACCTTATATACACTGCAACTATATTTCTAATTTGCTATGCATTGCAATATCATTTGGACCCGCGGCCTTTGATTGTAAATTCCTTGGGCATGTCCCCAACGATTTCCAAGGTCAAAAGTTGATTTTGGGATGCGCAGTGGTGGGCCTTTGATTGTAAATTCCTTGGGCATGTCCCCAACGATTTCCAAGGTCAAAAGTTGATTTTGGGATGCGCAGTGGTGGGGTGTTTGATATTGCAATGCATAGCAAATTAGAAATATAGTTGCACTGTATATAAGGTATACTTCTCAAGCGGTGACGAATTTGTTTTTAAATTCTTGCCCTGTATAAGTTTCGAGTTCAATTCTCTCCCCTTCCTGCATTGTTAAGTTTTTCATTGTTTTACCTTAAAAAATAAAAAAAGTATTTATAAATATTTTAGAAAATTCTTGGCCTGTATAAGTTTTCAAGTTCGATCCTCTCTCCCTGTGGTTAAGTTTTCAATTGTTTTACCTTCAAAAAGATATTTATAAATATTTATTTTTCAAAATGTTCACTCCAATCCAATATATATATATATATATTAAAATGATCAACTCATATATTTTATTTTGAACCATTTTTAAGCTAGATTATTAATAGTCTATTCTGATCAATTGAATAATTTTTAAGTAAGTTTGTAGATTGATTATATATATATTTTTTATTTTTTAAACCCATAATCCTTAAATGGACTTCTAAATTTTCAAATTACATTTTTAAAATTAAAGAAGAAATATTAAAATTTAGAAAAATTAGCTCTCTTAATTTAAATTAGTAAGTTCATCCCTGCTTACTTTTCAGTCTAGATTAGGGGTGGCAAAATGGGCGGATTAGTGATGGGTTTAAACGGGTTGGAGGTTAAATGGATGCAACCCAAATCCACCCATTTAAAAGGCGGGTTAGATATGGACGGGTTGAATACGGGTTATTACAATCCCATGAACTTATATCACAACCCATTTACTTATAACCTAACTTACTTTTAAAAAAGAATTAAAAATTTATTTCAATTAATGTTTACATATATATAAATACATCAATATTTATTTTAATTAATATAATATTATATATATTATATAACATTATATATTATATTTACAACTTTCAGTTAATTTTAAATTTATACGAACCGATTTATTTTTTATTCAATTTTAAATCAACAAATCTCTCTCTTTCTCTCTGTGGGTGTGTGTGTGTGCGCGCGCGTGTGCATGGCGCGTGTGTGGATGTGTGTGCGGGTGTTTGCGTGTGTGCGCGCGCGTGTGGGTGTGTGCGCGTGGGTGTGTGGGAGTGTGTGCACGTGCGCGTGTGTGCATGCACGCGCGCATGTACGTGTGTGCGCGCGCGCGTGTATGCGCGCGTGTGTGTGTGTGTGTTTGCATGTGAGTGTGTGCGCGTGCGTGTATGTGCGTGTGCACGGGAATGTGCGCGTGCACGCATGTGTGCTCGTGTGTGTGTGCGCGCGCGAGCACGTGTGTGTGTGTGTGTGCACACGTGCGCACGTATGTGTGCGTGTGTGCATGTGTGGGTGTGTTTGCATGTGTGTACACGCGCGCGCGTGTTTTTGTGTGTGCGTGTGCGTGTGCATGCGTGTCACACCCCGAATTTTTCCACAAACCCGGGAGCATGAACAAACGATCACAATCACAAAAACTATCAATCCATAATAGTGAGAGCCAATCATATTTAATAACAAAACTAATAATCTCCAATTTAAAGAAATTCTAAATAAATAAATCCATCTCTAGTCTCCCAAATCGAGACATGTATAATGATCCAAATCCAATAAAGAAAATAAATTAAAAACAAACGTGCAGTTCTCTTCCTAAAATAAAATTAACGAACTATTAAAAATCTCTACTTTGCCTAAGCGATCGCATCACGACCATTGTCTTGTACAACACTTGCACCTGCATCTAAAGCTGTAGGGGTATGAGCACAAGATACTAAGGTATATTAAAATAATCAACTGGTGCTCGGATAAAAATAAAAATTAAATAAATCATGCATAGGTATCCTATAAATCTCCAACATGTCACGTTAACATACATCACACCTCAAAATATTTAAATTTAAATATTTGATCACAACATTAAATAAAATATATTATTTTAGCAACCACATTATTAATTAGTGGGTTAGGTACCGCCACCCAGTCAATCTATGCCTTAGCCATAGGTTACCAAAAAAAATATCAACTCATCAATGCTTCGTATGTTTTCTAACAATTTTCATCAACATTTATTTTCTTATTATATTTCATATGTTTTAATTTTTATTTACAGCTAATAATTCTGTTGTACATAATTTTAAATATATTTTACTATAAATTAACTATTTTTACACGTGTTTTAATAAATATTCTTTCCTTCACTTATCAATACTGGACACATGCGAAGCACACAACCCTGTCATTAGTATCCATACAGGATAATGATAATATCAAAGCTGCAATTATTAATGCCAAAGCTCATTTAATATTTTTTTATAACTGTTCACAAAATTACCCTCATCTCATATTCTAAATCCTCTTTGCTATTAATTCTTCTCATCTCATCCTTGTATATTCATTTTCATCTCTTTCTTTGCTTTTAATAAAAGACCCATCTCTCTTTCTCTAAAAAAAGAAAAGACTCAACTTTCTTTCTCTAAAAAAAAAAAAAAAAAAATCATCAAGTCTCTGTCTGTTTTTTGAATCTAAAGTTTGTTCAATTACATCCACTTAATTTATAAATAATATTTTTATTATTTATCCCATATGTTTTCACGATTTACATAATTAAAAACTAAATAAAATTAAAATATCTAATTAATAACTTAATAAATAAAAAAATATTTATTATTTAACATTTTTGTGTTGTATACTCAATTTTAATTTTATATTATTGAGATTTTATAATATAAAAATAATAAAGCGGTATTTTAATTTTTTAATGACATCGAGTCTAAAAAACTTATTAGATCTATTCTAAATATTATAAAATTAAGCTTAAATTATAAAATATATAGGTAGATGTAATAATTAAAAATGATAAGGGGAGGTAGATATAATTTATCCATCAAAATTTTATCCCGCCAAATTGAAAAAAGAAAAAAAAAAATCCTTCTCGTCACGCTAAGAGGGTTGAAAGGAAATGAAAGTTAACCTTGGGAAGGAGATTGGGGACGAAAGTCTGATGACCAATGAACATCTCAGCCATTTTATCGCTCCTCTTGCGCTCTTTCTAGATGCTGTCAGTAGCTTTTGGCCTGCATCTCTTGCCTGAGCTCGAACCCATCTCAACAGTGGCGGTTCTGGGTACTGGCAAGAACTCTGTCAATGGCAGAGGCGGAATGACTGGCGAGAAAGATTTTTTTTTTCTTTTTCTAATTTGGCTAGATTAAATTTTGATTAAAAAATAATTTTAATTAAATTAAATTTAGAGTATTAGATGGATTTAAAAAAAACCTCACTGTTGGATTGCATAATTTCAGCAGTTGAAGTGTAAAACGTAGTATATACTTTATTAAAGTTAATTAGCATAAAAATAATAATATTTTAATTATAAAATTAAATGAATTGAATAAAATACATTTGAATTAAATTTAAATTAATAAAAAAATATATTTAGTTTATTTATTCACTTTTATAAAAAATATTTTAATAAAAAAATATTCTTTCAAATAAAGTTTGTTTGCTAAACAAAATTGTTTTATCGAACGTTTTGATTATATTTTAAAATAAAAAAGAGAATTGAAAATAAAGAATAAAAAAATTCTTGAATATAAAAAAATAACATAAATATTACCAAATCAACCTAAATCATTGCTTTTTAATATTTACAATAAACTGAAATCCAAACCAGTTACTTTTTGTCTTGGCAATTGATGGATGCGAAGGAAGAAGGAGCTGCGGATGGTGTTAGATTTATTTTCCTTTGGTGCTTTTGAAAGCATATTTTTGTAATGATATTTTATTTTATTTATTTTTTTTGTTAAAATAAAATATTTATTTATTTAAGCATACACTATTATCCCTTATTTATAAAATATGTGATTTAAGTATTAGGTATAAGATGCCAATACAGAAAGATTTAAATCACAAGTTTTATAAATTAAAGTAAATTCACAGCTATTAATGAAACCAGCATTTCATTATGATTAAGTTATAATTTTTCTACTTCTTAATTGGGTGATTTATCTTGGTTACTAAATGGTGACTTTGAGTAGAAAAGTTAGTATGTACATGTGATATACATATTGAAAGGACTGTTATAAATTATGATTTGATTAATAAATGTCATTAATCATAATTTACTTAAGTTTTAATATACTTAATAAACCTTAATCTTGAGTTTGTAATAGACTCACGTTTATGAATTAAATCTATTTGAGTTATCATGGAGTAAGATCTTATAAATGGTCAAAACCTCAATAACTTGGAGATTTAATTTCATGAATCGTGGGAACATATACTTACAAGATGGAATTCATTTTGATATGCTCACCTAAGTTATTTATCTTTTTTATCATTAAATTTGTAGCCGCAGTTCATTCAATAAATTGTTTATTGAATAACAATATTTATTTGTAAATTGTTTACAAATATGAAAATATTGAGAATGATCAAAATATAGATAAATAGTGACTAAGGGTTAAATATGTAATTAAGAGGCTCGACATTTAGCTTAACTTAATTACGAGCTTATAATGGAGGGTTAATTAAGTGAATATTATTGGTCTAAGACCAAAATTCATTTTCTTAAAAGTTGTTTTAATTAAATGAATTTCAACGTGGACTACTAGAGTGCAGCTCAAGGCTTATAGTAGAATAGTGCTGGGTTAATTTAAAAAATAATATGTTGTCATGAGATGACAAGGTCTAAATATCTTTTAAGTTGGAGCTAAGAATCCATGAACCTTCAGTCCCCAAGCTAGCTTAATTTTAGGGGTTTTTGGAGGCCGGTCATAATTTATAGACTATTAAGGGTTTAAGTCATACCCTTAAAAATTATTTGCAAATAAGTCATATGGGCACCGAAAAGACAAAAAAGACCTCGCGCATCTTTTCACTCACAAAACCAGTTTATTTGAAAACCTCCCTGTTTTATCGGAAACGTTCCGCGACTTTCCAACTTCTTCACAAATCATCTGAAAACTAATCAAAACTTCTTCCAAATCAAGCCTCAATCGATCCCTAACTTTTCGCCGAGCAAATCCACACATTACAGTGCTTCGCAATCAACAGGTACTATATTCGATTAAAGGTACTCTTTAGGGTTTTTCTTCAAAACACATATCGAGGGTTTGAATATTTATTGTGTGGTACTGTTTAGGGTTTTCGATTATCTTTGTAATAACAGGTTTTGTGGTACTGTATTATGTATTTAGTTTCTCCGAAAACGTATAATCGTTGCTATTTTTACAATAGCCTAATATGAAACATTACCACATACATGTGGTACTGTCATACATGCGGTACTGTCTCTCATTCGTTTGATATTTGCAACCATTTTTGTGTTTAAATGTGATGTTTGCATGATAGAGTCATGCGGTACTGCTTTTGAACGAGCATGCATTCTAAAAAAAAACAGTACCGCAGATATGTGGTACTGTCACACATGCGGTACTGTCTCTCATTCGTTTGATATGTGAGCCATTTTTGTGTTTAAATGTGGTGTTTGCATGATAGAGTCACGTGGTACTGTTTTTGAACGAGCATGCATCCTAAAAAAAAACAGTACCGCAGACTATGGTACTGTCACACATGCGGTACTGTCTCTCATTCGTTTGATATGTGAGCCATTTTTGTGTTTACATGTGATGTTTGCATGATAGAGTCGTGCGGTACTGTTTTTGAGCGAGCATGCATCCTAAAAAAAAACAGTACCGCAGACATGTGGTACTGTCACACATGCGGTACTGTCTCTCATTCGTTTGATATGTGAGCCATTTTTGTGTTTAAATGTGGTGTTTGCATGATAGAGTCACGTGGTACTGTTTTTGAACGAGCATGCATCCTAAAAAAAAACAGTACCGCAGACATGTGGTACTGTCACACATGCGGTACTGTCGGTTATTCGTTTGATATGTGAGCTATTTTTGTGTTTACATGTGATGTTTGCATTATAGAGTCATGCGGTACTGTTTTTGAACGAGCATGCATCCTAAAAAAAAACAGTACCGCAGACATGTGGTACTGTCACACATGCGGTACTGTCGGTCATTTCATTGTATGTGTGATTCTCTTCTTTGTTTAATGGTGCTCTTTGCATGATATAATCATTCGGTACTGTTTTTGCGAACCAAGCATATTTTGTGAGACAGTACCGCATGTGTGGTACTGTCAAACATGCGGTACTGTCATAGAAGTGGTAATGTATCTAGATGATATTGCATTTTATCTCTAACAGAAAACAAATGTTACGAAAATACAGGTATTGCTATCACGCTCATACAAAATCAAACATGGTGAACATCCAGTACCGTTCGAACCTAATCTCAGTCATTAATGAAGTTGAAACCATCAACTTGACAAAAGCACACCATGTATATCTCAAACATTCTCCATTTTGGAAGCTCATCCTCACTATTTTAAACTGTGAAATTAACAAAGATTACTCGAGGAAAAGCGATGTTGATGTGGAAACAATCATCAAAGCATTTGACCCACAGTCCAAATCTTTCAACCTAGGTGGAATAAAGCTTCGCATCAGAGAGACAGAGTTGCGAACAATGTTTGCAATAGAGGATGGTGAACAACTGATAGACAGTGTCAAAAAAATCGCAAGGCCAGGCACTGAATTCGTCTCTCGTAGATTCTCTGGGTTGCGACGAATTAAGAAACAGAACATATCTGATGCTTTGCGGCAGGCTGCTGCAGAGCAAACACGCATTGGCAGAGAAGATGTTGCAAGACTTTTGACACTGTTCTGTTTGGCAACGTTGTTTGTCCCTAACAAAGGACATTCATTGTCGTGGCACTACACAACATTGGTTGAAAATTTGGATCAAATCCGCCAATACAACTGGAGTGCACATATACTGGAATTCTTGGAGAACAGTTTGTGCTCAGATTCTAGGAACAAAGGTGTTGCAGGCTGTGTCATGATGTTACCGGTAACCTTTTCATATCATATTCTATATTATATGTTGGTACTGTCTTATGAACTTCATTCAACTAATCAGCCCTATAAATGATGCAGTACTGGATCTGTGAGCACACCACTCTGGTCCAACAAGTACAGAAGAGTGCAACACCCAGATGTCTAGTCTGGGATCTCAAGCCATTGTCCAGTGCATTGAAAAAAATAAATCTCAAAAAGTTGAATAAAAATCAGGTACTATTTATGATAAAATAGATCTTGTTTGCATGCTAAGAATATTCGGTACTATTTTTCCAATAGATTCATCTTCATCTTTTACAAAAAACAGTACCGCATACATGTGGTACTGTCATCCGTGCATTAGGTACTGTGTTTCAAAGAGCATGCATTATTAACAAAACAGTACCGCAGACATGTGGTACTGTCAGTTATTCTTTGAATTTGTGACCTATTCTTTTTTCCATGTATGCGGTACTGTTTTGTTGTGTTTCATGATACTGTTTGAATGCTATATACATTCGGTACTGTTTTTGAACGAGCATGCATCCTTAAAAAACAGTACCGCATACATTTGGTACTGTCATCCATGTGGTACTGTCAGCTATTTTGTATTTGTCACCTCTTTTTGTATTTCATGATACTGTTTGCATCTGATAAATAAAATCATTCTAGATTCAACAATGTATTCATGGACATACTAATGAATTATATAATTGATGAACAAAATATCAGGTCATTGTACCTGATCTTGATGATGATGATGAGGAGGATGACGAGGAGGAGGATGGACAACAACAATTTCATGATGATAATGATGATGATGATGATGATAATTATGATGATAAAAGGACAGAAACAGAAGAATACATCATTGCGTCAGAAAAAACCAGTGATGATGAATTAGTAATTTCTGACATTCTTCAAAAACTGAAGACAAACATAGTGCATTTGAGCAAGACAACTGAAAGCGAGCGAAAACAAGAGGTGTCTTGTACTCCTGAACTCGATCAATCTGGTACTGTTCCATCTGCCATAGCTGAAAGGCTTCCAGAAACAGTACCAGAATCTGATGAACCAGAACAAAAGGCACCAGAACAAGAGGCAAGACAGGCTGCATCAGCAGAAACAGTACCAGTTCAGCAAAGTAATGATCCAGTTGCTTCAGTTTTATCAATTTTGAACCGTGAACAAATAGAAGAGCTGGAGCAACAAGTCAAGGAAAAAGATGATAAAATTGCTGAATTGGAGAAGCAAATGGCAGAAAAAGATAATAAAATTGCTGAATTGGAGAAGCAAATGGCAGAAAAAGATGATAAAGTTGCTGAATTGGAGAAGCAAATGGCAGAGAAAGATGAAATTCTGACAAAGTTGTACATTGACAATGAAAATCTCAACCTGCAAAACATAAACCTGAAGGAAGAACTTGATAATGTGAATGCAGTTGTTGAATTATTAAGGTCTGAACTTGTCGAATCTAGCGTCCACCAGGTGACGCAGAAACATGCAGCAACTAGAAGGCCAAAGAAATCGGATACAAATAAAAAACAAACTCCAGCTGCAAACGAACCACCTTCAATGTACAAAAGGCTCAAGGACAAAACACGCCAAAAGAAAAGAGATCCTGAGTTCACATACAGTGGTAAAAAGAAGGTTGCAAAAAAACAAAAGGCAGATACTGCGGCAGTTGTCACGGAAGATATAGAATCTGACATTATAGACATTGATCTTCTACAACTGTCTACACATCAAACCGAGCCCAAGCAACCTTCGCTTAAGCAGATTATTTCAACTTTTCAACAAAACACACATCTATCGGCGGTAGAAAAGGAACGGATCTTAAAACTTATTGATAATGAGGGGAAAGCGTAAGACAATATTTAACTCTTTCTTTTTTATTACTTGTCAATTATAAAAAAAATTACTTGCTATCATCTGGTACTGTTCTCTATTTTTTACAATAATTGGTACTGTCATTCCTTTATCTGGTACTGTTAACATAAACATTTCAAACTTAACTCATGTTGTTGTTGTTTTTTTTTTTTTTTTTTTTGGCTGATCTTGTTGACATCTCACTGCTCACTGTATACACACAACACAGTGCAACTGTTTGGGCTGTACCAAATGAGCCACTCTGCATGATCACCATTGAAGATATCTACAACCTCATAGCAAATGAGAGTATATCAAACATGGTAGGCATATATGATTAACTTCTATTTCTACAGAATTAATAAAGTATGTTGACTATTTCTTAAATTCAACAAATTAATCTGATATTTACTAATCACAATATTTGCCCAGCTAATTGACTGTCATGCACGCTATCTAGAATCAACACAACATGAATCAGTCAACAGCACTTTCCCCA
Source organism: Vitellaria paradoxa (assembly GCA_019916065.1). Taxonomy (NCBI): domain Eukaryota; kingdom Viridiplantae; phylum Streptophyta; class Magnoliopsida; order Ericales; family Sapotaceae; genus Vitellaria; species Vitellaria paradoxa. The sequence goes on from CM034238.1 coordinate 42,096,714, forward strand.
AAAGATGCTTATACTTCAGCAGTTTGTGTTGGGTAAGATTTGTGACCTCTTTCTGTGGTTAATTGTGCTTTTTGCATACTATATATATTCGGTACTCTTTTTCTAGAGCATAAATGTTTGGTACTGTTTTTCAAATAGCATTCATCTTATACATAAAAACAGTACCGCATACATGTGGTACTGTCATCTATATGGTACTGTCAGCCATGCGATGGATATGAGACTTCTTTTTTATTTTCATATTACTGTTGGCATACTACAATCATTCGGTACTGTTTTTACGAGAGCATGCATCTTGGGGGAAACAGTACCGCAAGCATGTGGTATTTGACATGATGTATTTTTTCTTGTTGCAGACATTTGTGGTATTTGAGAGACATCATGCAGGTCGAGACACTCAGATTGATCAAAAGCTGAAACTATCTGATACATACAGACTACTTGTATTCCCTTTGAATACAAGTGGAACGAGAATTCCTGCTGATCCCAACCATTGGACCCTTTTGGTATTGGATAGAGACACGTGGACATGGACACATTATAATTCCATGAAACCACGTAGAGCAAATTCCAAAGATTTGTATCTTGAGGATGCAAGGAAAGTGGTAAGATTCTGTATGTAAATTTTATACATAATTTCATTGGTACTCTTTTCTACTATTTACAACAGTACCGGTTCTGTTTATTAAAACTCATACTGTCTCCACATTTGTCATATTGTATCAGAAAGAGTATGTGGAATTGAAACTTAAAGACCAATACCTCAATGATCCAATAACAAAAAATATTGAACATACCAGCATGGAATTCGAATACCCAATTGTTTCTGCAGCAAATTGCCCACAACAAGGATCTACAACGTAAGCCACACCCTTTTTTATTCATGCAAATTGTTGAACACCTCTAACTAAATTCTTACAATCTATAACATCTTGTGTGCAGTGTTGACTGTGGGCCAATGGTGTGCTACGTAATGCAATGCATATCAAATGACGAGCCACTTGAACCCATGCTTTCAGAAGAAGCTGTACAAGCTTACAGAGCAAAGATGCTAACACAATTTCTGTCCATTAGTGATGTACAAACATTGTGATTGTAATTAAACTGTATTAGTGCACACTCTGTTTCTTTTTTAACAAAATACTTGTATATTCAACATTCTTTTCCTGTAAATTGAATGATACAGTTTATGCTAATACAAATAGTCAATGTCCAGTTAATGGTACTATTTGTGCAACATAAATAGTCATGGTTTTTGCGATTTTTGTATGATAACTCTTGGGATGTTGATTCTTGTTATGTTGATAGTGCTGCAAAATAGTGCTGATTGATACTCTATTCGAAACAGTACCGGTATTAATATTAACAGTACCGGTACTGTTTTATACCGGTACTGTTTGTATGAAGTATCTCAATACCAACATATGCGGTACTGTCTCTCATTCGTTTGATATGTGAGCCATTTTTGTGTTTAAATGTGGTGTTTGCATGATAGAGTCACGTGGTACTGCTTTTGAACGAGCATGCATCCTAAAAAAAAACAGTACCGCAGACTATGGTGCTGTCACACATGCGGTACTGTCTCTCATTCGTTTGATATGTGAGCTATTTTTGTGTTTACATGTGATGTTTGCATGATAGAGTCGTGCGGTACTGTTTTTGAACGAGCATGCATCCTAAAAAAAAACAGTACCGCAGACATGTGGTACTGTCACACATGCGGTACTGTCGGTCATTTCATTGTATGTGTGATTCTCTTCTTTGTTTAATGGTGCTCTTTGCTTGTGAAAACACTTACAGCTATTGTCACCAACAAATTTTATGTCCTTTAAATATAAGAATGACAACGGTACTGTCTGCAAATATAAAATTGATACACTATTACAAACAGTACCAGTATTAATAAAAACAGTACCGGTACTATTTTATACCGCTGTCATTCTCAATACCAACATTAAAAATGAATATCGCTGAATAAAAAACTATCACAAAATGGATTGAAACATACTCATTCTCATTATTAATTCAAAAACAGTACCATAACAAACAAACAATAACAGACTTCTTCACAGCATAATTTTGGGAGAAAAAAAAACAAAAAACAATTCAACTCAACGGCTCTTTGCAAGTCTTCTTATTATGAGAGCCCATGCGACCACAACGACCACAACGAATTCTTCGTACAAGCTCACCAGTTGATCTAATCCTACGCTTCTTCGGCCTTCCAGCTGGTCTCCGTGTTATTGGAGGTAATATTGAACTATTACTGTCTGCAAACTCTTGGATTATGTCTGTTGGTATTGGAACAATCACACCTTCATATGCCAATTTGTAATTATCAACATGAAAGTACTCATCAACAAACTCACTCAAAGGTCTGTTAATCCTCCCAATAACAGCAAATGCATGAGAGCATGGAAAACCAGAAATTTGCCAACCATAACAAGAACATGTACAATTCACCAAATCAACAGTTGTTGAAGGATTAGAAAATACTTCATAAATACTATCTGAACACATCTTGATGGTCCATGTTCTACCAGCATCAACAAGTGCATTAAACTTCTCTTCCATTCTTGGACATAGAACACCATTCCACTTTGTAGCATCGAGCTTTCTTATGGCAAACCATTCCATTAATTTAACCCTTATCTTGTCAACCAAATGTGCCACTGGCATATTTCTTGCATCAAGAATCCATGAGTTAAAAGATTCAATGGCATTTGAAGACATCTCACCATACCTTCTACTACAAGAATACGCATTAGTCCAATTTTGCACAGGCAATCCACTCAAAAAGTTATCCACAATTGCACCCCCTTCCCTCTTCAAAACATCTAACTTCTCCTTAAATGCTGCAACTGTGGGAGCATAAGCACACTGACAAAACAAGTTCACAATGTATTCACGGGATCCATTAGATCTGTTACCACGACTAAATTTATCTCTTAAATTATTCTTCAAATGCTGTAGACAGAAAAAGTGATGACATGTAGGAAACTTAATTGGCAAAGATTCCATCAATCCAGGATTTCTATCGGAAATAATTGTAAAATCTTCAGAGGGGTTCAATATCTCACGCAAATGACCTAGGAACCAAGACCAATTATCGAAATTCTCTAAATCAACAACAGCAAATGCCAATGGGAATAACCCTGCAGATGAACATAAAAATAGTACCGAATTACAAAACAGTACCGCATATTAAAACAGTTCAAAAAAAACAGTACCATTCTTTGTATGGTGTACTTGTGGTCGTTGAATACCAGATACATTTGGTACTGTGTTATACGATACTACATCTTACTGAAAACAGTACCACATAATAAAACAGTACCGCACAAAAACAGTACCGCACAAAAACACTACCATTCTTTGTATTGCTAGATACATTTGGTACTGTGTTTATACGATACTACATCTTACTAAAAACAGTACCGCATAATAAAACAGTACCGCAAAAAACAGTACCACATAATAAAACAGTACCGCATGAAAACAGTACCACATAATAAAACAGTACCGCACAAAAACAGTACCGCACAAAAACACTACCATTCTTTGTATTGCTAGATACATTTGGTACTGTGTTTATACGATACTACATCTTACTAAAAACAGTACCGCATAATAAAACAGTACCGCAAAAAACAGTACCACATAATAAAACAGTACCGCATAAAAACAGTACCACATAATAAAACAGTACCGCACAAAAACAGTACCGCACAAAAACACTACCATTCTTTGTATTGCTAGATACATTTGGTACTGTGTTTATACGATACTACATCTTACTAAAAACAGTACCACATAATAAAACAGTACCGCAAAAAACAGTACCACAAAAAAGTATGAACATTAACATACCATTATTCGCATCCTTGCCAGTAGCTGCCATCAGAATACCCTTGAAACGTGACTTCAAGAAAGTACCATCAATAAAAATGATAGGTCTGCAATATTTGAATCCACGTATACTGGCCCCAAATGATACAAACAACCGTCTAAACCGGTTTATACCGTCATCCACATCCAACACAATATGACTACCTGGGTTAAGATCCATTGCAGCCTTCACATAACAACTCAAGTTATTAAACGAATCAGCATACTCACCATAAATCATGTCTTTAGCTTTCTCTAAAGCACTCCAAGCCTTATCATAGCTAATTTCCATGCCATAGTTGTTTTTAAAAAATATAATAACGTTGACCGGCGACATTGAAGGTTTTAATGCTACTTGATCAACAATCAACTTACCTAAAGATTTCCTGCTCATCCTCTTAGACCTATCCCTAATAATTGTCGGACCACAACTGTGAATATTGTTGAATTTCCTTATGTAAAAATTACGATTAACTTTTGATAACGATGCAACAATTGACCACGGACACCCTTCAGCGAACTTTTTTGCACAAACAACTTCGACTCTATCCTTGTTATTCCTCTCATACAAAAATTCAAAGCCAACCTCTGTAGCATATCGACAAATTGCATCACGAAACTCATCAACACCTCCTACGAATTCCTGTCCCACGCTCAATATTAATGACGACCAATTAGAACACAACAATGGTTTATCCTTACGGCTTGAAATTGAACTACGATACACATCAACATCACAGCAATCATCATACGAATCCAGACCAGTACCAACATCACCAATTGGCACACTATTAGAAACAGTACCAGAACTGCTGGAAACAGTACCGGTACTGTTTTGGATCGGTACTGTGTTCAAACCGCCGAAAAAAACATCAATCGATATATAACACAAACCAACCATGCGAGCCAACATAATCATATTTTGAAAATCAACATCGTTTCTCAGAAAACATGAAGAATGTTCATGGATTGAGTAACTAAATGATACATTTTCCAAATTCAAACTCGACCAATTCTCACACACCTTTAACGCAAAATCTGAAAATGACATTTCACAGTTCAAATTGACTACAAAAGTCTCTGTACCAAACTTACATAGCAGCATCAAATTCGAAGACATGACTGACCGAAATCGTTCACAGCACAAACTCACCCAAATGCGTAATCCAAATCCGTACGTATTCCTTCGACCGACGTTAATCTCACTGCAAATCGTGTAATCTGTATCTATTTCTTCATATATAATCCTTTAACAGACTTTTTATCTCACTGTATGCTTGTTCACGCGATCTATAAGGAATGAAACAAAAAACGGAAAACGTGATTCTCGGTTCCATAATTCTCGGCAATTTCATATCAGTTAATTATAGATAAAAGGGCATTTAAGTCATATTATAAATTATATTTAAAACAAACTCGTGGGACCCACTCAAAAGTGTGACTTAAATACAAAACTTTCCACATTAATATGACTTAAAAGCAATACTTTTTTTTTGGTATGACTAATATCTTTAAAAGATTACAAAGTATGACTTGGATACAATTTTTCGTTAATTTTATTTTGATGGGTCAGGTCCAGTTGGCTAATTATTTATAATTTATTTATGAAATAAATTATAAATAATTAATATATATTTAGATAAGATGATATGGTTGGAAGATTTTCTCAAGATATCATATCTTCTAAATATATATTAAGATGATATATATAGATAAGATATATGTGAGAGTGAATAAGAGATAATCTCTAAAATTAGAGATCTTCTCTGATACAAACTCTATATCTCACTCTTTATAAATATATTTTATATATCAATAAGTCAAGTGATCTAAAAAGAGTGACCACACACATCCATCTAGAGAGAGAGAATTGAGAATAATTTAGAAGGCTGAATCGCCGAAAGAAGGTGCTTCCGCTGTGCATCAAAAAAGTTTTAAAGAATTTATCCTTCCATTCGAGATATTTTTTTCAACCCTATGCTATAAAAACTAATAGAAAGTGAATTCAACTTTGAAGAATTGTCATTGCTGTCAGTAACTATGGCACCGTCAACTTATTTTAAATACGTTGGCCTCGTTTGGATATTTTTTATTTATTTATTTTTTTATGATTTGTTGTTTGATAATTTTTAGATATGCTGTTCATATTTAAAAAAAAAATTGAAATTAAAAAAAATTCCCTCTAGACAAATGAGTCTAGTTTAATTTAAAAGAATATGAAGTTTATGAACAGCAATCTTAAGAGTTACCGAACCAAAATAAAATTATTTTTTGGTGAAAAAAAAATTATATGAGACTAAAAAGTGAAATATAAGACAACTCACATCGAAATTATCAAACCAATTTATATACATGAATATCTTGCATGAAGACCTGTACTTGGCTTGTTGGCCAATCATCAGAAATTGGGGATGTGGGTGGATTAATTACAATTCAGTACTGGAGGAGCAGAAGCTCTTGGCAGAGACATCTTTCTTGAAGGCCTAGGCAATGGAGCTTCAAAATTAAGCACAGGGATTGCTTGCCTATCATCGTCCACGTTCACACCAAACTTAGGCTCATCTTCTTTTCCTACTCTCTTTTTCTTCTTCTTCCATGCATGGAGAGAAAACAAAACCAATCCACAAACCAAAACACTCCCACCCACAGTCAATCCAACCACCAGCCTTGTGTGGCTGTTACTTCTATCTTTATTTCCAATTTCCAGAGTTGAATTGAAATTCCATGAAAGAATGCTCTGGCTAGCATATTCATTTCCTGTTGCTGCTGAGAATCCTAAAGTAACCCATTCTGGCAAGTGATCTCTCATATCCACTACGTAATAAAGTTCTTGTTGGACAATTGTATTAGATACAAAACCGGTGAAAACAACACTGAGAGTTTTAGAATTGGAATCGTAACTAATCCAAGCGTCATTCTTCTTTCCGTTAACAATACCACTCCTACTCCACCATGTAACATTATTGACAGATTTCATCGAGTTGATATCAATACCTGTATCAATACAAGTAAATAAAGTATATAATAATAAATAGAAAATAATAACATTTAAATTTAACACCTTCAAAAAATCAGAACTTTAATATCATGTTAAGTTATCAATTATTTTAAAACTTTAAATTATTAAGAGATAAGTCTAATAATGCATATCAAACTATTTCAACAATACCTACGTGCTCATGTTCCGGGTCCCAGTCCGGGTTCGGATAAATATCGAACTCCACAGCTACAAATGGGTTGTCTTTCGAATTCAGCGTCTGGTTATCGCTCGTAAGGCCGAGTGTTCCACCTTTCCTTGCCCCGTCGGGTATTCTCGAACCCGCTGGCGCGAGGAAGAATGCGATTCCATCGCCATAGCACGATCTATTCTGCGAATCGATGATGAATGAGAAGTGGGTGGTGAAGTCCGTGAGATTTCCTGAAGCCTTGTCCCAGAGTTGCATTGGTTTGGAATATGTGGCTCTGCCGAAGGTTACGGAGTTTGAATTCGTAAGTTTGATGACATTTTCTTCGGCGTACGCTCTCTCATAAGTTATGGAAGGATCGTTTGGGCTGAAACTATTGAAGTTGAACGATAAAGGAGCCGCGAAGGGAATGATCAGGTAAAGGAAAATTGTTATGATTCTGTAAAGAGGAAGGTTTGGCGGTTGGAGATGCATAATTCCAAGGTTGTAAAGGATCAATAGCTGGAAGGAGATCTAGCTATTACGATTGCAGGTTTGTCATTTTGACAGCTTGATGAAGCAGATCACTTCCCAGTTCAATTTTTAGTTAGTCCCTTATTATTGTTGTCGTTGTTTTTGGTTCTTAGGCATGTGGCCAATGTTGTCTCTCTCACTTATGCAGGTTTTCCTTTATTTACTGTATTTTTCAAAATGGTTCGTGCCCGTTCAGGAACTCTCAGAGAGAGACAGAGAGAGAGACAGACCTTTTTTTTTTTTCAGCTTATTTAGTAATTGAATAAGTGGATTGATTTATAGCATTCAAGTAGTTAATTACACAAATTGGACTGGTTCAAGCTGCAAGCCCAAGTCCAATCTTATGAGCATAGGTTCACCAATTTAAATTATGTGTAACTATGGTAAAATATGCAAGAATAACTAAAGAAATTAAAGATAAGTGAAACAACTAAGAACACAAAATTATGTGATTCGACAAACGAATCTATGTTTCTAAACATAATAAATTTAAATTTAATTAAAGAATTCTCAGGAATAGTGTTATAAACACAAAGATATCTATATAACAGTATAATCTATGATTTGATATTTATATATTTTTAATTGTTAGATTTATTTAATGGTCAAAATTACTTATTTCTATCCACTTTAATTATTTTTTGGTCATTTCACATGAAAATATAATACCTCACTCTTCTCACACTCTTTTAAATACTATTTTATATATATAATTTTTTAAATTAATATTTTAAAAAATGTCATCAACTATTATATTTATTCAATGGTTAAAATTACTTTTTTCTCTCTCTACTTTGATTGTCTTTTCGTTTATTTCACATGAAAACATAATCCCTCACTCTTTTCATTTTTTTTAAATTAGCATTTTAAAAAATGTGATAATATTAGTAATAAATAATAAAATTTTACACATTTATTAAATAATGTACAGATACCTACTAGATAAAGTCAACTAAATTTTTTATTTAAAAAATGATATTTAGACTTTAATTTTCTTTTAAAATTTATTAAAAATAAACATTGAAATTAAAATTTCAGTTTAAATGTGTTTAACACTTAAATTTTAAATACATCCATTTTTACATTCTTTGTATTATTTATGTAATAAGGAAATTCAAAATTTTGAATTTGGTATATTTTTAATTATTAGATTTGCTTCATGGCCAGGATTATTTTTATTTATATTTTCACTTTGGTTATTTTTTCTGTCATTTCAATTTTTAAAATAATTTTTATATAAAAGTTTTTAAATTAATATTTTTAAAAATATAATAAAATTTTACACATTTATTAAACACTGTATAGATACCTTGGTCTTTTTTGATTAGTGATTTTTATTTTCATAATTTTTCATGTAGATTTATTTTATAAATTTAAACTTAAGCTATTTAATCATCAAATTATATTTATGTACCTTTAAGTACCGGCAGTTACTAGCAGTTTTCTAAAGTAAATATAAGTACATAGTTTTTCTACTTAGAAAACAACCCTACAAATTTCTTCATATACAAGAACTCTCAGGTAGAGGTGTAAAAGGGTCAGGTCAACTCGAGGAACGGCTCGCCCCTACCTCGAATGCCGTACTATCTCGGCCCACCCTACGCCTAAACGCTCGGCTCAAGGCTTGGGTCCAGGTGCTCGACCCAAGACCCAGCCCAACCTCAACTCAACCCCCCAGCCTGGCAAACCTCACGTAGGAAACCCCCCCCCCCCCACAACACCTGTTTTCATTTGAAATATCTTCTTTCCACGTGCTACTCAATCTTACTTAGGCAGTGAAGAGGGTAATTTAGGTGTTTTTTTATTTTATGATTCTACAAGAACATAAAATAATTTAATTAAATTTATTGTTAAAGATTAATAACCTTTTATAATAAGTGAAAATCCAAATTTAGAAAATTTTATTCATGATAGTTTTACACAACAATTTCATGATGTTTCATGAAACACTTTAAAAAATCATGTTTCACAAGATTTTGAAACAAAGAAAAAAAAAAGGAACTATTGAAAATTTTTTTTGAAAATTTTGAAAGAAATGTCTGTTTAATCTAATATGTGGAGTTTTTATCAAAATCTTCAATATATTTATATGACTGCACATTACTAAGATGAAAATTAGAATTTAAATAAATGCATTTTTTTTTTAAATTAGTTGAATGACCTGCACTAAAGTGACTGTGAAATAAATACATTTTTTTTAAATTAGTTGAATGACCCGACACTAGAGTAACTGTGGGGGAAATTATTTTTAATGAACTTGCATCATAAGGATTAATCAAAAAAATATTTTCCATTACTTTAGAAAATACTTCATATAATAATGTGTTTTTTAATTACTTAGATAATGCATTGCCTTCAGGGGGTGTTTTATTTCTAGAGCGTTGTTGTGCCTATATACTAAATTTAATTATAAAAAAAGGGATTGGATGCTTTAGATACCTTTATTTTAAAGATAAAACAAAATGTACTTCCTATTATGAGTTCTCCAAAAAGAGTTTATATATTTAAGAGTATATGTAGCCAATTAGGTTTAAAACCGAGGAAGTTGCCCATTGAAGTTAATATAAGATAAGATGGAATTCAACTTATATTATGACTCTATTTGGAGTAACAAAAAATTATGAAAAATACTAAAAAAAATTAAAAATCATTTACTTTTTATCTCACTGCACGAATTACAAACCCATAACTTATCATACTTTATCTCATTTTATCTCCTTTTTTATCACTCCAAATGCACCCTATGTTAAAAGGAGCTATTAAATATCAAAGAGCAATTGAATTATTTATTTTAAGTAATTAAGTTATTGGTTTGGAAACTATTTTGGACATTGATTAGGCCAATGCAATTTTTTATAAAATTTTTTTACATGTTTTTTTATGTTGCAACTAAAACATTTTGTAAGGTTTATTCTCCTACATCTTTTACGGTTCTTTATCAATTGGCCACTATTGATAATGTATTCAAAAAATATTACCTAACCCTATTATAGTAATATGGTTATTAAAATGATGGAAAAATTTAGTAAATATTTTAAATCACCTCTAGTATATTTTGGTTATACAAATATTTTAGACCTTAAATATAAAAAAAAATAATAACTGTACTCTTAGAACACTATAACAAAACAATTCATTTTTAACTATTAGAATCCTGGAAAATACTAAAAAAACTGTTGAAAAAGGTATTTTTCATGGTCAGGTGGCCATTGATAAGCGTTGAAATTGAACCCGCAAAAAAAGAAAATATTTCACAGTTATCAAGCATTGAAAATAATATTCCTATTTTCTAAGATTATGGCCGTTAAAACAAGTGTCTATTTTTAATGATTATGGTCGTAGTTTTTCTACAGGTTTTGATATTTTTTTCAAGACAAAGGCCGTTGATAATATTTTTTTCTCTTTTACAATAGTAATCATTGAAAATTTTATTTCATTTTAAAAATATTATAATTATAATATAAAAATTGTCCTTAATTTTGAAAATATTCTAATTATAATATAAAAAAATTATTTTTTAAATTAACCAATTGCAATATTTCACCACATAGTTAATAAATTTAAGCATTTCAAACTTTTGAAATGATTATTAAACTTATAAACTTAGCTAGCTATATAAGAAAAAAAAATGTAACAAACACATTCATCATAAATTTAACATAAAATTACATAGTCAATCTTTGTACCATTTGTAAATTTGTTACAAAATAGCATTATACTGAACAAGTTCCCCCCCCTTCCCCAAAAAAAAATCGAAAGAGTTCCAAACTAGTCCATCTTTATGCCATCTACAAACTTGTTCCAAAATAACATTCTACTAAGTAAATTCACCAAAAAAATAAAAATAAAATAAAAACAAAATTGAGAGAGCTCAAAACTATCATGATTTCTCATTTTCACTTCTGATGTCCACAATTCCTTCATCTCTATTCTACAAAACAAATAAAGACATACTAATCAAATTTAAAAATACAATTAATAAAGCATAGTCTCAGCTTCTCATTCATATATAAAATTATGCACATTTCTATTGTTGTGGAAACAACATTCTAAGTAAATGTTTTTGAACATAACAAGCAAGCTTGGAGTAAACTTATGGACAACATAAACAGTTTGAGAAAGTACAGCTTTTATATAAACAAGTTTTGCTTTACTCGGCTTAAAAAAAATAAAAAAGTTTTGATTAAACAATATATATTCTCTCTAATCTATAAATCAGAGGAAGAAATAAATAAAAAAAATTAAATTAAAAAACAGTATCTAGTTCTAATGTAACCTATATATATAAATGAAACATACTTGGAATCAATATCGGCCGGTTGCCATTGATTTGAAATCAAACAAAAAAAACTTCCTTTTTTTCAGTACTGCAAAACCCTAAAATTTAAGAAAGTGTTAATACTATTGGAAATTGACAATCCAAATTTATAATTGCGATATAATATAATATTGAGATAATTATACCTTCTTGAAGATGAGAGAAAGAAATCTATAGAGGAGTTGAGAAGAGGTGCAGAGAAGATTGCAGCTTCAGAAAAAATAAAAAAAAGTTTTGGTTAAATAATATATATTCTTTGATCTATGAATTGGAGGAAAAATAAACCAAAAAAATTTAAATAAAAAATAGTATCCAATTCTAATGTAATCTATATGTATATATGAAACATACCTTAATCGATGCCGATCGATTGCCCTTGATTTGAAATCAAACCAAAAAAAAAAAAAATGAAAAACTCCCTTTTTCAATACTACAAAACCCTAAAATTTAAAAAAGTGTTAATAATATTGGGGATTGACAATATTTATAATCGTGATATAATATAATATTGAGATAAATATACCTTCTTGAAGATGAGAGAAAAAAATCAATGGAGAAGTTGAAAAGAGGCATAGAAAAGAGGAAAAGTTAAGATGAGGCACCGAGAAAAGAAGATTAGAAAATTAGTGTGTAGGATTTTGTAAGTTCTATGTAAGTTTTTACTTTTTTTAATGGGCTTGCTATTATTTACGGGCTTGGTCCATCAATTAACAAATCTTTTATCAACGGTTAATTTAGAGTTGAAATATAGTATTATTTTCAATACTTTCAGGTCGCAAAAATATTTTTACTAATTTTTAACAAGGACATTTTTCATCACTGTTGAGATTGCTTAAAATTTTAGCACTAAAATGTTGGCACTAATGTGAAATAATTTTTTCAACCTATTATTTTCCATGGTCATTTTATGTGTTGAAATAAAAAGGTACTGTCATGTACTTTTTTCACGATTAAATTCACCATTACCTTTAAGTATTGAAAAAAAGTATTTGTTTCAAAAATTATTAACAACCGTAAAAAATTAGGCATCACATTTAACTCATTTTGTTGTTGTGGAACTACTATATGGTCTTGAAAGTGCCCATGAGCAATTAAATAATATTAAAGAGTAATTGAAAGTTATAATAGGCTGGTATGATACTAATCGTACACATGCCCAATTGATAACCACCACAACACGATCCTCTCATCCTAATTAAATCATATTAAAGAGCAATTGAAAGTTATAATAGGTTAGTATGATACTAATCGTACACATGCCCAACTGATAACCACCACAACACAATCCTCTCATCCTAATTTTGGGGACCTAGTTTTTGGAATCGAGTGAAATATCGACAAATGGATACACCAACAAGTGGTGACTCATCTTTATCTGATCTGTAATGTTATTTGGGAGCATCTCTAGTATAAAATAAAAATCACTTCAATTTTTTAGATTGGTGGAAGGGGCAACCAATCTAAGTTTTTAATCCTTTCAACTTTTGTCGTAATATCCTCACATTTTTAATTTATACCATAGCATCCAAACAAGTATTCAGTGCAAGTGGGCATATTATTAGTAATTGCAAGAGTTGACTGGCTCCAAATACAATAAAGACCTTAATGTGTTTACAAGATTGGTATCTTGCTAAAAAAAAAAATCAACATGCTAATGAAAAAGAAAAATTTACTCTTGACTTCGAAGTAATGTATTTAGGTGAAGTAGAAGAACATAGTGGAGATGAATGAGAATGATGTACAGATAAATAATATTTCCAAGTAACAGTCAAGCTTATATGTGCCAACTTAGTTAGGATGAGTAAGATCCGAAGTGATGCACCATTTTACTTATGCTATCTTTTTTTATTTACAAGTCTACATTTGTAAACTAGTAATACAAATTCAATTGTTTATTTTTTAACAAATTTTAATTTTTATCAATAAATGTTTTAATGTGTTTGTTTGAATTGTATTTGTATTTTATTTAATTTAGAAAAAGTATTAAAAAATTCTTTTAGGTCCTAAGGGTAGGCATTGGTGATCCTGGCCCAACCCAACCCAACCCGACTTGAAGAAGGGAAGGGTCAGTCGGCCAAGTTAGCTGTAGGCTGGGTCAACCGTGGGTTTAGGGCCGGGTCGAACCCGACTAAACCCTTTTTCACCACTACTCTCAGGGCTATTAAAAGAAGAAAAACAAAAAAACAAAAACAAAAGTTGGGCCAAAGCACAAAGTTTCTATGTGATTACGAGTAAGACGTTTGGGCGCTTTAGCCAGCCTCTACACCATAACAGTAATGCAGTCCGTGATGATAAAGGCTTAGCAAATATATCGAACCATCTGGGCTTCCATTTGAACCGCAGTGGCCTTGTATTTTATTGCTTCAACCTTAGTAACTTGTGTTTGAAAATTAGCTCTTGAAACCTAAAAAGGGCTATATCATACCACAAGGGACTATGTATTGGGTCCTAAAACATTAAAGCAATCACAACTCAGAGAAATTTATGTGGTTTAGTTATTCTGTATATGTTCATGGTAAAAGAAACCAAGAGTGTCCACTATTCTAAACTTGGCCACTCACCCACCTCATATCCCAATATAAACAAAAGGAATGAAAACAAAAGTTAATGCATATAATAAACCATCCTAAACAACTGATTAAACTAATCATTCAGAGCCTTGCAAGGGTTAATTTAAATATCTATTAGAAATTTTAATTTTTATGGGTTAATTTTTCAACTTTTTTTTTTTTTTAAATTTTAATGGATAACCAAATCGGCAACATGTATTACCTCTGGGGAATTTTTTCAACGGGTCGGCTTGGACCAAACTAGTTTGTTAACCCCCATGACCTAACTGTAACCCTCAGTTCCGTTTAGTAACATTGTTTTGTTTCTTTTATTTTGTTTATGTTTTCTAAATTTTGTAAAATGACAACAAAAATATGTTTTTTAAATTTATTTATATTTTTTTGTTTTGAAAGAAATGAAAACTTAAATAGAAAAATGTAAAAAAAAAAAAATGCTTTCACTCTATTTTTTTCCCTTACAAACATTTCTATCAATTTTAGCATTTTGTCCATTTTTGTTGTATAATATCAAAACAAATTATTTTATTCAAATATTTTATTAAACTATAATTATTTTTAATAAAAATATAATATAACTAAATTAAACTAATTAATGTAATTAATATGAAATATATACTATTACTTATTAAATTAATTAATTTAATTTAGTTTAATTAATATGAAATATAATTTAATAGATTATTTTTAATAAATAATAAAATTAAATTAATTAATTTACCTTAAATATAATAATTAATTGAATATAATAATTAAATTATTTAATATGAAATATATTTATTAAATTAATTTTAATAAATATCATAATTACGTTATTTAAATTATTTTGATCAATTTTTTAATAAATAATATAATTAAATTATAATTAATATATTTTATATTTATTTAATTAAATAATTTTTGTTAAATAATTTAATTGATTTATTCAATTAATTTAATTTAATTAAAATGAATTTTATTAAATTCAATTATTTTTTTAAAAACTAGTAAAATTAACCATTTTATGAAAATAAAAAATTAATAATTGTAAACAAATTTACATTTCCAAATGCAAAATCAATTTTCATTTAAAAAAAAAGATAACAAAAAATAAAAAATATAAAATAGAAACTGATAAATAAAAAAAATTAACAGTATTACCAAATAGAAGGTACTTTGTTTTAGCCACTTATTATGTTTTGGACCATTTAAAAATTAGAAATTATTGAGTTGTGGTCTTGCGTTAGTGATTCATTTTATTTATTTTTCTGAGCCGAGTTGGGCCAAGAGTGGTTGTTGGACCGGAAGAGGGACTAGTCCGTTTTCCTTTGTCTTTTTCATTGTCTTTTAACATTTTCTTTCTGTTTTTATTCTTCTTTTCGTTCGTTGTTTGAGCAGTGAACGCCGAGAGAGAAGAAAACAAGAGAAAGAAAGGCAACACCGTTAGAGAGACAGAGAGCCGGAATATAGGAGTTTTTAGTGAGTGTTTGGTTGACAAAAGTTAAGTTAAAAAGTACAATAAAAATATAAGTGATATATAGTAAAATTTAATTGGAGTAAAGTATAAAAATAATTAGTAAAAATTAAAAAATTTTGATTGATTTTGACAAACTAAACACTCTCTTAATTACGGTAGCACGATAAGCACTTCTACGCTACATATCTAGAGAGATCGTTACGTTGAAACAGATCCTATTTGAGAGAATTGTAAAAACTTGGGTGATGAATTGTGACAATTATTCAAGAACCGGGCCATCCGGGGCGGACTTGCCGCTGGCTTGGCGAGACCGGGTCAAGGGGAGGGTCAGCCCCGACCCGGACAGATTACATCCCAGATTCGCATACAGTCGGCAGTGAATTGTGAAAAGAGGTTCAATGTTCCAATCCATTATTGAAAGCTCTCATTTTCCCACATATACCTGTAACCCTCTTCAATCACCGCCCTTATCTCTCACCGTACACAAATTTTTTTTTTTTTTTATTTTAGATTTAAAATATACTAAAAGTTGTTATTATGAGGTGAAGAGTTAATTTTTTTTTAAATTTAATTAATTTTTCTTTTAAGTCTAATTAATTATTTAAACATGTAAATTTTGTAACGATAGTTAATCAATATTAAAAATGCCACAAAGAATTTGGTAATAACTTTTCAACTCATTTCATAAAAATGATTTAAATTAAAAATATTGTTATTAATTTAAAGACAAACGGTACCAATCTAAATTTAAAATTATAATTTAAAAAAATAATTCAAAAACTAATTTTGTTCAAAAATTTGTAAAAATAAAAAAAAAATGAATGATGAATTTAAAAACTTAAGTAGAAAAATGCAAACAAAAAAAATTATTTTTTTTCTTGCTATGAACAAATTGTCAATTTTAATGGTTTGTTCATTTTTGTTACATCATATTAAAATGAATTATTTTATTTAAATATTTTATTAAATTAAAATATTTTTAATAAAAATAAAATATTTTTAATAAATAACGTAATTAAATTAATTTAATACACTTATCTAAACTAGTATATAATACTGCACAAAGCTTGCAGAATAGAAGAGTTTTGAGATTTGTCCTGAAGAGTCAAATCAAAACGCCCGCAGCAACAAATTGTTGTGTGGTTGTAATTTCTAATTTCCACAAAGCTGACAGTGATCATTATTGTGTCCTCTCCCATGGAAACCACCACCATGTCCCCGTGATTGATTTGCCATGGAGTTTCCACGGCCACGACCTTTGCTGAACTTAGGCTGGTTGTGGCCATATCTGCAGATGACCCAGCAAGGTCGATAGGCTGGTTGTTGATGTTGTTTCTCGACTCGTGTCTTAGAAGTAGGCTATAAGTTTTTCAAGTGAGATTGACCTAGCAGTGATGGAAGTAACAAGGAAATCATAATCAGAACCTAAACTAGGAAAAAATATGGAGGACAGTATCGAAATAACTTAGAGGCTGTCCTGCCATGACTAGTTCGTCGGCTAGCCTCGTCATCGAGTGAAAGTAATCTGCGACAGGTCGGTAGCCTTTGCGGGTAGTCGCAAGTTGAGTGCGAGTTTGGATAATACGAGCCTTAGAGATAGAGGCATAGCTGGTCTCCAAAGCTTGCCACACAAACTTGCGCAAGTACAGGTTCTGTACCCAAAACTGGACCAGGGTTAGGGGAGGCTTCATCAGTAACAAACTTGGGGAATGTTATGATGGAGCTGTCCAAATAACCAAAAACATCTTTTCCCTTGAAGTATGGGACGACTTGCGCTTTTCATAACTAAAAGTCTCATCTCACAGAATAGTTTTCAAATCTAAATACCCATAACAAAAATTAACAATCATCTCAAGAGACACAAAGATTTGTTAACAAATGTAAAAATTCTTTTAAACACAAAGGAGAAAACAATTTCAAATCCTTAAGCGGATCAGATTAAAAATTCTTCACTATGAAATAAGAAGTTATAAGGTACAAAGAAATGGATTACAAGTTTGTTCAACTAACTACCTGTTGATCTACTTTTTTAAGACCCATCCCAATCTTGCTCGCTAGACTTCCCGCAATAAAACTCAACTTGTGAAGAAGAGAACCTTCGAACCTTGAAGGAAAAGCTCCCCAATCTGTAAATCCACTGCAAATCGAAGCCGAATATTGATAGATATTCGCCAAAGAAAACTAGTGATGTCAAGAACCAAGCAAATCCGATCCAACCATTATCCCCTTTTGGTTTCTTTCTTTAAAATGTCAAGTATAAGTGACATTCTGTCCAAAAGATTAGAGTTAAGAAGTGATCATTTCCTTTTATATCAAAAGAGATGGTTAAAAATGTCATTTGGATAAGTTTTAAAAAAAAATCTAGACGTCGTCACAGACAGTTTATGGGCATAAACTGCTCATGTGCTGCTCGTGAGACACCTTTACACAATGGATAGAAATTTCCAAGTGTCACGGACAGTTCACAGGCGCGAACTGCTCTCAAACTGCTTGTAAGACATATAAACATTCTAGACAATGTTTTTCAAGTCTAAATGGGATGTTTGTGGGTATGAATAAATGTTGAACCAATAGTAACCTCTCTTTCTTCTCCAAAACTCTTCTCAACTATCAACAAAAATGCTTAAATACTCTTTGGCATGTGCCTACGCATCACAAAGCTAACTTGTGACATTCTATAAAATCTAAAGAGAATAATTACAAGCAAAATGTTTTCTTGGACATTGCCAACACAAGAACTAGTCTATATGACACTTATAATGACAAACAGTTATCTCGAGCAAACTTGGCAGCAAGCATGTTAGGGATGGCTGTGAAAGTTGGGAAGGTTGGGGTGGAAGTGTTTGTGGTGTAGGAATTAGTAGTGGTAGACATATTAAAAAAGAGATGTTTATCAGCAGGTTGCTCTGATACCATATAAAAGAACAAGAACATTGCTCTGATACTATATAAAATAGCACTGCCCTGATAGCATATAAAAAAAACACTGAAACGTGTGTGTTTTTCTATATATTTTCCCACTTACAGATTACAAACCACAATAGGTGGAAGTAATCCAAACTGATTTGCAGAATCTATTTAAATTTGAATCCTCAAACAGTGCTAGCGCCTAGGACTCTTATGAGATAAGAGCTCTTTGCTTGAGATTAGGACGTACTTTCCCGTCAAACTTGGAGATTCTTCAGTCACTTTATCGTCAATTTATCATCTGTTGATAACTCCATTTCAACAGTCACCCAAGATAAGGTTTAGCTATATATGAAAATGAGAACTTGAAAGACAAGTGGATGAGGATGAAGGTAGAAGTGAGCTCGGGTGATGATGGTCTATCAAATGGATAGATCGGCATACTGGGTGTGGTTGAGGAAATGAACTGAGTTTCAAATTTTGGTTAGAGCAACAAAATGGTCAAGGAACGGGTAAGGAACTTTGGTCAAGAATAAAATAATAATAATTATTAAAAAATTAAAATATTAGGGATATCACTTCTGAGTCAAAAAAAATTTAAAAGAAATGAATTAGCTTAGGGCTTTTGGGAAAAATACATATATGAAATATAATGGTACAGGTCTAAGTTAGATTGCTAAATATATTCTGAAAATTTCTAAATAATCTCCCTCACCAAGTAGATTCACATCATTATGAAATTCCAAATAATTGACAAAATTTCTAGAAAAAGTTTAGTAAATAAATTCAAAAGTTTAAAGCAAGATAAAATAACATCCAAATATTTTCAGGGCTTAGAATAGCACTTCAAAAATAAGTTTCAAAACATGTAAATCAGGGCGATTGGTATCTCATGTCACACTTCATGACCCGATCCGCACCCTTGGTTATGAGTTCAATCCCGGCTTTAGTATTCTGTCTACTGTTTGTTAATTAGGTACGTTAAAAAAAGTTGACTTGGATTGTCAACTATTTGTTGATTTTGACTTCACCTTGAAATAGGTTGAATGGTTTTTATTTTATCATATTGCTATTCATTCATCTTGAATAGGAGTGGAAACGAATTAAATTATTAGTGAGCTATTCAAGATTGGGTCGAAAAAAAAATTGGCTCGAGCTCGATTCGTGACTAAAAGGAGTTCAAATCGAATTTGATTTATGACTCATTTAGATTCGATGATGATGATGAATGCTCGCGAGTTGGTTCGATAAAATAATATATATTTTTTAATAATATTTTTATTATATTTTAAGCCAAAACAAAATTATTTTAGTTTAATTCGAGTTATTTGCGAGTTGAACTTGAACTCAAATTCTTCTTTATTTCTTTATTGAGTCAAACTTGAACCTACATAAAATCTCGAATCGAGTTCAAACTCGGTTTAGAAAGTTTGAATCGAGCTCGAATAAGTTAAAATTCAGCTCGATTCAGCTTGTTTATATCCCTAATTCCAGACATATAAGTTTTCGTCATGACTCAACCCGTTGAGCATCAAGTCAAGTTAGTTCAACGAGTCAAAATGGGTGACCGGTCATCTTGCATACTCGTAATAATACTAGCGTGTAACACTTGGGGCCCGTTTGACAATACTATTATTTTTTTGTTATTATTTTTTTGTTACCGTTTCATGTTTTTTGTTTTCTATTGTCGTTTATTTTTTCTGAAATAAAAATCAAAACTGCGTTTAAAATGCAAGTTTGTTTATAATTATTAATTTTTTATTTTAGAAAATATTTAATTTTATTTGTTTTAAAAAAGTAATAGAACTTAATAAAATATATTTTATATTAATTTAATTTAATTAATATAATTAATTAAATTAATACAGTAAATTATTTATTAAAATCATTTAATTCAATAAATATAAAATATATTAAATTATATTATTTATTAAAAATAATTTAATGAAATATATTTCATATTAAATAAATAATTAAATTATATTAATTATTAAATTAAATTATTTATTTTTAAATTATATAAATTCATTTAATTATTTATTTAAAATAATTTAATATTAATTATTAAATTAAATTAAAAATTAATGTAATTTAATTATTTATTATTATTATTTTATATAAATTAATTTAATTATTAAATTAAATAAATTAATTATGATATTTATTTTAGATAATTTAGCAATAATTAATTATTAAATTAAATTAAATTAAATTAATTTAGTTTTATTATTTATTAAAATAATTTATATTAATTTATATAATTTATTGAATTTAATTATATTATTTATTAAAATAACTTATTTTAATAAAATATTTGAATAAAATGATTTATTTTTATATAATGTAACAAAAATAGACAAAGTTTAAAAATTGACAAAATATTGACAACAGAAAAAAAATCAGAGTGAAAATACATTTTTTCTGTTTATATTTTTCTGTTTATATTTTTATTTTTTTGGAAAATAAAAAAACATAAATAAGTTTATCAAACATGTTTCTGATGTGAATTTACAAAATTTTAAAAATATAAACAGAAAAATAGAAAATAGAAACATTACCAAACGAGATCCTGACATGTAATTTCAAGGTGGACAATTGGTTCTTGGATCGACATTGGATGGTAGCATATATGGTGACTTTTAGTTTCGGTCTAATTTGTTTACTGGCCCAATTTTTTTTTTTTTTTTTTTGTCATAGATTCAATAACATATATGCTAATTCTTAAATGCTAAGTTCATCTAATTAAACGCCCTTAATTTATGAATTCTTTTGCCATTTATAATGATTATTTTTATATTAATGACCTAAATTTTTTTAAAACAATTCAAATAGCAATTCTTTGCCTATTTTTAAAAAAATCTAAAAAAGTAATTTATCAGTATAATTTATTTTTTATAATAAAAATATTTTTTTACAATAGTGGAATTCTTATTATAATATTTTAAATTATGTTAATAAATTCTATTTTTAAATATTTTAATATTTAATATAATTAATACATCAAGCTAGTAACTCAAAAGATATTTTGGTTATTTGAACCACATCCCAACACACACACAAAAAAAAAAAATGATTTCACTTGTTTTGCTTTTGCAGTTCAAGTATGGAAAAAAACAAAATTAAAAAAAAACAAAAAAAAAAAAAGAAAAAAAAGGAAAGGGAAAGAAACTAAGAAGTTGCTGTACTCTTTTGGTTTGATTGTTGGTGATGAAATCGACGGTCACGATTAAATGTTAGCTCGCTAACAGCAAACCCAATGTTAGCGCCCCCACTCTCCCATTTGAGATCAAAGCCTAGGTATGTTTGAGCTGGGCCTACGCTCAATGGTTCTTCAGCTTTAACCGCTGGATGCAGTAATCACTTATTCTAACTATGTTTTACAGCCAAAAATAATCTACTAGGGTGTTAGTATGTAATATTTCACGTGGTCTTATTTGACATCATCAAAAATTATCAAAATTTATTAATTTTAATTACTTTTTATATTTTTTTCAATTAAAATTTTTCACATTTCACCTTTATGTCACATCTTTTTACTTTTATTATATGTTTTATTCAATTTTTTTATCAATCAAACACCCCCTTAAATATATATTACAAAGCTTAAATTAACGTTTAAATATATATATATATATATATATTTTAACGTCCAAATTAATCCTCGGATAAACCCTTCAAAGATCCTAAAAAACTTTAAATTAGTGATCTTCCACTAACTCTTAGGATTAAATTAACTTCCAACGCAAAAAGACCCTCTCTGTGATAAAACTCTTTCTGTGATAAAATGCACGGTTCTCGCTTTTCAGTACCCATCAAATTAGATGGCATTTATTTATTTTTCTGTTTTTTATTTTTTATTTTTGTTTTATGTTTTAAAAATCTCAAAATATGAAAACAAAAAAATATTCTGTTTTTATTTTTTTCAAACTTTTTTTATTTTAGATTAAAAATGTTTAAAATAACTTTTTATCATTTTTTATTTTATGTGCAAGTTTATTTTCTATTTTCTAAAATAAAATTTGAAAATATAAGTGATCACATGTGTTTTGAGCTTTTTTCTTGTTTTTAAAAGTTTAAAATGAAAAATGAGTTCAAAATAAAAAAGAAAAGACAAAAACGAAAAACAAAAAATTTATATTACAATATCACTCACTTGATTTGACAGTTATATCATCAAATCAACGGCCATAATTTTGTTTTATACAACAAATGGCTGAGATTTTACAAACAATGCCGCCTCAATTCAAAAATACCCCTCAATTCAAACATCCCGCCTTCTCCTCTTTTCCCTATTTCTTCTTCTATTCCACGCTCTCAAAACCCTCTCTCCCTCCCTGTCATCCCACCTCTGTTCTCTCTCTCTCTCTCTCGGCAACAACGCGAGCATTTACTGTATGCCTCTTTCTATTTCTTTTTTTTTTTTTTTTTGCAGTTCTTTCCTTTATTGTTGCTGTGAAACTTACATTTTATTTTGTTGTGAATTTGTGTAGCAAATTTCTTACTCTCGAGGGAGGGTGCTCTGCAGTCTGCGGTGAATTTGCTCCTTCCTCAAATTTTTTTTTTGGGTAAGTAATCCTTCTTAAAATTTTTTTGCTTTTTGCCTCTTCTGATTTTTTTTTTTTTTTTTGCCGAACAAGCGAGGCTGTGTGTAGCTCTCTGAGTGAGAGAGAGAGAGCGAGAGAAAGAGAGAGAGTAGAATGAACTATACCTGACGAGAGAATGACTCTATGCCTTTTGAAATTTCTCTTTACAGCAGTTGAATGAACTTCTGCAAAGCCCAATCACCTCCAGTGCCGCCGCTTCAACTCAACTTACCCGGTTACCATCGCCGAAATCGAAAGCAAAGAAATCGAAATCGAAAATAAAAAATTCTATTAATTTCTTTCTGCTCGACTGCTCCAGGATATCTTCGTTGGCTCGGCGGCACCGGAGGTGAAATGTCTCTGAGACTGCTGAGAGTGAAATGTCTCTGATCGTGCACCAGAGTTGTCGATTTCCGAGGCTGGACTTTATTAGAAAATGACATCTTCACGTGCCATGACAGTGTTTCCATTTGCTGGGTGATGGTTATTTGAGGAGTTAGTTTTGTGAATGGTTAAAACTTGATTACCATTCATTGGAAAATGGTTAAAACTTCAATATATCTTTTCGTTTTGTCTAAATTTTGTTTTGTCTAAAATTTCACTGTTTTGTTTAAAACTTCACTGTTTTGTCTAAAATAAAAATAAAATAGAAATTGTAAAACGAAAAAAGTGTAAAAATAAATTATAAAATAGAAATTACTAATCATAAGAGATTAGTGTTTATCACATTTTTTTTATTTATTACATATATTATCACAATTTTAAAATATTATTTGAAAATTTATTCCAAATAATAAACATTTTAAAAAATATTTTAAAAACATTTTTTTTATGGAAACAGTTCAAACATTTTAAAAAATCAAAAAATAAACAAAGTATTAACGTTTTTTAAATATATTCAAAAAATATATTCAAAAAATAAGTATTAACGTTTTCTAATATATAGTTAATATACAGAGTCTACTATGATTCCATTCCATGAACCAGGACTAATTGGGCCATTTTGATTCTCAAACCTTAATTATGATTTTTAAGAAGTTAACATTTCAAATTAAAACATCATAACATGTATTTTTTTTAATGATATTTATCCAAAATTAATTGAAAAAAAATCAAAAAACATATAATAATTGATAAGATCTAAAGTTTAAAAAAATAATTAAAACTCATAAATTATAATAATTTTTTCAGTTTAAATTTTTTGTCCAAATTTTTTCAGAAATATAAAAAATTTAGCATTAATTTTATTCAGAATACTATAAACACAAGTTATTACTAATTTTTAAAATACTAAAGAAATTGCTGATTTCGCCACTGCCCATGCGGACCCCTAAAATCAACTTAAAAATGTTAGGTCAAAGATCATTTCAGAGTCAAAATTGAAATCGGCCACACATTATACAGTTAGTCTACAGGGGTTGCATTTGATTTATTAAAAAAATATTAAAAATTTTAAAAATATTTTTTTATTTTACTGCTTAAATTATAAATTTAAAAATTATTTTATTTTATTTTAATTTATTATTTATTTTTTTACCACTTTAAACACACGAAGGGCCTACTTTGACTCCATTCAACGAACCGGGACCGGTGATATATTTGGGCCTTTTTGATTCGCGAACCTCAACATCAGCACCAAAAACATGACCTGGGTGGAAATAGTACTGTGTCACACGATCAACATATTTTGTTCATTGATGGTACATCGGTAATTTGAGAGAACGGTGGGGGCTTTCACTTAGATCAGATCTCAAGAAAACATAACGAAGAAACAAATTTGGTAGGGTGGGCTGAGAGAAAGGGTGAGACCGCATCGAAAGAGGCGTGTGAGGGCTCTTCGCCGGAGACATCCAGAAAAGAAGGGCTTGGCAGAGATATCCTCAATCTTCAAGTGGATCTTTATTTTTATGGCCGCTGCGGCTAGGACTTTGTCAGTCAAGCCCTCAATCTCTCGCGTCATCCACCTGTCAGTCAAGCCCTGCCAACCACCACTTCCACCCTTCTCCCGCCAAATCAAAAAATCAAGAAATATATTCACTTTTACACTGTTTGTGTTATTTATATAATAAAGAATAAAAATAATTTAAATTTGGTATATTTTTAACTATTGAATTTATTTAATGATTAGAATTATTTATTTTTATTTGTTTATTTTAGATTGTATCTAAGTTATTTTTACAATTTTTTATATAAATTTATTTTAATTATAAATTTAATTAGTTTTTAGTTTCTTTGGTGTAATAATATAAATTATGAACAATTTAAAAAGGTTACCAAGTAGGCCAACGAATATTTTTCAAAAGATTTAAAACTTATATGAAATTTAAAAATTAATTTAAAAATAATATTAAATTAAATGTTGACTTTAAAATAATAATAATTTTAAATTAGTTAACAACATTAATTATAAATTAAATCTTATAGATTAAATAGGAAATAATATAATTAAAAGTTAAATTACATAAAATAATATTAAGAAATTATATTATTTAAAATTTAATTTAAAAATAATAATATTATATTATTATTCAAAAATATTACTTTTAATAGAAATCATAAGAAATTAAATGTTGACTTTATCTATTAGATACTTTAAATGTTTTTCACATGGTACGTTTCAATAGGTTATTAAATGTTTTTCACAATGATGATCTTTTAGTGTAATAACGCTATCTTTAGAACATTAATCTGTGAAAAGTAAAAGGAATGTAAAATTAAAAGAGGTAGGTACACCTTATGCTTTATTTTTAATTGATTAAAAAAAAGATCAGTAGGATGTAGTTGTGGTGCTTTTTTTTTTTTTTTTAAACCAAAGAGAGTAAATGCAAATCTTTTCTAGGGAATAAGACAAAGACTACCAATAGGACGCACTTATTATTTTTTTACGCCTACTCCTTTGATACTAATTATTATTATTTACACCTGCTCCTTTGATGCTAATTAGAAGGTAGGAACTGATGCCTTTGTCTTAGTTTTTAGTTTCTTTAGTGTAATAATAGAAATTATGAACAATTTAAAAAGGTTACCAAGTAGGCCAACGAATATTATTCAAAAGATTTAAAACTTATATGAAATTAAATGTTGACTTTAAAATAATAATATTTTTAAATTACTTAACAATATTTTATGAAATTAAATATTAGTTAACAACATTAATTATAAATTAAATAGGAAATAATAAAATTATATAAAATAATATTAAGAGATTAAATAATAATATTATTTGTCAAAAATATTATGAAATTAAGTGTTGACTTTATCTAATAGATACTTTTAAATGTTTTTCACATGGAACTTTTCAGGTTTCAATAGGTTATTGAGGTAAAAGTCATGGAGGATATAACTATCTTTGGTCATGTAAGTTGTTTTCCTAAATTATTCTTTTCATAATTTAATGATTGTTTTTCTTTATGATGAAATGATTTTATTTTTGCTATTTGATTAGGTGGACAAAGACTTGAGGAGAACTGTAATATAGGCTCGCTTTGATCTTTTCTTAAGTAATCTTTATTTCCTATTTTCAAATAATGTATTGATTATATATATGAGTTTATTTTATAGGTTCGATTTCTCCAAGAAAGAAATGTTAATGTTGTGATTCGTGATGAACGAGATCTTAATATCATCCGTATCCATAATGTAAGCAAACTAATTAAATTTAATTTCGTATTTTTTAACAGTTTATTTATGATATTGAAAGGAAAAACGAAATGCCAAAAAAAAAATCTCCTATTTAATTTATAAGGAAATATCTCCTATTTATATATTCGATAATCCCACTAAACAAAATTTAGTTATTAAATATTTTCGATAGCTTTTCTTAATGGGTTTTTTTATTTATTTGAAAGGAGAAGCAGAAAGCAGAAGCAATCGCTAAGGAACGACAAAAGGCAACCTTTATAGGCAAAAGAAAACAAAAGGCATTATTTGCTGGCAAGGACAAAGAAAATAGATATCAAATGGTACGACTCTGTCGATATTTTTTTGGTCTCACTTTTTTTCTACCTCACTTTTTTTTTAATTTTGTGAGCTGCTTTATTTTTCTCAATACACAGCTTATATGGGTGCTTGAATTTCTTTTTTTATTCTTTTTTTTTTCAATTTTAGTTTTAATGTGTGAAAATTGAATTATCATTTCGACGTTTTTGTATTTTTTTTCATATTATTTATTGATATAATTAATATCTAGAAAAAAATAATAAGGGATTACATAGAACTCAAATATGAAAATTTATATAAAATTCAAATTTTACACTAACCTTACAGATATGAAAAAGTAGACATTTGATTGTTAGTAGTTGTGGTATATTTGAATTATAGACTGATAATGCTACTCATTGGAGTATTTAAGAACTGTGTTTTGTATTTACTAAAACTTTAAGAAATATAAAAAAAATAACATCTTTCATGCAAGTTGTGCTTTTTTTTATTTTATTGTGAGCTTTTTTTTTTTCAAAATTTTGAGTAATATCTTATATTTTTATTCATAATAGAGTTAAAATTTTTAAATACATAAGCTAAAAATATATTTTGATATGCATAAATTTTGGGAACTATTAAAATTTTATACTAAAAATTCTTTTTTTTTTAGTTTTACGTTGTGTTTGGTATTGATGATAAAATTAGTTAGCTAATAAAATTTTAAAGTTGTCACCGCATGATTTTTGTCCAATTGAATCGTTTAATTGAGGATAAATGGATTGTCACCGCATGATTTATTTAGACTTAATAGAAGGAGACATGTAGAGTGCCTTACACTACAAGTGTATAATATTGAGTTTTCCTTATAATATTTTTTTCATTGGTAGTATAAATAATGCATTATCAAAAGTATAAAATGATTGTATTTTCATCTTAGGCACCCATTAATACTACATTATCAAAAGCTACATTAGCCCAACGTGAACGCCGACAACGAGAGAAACTATTAAAAAGCTGCTTTACATATCCAGTGGGTCAACAGTTGGGAGGAGAGCGGGACATTGCGGAGAGACATGTCCGAGAATTACAATCTCAACCCTTTCCTGTTGTAATGCCCAATCATTGCCATCGTATTTCCCAGGAGCATGGAACAAATGCAATTGATTACGTCAATCACTTTGTGACAAATACTTCTACACACCCGTTTTTTATGCCAAGCACATCTCATTCTTCACAAAATAATTGGTAAAATAACAAATTTAATTTTTTCCATATACACATTTGATTTGATCATTTGTTCTCATAATTTGAAATGTCAAACATTATTTTTTGTAGGGCTATTCCTACGAGCCAAATTTTCCATGATAATCTTTATGATGATGATGAGTTGGAATATGTGCCTATGAGTTCAGGAGTTGGCAATCATGCCCCCATAAATGTAAATAGGCATTATCTTGGTAAAATGGATATACTTTGTCCTCATTGCTCAGCCTTACATTGGATGGATGAAAAATTGGTGAGATCATCTAAAATACATCCTTTATTTGGAACTTGCTGTTTGCAAGGTAAGATAAGATTACCCTTGCTTACAACCCCACCTTCACAATTTCAAGCATTGTATGATGGGAATGATGATCAGTCAAGATCATTTCGACAACATACCCGAGTGTATAATGCAGCTAATGCTTTCACAAGTCTTGGTGCGACAATGGACCCAAGAGTATTTACTGGAAGCGGTCCTACGTCATTTACTATACATGGAGAATTGCGGCATCGAACTGGATCACTACTTCCAGAGTCAGGACAATATGCATCATATGCTCAACTCTATATTTATGACCCTGATTCAGCTTTAGCAACCCGCTCTTTGAGAAATCCCCAATTAAGAAGGGATGTTCTTCAGACTATTCAAGATTGTTTGTTGGAGGTCAATCCATTTGTAGAAAAATTCCGTCAGGCCTATTCAATTTTAAATCGGTTGGACTCAGTTGGACAAAATTTGCCTGCTCATTTACATTACAATATGTCCACAGATCGATGGCGGTATAATCTACCAACGGCAGATGAGATTGCTGTTGTAATACCTGGGGATGGAACTGAGGTCAGTGGGATGAGAGATATTGTCTTACATCTGAAGGGGAATAATGGGTTGATGCAAATTAATGAATGCCACCCAGCGTATTTGCCATTACATTATGTCTTGCTATTCCCACGTGGTGAACTTGGATGGGAACCAGGATTAAAGCAATGGGATGTTCGAAATAATTGCCCTTTACCTGATCGGCTTACTCAGATGCAGTTTTATAGTTATCGTCTCTTCGAACGTCCTTCAGAGTATTCAACCATTTTGAGAGCAGGAAAACTATTCCAAGAGTTTATGGTAGATGCTTGGGCTGCAACTGAGCAAAATCGATTAACATACTACAAGTTGAATAAAAAAAAACTCCGTTCTGAGCTATATCATGATTTGACAGATGATAGCTTAGATGAACTTAACCCAGATCAAATTGGTCAAAGGTTTATTTTGCCATCTTCATTCATTGGTGGTAATAGATATATGCATGAGATATTCCAAGACTCAATGGCTATCACGCGATACAACCAACACCCCGATATCTTTCTCACCATGACAGCAAATCTAAGGTGGCCTGAAATTACTTCAGCTTTATTGCCGCATCAAAGAGCTATTGACCGTCCTGATTTAGTTGCCCGTGTTTTTGAGTTAAAAAGAAGGGCTTTGATGAAGGAGATTGAATTGAAGAAAGTGTTCGGTAAGAAAGTTGCACATGTTTTTACAATTGAATTCCAAAAACGGGGCCTACCACATATGCACGCACTTTTATTTCTCCAAGGACCTGATAAAATCCGCACATGTGCTCAAGTTGATGAAATAGTCTCTGCAGAATTTCCTGATGCGACAGAAGATCCCTTACTTTTTGAAACAGTCAAGCGATGCATGGTTCATGGACCATGTGGTGTTAGAAATCCCAAAGCACCGTGTATGGAAAATTGTATATGCACTAAGAGATACCCTCGAGCCTTTGCAGAAACAACCACCATGGATCAAGATGGGTATCCTGTCTATCGTCGTCGTAAAGGTCCTGTATATACAGTGAGAAGTCATGAAGTTGATAATAGAGATGTTGTTCCATACAATCCCTATCTTTCGAGACTGTTCAATTGTCACATCAATGTTGAAGTTTGTGCTGGAATGAGATGTGTCAAATATATTCACAAGTATATTTATAAAGGTCATGATCGCACAACTATGGTGTTAGGATCACGAGATGAGATTCAACAATATCTTGATGCAAGGTATATTGGACCTCCAGAAGCTGCCTGGCGCATATTTGGTCATCATTTGCATGAAGAGGTGCCATCAGTCATGCGATTGGCACTTCATTTACCTGGAATGCATCGCGTGGCTTTTGATCCCACTGAGTCATTAGATACAATAAGGTCTAGAGCTGCTGATCAAAGGTCGACACTTACTGCATTTTTTGAATGGTGCGCTAACAATATAGATGCAAATCAGTTCACCTACCAAGAATTTCCGCAACATTTTGTTTGGGATAAGTCTAATAAAATATGGAAACCAAGAAAAACGGGGTTTGCAATTGGTAGAATGTACTTTGTTAGCCCTAATTGTGGTGAGAGATTTTATTTACGTCTGTTACTAACTGTTGTTGAAGGGCCAAAATCCTTTGAATATCTACGCACGGTCAATAATGTCTTATATGACACCTTCAAATCAGCATGTGTTGCAAGAGGGCTTCTAGAAGATGATGGTGAATGGAAACAATGTCTTCAAGAGGCTGCAATAATGAAATCTGGATGCCAGTTAAGGAGATTGTTTAGTATAATTTTGACAGAGTGCTCTCCATTGGAACCGTATACATTATGGAAGGAGATTTCCGTTTATATTTGTGATGATCTTGCACATAAGATTCACACATTGTTTGGTATTTCAAATCCAACTGAGGCTCAAATTGAGGACTATGGTTTATTTCTTCTTAATCAATTGCTTCAAGAATTGGGCAAGAGTTTAACGCACTTCCCACCTATGCCACAACCAACTGGGAATTGGAGTGCAGTGGTTGGTAATAGACTGATTTTGGAACATCAACAACTCCAAATTGAAGCTCAACATGCTGACGTGCAATATGATATTGATCGTCTTAATGGTGCACAACGTATTGCATACAACTCAATCACGTCTTCTGTGTTTGAAAATAAAGGAACTATGTTCTTCATCAGTGGTGGTGCCGGAACAGGGAAAACATTTCTGTACAATACAATTGCATTGAAATGTCGTAGCCTTGGATATGTTGTTGTTACAGTAGCTTCATCTGGAATTGCATCACTGTTACTGGTGGGAGGTCGCACTGCACATTCTACCTTCAGCATTCCATTGGATGTGTTGGAAGATTCGTTCTGCGGGTTTAGCAAACAATCATTACAAGCAGAGCTATTTAGAGAAACAAAACTAATAATTTGGGATGAAGTTCCTATGCAGCATAAACATTGTGTAGAATCAGTAGATCGCACACTCCGTGATGTTTGTAATAGTGAAAAGCCATTTGGAGGTATTACTGTTGTACTTGGTGGAGATTTTCGACAAATATTACCGGTTATATCTAAAGGAGTTCGCGAGCAAATTGTGAATGCATCATTGAGGCACTCTTTTCTATGGAATGACATAAGTATTTTAGTTTTGGATTTGAACATGCGCTTAAATCAAACAAATCCTGAAAATGTTAATTTTGCAAAATTCTTGATGGAGGTATTTTTCAAAAGATGTTGTCTTTTTTTTTTTTTAAATAAAAGACCATTTTATTTATGTATGTTGACTGATTTAAAATATTATTTTAGGTTGGCACCAGTCCAGAAAATATCATACGACTTCCATCAACAATACGCAAAATGTATAATCTGCATGAACTGATATCTGCAGTTTATCCGCAACTGGATGTAGCAGACACTTCCACTCATTCGTTTTTAACTGAACGGATAATCCTTTCTGCACGTAATGAGGATGTCAGTGCTATAAATAGAGCTGCATTGAATATTTTTCCAGGAGAGATTTTTACTTACTTAGCAGCAGATAAGATGTCCGAGGCTGATGAAGTTGATCGTTCTATTACCTACCGCTATCCTAATGAGTATTTAAACTCATTAGATCCTCCTGGTCTTCCACCTTTTAAGCTGGAATTGAAAGTAGGCTGTCCAATAATGTTGTTGAGAAATATTGCACCTAAGGCCGGGCTTTGCAATGGCACTAGAATGATGGTTGTGAGGTGTGCCACTCGCATAATCGAAGCTTTGATTTTAACTGGAGAAAAATTTGGTAATTTAGCTTTCATCCCAAGAATATCTTTGACCTCTTCATCGTCAGAATTTCCTTTTCGATTGACTAGACGTCAATTTCCAATTCGATTGGCATATGCTCTGACCATTAATAAATCACAAGGACAATCTGTAAAGTTTGTTGGGATAGATTTGCGCACACCGGTGTTTAGTCATGGACAATTATATGTTGCCTTATCAAGATGCACATCTTTTGATCGTGTTAGTGTCCTTCTACCTACAGATGAGACAGATTCCACTACAAACATTGTGTATCCCGAGGTTCTATTATAAAGTTTTGTATTAATCAAAATCGCAGGTGCATCAATGATACACTTACTTTACACATTTTTCTATTTGTAACATTTTTCTAACAAAAAATAATCTATGCATGTTGAATTTTTTTAGGGTTGGTTGGAAAAAGCAATGGAGTTCAAGAGAATTAATAAGACTGTAATGCATCAATGGAACAGAAATAAGGTACCTTTCAATCCTATATTATTTTGATTCATGTGTTTGTTTAATATAGTAATTAACTTATTTTTTATTCGAAAAATAGATTGTTGTTTTTGCCCCAAAATGGAGAAAGTGCATTGAAATTGATACGTGGACATTTCGAAAATTAATGTGGAAGAAATTCAGAGCTAGCTGATGATTTCTTGCAAAAAACATGAAAGCCTTTTTGGTACACATCTAATGACATCTTTGTATGCACACTTTTGTAAAGTCTTTTTGTAAAGCCTTATTGGGAAGACATTTTGTAAAGCATACACATCTAATGACTTTGGTTTACATAGATCTCATATTTTGTAAATTGTTCTTTTACTTATGTTATTTTTGTAAAGTTTTTAAACATTAGTTACATAAATATTATATTTTTGTATATTGCAGTGAATTGTTTGTGAACTGTTTATTGCAGTAAAATGAATAACTATTTATTTTTGTATATTACAGTGAAATGAATAACTGTTTATATTACGTGTTTGAGTAATAGCTCGATGTATTACTCATAATCCAATTTGATTGGTGATTTCTTTTCTTTTTTTTTTTCAAATCGGTTTACACTTGATTCATTTAGTTGATTAGTGTATTCTTTTTTTTTTTTTTAATGTTGAAACATCCATAAGACAAAAATAATAAATTTTTTATTTATTTACGTGCCTTTAGGCACGGGCAAATGCTAGTATACATACATGTTAGCAACGTGCACTACTATGTTAGTAAAAAAAAATTAATGTTTTATTTAATTAAAATTAAACCATCTTGTTATAATTCAAAAAAAAAATTTAATGCTAAAAAAAATCCTCATAGCACTTGCGCTTTCCACAATAAATATTTAATTAATATCTCAACAAAATTTAAATTAAAAAAATCAAATCAAGATTTAAATTTTCTGGGCTATTACATCCTACCCTCCTTAAAAAAAATTTTGTCCTCGAAATTTAGAAATTACCTGAATCATTGAACAATTCTGGATACTTATTTTTTATCTCCGACTCTCGTTCCCAGGTTGACTCCTTGACACCATGATGCTTCCACAACACTCTAACTAAAGGAATGATCTTTCCTCTTAGAACCTGCTCTTGTGAATCTAAAATCTTCATTGGTCTTACTCCGTATGTCACATCCGAGTCAATCTTAAGCTCGGTCCAATCAAGAACATGTGATGGATCAGCATTATATTTCCTCAACATAGATATATGAAAAACATCATGCACACCTGATAATTGTGGTGGTAAGGCAGGACGATACGCCACATCTCCAATTCTAGCCAAAATCTCAAATGGTCCAATAAATCTAGGTGAGAGCTTCTCTCTACGGCCAAAACGAAACACCCCTTTTTGTGGTGAAACCTTTAAGAACACGTGATCTACCACCTCAAACTCTAGTGGTCTTCGTCTCCGGTCAGCATAATTCTTTTGGCGACTCTGCGCTGTCTCAAGTTTTTGACGAATAACTTTAACTTTCTCAGTAGTTACCCTAACAAGCTTTGGCCTAATAATTGTAGCTTCTCCGATTTCGGTCCAACAAACTAGCGATCTGCACGGCCTACCATATAACGCCTTGAAAGGTGCCATCCCAATACTTGACTAGTAGCTATTATTATAAGCAAACTCTACTAGTGGTAAGTAATCCTCCCAATTGCCTTGGAAATCAAGTACACAAGCTCTTAGCATATCTTCTAAAATCTGAATAATTCGTTCTGATTGTCCATCAGTCTGTGGGTGAAGGGCTGTACCAAGTGTCAATTGAGTCCCTATAGTTGCTTGGAGGCCCTACCAAAATCGGGAGACAAAACGAGAATCCCTATCTAAGACAATGGAAATAGGAACTCCATGAAGTCTTACAATCTCCTTGATATAAAGTCGAACAAGAGTATCTATAGAATTAGTTAAGCGAATAGGCAGGACATGAGCTGACTTTGTCAATCTATCCACCACCACCGATATTGTGTCATGACTCTTTTGTGATGTTGGTAACCCAAACACAAAATCCATTGTCACATTCTCCCATTTCCACATTAATACTGGTAGTGGTTGTAACATACTCGCTGGTCTTTGATGTTCGGCCTTCACTTGTTGACAAGTAAGGCACCTACTAACAAATTCCGCCACCTCATTTTTCATCCCTACCCAAAAGAATTGTCGACACAAATCATGATACATCTTCGTATCACCCGGATGCACTGTAAGTTTGGAGTGATGAAACCCTTTTAAGACCTCGTCTCGAATAGATGCTGGTACAAATAATCTATTTTGATATCTCAAACCACTATCTGTATCAAAAGTCCCCCCTGGTAATCCTTCTTTAGTTAACATCTTTGCCCGATACATGTCAGACTCAACATCGAATCTTTGAGCCTCTATAACACGAGTAACCAACATTGGTTGTGCCACTATAGAAAGTAGAGTAGCACGTCCTTCTTCTTCTATTAAGTGAAGATCAAACTTTCCAATTTCCTTAATCATATCCCATTCCCTCATTGCAATACTGGCCAAAACATTACGAGTCTTTCGACTAAGGGCATCTGCAACCACATTTGCTTTTCCTAGATGATAGTGCAATTTAAAGTTATAATCTTCCATATACTCCATCCATCTCCTTTGCCTCAAATTTAAATCCTTTTGGGTAAAGATATAATTCAAACTCTTGTGATCTGATAATACCTCAAACTTTTTTGTTGTCGTTTTTTATTTTTTATTTTCTTTTGCCGTTTATTTTTTCTGAAATGAAAATAAAAATTACGTTTGAAAATACAAGTTTATTTATAATTATTAATTTTTTATTTTAGAAAAATTTAATTTTATTAGTTTTAAAAAATTAATAGAACTTAATAATATATATTTTATATTAATTTAATTTAATTAATATAGTAAATTATTTATTAAAATAATTTAATTCAATAAATATAAAATATATTAAATTATATTATTTATTAAAAATAATTTAATAATATGTTTCATATTAAATAAATAATTAAATTAGATTAATTATTAAATTAAATTAGATTAATTATTAAATTAAATTATTTATTTTTAAATTAATTAAATTCATTTAATTATTTATTAAAATAATTTAATAAAATATATTTTATATAAATTTTTTTTTTCATACAATCTTGTAGTGCCAGTAAATTATAAGTCACATTCCAACCAAATTCAAAAACTTAAAGGTCTCCTTTGATTTGTTTTTATACTAGCATTTGCCCGTGCCTAAAGGCACGTAAATAAATAAAAAATTTATTATTTTTGTCTTATGGATGTTTCAACATTAAAAAAAAAAAAAGAATACACTAATCAACTAAATGAATCAAGTGTAAACCGATTTGAAAAAAAAAAAGAAAAGAAATCACCAATCAAATTGGATTATGAGTAATACATCGAGCTATTACTCAAACACGTAATATAAACAGTTATTCATTTCACTGTAATATACAAAAATAAATAGTTATTCATTTTACTGCAATAAACAATTCACAAACAATTCACTGCAATATACAAAAATATAATATTTATGTAACTAATGTTTAAAAACTTTACAAAAATAACATAAGTAAAAGAACAATTTACAAAATATGAGATCTATGTAAACCAAAGTCATTAGATGTGTATGCTTTACAAAATGTCTTCCCAATAAGGCTTTACAAAAAGACTTTACAAAAGTGTGCATACAAAGATGTCATTAGATGTGTACCAAAAAGGCTTTCATGTTTTTTGCAAGAAATCATCAGCTAGCTCTGAATTTCTTCCACATTAATTTTCGAAATGTCCACGTATCAATTTCAATGCACTTTCTCCATTTTGGGGCAAAAACAACAATCTATTTTTCGAATAAAAAATAAGTTAATTACTATATTAAACAAACACATGAATCAAAATAATATAGGATTGAAAGGTACCTTATTTCTGTTCCATTGATGCATTACAGTCTTATTAATTCTCTTGAACTCCATTGCTTTTTCCAACCAACCCTAAAAAAATTCAACATGCATAGATTATTTTTTGTTAGAAAAATGTTACAAATAGAAAAATGTGTAAAGTAAGTGTATCATTGATGCACCTGCGATTTTGATTAATACAAAACTTTATAATAGAACCTCGGGATACACAATGTTTGTAGTGGAATCTGTCTCATCTGTAGGTAGAATGACACTAACACGATCAAAAGATGTGCATCTTGATAAGGCAACATATAATTGTCCATGACTAAACACCGGTGTGCGCAAATCTATCCCAACAAACTTTACAGATTGTCCTTGTGATTTATTAATGGTCAGAGCATATGCCAATCGAATTGGAAATTGACGTCTAGTCAATCGAAAAGGAAATTCTGACGATGAAGAGGTCAAAGATATTCTTGGGATGAAAGCTAAATTACCAAATTTTTCTCCAGTTAAAATCAAAGCTTCGATTATGCGAGTGGCACACCTCACAACCATCATTCTAGTGCCATTGCAAAGCCCGGCCTTAGGTGCAATATTTCTCAACAACATTATTGGACAGCCTACTTTCAATTCCAGCTTAAAAGGTGGAAGACCAGGAGGATCTAATGAGTTTAAATACTCATTAGGATAGCGGTAGGTAATAGAACGATCAACTTCATCAGCCTCGGACATCTTATCTGCTGCTAAGTAAGTAAAAATCTCTCCTGGAAAAATATTCAATGCAGCTCTATTTATAGCACTGACATCCTCATTACGTGCAGAAAGGATTATCCGTTCAGTTAAAAACGAATGAGTGGAAGTGTCTGCTACATCCAGTTGCGGATAAACTGCAGATATCAGTTCATGCAGATTATACATTTTGCGTATTGTTGATGGAAGTCGTATGATATTTTCTGGACTGGTGCCAACCTAAAATAATATTTTAAATCAGTCAACATACATAAATAAAATGGTCTTTTATTTAAAAAAAAAAAAAAAGACAACATCTTTTGAAAAATACCTCCATCAAGAATTTTGCAAAATTAACATTTTCAGGATTTGTTTGATTTAAGCGCATGTTCAAATCCAAAACTAAAATACTTATGTCATTCCATAGAAAAGAGTGCCTCAATGATGCATTCACAATTTGCTCGCGAACTCCTTTAGATATAACCGGTAATATTTGTCGAAAATCTCCACCAAGTACAACAGTAATACCTCCAAATGGCTTTTCACTATTACAAACATCACGGAGTGTGCGATCTACTGATTCTACACAATGTTTATGCTGCATAGGAACTTCATCCCAAATTATTAGTTTTGTTTCTCTAAATAGCTCTGCTTGTAATGATTGTTTGCTAAACCCGCAGAACGAATCTTCCAACACATCCAATGGAATGCTGAAGGTAGAATGTGCAGTGCGACCTCCCACCAGTAACAGTGATGCAATTCCAGATGAAGCTACTGTAACAACAACATATCCAAGGCTACGACATTTCAATGCAATTGTATTGTACAGAAATGTTTTCCCTGTTCCGGCACCACCACTGATGAAGAACATAGTTCCTTTATTTTCAAACACAGAAGACGTGATTGAGTTGTATGCAATACGTTGTGCACCATTAAGACGATCAATATCATATTGCACGTCAGCATGTTGAGCTTCAATTTGGAGTTGTTGATGTTCCAAAATCAGTCTATTACCAACCACTGCACTCCAATTCCCAGTTGGTTGTGGCATAGGTGGGAAGTGCGTTAAACTCTTGCCCAATTCTTGAAGCAATTGATTAAGAAGAAATAAACCATAGTCCTCAATTTGAGCCTCAGTTGGATTTGAAATACCAAACAATGTGTGAATCTTATGTGCAAGATCATCACAAATATAAACGGAAATCTCCTTCCATAATGTATACGGTTCCAATGGAGAGCACTCTGTCAAAATTATACTAAACAATCTCCTTAACTGGCATCCAGATTTCATTATTGCAGCCTCTTGAAGACATTGTTTCCATTCACCATCATCTTCTAGAAGCCCTCTTGCAACACATGCTGATTTGAAGGTGTCATATAAGACATTATTGACCGTGCGTAGATATTCAAAGGATTTTGGCCCTTCAACAACAGTTAGTAACAGACGTAAATAAAATCTCTCACCACAATTAGGGCTAACAAAGTACATTCTACCAATTGCAAACCCCGTTTTTCTTGGTTTCCATATTTTATTAGACTTATCCCAAACAAAATGTTGCGGAAATTCTTGGTAGGTGAACTGATTTGCATCTATATTGTTAGCGCACCATTCAAAAAATGCAGTAAGTGTCGACCTTTGATCAGCAGCTCTAGACCTTATTGTATCTAATGACTCAGTGGGATCAAAAGCCACGCGATGCATTCCAGGTAAATGA
The DNA here is from genome assembly GCA_019916065.1 of Vitellaria paradoxa. Lineage (NCBI taxonomy): Eukaryota > Viridiplantae > Streptophyta > Magnoliopsida > Ericales > Sapotaceae > Vitellaria > Vitellaria paradoxa. The sequence goes on from CM034238.1 coordinate 42,136,226, forward strand.
AGTGCCAATCGCATGACTGATGGCACCTCTTCATGCAAATGATGACCAAATATGCGCCAGGCAGCTTCTGGAGGTCCAATATACCTTGCATCAAGATATTGTTGAATCTCATCTCGTGATCCTAACACCATAGTTGTGCGATCATGACCTTTATAAATATACTTGTGAATATATTTGACACATCTCATTCCAGCACAAACTTCAACATTGATGTGACAATTGAACAGTCTCGAAAGATAGGGATTGTATGGAACAACATCTCTATTATCAACTTCATGACTTCTCACTGTATATACAGGACCTTTACGACGACGATAGACAGGATACCCATCTTGATCCATGGTGGTTGTTTCTGCAAAGGCTCGAGGGTATCTCTTAGTGCATATACAATTTTCCATACACGGTGCTTTGGGATTTCTAACACCACATGGTCCATGAACCATGCATCGCTTGACTGTTTCAAAAAGTAAGGGATCTTCTGTCGCATCAGGAAATTCTGCAGAGACTATTTCATCAACTTGAGCACATGTGCGGATTTTATCAGGTCCTTGGAGAAATAAAAGTGCGTGCATATGTGGTAGGCCCCGTTTTTGGAATTCAATTGTAAAAACATGTGCAACTTTCTTACCGAACACTTTCTTCAATTCAATCTCCTTCATCAAAGCCCTTCTTTTTAACTCAAAAACACGGGCAACTAAATCAGGACGGTCAATAGCTCTTTGATGCGGCAATAAAGCTGAAGTAATTTCAGGCCACCTTAGATTTGCTGTCATGGTGAGAAAGATATCGGGGTGTTGGTTGTATCGCGTGATAGCCATTGAGTCTTGGAATATCTCATGCATATATCTATTACCACCAATGAATGAAGATGGCAAAATAAACCTTTGACCAATTTGATCTGGGTTAAGTTCATCTAAGCTATCATCTGTCAAATCATGATATAGCTCAGAACGGAGTTTTTTTTTATTCAACTTGTAGTATGTTAATCGATTTTGCTCAGTTGCAGCCCAAGCATCTACCATAAACTCTTGGAATAGTTTTCCTGCTCTCAAAATGGTTGAATACTCTGAAGGACGTTCGAAGAGACGATAACTATAAAACTGCATCTGAGTAAGCCGATCAGGTAAAGGGCAATTATTTCGAACATCCCATTGCTTTAATCCTGGTTCCCATCCAAGTTCACCACGTGGGAATAGCAAGACATAATGTAATGGCAAATACGCTGGGTGGCATTCATTAATTTGCATCAACCCATTATTCCCCTTCAGATGTAAGACAATATCTCTCATCCCACTGACCTCAGTTCCATCCCCAGGTATTACAACAGCAATCTCATCTGCCGTTGGTAGATTATACCGCCATCGATCTGTGGACATATTGTAATGTAAATGAGCAGGCAAATTTTGTCCAACTGAGTCCAACCGATTTAAAATTGAATAGGCCTGACGGAATTTTTCTACAAATGGATTGACCTCCAACAAACAATCTTGAATAGTCTGAAGAACATCCCTTCTTAATTGGGGATTTCTCAAAGAGCGGGTTGCTAAAGCTGAATCAGGGTCATAAATATAGAGTTGAGCATATGATGCATATTGTCCTGACTCTGGAAGTAGTGATCCAGTTCGATGCCGCAATTCTCCATGTATAGTAAATGACGTAGGACCGCTTCCAGTAAATACTCTTGGGTCCATTGTCGCACCAAGACTTGTGAAAGCATTAGCTGCATTATACACTCGGGTATGTTGTCGAAATGATCTTGACTGATCATCATTCCCATCATACAATGCTTGAAATTGTGAAGGTGGGGTTGTAAGCAAGGGTAATCTTATCTTACCTTGCAAACAGCAAGTTCCAAATAAAGGATGTATTTTAGATGATCTCACCAATTTTTCATCCATCCAATGTAAGGCTGAGCAATGAGGACAAAGTATATCCATTTTACCAAGATAATGCCTATTTACATTTATGGGGGCATGATTGCCAACTCCTGAACTCATAGGCACATATTCCAACTCATCATCATCATAAAGATTATCATGGAAAATTTGGCTCGTAGGAATAGCCCTACAAAAAATAATGTTTGACATTTCAAATTATGAGAACAAATGATCAAATCAAATGTGTATATGGAAAAAATTAAATTTGTTATTTTACCAATTATTTTGTGAAGAATGAGATGTGCTTGGCATAAAAAACGGGTGTGTAGAAGTATTTGTCACAAAGTGATTGACGTAATCAATTGCATTTGTTCCATGCTCCTGGGAAATACGATGGCAATGATTGGGCATTACAACAGGAAAGGGTTGAGATTGTAATTCTCGGACATGTCTCTCCGCAATGTCCCGCTCTCCTCCCAACTGTTGACCCACTGGATATGTAAAGCAGCTTTTTAATAGTTTCTCTCGTTGTCGGCGTTCACGTTGGGCTAATGTAGCTTTTGATAATGTAGTATTAATGGGTGCCTAAGATGAAAATACAATCATTTTATACTTTTGATAATGCATTATTTATACTACCAATGAAAAAAATATTATAAGGAAAACTCAATATTATACACTTGTAGTGTAAGGCACTCTACATGTCTCCTTCTATTAAGTCTAAATAAATCATGCGGTGACAATCCATTTATCCTCAATTAAACGATTCAATTGGACAAAAATCATGCGGTGACAACTTTAAAATTTTATTAGCTAACTAATTTTATCATCAATACCAAACACAACGTAAAACTAAAAAAAAAAGAATTTTTAGTATAAAATTTTAATAGTTCCCAAAATTTATGCATATCAAAATATATTTTTAGCTTATGTATTTAAAAATTTTAACTCTATTATGAATAAAAATATAAGATATTACTCAAAATTTTGAAAAAAAAAAAGCTCACAATAAAATAAAAAAAAAGCACAACTTGCATGAAAGATGTTATTTTTTTTATATTTCTTAAAGTTTTAGTAAATACAAAACACAGTTCTTAAATACTCCAATGAGTAGCATTATCAGTCTATAATTCAAATATACCACAACTACTAACAATCAAATGTCTACTTTTTCATATCTGTAAGGTTAGTGTAAAATTTGAATTTTATATAAATTTTCATATTTGAGTTCTATGTAATCCCTTATTATTTTTTTCTAGATATTAATTATATCAATAAATAATATGAAAAAAAATACAAAAACGTCGAAATGATAATTCAATTTTCACACATTAAAACTAAAATTGAAAAAAAAAAGAATAAAAAAAGAAATTCAAGCACCCATATAAGCTGTGTATTGAGAAAAATAAAGCAGCTCACAAAATTAAAAAAAAAGTGAGGTAGAAAAAAAGTGAGACCAAAAAAATATCGACAGAGTCGTACCATTTGATATCTATTTTCTTTGTCCTTGCCAGCAAATAATGCCTTTTGTTTTCTTTTGCCTATAAAGGTTGCCTTTTGTCGTTCCTTAGCGATTGCTTCTGCTTTCTGCTTCTCCTTTCAAATAAATAAAAAAACCCATTAAGAAAAGCTATCGAAAATATTTAATAACTAAATTTTGTTTAGTGGGATTATCGAATATATAAATAGGAGATATTTCCTTATAAATTAAATAGGAGATTTTTTTTTTGGCATTTCGTTTTTCCTTTCAATATCATAAATAAACTGTTAAAAAATACGAAATTAAATTTAATTAGTTTGCTTACATTATGGATACGGATGATATTAAGATCTCGTTCATCACGAATCACAACATTAACATTTCTTTCTTGGAGAAATCGAACCTATAAAATAAACTCATATATATAATCAATACATTATTTGAAAATAGGAAATAAAGATTACTTAAGAAAAGATCAAAGCGAGCCTATATTACAGTTCTCCTCAAGTCTTTGTCCACCTAATCAAATAGCAAAAATAAAATCATTTCATCATAAAGAAAAACAATCATTAAATTATGAAAAGAATAATTTAGGAAAACAACTTACATGACCAAAGATAGTTATATCCTCCATGACTTTTACCTCAATAACCTATTGAAACCTGAAAAGTTCCATGTGAAAAACATTTAAAAGTATCTATTAGATAAAGTCAACACTTAATTTCATAATATTTTTGACAAATAATATTATTATTTAATCTCTTAATATTATTTTATATAATTTTATTATTTCCTATTTAATTTATAATTAATGTTGTTAACTAATATTTAATTTCATAAAATATTGTTAAGTAATTTAAAAATATTATTATTTTAAAGTCAACATTTAATTTCATATAAGTTTTAAATCTTTTGAATAATATTCGTTGGCCTACTTGGTAACCTTTTTAAATTGTTCATAATTTCTATTATTACACTAAAGAAACTAAAAACTAAGACAAAGGCATCAGTTCCTACCTTCTAATTAGCATCAAAGGAGCAGGTGTAAATAATAATAATTAGTATCAAAGGAGTAGGCGTAAAAAAATAATAATTGCGTCCTATTGGTAGTCTTTGTCTTATTCCCTAGAAAAGATTTGCATTTACTCTCTTTGGTTTAAAAAAAAAAAAAAAAGCACCACAACTACATCCTACTGATCTTTTTTTTAATCAATTAAAAATAAAGCATAAGGTGTACCTACCTCTTTTAATTTTACATTCCTTTTACTTTTCACAGATTAATGTTCTAAAGATAGCGTTATTACACTAAAAGATCATCATTGTGAAAAACATTTAATAACCTATTGAAACGTACCATGTGAAAAACATTTAAAGTATCTAATAGATAAAGTCAACATTTAATTTCTTATGATTTCTATTAAAAGTAATATTTTTGAATAATAATATAATATTATTATTTTTAAATTAAATTTTAAATAATATAATTTCTTAATATTATTTTATGTAATTTAACTTTTAATTATATTATTTCCTATTTAATCTATAAGATTTAATTTATAATTAATGTTGTTAACTAATTTAAAATTATTATTATTTTAAAGTCAACATTTAATTTAATATTATTTTTAAATTAATTTTTAAATTTCATATAAGTTTTAAATCTTTTGAAAAATATTCGTTGGCCTACTTGGTAACCTTTTTAAATTGTTCATAATTTATATTATTACACCAAAGAAACTAAAAACTAATTAAATTTATAATTAAAATAAATTTATATAAAAAATTGTAAAAATAACTTAGATACAATCTAAAATAAACAAATAAAAATAAATAATTCTAATCATTAAATAAATTCAATAGTTAAAAATATACCAAATTTAAATTATTTTTATTCTTTATTATATAAATAACACAAACAGTGTAAAAGTGAATATATTTCTTGATTTTTTGATTTGGCGGGAGAAGGGTGGAAGTGGTGGTTGGCAGGGCTTGACTGACAGGTGGATGACGCGAGAGATTGAGGGCTTGACTGACAAAGTCCTAGCCGCAGCGGCCATAAAAATAAAGATCCACTTGAAGATTGAGGATATCTCTGCCAAGCCCTTCTTTTCTGGATGTCTCCGGCGAAGAGCCCTCACACGCCTCTTTCGATGCGGTCTCACCCTTTCTCTCAGCCCACCCTACCAAATTTGTTTCTTCGTTATGTTTTCTTGAGATCTGATCTAAGTGAAAGCCCCCACCGTTCTCTCAAATTACCGATGTACCATCAATGAACAAAATATGTTGATCGTGTGACACAGTACTATTTCCACCCAGGTCATGTTTTTGGTGCTGATGTTGAGGTTCGCGAATCAAAAAGGCCCAAATATATCACCGGTCCCGGTTCGTTGAATGGAGTCAAAGTAGGCCCTTCGTGTGTTTAAAGTGGTAAAAAAATAAATAATAAATTAAAATAAAATAAAATAATTTTTAAATTTATAATTTAAGCAGTAAAATAAAAAAATATTTTTAAAATTTTTAATATTTTTTTAATAAATCAAATGCAACCCCTGTAGACTAACTGTATAATGTGTGGCCGATTTCAATTTTGACTCTGAAATGATCTTTGACCTAACATTTTTAAGTTGATTTTAGGGGTCCGCATGGGCAGTGGCGAAATCAGCAATTTCTTTAGTATTTTAAAAATTAGTAATAACTTGTGTTTATAGTATTCTGAATAAAATTAATGCTAAATTTTTTATATTTCTGAAAAAATTTGGACAAAAAATTTAAACTGAAAAAATTATTATAATTTATGAGTTTTAATTATTTTTTTAAACTTTAGATCTTATCAATTATTATATGTTTTTTGATTTTTTTTCAATTAATTTTGGATAAATATCATTAAAAAAAATACATGTTATGATGTTTTAATTTGAAATGTTAACTTCTTAAAAATCATAATTAAGGTTTGAGAATCAAAATGGCCCAATTAGTCCTGGTTCATGGAATGGAATCATAGTAGACTCTGTATATTAACTATATATTAGAAAACGTTAATACTTATTTTTTGAATATATTTTTTGAATATATTTAAAAAACGTTAATACTTTGTTTATTTTTTGATTTTTTAAAATGTTTGAACTGTTTCCATAAAAAAAATGTTTTTAAAATATTTTTTAAAATGTTTATTATTTGGAATAAATTTTCAAATAATATTTTAAAATTGTGATAATATATGTAATAAATAAAAAAAATGTGATAAACACTAATCTCTTATGATTAGTAATTTCTATTTTATAATTTATTTTTACACTTTTTTCGTTTTACAATTTCTATTTTATTTTTATTTTAGACAAAACAGTGAAGTTTTAAACAAAACAGTGAAATTTTAGACAAAACAAAATTTAGACAAAACGAAAAGATATATTGAAGTTTTAACCATTTTCCAATGAATGGTAATCAAGTTTTAACCATTCACAAAACTAACTCCTCAAATAACCATCACCCAGCAAATGGAAACACTGTCATGGCACGTGAAGATGTCATTTTCTAATAAAGTCCAGCCTCGGAAATCGACAACTCTGGTGCACGATCAGAGACATTTCACTCTCAGCAGTCTCAGAGACATTTCACCTCCGGTGCCGCCGAGCCAACGAAGATATCCTGGAGCAGTCGAGCAGAAAGAAATTAATAGAATTTTTTATTTTCGATTTCGATTTCTTTGCTTTCGATTTCGGCGATGGTAACCGGGTAAGTTGAGTTGAAGCGGCGGCACTGGAGGTGATTGGGCTTTGCAGAAGTTCATTCAATTGCTGTAAAGAGAAATTTCAAAAGGCATAGAGTCATTCTCTCGTCAGGTATAGTTCATTCTACTCTCTCTCTTTCTCTCGCTCTCTCTCTCTCACTCAGAGAGCTACACACAGCCTCGCTTGTTCGGCAAAAAAAAAAAAAAAAAATCAGAAGAGGCAAAAAGCAAAAAAATTTTAAGAAGGATTACTTACCCAAAAAAAAAATTTGAGGAAGGAGCAAATTCACCGCAGACTGCAGAGCACCCTCCCTCGAGAGTAAGAAATTTGCTACACAAATTCACAACAAAATAAAATGTAAGTTTCACAGCAACAATAAAGGAAAGAACTGCAAAAAAAAAAAAAAAAGAAATAGAAAGAGGCATACAGTAAATGCTCGCGTTGTTGCCGAGAGAGAGAGAGAGAGAACAGAGGTGGGATGACAGGGAGGGAGAGAGGGTTTTGAGAGCGTGGAATAGAAGAAGAAATAGGGAAAAGAGGAGAAGGCGGGATGTTTGAATTGAGGGGTATTTTTGAATTGAGGCGGTATTGTTTGTAAAATCTCAGCCATTTGTTGTATAAAACAAAATTATGGCCGTTGATTTGATGATATAACTGTCAAATCAAGTGAGTGATATTGTAATATAGATTTTTTGTTTTTCGTTTTTGTCTTTTCTTTTTTATTTTGAACTCATTTTTCATTTTAAACTTTTAAAAACAAGAAAAAAGCTCAAAACACATGTGATCACTTATATTTTCAAATTTTATTTTAGAAAACAGAAAATAAACTTGCACATAAAATAAAAAATGATAAAAAGTTATTTTAAACATTTTTAATCCAAAATAAAAAAAGTTTGAAAAAAATAAAAACAGAATATTTTTTTGTTTTCATATTTTGAGATTTTTAAAACATAAAACAAAAATAAAAAATAAAAAACAGAAAAATAAATAAATGCCATCTAATTTGATGGGTACTGAAAAGCGAGAACCGTGCATTTTATCACAGAAAGAGTTTTATCACAGAGAGGGTCTTTTTGCGTTGGAAGTTAATTTAATCCTAAGAGTTAGTGGAAGATCACTAATTTAAAGTTTTTTAGGATCTTTGAAGGGTTTATCCGAGGATTAATTTGGACGTTAAAATATATATATATATATATATATATTTAAACGTTAATTTAAGCTTTGTAATATATATTTAAGGGGGTGTTTGATTGATAAAAAAATTGAATAAAACATATAATAAAAGTAAAAAGATGTGACATAAAGGTGAAATGTGAAAAATTTTAATTGAAAAAAATATAAAAAGTAATTAAAATTAATAAATTTTGATAATTTTTGATGATGTCAAATAAGACCACGTGAAATATTACATACTAACACCCTAGTAGATTATTTTTGGCTGTAAAACATAGTTAGAATAAGTGATTACTGCATCCAGCGGTTAAAGCTGAAGAACCATTGAGCGTAGGCCCAGCTCAAACATACCTAGGCTTTGATCTCAAATGGGAGAGTGGGGGCGCTAACATTGGGTTTGCTGTTAGCGAGCTAACATTTAATCGTGACCGTCGATTTCATCACCAACAATCAAACCAAAAGAGTACAGCAACTTCTTAGTTTCTTTCCCTTTCCTTTTTTTTCTTTTTTTTTTTTTTGTTTTTTTTAATTTTGTTTTTTTCCATACTTGAACTGCAAAAGCAAAACAAGTGAAATCATTTTTTTTTTTTGTGTGTGTGTTGGGATGTGGTTCAAATAACCAAAATATCTTTTGAGTTACTAGCTTGATGTATTAATTATATTAAATATTAAAATATTTAAAAATAGAATTTATTAACATAATTTAAAATATTATAATAAGAATTCCACTATTGTAAAAAAATATTTTTATTATAAAAAATAAATTATACTGATAAATTACTTTTTTAGATTTTTTTAAAAATAGGCAAAGAATTGCTATTTGAATTGTTTTAAAAAAATTTAGGTCATTAATATAAAAATAATCATTATAAATGGCAAAAGAATTCATAAATTAAGGGCGTTTAATTAGATGAACTTAGCATTTAAGAATTAGCATATATGTTATTGAATCTATGACAAAAAAAAAAAAAAAAAAATTGGGCCAGTAAACAAATTAGACCGAAACTAAAAGTCACCATATATGCTACCATCCAATGTCGATCCAAGAACCAATTGTCCACCTTGAAATTACATGTCAGGATCTCGTTTGGTAATGTTTCTATTTTCTATTTTTCTGTTTATATTTTTAAAATTTTGTAAATTCACATCAGAAACATGTTTGATAAACTTATTTATGTTTTTTTATTTTCCAAAAAAATAAAAATATAAACAGAAAAATATAAACAGAAAAAATGTATTTTCACTCTGATTTTTTTTCTGTTGTCAATATTTTGTCAATTTTTAAACTTTGTCTATTTTTGTTACATTATATAAAAATAAATCATTTTATTCAAATATTTTATTAAAATAAGTTATTTTAATAAATAATATAATTAAATTCAATAAATTATATAAATTAATATAAATTATTTTAATAAATAATAAAACTAAATTAATTTAATTTAATTTAATTTAATAATTAATTATTGCTAAATTATCTAAAATAAATATCATAATTAATTTATTTAATTTAATAATTAAATTAATTTATATAAAATAATAATAATAAATAATTAAATTACATTAATTTTTAATTTAATTTAATAATTAATATTAAATTATTTTAAATAAATAATTAAATGAATTTATATAATTTAAAAATAAATAATTTAATTTAATAATTAATATAATTTAATTATTTATTTAATATGAAATATATTTCATTAAATTATTTTTAATAAATAATATAATTTAATATATTTTATATTTATTGAATTAAATGATTTTAATAAATAATTTACTGTATTAATTTAATTAATTATATTAATTAAATTAAATTAATATAAAATATATTTTATTAAGTTCTATTACTTTTTTAAAACAAATAAAATTAAATATTTTCTAAAATAAAAAATTAATAATTATAAACAAACTTGCATTTTAAACGCAGTTTTGATTTTTATTTCAGAAAAAATAAACGACAATAGAAAACAAAAAACATGAAACGGTAACAAAAAAATAATAACAAAAAAATAATAGTATTGTCAAACGGGCCCCAAGTGTTACACGCTAGTATTATTACGAGTATGCAAGATGACCGGTCACCCATTTTGACTCGTTGAACTAACTTGACTTGATGCTCAACGGGTTGAGTCATGACGAAAACTTATATGTCTGGAATTAGGGATATAAACAAGCTGAATCGAGCTGAATTTTAACTTATTCGAGCTCGATTCAAACTTTCTAAACCGAGTTTGAACTCGATTCGAGATTTTATGTAGGTTCAAGTTTGACTCAATAAAGAAATAAAGAAGAATTTGAGTTCAAGTTCAACTCGCAAATAACTCGAATTAAACTAAAATAATTTTGTTTTGGCTTAAAATATAATAAAAATATTATTAAAAAATATATATTATTTTATCGAACCAACTCGCGAGCATTCATCATCATCATCGAATCTAAATGAGTCATAAATCAAATTCGATTTGAACTCCTTTTAGTCACGAATCGAGCTCGAGCCAATTTTTTTTTCGACCCAATCTTGAATAGCTCACTAATAATTTAATTCGTTTCCACTCCTATTCAAGATGAATGAATAGCAATATGATAAAATAAAAACCATTCAACCTATTTCAAGGTGAAGTCAAAATCAACAAATAGTTGACAATCCAAGTCAACTTTTTTTAACGTACCTAATTAACAAACAGTAGACAGAATACTAAAGCCGGGATTGAACTCATAACCAAGGGTGCGGATCGGGTCATGAAGTGTGACATGAGATACCAATCGCCCTGATTTACATGTTTTGAAACTTATTTTTGAAGTGCTATTCTAAGCCCTGAAAATATTTGGATGTTATTTTATCTTGCTTTAAACTTTTGAATTTATTTACTAAACTTTTTCTAGAAATTTTGTCAATTATTTGGAATTTCATAATGATGTGAATCTACTTGGTGAGGGAGATTATTTAGAAATTTTCAGAATATATTTAGCAATCTAACTTAGACCTGTACCATTATATTTTCATATATGTATTTTTCCCAAAAGCCCTAAGCTAATTCATTTCTTTTAAATTTTTTTTGACTCAGAAGTGATATCCCTAATATTTTAATTTTTTAATAATTATTATTATTTTATTCTTGACCAAAGTTCCTTACCCGTTCCTTGACCATTTTGTTGCTCTAACCAAAATTTGAAACTCAGTTCATTTCCTCAACCACACCCAGTATGCCGATCTATCCATTTGATAGACCATCATCACCCGAGCTCACTTCTACCTTCATCCTCATCCACTTGTCTTTCAAGTTCTCATTTTCATATATAGCTAAACCTTATCTTGGGTGACTGTTGAAATGGAGTTATCAACAGATGATAAATTGACGATAAAGTGACTGAAGAATCTCCAAGTTTGACGGGAAAGTACGTCCTAATCTCAAGCAAAGAGCTCTTATCTCATAAGAGTCCTAGGCGCTAGCACTGTTTGAGGATTCAAATTTAAATAGATTCTGCAAATCAGTTTGGATTACTTCCACCTATTGTGGTTTGTAATCTGTAAGTGGGAAAATATATAGAAAAACACACACGTTTCAGTGTTTTTTTTATATGCTATCAGGGCAGTGCTATTTTATATAGTATCAGAGCAATGTTCTTGTTCTTTTATATGGTATCAGAGCAACCTGCTGATAAACATCTCTTTTTTAATATGTCTACCACTACTAATTCCTACACCACAAACACTTCCACCCCAACCTTCCCAACTTTCACAGCCATCCCTAACATGCTTGCTGCCAAGTTTGCTCGAGATAACTGTTTGTCATTATAAGTGTCATATAGACTAGTTCTTGTGTTGGCAATGTCCAAGAAAACATTTTGCTTGTAATTATTCTCTTTAGATTTTATAGAATGTCACAAGTTAGCTTTGTGATGCGTAGGCACATGCCAAAGAGTATTTAAGCATTTTTGTTGATAGTTGAGAAGAGTTTTGGAGAAGAAAGAGAGGTTACTATTGGTTCAACATTTATTCATACCCACAAACATCCCATTTAGACTTGAAAAACATTGTCTAGAATGTTTATATGTCTTACAAGCAGTTTGAGAGCAGTTCGCGCCTGTGAACTGTCCGTGACACTTGGAAATTTCTATCCATTGTGTAAAGGTGTCTCACGAGCAGCACATGAGCAGTTTATGCCCATAAACTGTCTGTGACGACGTCTAGATTTTTTTTTAAAACTTATCCAAATGACATTTTTAACCATCTCTTTTGATATAAAAGGAAATGATCACTTCTTAACTCTAATCTTTTGGACAGAATGTCACTTATACTTGACATTTTAAAGAAAGAAACCAAAAGGGGATAATGGTTGGATCGGATTTGCTTGGTTCTTGACATCACTAGTTTTCTTTGGCGAATATCTATCAATATTCGGCTTCGATTTGTAGTGGATTTACAGATTGGGGAGCTTTTCCTTCAAGGTTCGAAGGTTCTCTTCTTCACAAGTTGAGTTTTATTGCGGGAAGTCTAGCGAGCAAGATTGGGATGGGTCTTAAAAAAGTAGATCAACAGGTAGTTAGTTGAACAAACTTGTAATCCATTTCTTTGTACCTTATAACTTCTTATTTCATAGTGAAGAATTTTTAATCTGATCCGCTTAAGGATTTGAAATTGTTTTCTCCTTTGTGTTTAAAAGAATTTTTACCTTTGTTAACAAATCTTTGTGTCTCTTGAGATGATTGTTAATTTTTGTTATGGGTATTTAGATTTGAAAACTATTCTGTGAGATGAGACTTTTAGTTATGAAAAGCGCAAGTCGTCCCATACTTCAAGGGAAAAGATGTTTTTGGTTATTTGGACAGCTCCATCATAACATCCCCCAAGTTTGTTACTGATGAAGCCTCCCCTAACCCTGGTCCAGTTTTGGGTACAGAACCTGTACTTGCGCAAGTTTGTGTGGCAAGCTTTGGAGACCAGCTATGCCTCTATCTCTAAGGCTCGTATTATCCAAACTCGCACTCAACTTGCGACTACCCGCAAAGGCTACCGACCTGTCGCAGATTACTTTCACTCGATGACGAGGCTAGCCGACGAACTAGTCATGGCAGGACAGCCTCTAAGTTATTTCGATACTGTCCTCCATATTTTTTCCTAGTTTAGGTTCTGATTATGATTTCCTTGTTACTTCCATCACTGCTAGGTCAATCTCACTTGAAAAACTTATAGCCTACTTCTAAGACACGAGTCGAGAAACAACATCAACAACCAGCCTATCGACCTTGCTGGGTCATCTGCAGATATGGCCACAACCAGCCTAAGTTCAGCAAAGGTCGTGGCCGTGGAAACTCCATGGCAAATCAATCACGGGGACATGGTGGTGGTTTCCATGGGAGAGGACACAATAATGATCACTGTCAGCTTTGTGGAAATTAGAAATTACAACCACACAACAATTTGTTGCTGCGGGCGTTTTGATTTGACTCTTCAGGACAAATCTCAAAACTCTTCTATTCTGCAAGCTTTGTGCAGTATTATATACTAGTTTAGATAAGTGTATTAAATTAATTTAATTACGTTATTTATTAAAAATATTTTATTTTTATTAAAAATATTTTAATTTAATAAAATATTTAAATAAAATAATTCATTTTAATATGATGTAACAAAAATGAACAAACCATTAAAATTGACAATTTGTTCATAGCAAGAAAAAAAATAATTTTTTTTGTTTGCATTTTTCTACTTAAGTTTTTAAATTCATCATTCATTTTTTTTTATTTTTACAAATTTTTGAACAAAATTAGTTTTTGAATTATTTTTTTTAAATTATAATTTTAAATTTAGATTGGTACCGTTTGTCTTTAAATTAATAACAATATTTTTAATTTAAATCATTTTTATGAAATGAGTTGAAAAGTTATTACCAAATTCTTTGTGGCATTTTTAATATTGATTAACTATCGTTACAAAATTTACATGTTTAAATAATTAATTAGACTTAAAAGAAAAATTAATTAAATTTAAAAAAAAATTAACTCTTCACCTCATAATAACAACTTTTAGTATATTTTAAATCTAAAATAAAAAAAAAAAAAATTTGTGTACGGTGAGAGATAAGGGCGGTGATTGAAGAGGGTTACAGGTATATGTGGGAAAATGAGAGCTTTCAATAATGGATTGGAACATTGAACCTCTTTTCACAATTCACTGCCGACTGTATGCGAATCTGGGATGTAATCTGTCCGGGTCGGGGCTGACCCTCCCCTTGACCCGGTCTCGCCAAGCCAGCGGCAAGTCCGCCCCGGATGGCCCGGTTCTTGAATAATTGTCACAATTCATCACCCAAGTTTTTACAATTCTCTCAAATAGGATCTGTTTCAACGTAACGATCTCTCTAGATATGTAGCGTAGAAGTGCTTATCGTGCTACCGTAATTAAGAGAGTGTTTAGTTTGTCAAAATCAATCAAAATTTTTTAATTTTTACTAATTATTTTTATACTTTACTCCAATTAAATTTTACTATATATCACTTATATTTTTATTGTACTTTTTAACTTAACTTTTGTCAACCAAACACTCACTAAAAACTCCTATATTCCGGCTCTCTGTCTCTCTAACGGTGTTGCCTTTCTTTCTCTTGTTTTCTTCTCTCTCGGCGTTCACTGCTCAAACAACGAACGAAAAGAAGAATAAAAACAGAAAGAAAATGTTAAAAGACAATGAAAAAGACAAAGGAAAACGGACTAGTCCCTCTTCCGGTCCAACAACCACTCTTGGCCCAACTCGGCTCAGAAAAATAAATAAAATGAATCACTAACGCAAGACCACAACTCAATAATTTCTAATTTTTAAATGGTCCAAAACGTAATAAGTGGCTAAAACAAAGTACCTTCTATTTGGTAATACTGTTAATTTTTTTTATATTTATCAGTTTCTATTTTATATTTTTTATTTTTTGTTATCTTTTTTTTTAAATGAAAATTGATTTTGCATTTGGAAATGTAAATTTGTTTACAATTATTAATTTTTTATTTTCATAAAATGGTTAATTTTACTAGTTTTTAAAAAAATAATTGAATTTAATAAAATTCATTTTAATTAAATTAAATTAATTGAATAAATCAATTAAATTATTTAACAAAAATTATTTAATTAAATAAATATAAAATATATTAATTATAATTTAATTATATTATTTATTAAAAAATTGATCAAAATAATTTAAATAACGTAATTATGATATTTATTAAAATTAATTTAATAAATATATTTCATATTAAATAATTTAATTATTATATTCAATTAATTATTATATTTAAGGTAAATTAATTAATTTAATTTTATTATTTATTAAAAATAATCTATTAAATTATATTTCATATTAATTAAACTAAATTAAATTAATTAATTTAATAAGTAATAGTATATATTTCATATTAATTACATTAATTAGTTTAATTTAGTTATATTATATTTTTATTAAAAATAATTATAGTTTAATAAAATATTTGAATAAAATAATTTGTTTTGATATTATACAACAAAAATGGACAAAATGCTAAAATTGATAGAAATGTTTGTAAGGGAAAAAAATAGAGTGAAAGCATTTTTTTTTTTTTTTACATTTTTCTATTTAAGTTTTCATTTCTTTCAAAACAAAAAAATATAAATAAATTTAAAAAACATATTTTTGTTGTCATTTTACAAAATTTAGAAAACATAAACAAAATAAAAGAAACAAAACAATGTTACTAAACGGAACTGAGGGTTACAGTTAGGTCATGGGGGTTAACAAACTAGTTTGGTCCAAGCCGACCCGTTGAAAAAATTCCCCAGAGGTAATACATGTTGCCGATTTGGTTATCCATTAAAATTTAAAAAAAAAAAAAAGTTGAAAAATTAACCCATAAAAATTAAAATTTCTAATAGATATTTAAATTAACCCTTGCAAGGCTCTGAATGATTAGTTTAATCAGTTGTTTAGGATGGTTTATTATATGCATTAACTTTTGTTTTCATTCCTTTTGTTTATATTGGGATATGAGGTGGGTGAGTGGCCAAGTTTAGAATAGTGGACACTCTTGGTTTCTTTTACCATGAACATATACAGAATAACTAAACCACATAAATTTCTCTGAGTTGTGATTGCTTTAATGTTTTAGGACCCAATACATAGTCCCTTGTGGTATGATATAGCCCTTTTTAGGTTTCAAGAGCTAATTTTCAAACACAAGTTACTAAGGTTGAAGCAATAAAATACAAGGCCACTGCGGTTCAAATGGAAGCCCAGATGGTTCGATATATTTGCTAAGCCTTTATCATCACGGACTGCATTACTGTTATGGTGTAGAGGCTGGCTAAAGCGCCCAAACGTCTTACTCGTAATCACATAGAAACTTTGTGCTTTGGCCCAACTTTTGTTTTTGTTTTTTTGTTTTTCTTCTTTTAATAGCCCTGAGAGTAGTGGTGAAAAAGGGTTTAGTCGGGTTCGACCCGGCCCTAAACCCACGGTTGACCCAGCCTACAGCTAACTTGGCCGACTGACCCTTCCCTTCTTCAAGTCGGGTTGGGTTGGGTTGGGTTGGGCCAGGATCACCAATGCCTACCCTTAGGACCTAAAAGAATTTTTTAATACTTTTTCTAAATTAAATAAAATACAAATACAATTCAAACAAACACATTAAAACATTTATTGATAAAAATTAAAATTTGTTAAAAAATAAACAATTGAATTTGTATTACTAGTTTACAAATGTAGACTTGTAAATAAAAAAAGATAGCATAAGTAAAATGGTGCATCACTTCGGATCTTACTCATCCTAACTAAGTTGGCACATATAAGCTTGACTGTTACTTGGAAATATTATTTATCTGTACATCATTCTCATTCATCTCCACTATGTTCTTCTACTTCACCTAAATACATTACTTCGAAGTCAAGAGTAAATTTTTCTTTTTCATTAGCATGTTGATTTTTTTTTTTAGCAAGATACCAATCTTGTAAACACATTAAGGTCTTTATTGTATTTGGAGCCAGTCAACTCTTGCAATTACTAATAATATGCCCACTTGCACTGAATACTTGTTTGGATGCTATGGTATAAATTAAAAATGTGAGGATATTACGACAAAAGTTGAAAGGATTAAAAACTTAGATTGGTTGCCCCTTCCACCAATCTAAAAAATTGAAGTGATTTTTATTTTATACTAGAGATGCTCCCAAATAACATTACAGATCAGATAAAGATGAGTCACCACTTGTTGGTGTATCCATCTGTCGATATTTCACTCGATTCCAAAAACTAGGTCCCCAAAATTAGGATGAGAGGATTGTGTTGTGGTGGTTATCAGTTGGGCATGTGTACGATTAGTATCATACTAACCTATTATAACTTTCAATTGCTCTTTAATATGATTTAATTAGGATGAGAGGATCGTGTTGTGGTGGTTATCAATTGGGCATGTGTACGATTAGTATCATACCAGCCTATTATAACTTTCAATTACTCTTTAATATTATTTAATTGCTCATGGGCACTTTCAAGACCATATAGTAGTTCCACAACAACAAAATGAGTTAAATGTGATGCCTAATTTTTTACGGTTGTTAATAATTTTTGAAACAAATACTTTTTTTCAATACTTAAAGGTAATGGTGAATTTAATCGTGAAAAAAGTACATGACAGTACCTTTTTATTTCAACACATAAAATGACCATGGAAAATAATAGGTTGAAAAAATTATTTCACATTAGTGCCAACATTTTAGTGCTAAAATTTTAAGCAATCTCAACAGTGATGAAAAATGTCCTTGTTAAAAATTAGTAAAAATATTTTTGCGACCTGAAAGTATTGAAAATAATACTATATTTCAACTCTAAATTAACCGTTGATAAAAGATTTGTTAATTGATGGACCAAGCCCGTAAATAATAGCAAGCCCATTAAAAAAAGTAAAAACTTACATAGAACTTACAAAATCCTACACACTAATTTTCTAATCTTCTTTTCTCGGTGCCTCATCTTAACTTTTCCTCTTTTCTATGCCTCTTTTCAACTTCTCCATTGATTTTTTTCTCTCATCTTCAAGAAGGTATATTTATCTCAATATTATATTATATCACGATTATAAATATTGTCAATCCCCAATATTATTAACACTTTTTTAAATTTTAGGGTTTTGTAGTATTGAAAAAGGGAGTTTTTCATTTTTTTTTTTTTTGGTTTGATTTCAAATCAAGGGCAATCGATCGGCATCGATTAAGGTATGTTTCATATATACATATAGATTACATTAGAATTGGATACTATTTTTTATTTAAATTTTTTTGGTTTATTTTTCCTCCAATTCATAGATCAAAGAATATATATTATTTAACCAAAACTTTTTTTTATTTTTTCTGAAGCTGCAATCTTCTCTGCACCTCTTCTCAACTCCTCTATAGATTTCTTTCTCTCATCTTCAAGAAGGTATAATTATCTCAATATTATATTATATCGCAATTATAAATTTGGATTGTCAATTTCCAATAGTATTAACACTTTCTTAAATTTTAGGGTTTTGCAGTACTGAAAAAAAGGAAGTTTTTTTTGTTTGATTTCAAATCAATGGCAACCGGCCGATATTGATTCCAAGTATGTTTCATTTATATATATAGGTTACATTAGAACTAGATACTGTTTTTTAATTTAATTTTTTTTATTTATTTCTTCCTCTGATTTATAGATTAGAGAGAATATATATTGTTTAATCAAAACTTTTTTATTTTTTTTAAGCCGAGTAAAGCAAAACTTGTTTATATAAAAGCTGTACTTTCTCAAACTGTTTATGTTGTCCATAAGTTTACTCCAAGCTTGCTTGTTATGTTCAAAAACATTTACTTAGAATGTTGTTTCCACAACAATAGAAATGTGCATAATTTTATATATGAATGAGAAGCTGAGACTATGCTTTATTAATTGTATTTTTAAATTTGATTAGTATGTCTTTATTTGTTTTGTAGAATAGAGATGAAGGAATTGTGGACATCAGAAGTGAAAATGAGAAATCATGATAGTTTTGAGCTCTCTCAATTTTGTTTTTATTTTTATTTTTATTTTTTTGGTGAATTTACTTAGTAGAATGTTATTTTGGAACAAGTTTGTAGATGGCATAAAGATGGACTAGTTTGGAACTCTTTCGATTTTTTTTTTGGGGAAGGGGGGGGAACTTGTTCAGTATAATGCTATTTTGTAACAAATTTACAAATGGTACAAAGATTGACTATGTAATTTTATGTTAAATTTATGATGAATGTGTTTGTTACATTTTTTTTTCTTATATAGCTAGCTAAGTTTATAAGTTTAATAATCATTTCAAAAGTTTGAAATGCTTAAATTTATTAACTATGTGGTGAAATATTGCAATTGGTTAATTTAAAAAATAATTTTTTTATATTATAATTAGAATATTTTCAAAATTAAGGACAATTTTTATATTATAATTATAATATTTTTAAAATGAAATAAAATTTTCAATGATTACTATTGTAAAAGAGAAAAAAATATTATCAACGGCCTTTGTCTTGAAAAAAATATCAAAACCTGTAGAAAAACTACGGCCATAATCATTAAAAATAGACACTTGTTTTAACGGCCATAATCTTAGAAAATAGGAATATTATTTTCAATGCTTGATAACTGTGAAATATTTTCTTTTTTTGCGGGTTCAATTTCAACGCTTATCAATGGCCACCTGACCATGAAAAATACCTTTTTCAACAGTTTTTTTAGTATTTTCCAGGATTCTAATAGTTAAAAATGAATTGTTTTGTTATAGTGTTCTAAGAGTACAGTTATTATTTTTTTTTATATTTAAGGTCTAAAATATTTGTATAACCAAAATATACTAGAGGTGATTTAAAATATTTACTAAATTTTTCCATCATTTTAATAACCATATTACTATAATAGGGTTAGGTAATATTTTTTGAATACATTATCAATAGTGGCCAATTGATAAAGAACCGTAAAAGATGTAGGAGAATAAACCTTACAAAATGTTTTAGTTGCAACATAAAAAAACATGTAAAAAAATTTTATAAAAAATTGCATTGGCCTAATCAATGTCCAAAATAGTTTCCAAACCAATAACTTAATTACTTAAAATAAATAATTCAATTGCTCTTTGATATTTAATAGCTCCTTTTAACATAGGGTGCATTTGGAGTGATAAAAAAGGAGATAAAATGAGATAAAGTATGATAAGTTATGGGTTTGTAATTCGTGCAGTGAGATAAAAAGTAAATGATTTTTAATTTTTTTTAGTATTTTTCATAATTTTTTGTTACTCCAAATAGAGTCATAATATAAGTTGAATTCCATCTTATCTTATATTAACTTCAATGGGCAACTTCCTCGGTTTTAAACCTAATTGGCTACATATACTCTTAAATATATAAACTCTTTTTGGAGAACTCATAATAGGAAGTACATTTTGTTTTATCTTTAAAATAAAGGTATCTAAAGCATCCAATCCCTTTTTTTATAATTAAATTTAGTATATAGGCATAACAACGCTCTAGAAATAAAACACCCCCTGAAGGCAATGCATTATCTAAGTAATTAAAAAAAACATTATTATATGAAGTATTTTCTAAAGTAATGGAAAATATTTTTTTGATTAATCCTTATGATGCAAGTTCATTAAAAATAATTTCCCCCACAGTTACTCTAGTGTCGGGTCATTCAACTAATTTAAAAAAAATGTATTTATTTCACAGTCACTTTAGTGCAGGTCATTCAACTAATTTAAAAAAAAAAATGCATTTATTTAAATTCTAATTTTCATCTTAGTAATGTGCAGTCATATAAATATATTGAAGATTTTGATAAAAACTCCACATATTAGATTAAACAGACATTTCTTTCAAAATTTTCAAAAAAAATTTTCAATAGTTCCTTTTTTTTTTCTTTGTTTCAAAATCTTGTGAAACATGATTTTTTAAAGTGTTTCATGAAACATCATGAAATTGTTGTGTAAAACTATCATGAATAAAATTTTCTAAATTTGGATTTTCACTTATTATAAAAGGTTATTAATCTTTAACAATAAATTTAATTAAATTATTTTATGTTCTTGTAGAATCATAAAATAAAAAAACACCTAAATTACCCTCTTCACTGCCTAAGTAAGATTGAGTAGCACGTGGAAAGAAGATATTTCAAATGAAAACAGGTGTTGTGGGGGGGGGGGTTTCCTACGTGAGGTTTGCCAGGCTGGGGGGTTGAGTTGAGGTTGGGCTGGGTCTTGGGTCGAGCACCTGGACCCAAGCCTTGAGCCGAGCGTTTAGGCGTAGGGTGGGCCGAGATAGTACGGCATTCGAGGTAGGGGCGAGCCGTTCCTCGAGTTGACCTGACCCTTTTACACCTCTACCTGAGAGTTCTTGTATATGAAGAAATTTGTAGGGTTGTTTTCTAAGTAGAAAAACTATGTACTTATATTTACTTTAGAAAACTGCTAGTAACTGCCGGTACTTAAAGGTACATAAATATAATTTGATGATTAAATAGCTTAAGTTTAAATTTATAAAATAAATCTACATGAAAAATTATGAAAATAAAAATCACTAATCAAAAAAGACCAAGGTATCTATACAGTGTTTAATAAATGTGTAAAATTTTATTATATTTTTAAAAATATTAATTTAAAAACTTTTATATAAAAATTATTTTAAAAATTGAAATGACAGAAAAAATAACCAAAGTGAAAATATAAATAAAAATAATCCTGGCCATGAAGCAAATCTAATAATTAAAAATATACCAAATTCAAAATTTTGAATTTCCTTATTACATAAATAATACAAAGAATGTAAAAATGGATGTATTTAAAATTTAAGTGTTAAACACATTTAAACTGAAATTTTAATTTCAATGTTTATTTTTAATAAATTTTAAAAGAAAATTAAAGTCTAAATATCATTTTTTAAATAAAAAAATTTAGTTGACTTTATCTAGTAGGTATCTGTACATTATTTAATAAATGTGTAAAATTTTATTATTTATTACTAATATTATCACATTTTTTAAAATGCTAATTTAAAAAAAATGAAAAGAGTGAGGGATTATGTTTTCATGTGAAATAAACGAAAAGACAATCAAAGTAGAGAGAGAAAAAAGTAATTTTAACCATTGAATAAATATAATAGTTGATGACATTTTTTAAAATATTAATTTAAAAAATTATATATATAAAATAGTATTTAAAAGAGTGTGAGAAGAGTGAGGTATTATATTTTCATGTGAAATGACCAAAAAATAATTAAAGTGGATAGAAATAAGTAATTTTGACCATTAAATAAATCTAACAATTAAAAATATATAAATATCAAATCATAGATTATACTGTTATATAGATATCTTTGTGTTTATAACACTATTCCTGAGAATTCTTTAATTAAATTTAAATTTATTATGTTTAGAAACATAGATTCGTTTGTCGAATCACATAATTTTGTGTTCTTAGTTGTTTCACTTATCTTTAATTTCTTTAGTTATTCTTGCATATTTTACCATAGTTACACATAATTTAAATTGGTGAACCTATGCTCATAAGATTGGACTTGGGCTTGCAGCTTGAACCAGTCCAATTTGTGTAATTAACTACTTGAATGCTATAAATCAATCCACTTATTCAATTACTAAATAAGCTGAAAAAAAAAAAGGTCTGTCTCTCTCTCTGTCTCTCTCTGAGAGTTCCTGAACGGGCACGAACCATTTTGAAAAATACAGTAAATAAAGGAAAACCTGCATAAGTGAGAGAGACAACATTGGCCACATGCCTAAGAACCAAAAACAACGACAACAATAATAAGGGACTAACTAAAAATTGAACTGGGAAGTGATCTGCTTCATCAAGCTGTCAAAATGACAAACCTGCAATCGTAATAGCTAGATCTCCTTCCAGCTATTGATCCTTTACAACCTTGGAATTATGCATCTCCAACCGCCAAACCTTCCTCTTTACAGAATCATAACAATTTTCCTTTACCTGATCATTCCCTTCGCGGCTCCTTTATCGTTCAACTTCAATAGTTTCAGCCCAAACGATCCTTCCATAACTTATGAGAGAGCGTACGCCGAAGAAAATGTCATCAAACTTACGAATTCAAACTCCGTAACCTTCGGCAGAGCCACATATTCCAAACCAATGCAACTCTGGGACAAGGCTTCAGGAAATCTCACGGACTTCACCACCCACTTCTCATTCATCATCGATTCGCAGAATAGATCGTGCTATGGCGATGGAATCGCATTCTTCCTCGCGCCAGCGGGTTCGAGAATACCCGACGGGGCAAGGAAAGGTGGAACACTCGGCCTTACGAGCGATAACCAGACGCTGAATTCGAAAGACAACCCATTTGTAGCTGTGGAGTTCGATATTTATCCGAACCCGGACTGGGACCCGGAACATGAGCACGTAGGTATTGTTGAAATAGTTTGATATGCATTATTAGACTTATCTCTTAATAATTTAAAGTTTTAAAATAATTGATAACTTAACATGATATTAAAGTTCTGATTTTTTGAAGGTGTTAAATTTAAATGTTATTATTTTCTATTTATTATTATATACTTTATTTACTTGTATTGATACAGGTATTGATATCAACTCGATGAAATCTGTCAATAATGTTACATGGTGGAGTAGGAGTGGTATTGTTAACGGAAAGAAGAATGACGCTTGGATTAGTTACGATTCCAATTCTAAAACTCTCAGTGTTGTTTTCACCGGTTTTGTATCTAATACAATTGTCCAACAAGAACTTTATTACGTAGTGGATATGAGAGATCACTTGCCAGAATGGGTTACTTTAGGATTCTCAGCAGCAACAGGAAATGAATATGCTAGCCAGAGCATTCTTTCATGGAATTTCAATTCAACTCTGGAAATTGGAAATAAAGATAGAAGTAACAGCCACACAAGGCTGGTGGTTGGATTGACTGTGGGTGGGAGTGTTTTGGTTTGTGGATTGGTTTTGTTTTCTCTCCATGCATGGAAGAAGAAGAAAAAGAGAGTAGGAAAAGAAGATGAGCCTAAGTTTGGTGTGAACGTGGACGATGATAGGCAAGCAATCCCTGTGCTTAATTTTGAAGCTCCATTGCCTAGGCCTTCAAGAAAGATGTCTCTGCCAAGAGCTTCTGCTCCTCCAGTACTGAATTGTAATTAATCCACCCACATCCCCAATTTCTGATGATTGGCCAACAAGCCAAGTACATGTCTTCATGCAAGATATTCATGTATATAAATTGGTTTGATAATTTCGATGTGAGTTGTCTTATATTTCACTTTTTAGTCTCATATAATTTTTTTTTCACCAAAAAATAATTTTATTTTGGTTCGGTAACTCTTAAGATTGCTGTTCATAAACTTCATATTCTTTTAAATTAAACTAGACTCATTTGTCTAGAGGGAATTTTTTTAATTTCAATTTTTTTTTTAAATATGAACAGCATATCTAAAAATTATCAAACAACAAATCATAAAAAAATAAATAAATAAAAAATATCCAAACGAGGCCAACGTATTTAAAATAAGTTGACGGTGCCATAGTTAATGACAGCAATGACAATTCTTCAAAGTTGAATTCACCTTCTATTAGTTTTTATAGCATAGGGTTGAAAAAAATATCTCGAATGGAAGGATAAATTCTTTAAAACTTTTTTGATGCACAGCGGAAGCACCTTCTTTCGGCGATTCAGCCTTCTAAATTATTCTCAATTCTCTCTCTCTAGATGGATGTGTGTGGTCACTCTTTTTAGATCACTTGACTTATTGATATATAAAATATATTTATAAAGAGTGAGATATAGAGTTTGTATCAGAGAAAATCTCTAATTTTAGAGATTATCTCTTATTCACTCTCACATATATCTTATCTATATATATCATCTTAATATATATTTAGAAGATATGATATCTTGAGAAAATCTTCCAACCATATCATCTTATCTAAATATATATTAATTATTTATAATTTATTTCATAAATAAATTATAAATAATTAGCCAACTGGACCTGACCCATCAAAATAAAATTAAGCTAGCTTGGGGACTGAAGGTTCATGGATTCTTAGCTCCAACTTAAAAGATATTTAGACCTTGTCATCTCATGACAACATATTATTTTTTAAATTAACCCAGCACTATTCTACTATAAGCCTTGAGCTGCACTCTAGTAGTCCACGTTGAAATTCATTTAATTAAAACAACTTTTAAGAAAATGAATTTTGGTCTTAGACCAATAATATTCACTTAATTAACCCTCCATTATAAGCTCGTAATTAAGTTAAGCTAAATGTCGAGCCTCTTAATTACATATTTAACCCTTAGTCACTATTTATCTATATTTTGATCATTCTCAATATTTTCATATTTGTAAACAATTTACAAATAAATATTGTTATTCAATAAACAATTTATTGAATGAACTGCGGCTACAAATTTAATGATAAAAAAGATAAATAACTTAGGTGAGCATATCAAAATGAATTCCATCTTGTAAGTATATGTTCCCACGATTCATGAAATTAAATCTCCAAGTTATTGAGGTTTTGACCATTTATAAGATCTTACTCCATGATAACTCAAATAGATTTAATTCATAAACGTGAGTCTATTACAAACTCAAGATTAAGGTTTATTAAGTATATTAAAACTTAAGTAAATTATGATTAATGACATTTATTAATCAAATCATAATTTATAACAGTCCTTTCAATATGTATATCACATGTACATACTAACTTTTCTACTCAAAGTCACCATTTAGTAACCAAGATAAATCACCCAATTATGAAGTAGAAAAATTATAACTTAATCATAATGAAATGCTGGTTTCATTAATAGCTGTGAATTTACTTTAATTTATAAAACTTGTGATTTAAATCTTTCTGTATTGGCATCTTATACCTAATACTTAAATCACATATTTTATAAATAAGGGATAATAGTGTATGCTTAAATAAATAAATATTTTATTTTAACAAAAAAAATAAATAAAATAAAATATCATTACAAAAATATGCTTTCAAAAGCACCAAAGGAAAATAAATCTAACACCATCCGCAGCTCCTTCTTCCTTCGCATCCATCAATTGCCAAGACAAAAAGTAACTGGTTTGGATTTCAGTTTATTGTAAATATTAAAAAGCAATGATTTAGGTTGATTTGGTAATATTTATGTTATTTTTTTATATTCAAGAATTTTTTTATTCTTTATTTTCAATTCTCTTTTTTATTTTAAAATATAATCAAAACGTTCGATAAAACAATTTTGTTTAGCAAACAAACTTTATTTGAAAGAATATTTTTTTATTAAAATATTTTTTATAAAAGTGAATAAATAAACTAAATATATTTTTTTATTAATTTAAATTTAATTCAAATGTATTTTATTCAATTCATTTAATTTTATAATTAAAATATTATTATTTTTATGCTAATTAACTTTAATAAAGTATATACTACGTTTTACACTTCAACTGCTGAAATTATGCAATCCAACAGTGAGGTTTTTTTTAAATCCATCTAATACTCTAAATTTAATTTAATTAAAATTATTTTTAATCAAAATTTAATCTAGCCAAATTAGAAAAAGAAAAAAAAAATCTTTCTCGCCAGTCATTCCGCCTCTGCCATTGACAGAGTTCTTGCCAGTACCCAGAACCGCCACTGTTGAGATGGGTTCGAGCTCAGGCAAGAGATGCAGGCCAAAAGCTACTGACAGCATCTAGAAAGAGCGCAAGAGGAGCGATAAAATGGCTGAGATGTTCATTGGTCATCAGACTTTCGTCCCCAATCTCCTTCCCAAGGTTAACTTTCATTTCCTTTCAACCCTCTTAGCGTGACGAGAAGGATTTTTTTTTTTCTTTTTTCAATTTGGCGGGATAAAATTTTGATGGATAAATTATATCTACCTCCCCTTATCATTTTTAATTATTACATCTACCTATATATTTTATAATTTAAGCTTAATTTTATAATATTTAGAATAGATCTAATAAGTTTTTTAGACTCGATGTCATTAAAAAATTAAAATACCGCTTTATTATTTTTATATTATAAAATCTCAATAATATAAAATTAAAATTGAGTATACAACACAAAAATGTTAAATAATAAATATTTTTTTATTTATTAAGTTATTAATTAGATATTTTAATTTTATTTAGTTTTTAATTATGTAAATCGTGAAAACATATGGGATAAATAATAAAAAAATTATTTATAAATTAAGTGGATGTAATTGAACAAACTTTAGATTCAAAAAACAGACAGAGACTTGATGATTTTTTTTTTTTTTTTTTTAGAGAAAGAAAGTTGAGTCTTTTCTTTTTTTAGAGAAAGAGAGATGGGTCTTTTATTAAAAGCAAAGAAATAGATGAAAATGAATATACAAGGATGAGATGAGAAGAATTAATAGCAAAGAGGATTTAGAATATGAGATGAGGGTAATTTTGTGAACAGTTATAAAAAAATATTAAATGAGCTTTGGCATTAATAATTGCAGCTTTGATATTATCATTATCCTGTATGGATACTAATGACAGGGTTGTGTGCTTCGCATGTGTCCAGTATTGATAAGTGAAGGAAAGAATATTTATTAAAACACGTGTAAAAATAGTTAATTTATAGTAAAATATATTTAAAATTATGTACAAAAGAATTATTAGCTGTAAATAAAAATTAAAACATATGAAATATAATAAGAAAATAAATGTTGATGAAAATTGTTAGAAAACTAATCAAGATTAACAAATGTAAAACAACATAGAAATAGAAAAAGAGCACCTTCTACAGAAAATTTTACGATTGGATGATGTGTGGGAGCTTGAACTTGTAACGTTTAGGTATGTAAATATTTTATTGTGATATAAAATGTCTCTCTTCATTATTACTCTTAATTATATTTGCATTCAAATCATTCATAAAGTTACAGCAAAAATACAAATGTATATTTAATATTGTTTTACATGTATTTACATGTATTACTTTTTTATGGAGACCCATTATAAGTAGGTCTTTTAGATTTAACTTTTTTTTTTTTTTTACATACTTATACATATTAAAAAAAAACTTATATATTATAGGGCATGCATATATGTATTTGATTCAAAATTTGATATAAATTTGAAAATTGATTGAATTAAATAGTATAATCAGTTTTAAAGTGGCCAATCTATAATCAAACCAAAGTCGAATGTTTCTGAAATAAAATTTACAATTTTATCAACGCTATGCTGAGTAATCACACACGCTACCATCCCATTATACACTCAATTAAGGCATTTCCACTCAAAGAATAAAATTCTCAATAATAAAGAAGGAAATGATTATTATTATTTTTTTTAGCAAATTTTCTTTCTATTTTCTTAAGTTTGAATTAACCAAAATGTATCGTTATATTTAATGATCATTTTAATTTCTCCAAAGTATTATTTTAATATTTTTTATTTTCATTAAAATAAAACTCATAATTGACATTTGAAAAGGAAATTTTGGAAAACAAAAATAATAAAAAATATTTAAGAATGAATATTTTAAGGTAAAAATGGATTGTTCAAATATAAAATAAGAGGTAGTTTCAAAAAATATTTAAAATAAGGGGAGAGTATTTTTTGAAAAACTGCCGGAGATACTTTAGAATTGTCAGTGAAAGCAAACTGATGCTTCCTTAAGTCGCCACAAGCAACCAAGGAGAGTCCCCGTCAATCCTTGAAAAAAAGAAAAGTGAAGGAGAAAGATTCTAGATTTTGCGTCAATCTACGCACGAACAAGCTGCTGCGTGTCCCGCACGTTACTCTTGAGAGTACATTACGGGGAAACTAATGTGATGTAAAAGTGGAGCACGTTAATTCTCTACTCTTTTTTTTTTTTTTTTTATCAACATTATTTTATATTGATCATCTTCCAAAATCCTGCCTTCAAAGCCACCACCACGCTTTTCTGCACAACCCACGTCAGAGAATAACTAATGTCAAAAGAAAATTGGTAATCGCAGGAATTCAAAATTTGTTAACCGTGTACATAACAAAAACTTGAACAGTAAAACTTTGAAGAGAGGTAAAAATAGATTAGCTTATTGATGGTTTCTCTAGAAATTACAGTCTTAGAGATGGCTAACCTATAATTGTCTAAGTCAGAAGGGTTTGGGTCTGAATAGTATAGAGGTGCATGGGACGAGAAAAGAGAAGAGCAAAAAAAAAAAAAAAAGAGAGAACATTCTCGGGATGAGTAGGCCTGATGTGACTGCAGAGCGGCGTTCAACATTCTTTCCTAAGCGCTTTTGGACTCTTGATGAATGAGTAAAGTCGTTTATGTTAGATTTATTTTCTTTTGGTGCCTTTGAAAGTATGTTTTTGTAATGACTTTTTATTTAATTTATTTTTCTGGTTAAAATAAAACATTTATTTATTTAAGCATACACTATTGCCCCTTATTTATAAAGTATGTGATTTAAGTATTGGGCATAAGATGCCAATACAGAAAGATTTAAATCACAAATTTTATAAATAAAAGTAAATTCACGGTTATTAATGAAACGGGCATTTCATTATGTTAAAACTGTAACTTTTCTACTTCTTAATTGGGTGATTTATCTTGATCACTAAAGTGGTGACTTTGAGTAGAAAAGTTAGTATGTATATGAGATATACATATTGAATGGACTGTTGTAAATTATGATTTGGTTAATAAATGTCTTTAATCATAATTTACATAAGCTTTAATAAACTTAATAAATCTTAAATCCTGAGTTTGTAATGGACTCACATTCATAGATTAAGTCTATTTGAGTTATCACGGAGTGAGATCTTATTAATGGTCAAAACCTCGATAACTTGGAGATTTAATATTATGAATCGTGGGAACATATACTTACAAGATGGAATCCATTCTGATACGCTCACCTAAGCTATTTATCTTTTTGATCATTAAATCTGTGGCCACAGTTTATTCAATAAATTGTTTATTGAATAACAATATTTATTTGTAAATTTTTTACAAATATGGAAATATTGAGAATGATCAAAATATAGATAAATAGTGACTTAGGGTTAAATATGTAATTAAGGGGCTCGACATTTAGCCCAGCTTAATTACGAGCTTATAATGGAGGGTTAATTAAGTGGATATTATTGGTCTAAGACCAAAATTCATTTTATTAAAAGTTGTTTTAATTAAATGAATTTCAACGTGGACTACTAGAGTGCAGCTCAGGGCTTTTAGTGGAATAGTCCTGGGTTAATTTAAAAGATAATGGGTTGTCATGAGATGACAAGGCCCAAATATCTTTTAAGTTGGAGCTAGGAATCCATGGGCCTTCAGTCCCCAAGCTAGCTCAATTTTATCTTGATGGGCCAGGTCCAATTGGCTAATTATTTATAATTTATTTATGAAATAAATTATAGATAATTAATATATATTTAGATAAGATGATATAGTTGGGAGATTTTCTCAAGATACTATATCTTCTAAATATATATTAGGATAATATATATAGATAAGATATATGAGAGAGTTGATAAGAGATAATCTCTAGAGTTAGAGATCTTCTCTGATACAAACTCTATATCTCTCTCTCTATAAATATCTTTTATATATTATTAATGAGGAAATCGATCTGAAAAGTGTGCTCACAAACATCCATCTAGAGAGATAATTTGAGAATAGTTTTAGAAGGCTGAATCGTTGATAACAAGGTACTTCCGCTGTGCATCAAGAAAATTTTAAAGAGTTCATCCTTCCATTCGAGGTATTTTTATCAACTCTATGCTATAAAAACCAACAGTTTACGTGGTTAAAACTCCGCACTCTCTCACTCCCGGTCTCTCTCCCACTCCGGACGCTCATCTACTGTCTGGCTACTTTTTCTGCTTTTAATTAATTGCTTTGACAATTCGTCCCATTCGCGCGCTGTTGACGAGACTTGTAGAGCCCCATCGTATATGTACCCTACACAACTAAAAATTTAGACAAGCCGATTCGAAGATTATCGCTTTCTCAAATCGCCAATCGGCTTCCTTTCATGATTCCATCCCCTGTTAATAAACAAGAAGATGTATCTCCATTCGCCGAAGCTTTTCGTGATCATCGTTTTCCTTTCTCTGATCATCCTCCCATTTGCAGCTCCACTGTCTTTCAATTTCAGTAGTTTCAGTCCTGACGACCATAGTATAAATTATACGGGATCAGCTTCTCCAGAAAATAATGCAATCCAACTCACCAAGGACTTTGTTGAAATTGGCCGAGCCACCTATGCTAAACCAATCCAACTCTGGGACCATTCGACGCGAAATATGGCAAACTTCAGCACCCACTTCTCCTTTGCCATCGATGACCTAAATCACTCACCTGCTGATGGAATTGCGTTCTTCCTCGCACCAAGCGGTTCCCGAAGCTGAAGGGGCAACACGAGGCCACACCTTGGGCCTCACAACAAACAAGGACGTGCAGAACTCAACTGACAATCCATTTGTTGCGGTGGAGTTTGATATTTTAAAGAACGATTGGGACCCCCCGCAAGCTCATGTAGGTATTGACATCAACTCAATGAAATCTGCTAGATATACTATATGGCAGAATAGTATTCTTAATGGGAGCCAAAATGATGCTTGGATCAGTGATGATTCTAGTTCTAAAAATCTCAGTGTTGTTTTCACTGGGTTTGCTAGTGACAACATCACTGTGAACAAACAGGGCCTTTCTTACATAGTTGATCTGCGAGATCACTTGCCAGAATGGGTTGCTGTTGGCTTTTCGGCTGCAACAGGGTTTAACCCTACCTACCAAAGCATTCATTCCCGGAGTTTTAGATCCACTGATCTACCACCGACTCGTGAAACAGGTCCGAGTGGAAGTAACAGAGGAATGGTGGTTGGATTGGCTCTGGGTGGAAGTGTTTTGGTTTGTTGTTTAGGTTTGGGTTTGGGTTTGTTTGGATTCTGGAGGAAGAGGAGGATGGAAAATGAAGGTGATGATTGTGACTTGGAGGTGGAAATGGTTGATGAATTGGAGAGGGGTACAGGGCCCAAGAAGTACTCGTACGAGGAGTTGTCTCGCGCGACAAACAACTTCGTGGAAGAGCACAAGCTCGGAGAGGGAGGATTTGGTGGGGTTTATAGAGGCTTCTTAAGGGAATTAAATTCTCAAGTTGCTGTGAGAAGGGTATCGAGAGGGTCCAAACAAGGGAAAAAGGAATACACATCGGAAGTGAGGATCATTAGTCGATTGAGGCATAGGAATTTGGTGCAGCTCATTGGTTGGTGCCACGAGAGAAGAGAACTCCTACTAGTTTACGAGTTCATGCCAAACCAAAGCTTAGATTGCCATCTCTTCCAAGAAAACGGCATACTGCAATGGGCAGAAAGATACAAAATTGCTCAAGGTTTAGCCTCGGCATTGCTATATTTACAAGAAGAGTGCGAGCAGTGTGTGGTGCATAGAGATATAAAATCAAGCAACGTAATGTTAGATTTGAATTTCAATGCCAAACTTGGGGATTTTGGGTTAGCCAGACTTGTTGACCATGAAAAAGGATTACATACAACGATTTTAGCCGGGATAATAGGTTATGTGGCTCCTGAATGCATCGCCAATCGAAAATCTAGTAAGGAATCAGATGTGTTCAGTTTTGGAGTCGTGGCACTCGAAATAGCATGTGGAAGAAGACCCATCAACAACCAAGCCTCAGAGAATCAAGTGATTTTGGTGGAGTGGGTTTGGGAGCTCTATGGAATGGGAAAGCTTTTTGAGGCAGCTGACCTGAAACTCTGTGCAAATTTCAATGAGCAAGAGATGGAACGGTTGATGGTTGTTGGGCTATGGTGTGCTCATTCAGACTGCAAGCTTCGACCTTCGATTAGGCAAGTTATTCAAGTTCTTAAATTCGAAGCTCCATTACCTGTTCTTCCTTCAATAATGACTGTGGCGACGCACTCGGCTCCTTCAAGGACGAATGATGGGTTTGCTGCAGCTCCTATTTCATATTCATCTGTTTTTTTTCCATAGTAGGTTGATTTATGAATTTTTTTTTTTTTTGGCATATAAATTTTGCAATTGTGTGTGTGTGTGTGTGTGTTGAACCAATGAAATTTTATTTCTGTTCATTCTAATAAGTCATGGTTTGTTCAGCTATGATGCAAGCTCTACTTTTATTTGTGATTTAATCGTGAATTGTTAGTAATACTGTAGTCAGCATATTGGTAAACTTGTTAGCTGTAATACGAGTGGTCACTATAGATCCGAACCTTAAAAATAATTTATGAACCTAAAGGTCCATTTGAGTTCTATAAAATACAAATATAAATCGTTATAAACATCTATAAAATTTTAACTTTTTTACAATGACATGAATTATGAGACTACTGCCTATACTAATTTATACTAATTTTTTTGCACTCAAACATATATTAAGATTGCATACATACAACTCTTACTGAATTCGACAACATAAAAATCGCATGCTCTCCTAATACTCGTAATGTGAAAATCTTATCCACAACTACCATTATTTTTTTCCGTCCAAAATCTATACCTAGATGCTATAGGTACTGACCATTTGAGGATTGTGAGAAAGGGGCATGTATTATTTGTTTGCATGTGAAGTTGGCACACGGGTGTGGTACCATGCTCCACCCCCTATAATTGTGATTGTAAGTTTTAAAGTAAGGTCACCTGCAGAATCGTCAGAGCAAGAGACATAATTTTTCTCAAGTCTGTCAATGGGTCAAATTTGGATACCAGCAGATTCATGCCACTCGTTACTAGTATCTTATCCAGAGCACCACCTAAGAGTACACCTCTCCATGAGAGATGGAAGACTACGTTCCCAGGTGGTCGCCTACCTAGCTTTGTCCAGTGAATTGCTAGACACTGAAACAATATGGACTCCAAGTTGAATCGAGGTTACCACAATTGATAAATGCGGACTCCCTTTATCTTGTAAAACCTAATAAACGTTGAGCTAAGTGTAAAGAAGGGAAACTAGTATGGTATTCTGTTTAGGAATCCCTGAGATTCTAAGTAGCCGTGTGACTATCGAGTGAAAGGTTTAGAGTTCATTCAAGGTTGTAAATTAATAGTACTTTATTGAGGAAAAGTGAACTGATAAAATTGAATTGCCTAAAAAATTATTTTTTATAATTTGGGATCATATATATTTAAAGTAATAGGTCTGACAAATCGATCTGAATTTAGATCTATTAATTATTAAATTTAACTGATCTAAATCTGTTGGATTGCAGATTGTACTTATTGGATTTAGTTTAATATTACTAGATTGGATCTGAATATAATCTTAGACAAATTCGACCCATTCACGGACTTAATTTTTCTTTTTCTTTCGTCTTTAATTTTGATTGTTATATTTATTCTTTAAGTCTTTTAGAGAGACATAATGATGTATATATACAGACAATTGATGTACTGGGTTGTATCGGATCAGGTTGTGCCCAATATTGTGTTGTGAAGCAGGTTGTCTTGCTCAGGTTAAGGTTATATTTTATTATATTTCTGTCCCCTGTATTATTTTATTATTCGCTCTTGCTCAAAAAAGAAAAAAAATTATTATTCGCTCCTTGCATTGAGCATGGTTCTGATTAGAAAGGGGGCTTTTGTGTGATCGTAGAAGTCTGCATATGGAGACCTCGAAGCGTGTGTTTGTGTGGGTGAGCGAGAGAGAGAGAGAGAGAGAGCGCACTGGGAGCGAGATGGACCACACGAAAGGATTTCAGATTTTTTTTGGTTGGGGGGGGGGGGTTGTTGAACATTCGGCCTCTATGTATTAATCTTATAGTGACTGCTTAATAATTCATCTTTAACGACTGCTCGAGTAGGTTGATTTATCAAAAAAAATTATGAAAACTTTAATTTTTATTAATTTATTTTAATTTTTTTAATTAAATATTACTATATGTCACTTTTACATTAAATTTTTATTTTTTACCATTTAAACACGGGATCACTCATTTACTGATGTCTTTAACAGTAGCAATTCTAATAACAAGTTAATTTTAATAGGAATACCCAAATTATGGTTTAAAGTTGCGGCCACAACTATCATATTGGTTTAAAAATTTTTGATGTAGTTGCAGTGTCGCGTCGCGATATGGGGTCATATGTAATATTTTATTTTTTAATTAAAAAAATTAGAAAAACATTAAAAATTCTAAATAATAAAATAGATATATTAGATGACAAAAAATATATTAACCGTTTTTTTTTCTAAATATTAGATAATTACTTATAACATGCGAATGAGCAAACTTTTTTTTTTCTCTTTTACACAAATCACCAATAAATCATTTGTCTCGTCAATTTCTTGCCACGACAATAATTGTCTTGATGTATCGCTAAGATATCAGTTTGTTTCAACAGCAACAAAGTAAAATGACTATTGTTAATGCATTTTTTTGACGCAAGCTGAGATCTCGTCGCACCGTCTATCGATTCTGATACATCTTGGATGATGTCTCTGCATCTCGGACAATATTTTGAACCATGACTCAAATAGAGAAGAATTTTTTTGAGATTTTTATTATTTTTATTTTTTTATTATTTTTGGGATGACATTGGAGAAATTAGCAGGATAAGGTACTTAAAGGGAGATAACAGATGCCCTAATTTTCCAACCTAGCTCAAATGATTAAGGTACGTGGCATCTGAACAACTTCCATGATCAACATGATGCTTATCTCATTGTCGCCATGATGCTTCCGGTTGTTGCTAACATACGTTATCCCGTGGGCATCGTTGACTGGTTTGTTTAGCATAAACGAGAGTAGTCTAATATTCACACAAGTTGATATATATTTTCAATGCACAATTTTGACATATTCAGTGTATTATTATGGCAGACTGGCATTTTTTTTTTCTACGAAACAACTTGACAAACTAGAAGTAATGCATTTCTTTTGCTGATTAATTATAGTAACAAAAGACTTGTTCCAAAGGTCAAATAAATGTAAAAAGAATAAGTAAATAAATTGACTTAACGAAGGACTTGTTCTAAAGGTCAAACTAATGTAAAAAAGAATAAATAAGCAAATAAATTGACTCGAATAGATTAAAAAAAAAAAAAAGGGATTATATAGAACTTATTGCTATACGGTTTCACCTGCCTAGCAAGCAAAATAATAATAATAATAATAATAATATCATCATCTTTGAATTGTTAATTAATCAGAGAAGATTTAGAACTAATAATTTATTTTTTAGTGGATTTAAATGAGTTGGGTAGCATCAAAGTCAAAATTTTTGGTGCGTAGAGTCCAAGTTATTCATAAATGATAAAATTCATTTGTACTGCTACTTGAAAAAGACATAATCAGAGTCCATTTGGAAAACTACTTTAACAGTGGTTGGATTTTTTTACCCTCTTATATTTTAATTTTCTTTTAAACTTTCAAGGGTAAAAATGTTGATTTAACAAAAATAAATTAGTCACCTAAAAAAAAGTTACTTTTTTTTTTCCTTTCCAAACACAAAATTAGCTAACTTTTTTTAGCTAACTAGTAGTCATTAGCCATTAGCCACTTTTTTTTTCCTTTCCAAACACAAAATTAGCTAATTTTTTTTAGTTAATTACTAGCCATTAGTCGTTAGCACATATTAATTTTTCGAAAAATTATATTTAAGTCATACTTTATAATTTTTTAGGGCTATTAGTCACACCAAAAAAAAGGTATTGCTTTTAAGTCGCATTAATATAGAAAGTTTTGTGTTTAAGTTAACTTTTGAGTGGGTCCCACGACTTGGTTTTAAATATAATTTATAATATGAATTAAATGCCTTTTGTTTCTATAATTAACTGAGACAAAAGTTACCGAAAATTGTGGTAACCGTGAATCACGTTTTTCCATTTTTGTTTCATTCATTTTAAATCGCATGAAGATATATGATATATTTTTTATTTGAACAAGCATATAATGAGATAAAAGTCGATTAAAAGGTCATAAATAGTTACGGGCAAGAATGCGAATAATGATATGTTAATATTCATAATTTTTTTGTTGAATTTTAGCAAGAAGTACCACATACATATGGTACTGTTTTAATTCGGTACTGTTTTTTTATGCGGTACTATTTTATTATGTAGTACTGTTCTATGTGGTACTATCTCTAGTAAGATATATTATCATATAAACACAGTACCAAATGTATCTAGTATTCAAAAACTACCATTAAATACAAAAAAGTACCACATATAAAGAATTATGCTATTTTAATGAGGTACTATTTTTTATGCGGTACTGTTTTATTATTATGTGGTACTGTTATATGTGGTACTGTCTCCAGTAAGATGTATTATCGTATAAACACAGTACCAAATGTATCTAATAATCAAAGACCACCATTAAACACAAAAAGAAGTACCACGTACAAAAAATGGTGCTGGTTTAATGAGGTACTATTTTTTATGCAGTACTGTTTTATTATGCGGTACTGTTTTTTTATGCGGTACTGTTTTATTATGTAGTACTGTTATATGTGATACTGTTTTTAGTAAGATTCATTATCGTATAAACACAGTATCAAATGTATCTAGTATTCAAAGACCACCATTAAACACAAAAAGAAGTACCACGTACAAAGAATTGTGCTGTTTTAATGAGGTACTATTTTTTATGCAGTACTGTTTTATTATGCGGCACTATTTTTTATGCGGTACTATTTTTTATGCGGTATTATTTTATTATGTGGTACTGTTCTATATGATGATGTTGGCTCGTATGGATGGTTTGTGTTATGCATCGATTGATGTTTTTTATGGTAGTATGAAAATAGTACCGGTACTGTTTTCAAAACAGCACCATGAATTATAAGCAGATGAAAAGTTTTGGGTAAGAGAAATCCATGGAGTTGATTAGCATTTTGAGTTATCTTCAAAACAGTACCGATACTGTTTCAAAATCAGAAAAAATGAAGATACTCAGAAATGATGATCGATTTAAGTTTTTTCGAAACAGTTTTGATTTTATTTCCAAAAATCGATTTTGCTTGCTTTGTAAAGAAGATGGAAAGTCGCAAAATTAGGTTTCTCCCAAACAGTTTTGATTTTGTTTCTAAAAATCGGTTTTGATTGCTTTGTAAAGAAGATGGAAAGTCGCGGAATTAGGTTTTTCCCAAATAGTTTTGATTTTGTTTCCTAAAATCGGTTTTGCTTGCTTTGTAATGAAGATGGAAAGTCGCGAAAGTTACGAGTGAAGTGTACACTATTTTCGGACAAAACTGACAGTTTTGAAATATAGTAAAAAACGCGTGATATCCTTTTTTATCTTTTTGTTGTAAGTGTGACTTATTCACAAATAAGTTTTTTTGAGTATGACTTAAATTCTTATAAGTGCATAAATAGTGACCGACCTCCAAAATCCCCTTAATTTTTCTCAAACAGAGCCTCAAGCGTATATTTTCCGTCAAAACTAGATATACATGACCCTGAGTATATAATTGAAGGGTTTCACAATCTCTTTGCATGAATATATGATCACAAAAAATCAAATAATAAAAAAGAAAAATTTTGTCTTATTTTCTCCGATGCTATATGTATATACATAAGGGGACCAATTTGCCTTCCCCATATGGCTGAGAAGAATCAAGATTCCTTTAATGTTACGTCAGTGGTAAGAATTTGTAGAACAAAAAATAAAAATAAATTTATAATTTTATAATTTTTGTTTATTCAATTAATTAAAAGTTAAATTTTGTTGATAAATATTTATTTATTTTCTTCTTAATTTTTTTATTAAGTTAAAAAATAAAATAAATTTAATTTTTTTACTTCGTTTTAGATTATTATTATTTTTTTATTTTTTTCTTTCACAAATTCAAATTCCAAACATAGCCTAAAGGAGTTAATAGTGGAGGAAAAAATGATGCCTCAAGTCAACAAGTTAATCATCTAAGTTTTGCCGCCGGGAATTAGCCAGAGAGCTTCTGACCAGGGTGGAAAATATCACGCTTATCAAATGTGCAGTGGTAAATGAGAATAACTCTTTTTAACCTCTGCATTATTTTTATTTCTAATTAAATTTATGGGATTTAATTTTAAAATAATTTTAATCCTTACTGAATATTAATCTTAATTCAATTTTATTCTTAATTAAATTTGATTCTAATTTAATTTAAAATTAATTTTAACCCTTAACGAATTTTAACCCTATTTAAATTACATTCACAGCTAAATTTAACCTAATTTATTTTTTATTAATTTTAACCCTTATTGAATTTTTAACCCTAATTAAATTTAGAACTTTTCATGAAAATATTTCTCAAACTATCCATCTTTTTTCTATTTCGCCTTCAAACTATCAAACGCACTTATTACTTGCTCGAATTATTCAATTCAATTCAATTTAGTCTGAAAACTAACTTCATCCATTAAAATTACCGAAAAAATTATCATATGCAAGTCAGGTGACCTTCTTAAACCAAGAGTATAATTAGTTTATAACTAATTGGCTTATCTGTCAATTTATAAAATGACTAAATTTATTCTCTTACATTTTAATTCTCTTTTAAATCTTGAAGGGTAAAAATGTCAAGTTAACAAAAATTAAAAATTCATCTAAAAAAAGTCACTTTTTTTTTTTCATTTCCAAACACAAAAGTAGAGCTAACTAAAATACTTCAGCTACTTTTCTTCTCAAACCAAGCCTATGGTCACTTCATGTTTAATTAGATTAACTAATTACTTTAATTTAATTATGTGGTTTAGAAGAAATAAAGAAAGAAGGAAAAAAACAAGTGGAAACAAATTATATTTTTTTAAGAGAAAGAAGTAAGCTTCGTTTGATAACATTTACATTTACTATTTTTTAAAAATTAAAATTTAAACAATAAAAGATAAATATGGAAAAAAATGTTTTCAATGTTTTTTTTATTACAAACAATTTTCATTTTTAACAATTATTCTATTTCTGTTTCATCGTTTTAAAATGAATCATACAAATATTCTTAGACTTGGTTTGGTGAAAGAGATTTGAAAAAAAAAATATTTTAATGATTGAAGTAATTTATGTATATTTATATTTTTAACAAGCACATTAAAAATAATTTTTATTTTATTTTCTAATTAAGTTAAATAAAAAGTTATTTATTTTATATTTTTATGTACACACTTTTATCATTTAATTAAATTTTGTCATCAACCTCAAGACATTTAGTATGAGTCTAGATGAAACTTAAAAAAAAAAAAAAAAAAAAAAAAAACCATGAAAGTAAGTAAATCACTGTACTAAAAATATTAACTTTTAAGCACAAAAAAAAAATATCACACAAATCATAAGTATTATTATTTTAAAAAGTTAATTTGATTTTTTATAATAAGAAAAAATTTTAAAAAAATTAAAAATTAGAAATTTTTGTTATAGTAAAATTATTCACATACAAGTGAATTTTTCTAAATATTGGAAGTGACAATTGCCTGCTTATCAAAAAAAAAAAAACACTTAGCAAGAAAAAACTATTTTTGTAAGTATCTCCTCAATATTTTGTTTATAAAAATATTTTTATTATAAAATAAAAGTATTTATGGGATTATAATTATGTCTTTGATTGAATTTTTAAATAAATGTATTTATGACATTATAATTATACAAAACATATAATGAAAGTGAAACAATTATCTAATTTTAATTAATAAAAAAGTAAAATGAAATGTAAGAGGAAATTAATGGAATACAAATAAGCTCACTTTAAAATTAAATAACTTATTTGATTTAAAATATATATATTTTTTATTTTTAATAAATATTTTACAATATTATTTTGATTTAATAAATAATTTTTATTTTTAAATAAGAAGCGGTAGTGAGAAAAAAAAAAATCCGCAGACAAGTGAGAACGGGAATAAGGAAAATACTTTGAATGCTAATGGAAAATGGAACAAAGACGGGAGCGGATTTTCTAAACAGAAACAAAAACAAAAGAAACGATACGCGACCCATAAGAAATAGAACTTCGAGCCTTTTACGTCCCAAAATCAACTTTTGACCTGGAAAATGGTTAGGGACGTAGCCAAGTTACTGATTATTTTAATAGGAGAAATTGCAATAGGCACTTCATCCACCGAAGTCCTGCAATCCAATGATAAGTTTTTTTTTTTTTTAATCCATCTAATTTAATTAAAATTGTTTTTTAATCAAAATTAATTTAGCCAAATTAAAAAATAAATAAATAATCCCTCTCGCCAGTAATTCCGCCTCCGCCATGGACAGAGTTCTGGCCAGTCCCCAGAACCACCATTGTTGACATGGGTTCGAGCTCAACAGATGCAGGCCAAAAGCTACCGAGAGCATCTAGAAAGAGCGCGAAAGAAGAGAGAAAATGGCTGAGATGTTCATTGTTTTTCAGACCTTCGTCCCCAATCTCCTTCCCAAGGTTCGCTCTCATTTCTATTCTGATTCACCCCTCTGAGGGAGCGGAGAGGATTTTTTTTTTTGATTTGGCAGGATAAAATTTTGATTAAAAAAATAATTTTAATTAAATTAAATTATGACCGCTAGATGAATTTGGAGAAAACCTCACCGTTGGATCGCAAGATTTCAGCCGCCTCCAACCTGTCTTGCTTCCAGCATATTCCCACCGGCCTCCTAAAGTTTATCCACGAATCCTCAACTTTCCAATAATATTATTTTAATAATTTTTTTTCATCATTCATTTAAACAAAACTTATAATTGACATTGGAAAATAAAACCTTTTAAAAATAAAATTAACAAAAAAAATTTAAGA
The DNA here is from genome assembly GCA_019916065.1 of Vitellaria paradoxa. Taxonomy (NCBI): domain Eukaryota; kingdom Viridiplantae; phylum Streptophyta; class Magnoliopsida; order Ericales; family Sapotaceae; genus Vitellaria; species Vitellaria paradoxa. Next base: position 42,178,226 of record CM034238.1, read on the forward strand.
ATAAATATTTTAATATAGGAGGGAAATAATACTTTAGGATTTGCTGAAAAATTAATTGAATATGAAAATTATAAAGTTAAAGAAATAGTATTTTTAATATATTTTAAAAAAATCTATTTAAAAAAATTGTTGAAAACGTACTTAACGAGTTAACAAAATTTGTAAGTATATAGTCAATATCCTCATCCCCGCAGGATAATTAAGTGGTCAAGAACGGCATGAAATATACCGTAAATGCGGACATCTCAGGTTCGAGTAATGCTGGGATCAAACTTGTGGCCGAACTAACAATGTCTTAGGATTGGTCTTCCACCCCAGTTTGGCAAGATAGGATGGCTCTCAAAGCGGCTAGCCTAACCCATGTTGTGACTCACCAAAAACCAAAAAAATAATAAATAAAAAATAAATAAAAGTAGAAAACAAAGAAACATTCTTAGGATGAAGGGCCTGCTATCACTACTAGGATGAAGGGCCTGCTATATATGACTGCAGGAGCTCCGGGTCTGCATTCTTAGGGTTTCGAACTCTTGCTGTCTTATTCCTTTTAATTCTTTCACAAATCAAAAGTCCTTGCATCCCGTGTTGATGACTTATTAATTGACTCCTTAGGTTGAACTACGCGGCATCTGCACAACCTTAAATTTGAGCAAGTTGAGATTCGAAGCTTGCTTATTAAAATTAATAATAGGATGCTACTAATTAATACTACAAGAGAGTAAATACAAAGGTGGGAATTACTTGGCTATTGCATTTTCATTTAATTTATAGAATGGATTAACACCGCAAGAGAGTAAGTACAAAAATTGTTTAGTATAGGCCTGCAGGTTATTCGTTCAACTTGACTGGCAAAGCACCTGCTTAAATTACAATCAGTAAAGCTTGTTTGTTGAACCTCCTCAGGTAAAAACTATGCATCTCCAACCGCCAAAGCGTTTCTTGATCATCATTTTCCTTTCTCTGATCATCCACCCATTTGTAGCTAGCTCCACTGTCCTTCGATTTCAGTAGTTTCAGTTCTGACGATAGTAGAATAAAATACGAGGGAGCTTATCCAGAAAATAACGCAATCCAACTCACCAGGGACCTTGCAGAACTTGCTCGAGCCACCTATGCTAAGCCAATCCAACTCTAGAACAACTCGTCCCAGAATATGGCAAACTTCAGTACCCATTTCTCCTTTGTCATGGATTCACAAAACCAAACAATTTATGCTGATCGAATTACGTTCTTCCTCGCACCAAATGGTTCCCGAATTCCTGACAGTACAACGGCAGGCTTGACCCTTGCCCTTGCAGCCGGCAACAAGCGGCTGAACTCAACAGACAATCCATTTGTCGCTGTGAAGTTTGATATTTATCAGAATGATTGGGACCCCTCGCACAATCATGTAGGTATTGACATCAATTCCTTGAAATCTATCGATCATACTACATGGTGGAGCAGTATTATTGATGGGAGGAAAAATGATGCTTGGATCAGTTATGATTCTAGTTCTAAAAATCTCAGTGTTGTTTTCACTGGGTTTGCGAGTGACAACACCACCATCCAACAAGGCCCTTGTTGCATAGTTGATTTGCGAGATTACTTGCTAGAATGAGTTACTGTTGGCTTTTCTGCTTCAACATGATTTCTGTTAAGAATAAAAGAAGAATGAAAGAATTATGTATTAATATTTATTTCTGTGTGTGAGAATACAAGACTACAAGGTCTTTTATATAAGAGGACAATAATCCTAATCCTGATAGGAGATAATAATCCTAATTATGATTGGATATACAAAATAAGGAATGGAATAATATTCCTAATTATGATATAAGAAAAGACATAAAATAAGGAAATGTATAAAATAAGGGATACTAATTATATACGATTATACATTACTAAATCTAACACCCCCCTCAAATTCAAGGTGGCAACGCAGAAAGCAGCTTGAGTTTGGAGATTAACTCGAAGAAACGACTAGGAGGATGAGCCTTCGTGAAAAGATCGGCAGTTTGATTTGCTGAGGATACAGAAATGAGACGAACAATGCCACTTCTGACATGTTGACGAATAAAGTGACAATCTATTTCAATGTGTTTAGTGCGATCATGAAAAACATCATTGTGAGCAATCTGAATAGCACTTTGATTGTCACAATATAATATAGTGCCTGTAGAATGAGTGACACCCATATCAGTAAGAAGCCATCTAAGCCAAAGGAGCTCTTGAGTGGTATCGGCGAGAGCACGGTACTCAGCTTCAGTACTAGAACGGGCAGTAAGAGTTTGTTTCTTGCTACGCCAGGCTATGAGAGAAGTCCCTAGAAAGAAACAGAACCCTGTCATAGAACGACGATCAGTAGGATCACCAGCCCAGTCGGCATCAGAAAAAGCATGTAATTCAAGTGAGGACTGGGCTGAGTAATGAAGACCATGAAACATAGTGCCTTTGATATATCGGAGAATGCGCAGCAAAGCAGTAAAATGATGAGAACGTGGAACAGCCATGAATTGACTAACAATGTGAACAGCATAAGCAATGTCAGGGCGAGTGACAGTAAGATAAACAAGACTACCAACAAGTTAACGATACAAAGTCGCATTAGATAATGGTGCACCATCAAGAGGAGTAAGACGGAGCTGTGGATCAATCGGAGTAGTAGCAGTCTTACAGTCAGAAATATCAGCCCGTGTCAAGAGATTAGAAGCATACTTAGCTTGAGAGATAAAGTAACCAGAAGAATCTCGGGAGATCTCCAAGCCCAGAAAGTAATTGAGAAACCCCAAATCCTTCATCTCAAACTGTCGACTAAGAAATTGTTTGAGATGAGAAATGCCAACACTGTCATCCCCAGTAATAATCATATCGTCTACATAAAGGAGAAGAAGAACAGATCCAGCTGTAGTGGTGACAAAGCAGAGTCATATGAACTGGGGATAAATCCAAGCTCACGAATAGTAGAGCTAAACTTTGCAAACCAGGCACGAGGAGCCTATTTTAGCCCATATAGTGTTCGACGAAGCTTGCAAACATGAGAAGACGGAACAGAGGAGCCCGGAGGAGGTTGCATATAGACTTCCTCAATAAGATCGCCATTTAGAAAGGCATTCTTAACATCCATCTGATAAAGATCCCAGTTACGAGCAGCAGAAATAGCAAGTAAACTGCGAACGGAAGTAAGCCTAGCAACAGGAGTAAAAGTTTCTTCATAGTCAATACCATACTCCTGAGTAAAACCTCGAGCAAAAAGACGAGCTTTGTGTCGCTCAATAGAACCATCTGAACGGGTTTTGATTTTATAGATCCATTTGCAACTGATAGCAGTCTTCCTAGGAGAAGGGGAACCACATCCCAAGTATGAGTTTTCTCAAGAGCCTGTAACTCATCATCCATAGCTTGCTGCCATAAAGAGTTAGTACAAGCCTCACGGTAGGAAGAAGGTTCGTGAGTAGAAAAGGCAGCAGAACCAACAATATAATCACGAAGACGAACAGAAGGTTGTGTTACTCGTTTAGGACGTTCTGAAGGAGGAGATTCATCAACAAGGGATGGAGGAGAAGACTCATCAGGAGTGGTCACAGGTCCAGCAGAAGACCCAGGTGTCTCGGGATGAACCGTAAGCAGTGGTGTCTGAGAGACCTGTGGACTATCTGCATCAAATATGTCAGAATGCAAATCTTTGGAAATATTAGTAAAGAGAGGATTATGGGAAGAGGTAGAAAGATGAAATGGAAAAAGAGTAAAAAAACATCTTGTGTTCCCAAAAGACAACATGTCGAGAGACACGAAGACGTCGAGAAATAGGATCCCAACACCGATACCCCTTATGTTCAATACCATAACCCAAGAAACAACAAAGACGAGAGCGTGGTTCAAGTTTAGTTCTTTCATGGGGTTGAAGGAGAACAAAACAAGCCGACCCAAATATTCTAAGATGAGAATAATCAGGAGGGGAGCCATACAAGCGTTCAAAAGGGGTAGAATTACCAAGGACAGAAGTGGGAACACGATTAATGGTGTAGGCAGCAGTAAGAGCAGCTTCCCCCCAAAATTTTTCTGGACAGGAGGAAGAAATAAGAAGGGCACGGATCGTGTCAAGAAGATGACGATGTTTGCATTCTGCCCGACCATTCTGCTGAGAAGTACCAGGACAAGAAAGATGAGACTGTGTCCCCTGAGAGCGTAGAAAAGATAAAACCTCAGAGTCAAGATATTCCATAGTATTATCAGTTCGAAAAACCTTGATTGCACGAGAAAATTGAGTTTTCACCATTGCTGAGAAATCAGAGTATATCTGTTTAAGTTCAGAACGTTTAGTTAAAAGATATAACCAAGTATAGCGAGTATAATCATCTACAAAAATAACAAAATAACGAGAGCCCCCCATAGTGGGAGTGGGTGAAGGTCCCCAGATATCCGAGTGAACGAGATCAAATGGTGCAAAAGAAACAGAATTACTTTTATTAAAAGGTAAAGCGGGTTGTTTAGCAGTTTGACATGATAAACAATCAACTTTCTCAGAAACCACATGACCCAATTGACCATTAGAAACTAAAGTTTTCAAACGACTAAAAGACACATGACCCAAACGACAATGCCAAAGATTAAAAATAGAAGATGTGGAAGCGGAAGCAGCAGTGGAAGCAGCAGAGGATGGTGGAAGTTGGAGGTGAACAATCTCAAACAGACGTCCATGCTTACGGCCTATCCCACTAACCTGTTTCGTCTGTGGGTCCTGCACCAAACAACCAGAAGCAGAAAAAGTAACGATCAGACCAAGTTCACATAATTGACCAACAGACACAAGATTTAAAGCAAGGGTAGGAATGTGGTAAACATTAGAAAGAGAAATAGATGAAGTAGAAATATGACCAGTGTGGGTAACAGACATATGAGTACCATCAGCAGTATGAATAGTGGGAATAGAGGATGATGAAGCAATAGACGAAAAAATTATAGAATCAGAAGTCATATGATTGCAACAGCCTGAGTCAAAATACCAAGAGGAAGTACCTGGCATGACGGAGAGGGCAGTAGAAGGAGATGTACCAGTTTTGGCAAATACTTGCTGAATGATAGACTCCACATCAGTCATAGAAAAAGATGGGCCAGAAGAGGAGGACCTGTCTGAAGTAACAGCAGCAGTGGTACGAGAACCATGAGATTTAGTAGAGGACTTAGAGGATCCCTTTTTGGAATGAGCTCCAGATGAGGAAGCCTTGGGACAGTCACGCTGAAAATGACCAGGAGCTGTTTTGTGGTAAGTCAAACACTCACGAACTGGACAATGTTCAAATGAATGATTGTGTGGTAGACCCCTTTTTAGACAGTAGATGCAGGAGTGAGGAGTCAATGGGCCAGAAGATCGACCGTGAGACATGGCAAAAGCGGCATCTAGAACTGGAGATGGTGGTATAGCAAGAACTGAATCCAACGCCTTAGTTTTGAGACCTAGACGAGTTTCTTTGGACAAGAGTTCTGAAATAGCTTGTTTAAGAGTGGGTAGAGGCATGCGATGGAGCAATGAGGCACGAACCGACTCAAAAGTGTCATGGAGAGCCATAAGAAATAGCAAAAGTCGCTGATGATTGCGGTGGATAGTGTACAATTGAGCATCCTCAGAGTGTTTCCAGGTAGGTTCACATAAAGCGAGCTGATCCCAAACAGAAGACATTTGAGAGAGAAAATCATTGATGGATTGCCCAGGCTCTTGACGCATACGATGAAGAGTCTGAAGTAACTGATACTGGTGAGCATGACCAGTGGTCTGATAGCGATCCTTTAAGAAATCCCAAATAGCCTTAGCAGGAGAGGGATACTGATCATCGTCCTGGAATCGGCCAAATTGAAGACTGACGGAAGGAATAGTAGTGGCACGTAACCAGGTGACAATTTGATAATTTTTACTTTCCCAATCATCAAGACGATCCTCAAAAGTAGATTGATCCTCATCGTCTTTCTGGATGGGTTTTTTCTAAGAGCCAGAGATAATACGCCATAAACGACGTCCTTTGATAAAACTAGAGAGAGCTTGTGCCCACAAAACATAATTAGTCCCATCCAGAATGACAGAGAGGGACGTAATATTGTCAGAGCGATCCACAGAAAAAGCTTTCATAGTACCCAATAAAGATAAACAATAAATTCGAGTAGAATAGAGATCACCAGTGCGTCCGGAACGTTGAAAAAGGTAAGGAACCGGTCTGAACCAGTTGAAAATCTGCCAAAAATGGCTGAACTGGCCCAAAAGAAGCACTGAACTGGTCTGGGCGGACCGGTCTGGGCGGACCGGTCTGACTGTTGGAGCAGCTAGGGCTACGTGACAGATCGCAGTTCGCTGGCGTGAGCGCGATCCAGTGTGGCAAGTGCACCAACGAACAGTCTGCGCGGCACACGGTGATTCGTCGAGATGACGTCAGCGAGGCGAATGTGAAGACCAGCGGCGCGTGAATTCGCGTGAAGTCACGCGCAATTTTCAGGCAGCGCGTGGAAGCAGATCTTTGGTTTTGGTTGGTGGCGTTGGGTTCGTCTATGAGAGATGAATCCGATGATGTATGTAGATGTTGGAATATTCACCAGAAAAGTAATACAGAAGCGAAAAATCAAGGCTTCTTTAACTCTGTTAATGATATATGCCAACGCAAGATCTCGCCGGAAAATAATGGCCGACGAAGAAGAGAGAAAAAAAAATTAGAGTCTCTGCTCTGATACCATGTTAAGAATAAAAGACGAAGGAAAGAATTATGTATTAATATTTATTTCTGTGTGTGAGAATATAAGACTACAAGGTCCTTTATATAAGAGGACAATAATCCTAATCCTGATAGGAGATAGTAATCCTAATTATGATTGGATATACAAAATAAGGAATGGAATAATATTCCTAATTATGATATAAGGAAAGACATAAAATAAGGAAAAGCATAAAATAAGGGATACTAATTATATACGATTATACATTACTAAATCTAACAATTTCAATCTGCCACCCAGAGCATTCATTCGTGGAATATTAGTTCCATTGATCTGCCGACTCATGAAACTAGTAAAGGAAAAGCAAAACTATGGTCATACTGGTTTCGAGTCTGGCCATTGGAACCGTTTTGGTTATGCCTATTTTGGCTTACTGGAAGTGGTGGAACAGACCGAAGAAGGGAGGTGTTACGGGACGGATGAAGTTGCAACACAAGGAGTTGGCACGTGCAACGAACAATTTTGCACCTGGGAACAAGCTTGGTGAGGGAGGTTTTGGAGATGTTTATAGAGGTCACTTGCGGAAATTGAATGTTGAGGTTGCAGTGAAGAAGGATTCAAGAAATTCACCACAAGAGATAAAGGAGTACAAGTTCGAAGTAAAGACAATTAGTGGATTTTTAAACAAAAATTTGGTGAGACTCATCGACTGGCGTCACGAGAGGAAAGGACTCCTTTTTTGGTGTCATAAGGAGGAACAACTTCTGCTTGTTTATGAGTTCAAGCCCAATGGGAGCTTATATTCTCATCTCTACAATGGAAATACCTTGTTGAAATGGGTCGCGAGGTACAGAATTGCTAAAAGCTTAGCATCGGCAATATTATTATGTTTATAGGAAGCATGGAATCCCAACCGGTATATGGTGCAACGGGACATAAAATCGAAAAATGTCTTCTTGGATTCAGATTTCAATGCCAAACTTAGAGATTTTGGATTAACACGCATTGTCAATCGTGGACAACAAGTTTGAATCTCAGTTGTGGCAGGAACGAGAGACTATATGACTCTTGAATGTATCAATGAGACAATTGCTACTAAAGAATCAGATTTGTACAGTTTTGAGATTGTAGTGTTGCAAATAGCAACGGGGAGAAAGTTAAATGAACCTAGTGTCCAACTAATTGAGAAAACGTAGTCAACTACGTCAAAGAAAACTATAGAACGAATAATCTTTTGGGATCAGCTGACCCTGGATTGGGTACTAATTTTGTTGTGCAGGAGATGAGACATCTGTTGATTGTTGGACTTTGGTGCGCTCATCCGGATGATAGTCATCGGCCATCAATTATGGAAGCAGTTCATACGCTTACTTCTAATGATGAAGATTCATTGTTAGAACTTTCACTACAGAATTTTGAGACACCAGTGAATAATCATGGATCCCCAACGACGTATCACACAGTGAATATACTGAGACGCCAGTGAATAAATTGCGACAACATATCACACAGTAGCCATTACCTGCATCACATGAATTATGTAGCATCAAAAAATCTCGTGAAGTCGCAGAGTATTGCACTATTTATATACACTGCAAATATATTTTTGTTCGGCAATAAAAAATTACTGTCGAGACTGTTCACCACGTTAACTGGAAATTTAATCGCCGATCTACTGAGCACAAAGGAAACTGAGAAGGGGGTTCCTGACGATCCGATATTTAAGTTAACAAAGACTTTAAGAGAATTAAGGGAAGCAAAGTAATGGGTAATGCAATTGGTTAACAATAATGAGCGTACCTAAATTTTGGGGATATGTATTATATTTATAGTAAGGTGAAATGAATAAATTAACAAGTAAAAATCAAATTTTAATGATATCCTCTGATGTACGCCCTTTACTTTCCTTTAAATATCTTTTAGTTCTCATTTTATGCCTCACTTTGTATTAAATGTGCGTGGGCAATTGAACGTCTAAATAAATAGAATGCAATTCTAAGAAACTATTCACATGTCATATCTATCTGTTACTTGTAATGAAATAAACTAACTATATTGTCTTTTAGGCAATAAATCTAGTTCATTTACTACTATTGGGCATTTATGATTAGGGTCTTATTATCAAGCAGCGGGCCCAATTATAATGATTCTTTGATTACTAGACTAATGTCGAACACTTTTATAATGCGCTCAGCAAATGTCATATGTCCGTTTTACGAACTCTGGAAGGAGCCACGTGTCCCAAATTTATTCTATACTAAAAGTTTTTAATTTGCTGTCACACACATCCCAGGGGTTCTTTTCAAGAAAAATAAAAAATAAAAATCTTTGTAATATCAGTGGTAATTGAGCTTTTTCATAATAAAAAATATACTCAATTAAAAAAAAAAAACTCGAGGGACAGCTGTAAAACTTTGAGTTTACTCACAGTGGTCACTGGTTCGAGTGTTCTCAAAACTACTAAATACTTACCTTACCGTTAATTTCAAAACTACCAAAGATTAGTCAATGTGCGTGTAAATTGAGCCGAACACCTAATTTTTAAAAAAAAATTTGAAAAAATTAAAGGAAATTATTACCAAGATAATAAGTTCATGATATTTATATTTGGAATGAGAGTATATTACCTAATAATAATTATATGTTTGTAATACTAAAAATTTTGAAGGAGTAAAAGTTAATTGTATTTGCAATGAGAGTAAATTTATCAAGAGTAAAAATTAATATTTTTTATAAACTATTATAATAAAATAAATCATCATAATAATTGTTATTTTAATAATAATTAATTTTAATAAAATATATTATTAAAATATATAATTTTAAATAAAAATATTAATTATAAAAATAATTTTATCATAGATTAATATTTCGATAGTAATAAATTTTAGTGCTAAATAATTTTTTGTTAAAAATTATGTTTATATTGATAAAATAATTAATAAAACAACTAATTTTAGTTTATTTAGATAAAATTATTAATTTTAATAACATAAATTAATATAATACATAATCTAGTAAATTATTATTTACAGAATAAAATTTTTATTTAAAAGAAAATTATAATAATAAATTATTTTAGTAAGTGATTATTATTTGTTAAAAATTTTTTAATTTGAGAAAATAAATAATTTATTCATAAATTAATATTTTAATATTATTAATTTAATAAAAAAATAAATTATTTTAATAATAAATTATTATTTATTAAATATTATTATGAAAAAATTTAATAATTAATCAATTTTATTTTGATTAAATAAATTATTTTATAATATTTATTATAATTATTTATAGTAGAACATGGTTTAAGATTTTATAACAGTGTAAAGAAATGTTTTTGCAAGGTAAAGTGAAAATGATAAATTTTCTCATTACTTCTCGTCATCCACCCCCTTTCTAGGTAACAATTTACTCTCATATTAGGGTAATTGTTACCTTAGGTAATTTTTACCCCATCTTCTAAACTGATGTAATGGAGAGTAAAAATTACTCTAATAAAATTTATTCTCCATTGCCCCCAAACAAACATATCTTAAGAAGAAAAATATTGTCAAAATTTTATTGGGGGTGATGGTAATGCCAAAGCATATTTAATGCTCTTTTTACATATTGTCAATTTTAATTTTATTTAGTTATATAAGGAATTTAAGATAATATTTATTATCTATTAAAAGAACTAACTTTTAAATTAGTGTTTATTTTTCTCTCTCAATTTTTTCACAAAACTAGATCTTATTTTTTAAAATATTAATATAATAAAAGTAATCAAAATGCAAAGGCATGATAATTTGAATAATTAATTCTAAAATTTTAATTTTATAGATATAGTTTTTAGTCATAAAATTTGCTTTAATAATGGATTTTACTATTGATTTACTAATTAATTAATTTAAAATTTTTTATATTTATCTTTTAGTCTTGAAACTCCGCCTATGTTTTTTTTCATGGCCGGTCCCAAGTCCGGATAAAGGAGGAGGGTTGTGTTAGGTAGTCGACAGCCAGCGTAAAACTTTGTCGAATTTTTTTTATGGATTTTCTGACACCTAATGTAGATTTCGTGGGGGCGTTCCCTACTTAGCGACGCGCTGTATGGTCCGAGTACATGTTAAATAAGCAAGGATCGCTGCATCGGCGCCCGGGTGCGGTGTTAAATAGGCAAGGGTCCTCGCATTTTCCTGGACGAGTGGGGGGGCAAGGAAGCTAGTCCAAAATAGAAGGCTGAGATTAGGTACTTGGAATATTGGGAGCTTAACTGGGAAACTTATGGAAGTGGTGGATACAATGGAAAGGAGAAGATCGCAATTGTTTACTTGCAAGAGATGAAGTGGGTGGGACAGAAAGCTAAAGAGATTGAGAGGACTGGGTATAAGTTATGGTATACGGGACTTAATAGATCGAGAAATGGGGTCGGCATAGTAGTAAGCAAGGACCTAAAGGAAGATATAGTCAATGTGAAACGCTGTGGAGATAGGATTATTGCAATTAAGTTAGTGTTAGGAGAAGAGTAGTAAACGTAATTAGTGCTTATACCCCCAGGTGGGCTTAGGAGATGTACATAAGGAGAAGTTTTGGGAAGACTTGGAAGGAATGCTATTAGAGATACCTCAACGAGAGATGGTCTTCATAGAGGAGATTTGAACGGTCATATAGACGCGACATAGATGGATACATAGGAGTACACGGGGATATGGTTACGGTGATAGAAATGAAGAAGGGAAGGATATTTTGGAGTTTGCAGTGGCTTATGATCTCATGGTGACGAACACCTTTTTTAGGAAAGAGGAACATTTGGTGACTTATAAGAGTGGCTCCTCAAAGACACAGATTGACTTCTTCTTAACTAGGAAAAGAGACCGTGTAGCTTGTAAAGATTGTAAAGTTATACCAGGGGAGAGCTTGACTACCCAACATAGGTTGTTGGTCATAGATGTGCAGCTTCAAAGGTGGGCTAGAAAAAAAAGTCGCATAGATGCTCAAAGACTAAATGGTGGAACTTAAAAGGTGATAAGCAAGCAGCATTCAGGGAAAGAGTACTAGAGAAAACATTTGGACGGTAAATGAGAGTGCAAATATTATGTGGGATAAGGTAGCAAAGTGTATTAGGAGGGTAGGGAAAGAAGTCTTAGGAGAATCCAAAGGGAGTGCTCCGGCACAGAAAGAGGCATGGTGGTGGAACGAGGCCGTCCAAGACAAGATAAGAGTTAAAAGAGAGTGTTTTAAATCTTGGCAAAACGACCGAAATGAACGAACTTGGAGAGGTATAGAGAAGCTAGAAGAGAAACCAAAAAGGCAGTTAGTGAGGCTAAGGCAAAGACATTTGAGGATTTATATAGGCGACTTGACACTAAGGAGGGCGAAAGAGAGATATTCAAGCTTGCTAAATCTAGAGATAGACGGACCAAGGATTTAAACCAAGTTAAATGCATTAAGGTGAGGATGAAAAGGTATTAGTAAAGGAAAGGAGATAAAGGAGCGTTGGAAGAGCTACTTCTACAAGTTATTTAACGAAAGCAGTAGTAGTGACATATATTTGGGCAGTTTACCACTTTAGGGAAGAATTAAATTTTTGTTCTATAGGAGAATCAGTAGGGAAGAAGTAAAAGAGTATTAAAAAGATGAAGAATGGGAAAGCGGTTGGGCCAGATGGTATCCCTATTGAGGTTTGGAGGTGCTTAGGAGAGGATGGCATAAGTTGGTTGACAAAACTTTTTAATGTAGTGAAAGAGCAAGAAGATGCCTGATGCATGGAGGAAAAGTATCCTTATACCCATATACAAGAACAAAGGAGATATTAGAACTGTGCGAACTACCGCGGGATTAAATTGATGAGCCATACGATGAAATTATGGGAGAGAGTTATTGAGAGAAGACTAAGAAGGACAACAAACGTTTCAGAGAAGCAATTTGGTTTCATGCCTGGAAGATCAACTATGGAGGCTATCTTTCTCTTGAGGAGGTTAATGGAACAGTATAGAGAAGGTAAAAAGATTTACATATGGTGTTCATCGATTTAGAGAAGGCATATGATCGGGTTCCTAGGGAGATTCTATGGAGAGTATTGGAAAAGAAAGGAGCGTGTATCGCATTATAAGGTGATAAAGGACATGTATGATAGAGCCATGACATTAACGGACGACTAGTGGAGAGACTAATGAGTTCCCTATCACGATTGGTTTACATCAAGGCTCAGCGTTAAGCCGTACTTGTTTGCTTTAGTTATGGATGAGATTACAAGACATATTCAGGATGAGGTGCCGTGGTGTATGCTATTTGCAGATGATGTTATTTTAGTAGATGAGACGAGAGAAGAGTGAATGCTAAGCTAGAATTGTGGCGGGATACGTTAGAGACAAAAGGGTTTAGGCTAAGCCGATGCAATACGGAATATATGGAATGTAAGTTTAGTCAAATAGAATAACGGGTAGTATAGAAGTAAGTTTAGGCACACAAAAGATTGTAGAGAAAGATAAATTTGGGTACCATTGGATCTATGGTGCAAAGCAAACAAGATGAAGGGATTTATACTGATGTAAGTCACAGGATTCAAGCTGGGTGGACCAAATGGAGGAGTGCTTCGGGGGTTTGTGTGACCGAAAAATCTCCCTCAATGTGAAAGGAAGTATTATAAGGTAGCGGTTAGACCAGGCACTACTATATGGATTAGAGTGTTGGGCAGTAAAGCAGTAATCAGGTCAGAAGATGGGCAGTTGGCGAGATGAGGATGCTAAGGTGGATGTGCGGGATTACAAGGAAAGATAGGATTAGGAACGAAGAGATTAGGGGCAAAGTAGGAATAGCACCGATTGAAGATAAAATGAGAGAAAACCGATTAAGATGGTTTGGCCATGTTAGAAGGCGTCCAGCAGAGGCATGTTAGAAGGTGTGAAAGTATGGAGATTGCCAGGAGTAGGAGAGGTAGAGGAAGACCCAAGAGAAGCTGGAAAGAAACCATTAAACATGACCTGACCTACCTAGATTTATCGGAGGACATGCCCTAAACATATCTAATTGGCGTCGACAAATCCATATAGCCGACCCCACCTAGTGGGAAAAGGCTTGGTTTGGTTTGGTTTGGTTTTATCTTTTAGTCTTGAAATTTTAATCTAACAAATTTAACTAACTAATTTAGTGATCAATGGAGTAGTTTGTATAAATAATTCTAAAATTGAATTTTATATATTTATCTTTTAGTCATGAAAATTAATTTAATAAAAAATTTTACTAGATAACGGAAACATTAATTTGGATAATTAGTTATTAAAATTTAAAATTTATATTTATCTTTTGTCATGAAAAATGATTTAGTAAAAATTTTACTAATTAGTAGAAACAATAGTTTAGATAATTAACTCTAAAATTTAAAATTTTTATATTTATCTTTTAATCATGAAAATTAATTTAAGTAACTATAGATTTAATGGACTAATTATTCAAACTAATGTTTCCGTTATTTAATGAAATTTTTATTAAATTAATTATCATGACTAAAAGATAAGTATATAAAATTCAAATTTAGAACTAATTAGACAACTACCTTCTGTTTCCGTTAACTTATTAAAGCAATAAGTAAAATTTTATTAATCAAAATTTCAAAACTAAAGAAATATAAAAATTTCAAATTTTAAAATTAATTATCCAAATTCTCTTAGCTACTAAATTAATAAATAAAATTTATTATTAAAACAAATTTTTTGACTAAAAAAATAAATTTGTAAAATTTAAATTTAAATTAATTATTCAAATTACACATACCTTTACATTTTGATTACTATTACTATATTTATATTTTTTAAAAACAAAAATAAAAAAAGTAAGATCTAGCTTTGTGAGAAAATAGAGAAAAGAAAATAAATACTAATTTAAAAATTAATTCATCTAATAGTAATAAATATTATCTTAAATTTTTTATATACTAAGTAAGCGTAAAACATATTAATATATAAAAAGAGTATTAAATATGTTCTGACATATGACATTATCATCACCTGTTTTCCCGATTTGGTCATGACAGTAACATTGATTAATGTGTTTGTTTCAAATAAAGAATGGCTATCACTCGTCAGACGAGGATACTTTTAATGTATTTTTTTATGCAAAGCTGTACATAGCTAGCCATTAATTTTGGCAATATAAATAGCCTATAATATGGGTTCACACATAATTTTGTACAATACAATGAGTAAAAAAAAAAAAAAGCATGGTCGCTTCTCCAATTAATGCCCCTCGCTCAAATATGTAAAAATTGTTGAACTAATTAGTGGCCATTAAAAGATAAACTCTTTTTTTTCTTGAAAGGTAAGATAAATAAATTCAAATATCTTATAAATTGAATTAATTACAAGTACGAATTAGGAAGCGTGTGGGATATCGGGGATTAAGTGGGAAAATTTTACTGCAAGAATTGAAGTGAATCAATTAATTGTCAGTAATTTAATTGTATTTTATAGTATGATATGATATTTTATATTGTTTCATTACTTGTGTTTTAGTTAGGTTTTATTTAAAATGTTATGTTTTATTTAAAATTAATTTTGTCCACATTAAATAAGACATTAGATTAAATGCAATCAAATCAATCACTATTGATTGATTTATTGCAGCCCCCCACTGTGGATTTTACACTACAAGATGAATGGTCATGATTGAATTAAGATTTATTGATTTTAATCAAACAACATGTACTAATTTAATAATATAACCTGTGATTAAATCAGGACCCTTCATCTCACAACTTTAGCCTCTGCAGTGTAAAATCTATTGTACGTCCCTTGGAACCGTGTTTGGGAAAATAAGCTCGTAGTGGTATAGTTGCGTTACCAACTAATAATTTTTTTTATTTTTTTAAAATGAGTAAAGTTTCCCTTATTACATTTTAAATTTTTTTTAACATTAAAGAGCAAACAATGGCAAATTAATAAAAAATTAAAAAGTAATTAGTAAAAAGTTAGCTTTTTTCCCTTCTAAACACAAAAAGTAATACAATTCACACCATGATACTCATTGATATACTATAGCTTTTTAGTAGCTAGTTAGTGGGTTCCAAGGGTACCAGGAGGTTGCAGTTCATCAATGAACGGACATAATTAGATTGCCATTAAATCTAATGTTTAATTTAATTTAATTAAAATTATTTTTTAAATAAAATAGATAAGTTAAAAAATCCGATTAGAATATAACTAATACATAATTTAAAAAGTCATATCACGTTAACAGCTTGTTTGATGGAGAGAAATAGGAAGAAAAATAACGAGGAAAAAAGATTTTAAAATTTAATTCTTTTTTTGCGAGTTTTTTTGGAAAAAAACAAATGAAATGAGAAGAAATGAAGAGAAAAGTGAGTGATTAGTTTTAAAATTTTCATCCTCTCAAAAATGAGAAAAATGGAGAGAAGAGAGAAGTTGTTAATAACATTTTTAAAATAATACATTTACCCATAATATAGGAAAAAGAAAAAAAAATTACAACTTGTCCATTACAAATTAAATCATTTTTTAACTTCATCACTATAGTAAGTTTTTATACTATTCTCAAATTTCATCCCTTCATTCTTTTCTAGTTATTTCACAGTTTAGGTAATTTTTTTTCAATAACGTTCTCCTCTATTTTTTTTTGCTTTTTTTTTTCTTTTACTTTTTTGTTACAACATATTCAAGATAAACTTAATTCATTTCTATGTACAAGGTCAAGCTTAGTTGGATCATAATACTCTAATTTCATCTTCCGTGTATATACATACATAATATATATAATATTATATAGGGTGTGTGTGTATATATGTACTTTAGCTATTGCTAGGTATTTTTTTTAGTAATAGCATTATGCATTGATTCTTATGTACCAAACTTAGATTTGTATGTAGTTAGGAATTAACTCTTACTATCGTTGGTAAATCAAAGTAAATTAATTTCTTAATTTATTATGTATTATTAGTTTAGGTGAAATCATGTTTGCATTTATTTTAATCATTTCAAATGGATTCATTTAGTTTCTATTGGATGGTGTTAATACTTTATTTGCTGATAACCTAGAGAGATTTATTTATTGATAATATAAGGGTCATAGCAGTAAAATAAGCAATAGACATTTTCTTTTCTGTGTCATTTCTTCTCAATTTCTCAAACAAAAAGAAAGAAAGTAATATCTTTTTCTTCTAAACTCTTCAAACAAATGGAAAAAAAATTAGTATCATTTTTCTTGTTTTCTATTATCTCATAATTAATCTTTTTTTTTTTACTTTTCTTTTTCTCCTAAACTCACAACAAAGCATAAATACAATGAATGATAACTGCTCATTCTTCTATTACAGTCCTTACGATAAATTTTTTTCTATAATTCCTGGAACACGTAACTAGTAATTAGCTACTAAATAATTATAATTTTTTTTCCTGCCCAACTCAATCTTATTCTATGTGTTTTACGACAATAGTAAGTACTAGTGTAATGTTTATGTACATTAAACTTTAAGTACTAGTGTAATGTTATGTACATTAAACTTTCTTCTTTTATCGGTTAATTTTTGAAAATAAATTCACTTTAACATGTATATAAAAATACATAAAAGTGCTTTGAGCCTCCACGTTCCAAAATCAACTTTTGACCTTGGAGATCGGTAGGGATATAGCCAAGGAATTTACAACCAAAAAGGCCGCCGGTCCCATTGATCTTGGATGATTCCCCGAAAAGGAAAAGTAAGAAAAGAAAAGAAATAGTGTCTCCAACTGACCGCTACAGGTGTAGTTTTCAATTTCTATGCTATTCTCTCTTTTTAGCAACTTGACAAGTTGCTTGCACCTTTTGTATTATTTGAGCATGGTGGCAGTCTGCCAGACTTGACAACTATCATTTAGACATACGTCAATTCATTCTCTTGAGTGCCCATGCCTGTGTGACGTGTGACACTAATATTATAACTCTGCCACTTTCAACAAGTTGCCTCCACCCTACATATATATATAAACATATAAGTCACGGAGAATCCAGCTGGATTTTTTAGACCCGTCTTAGGCGATAATTTTTTAGAAATGCTTGTCAGTCTAGCGGACAAAGTAAGTCACATGCCCAAGGGAAAATGCGACGATAAGGCGCCGTTTGGAGTAAGAAAATTAAGATAAATTGAGATAAGATGTGGTTTGATGTTAATTTTAGCGTCGTTTTTTTTAAAGTCACAAATCATAGGAACGATTTTTCAAATCTGTTCTTACGGATTCAAAAAAATTCACAAAAAATAGCGACAATGTTATCGTTTGAAAGCTCTTAACAGGAAGAATACGATTGTATAAAAAATTTACATATTCGATAACTTATTTCTAGATTTTTTTTAAGCGAAATATTGAAATTTTTTGAAATTAGTAATGACGGAAAAATTAAAATTTAAGGAGTTATTGGAGATTTATAGAGATTTTTAGAGATTTATCTTAATGCCAAACGGAATCCAAGTGACCAGTCAAGAATCATCATTTGTCTAAAAATGAATATATTATTGTTGGAAATGTTAAAATCACCCATACTCATACTTATTTTATTTGTCTCATTCAAATTATATATGAAGATATTAATAATAGAAATATGGATAAATATGAAAATCTTAAAGTATTTATTTTTAAACGAAAATGGATATATAACAGTTTTCATTATGTTTCTTATCCATTTAAGCACTTTTTTTTATAAATTTAAATATTTTATTTTAATATTTATTATATATATGTAAGATATATTTTTATTTAATATATATATATATATATAATAATTATTTTATATATGTAATATATAACTTATAATTGTTATTATTTTAGTTAATGAACGAGAATAAAGATGAAAAATCTACTATCTAGTGAGGATAAATATGGCAGAAATTTTCATCCCAAAATAAGATGAGAACATAGAAGTGTATTGTTAAATAAGACGGCAATGGAAAAAAGTGATATGTGCCCTCATACCTGCAATGTTTTTTTTTGGGTAAATAACTGCAATGTACATATTACTATTACTAATTGTTGTGCTAAAACTCTAATATGGTAATTGTGTCAATCTAACCAATAAGTATTTTTGAGTGGATCGAGCAATGCTTCCAATTCTTTACCTTTTTCTTTTTTCACAAATCCAATTCTTTTATTTGAACGGTGCGACACATTTATAAGTCTAATAATTTATAATAATAATTTTGTTTTTAAGTGTTGTTTAATTGCAATAATTAGCACATCATTTTTATAAGAACTTATCTTAGATTTATAAAATTAAACCCCCTGAATTAGGTTTAGACTCTTACAGTCTCTTTACTCACTATCAATCAAAAAAAAAAAAAAAAAAGAAAAATCTCAAAGTAAAGAAAATAAAGTTTTTTATTTCTTTATTTTGAGATTTTTAACACATAAAATAAAAATAAAAATAAAAACAAAAAATAGTAAAGTAAACCAAATGTCACCTTAGTTATTAAAAATTAATTTTTTTTACTTCTTAAACACCAAAAAGATATCTTAAATTTAAATTTTGTAACTTGTTTTTCTCAAATTCTGACACAAAGAGTGTAAAAGTATGTATATTTCAAATTTTAAAATTTAAGTACATTAAAATTGAATTTTTTCATCAAAAAATTAAAATTTTAGTTTAAATATATATTTATTCTTTAAAATTAATTTTTGAAAGAATATTATTTTTAATTTTTAAAGAATTTTAATTTTTTAATATATAATTTTTTTAATTTTTTTAGTTTTTTAAATATATAATTTTTAATAAATTATTTTTAGATTTGTTGTCATTTTTCTTTAATTTGAGATTTTGAAATGTTACTAATTCAAACCCCTTTCAAACTTTTTGCTGACATGACAGCATTAGATCGCGTGTCAACAGAAGTGAAAATAAGGAAAATAAAAAATAATATAAAGTAATAAAAATAAAAGTGATAAAAATAGTAATTAATAATAAAAATAATAAAAAAGTAATAGTAAAAAAATTTGTAAACTTTTTATTATTTTTCATTTCATATGTAAACTTATTTTCTATTTTCTATAACAAATTTGAAAACCCAAGTGGCTAAGTATTTTCAAAAGTATAAATAAAAAATGAGTTTAAAATAAAAAGTAGAAAACAAAAAATAAAAAATAAACCAAATGATACCTAACATTTTAACTTTTATTAAACTAACATTTTTATTCTTTATGATTTAAAAAATTAAAACTTAAAAGAGTAAATTTAATTATTAAAAAAATTCTAAAAATTAAAGAGTTAAAAACATTTTTTTTATTTTATTTTTATTTTTATTTTACTGTAGGATCTACCAAATGAGATGTGTAAAAAAATTAATTAAAAAATTTGAAACTGTGCAGACTCAATTCTTGCAAACTCAATTTTACTGTTGGTAGGGGTAATTTTGTCATTTTAATCAAATGAAGAATTTCATTTGTGCAGATCCTCTTCTGTTAATAGGGGTAGTTTGGTAATTTGATTCAAAATTTGATAGCGTCAGGCGTAATAGTAACGGAGGAGATCTAGGTTAGTGATATTTCAAAATAAGAGATATTTTTATAATTTTTTAAATTTTAGGAAATATATGTGTATTTATCTAAATGTATAAGGAGTATAAATGTTACTTACCCCTATATAAAAAGTATTAAATATGTTCTGACACCAACAAATGTTGGTAAGACGTTATCATCACTCTTTTCTCGATTTGGTCACGATAGTAACATTGATTGACGTGTTTGTTTCAAGCAAACGAATGGCTATCACTCGTCTGAGGATACTTGTAATGTATTTTTTATGCAAAGCTGTACGGAGAAGGGGGCTGACATTAATCGTGAGTCGCACGACGCATAACTTTTCTATGATCCACGGCCAAGGTCAAATTTGGACCGAGGGATAGCAATTTTGATTTCTTTCATTTTTCTTTCTCTCATTTTTTTAATATTTAAATTGCAATCAAAATTTTTATTTTTATTTTTATTTTTTTAGAAAATATAGTTTAAATAGAAAAAATAAATTTAAGTTACTAGTTTGATAAATAATTATATTAAATACTAAAATATTTAAAAATAAAATTTCTCAATATAATTAAAATATTATAATAAAAATTCATTTATTATAAAATTTTTCAAAATTTAATAATAATATCCATCTATTTGTTAAGAAAACTAAAAATAATAATTTATTAGTATAATTTAATTCTCTATAATAAAAATAATTTTTAAAAAATTTCAAAGATAATAATTTATTATTAACTTTTATAATATGAAAATAATTCATGTTTTATAAGTAGAATTCTTTTTTTAAATTTTACTTGTAATTGTTTACCTTTTAAATAAAATAAAATTTGATCAACTTATTTAAATATTTTCATTTTTACAATAAGAAAGTAGTTTACATAATTTAAAAGAAAAATTCAGTATCAATTTAAGTATTCATGGAGACTAACAATTACTTTTATATATTACTTTTATATATTGTGAAATTTTTTAAAATTTAAGTAACAATATCCGTCTGCTTATTAAAATTTGGAGTTTTTTTCATTTTGCTCTCTCTCTCTCTCTTTTTTCAATACTTTAACTGCAATCAAAATTTTTATTTTTATTTTTTGTTGGGAAATATAGTTTAAATGAAAAAAATATATTTAAGTTACTGGCTTGGTATAATAATTATATTAAATATTAAAATATTTAAAAATACAATTTATCAATAAAATTAAAATATTATAATAGAAATTCATTTATTATAAAAATTTTCAAAATTCAAGTAATAATGTCCGTGTACTTGTTAAAAAATTAAACAAATAATAATTTATCAGTATAATTTAATTTTCTACAATAAAAAATAATTTTTAAAAAATTTCAAATAGAATAACTTATTTTTAACTTTTATAATATGAAAACAATCCATGTTTTATAAGTAGAATTTTTTCGTTTAAATTTTACTTCAATTGTTTACCTTTGAAATAAAATAAAGTTTGATTAACTTATTAAAAATATTTTCATTTTTACCGTAAGAAAGCAATTTACATAATTTAAAAAAAATTAATATTAATTTAAGTATTCATGGAGGTTAACGATTATTTTTTATAATATTTATTTTTATATATTGTAAAAATTTTTTAAATTTAGGTAACAATGTCCGTCTGTTTATTAAAATTTTAAGTTTCTTTCATTTTGCTCTCTCTCTCTCTCTTTTCCCAATACTTGAACTGCAACCAAAATTTTTATTTTTATTTTTTTGTTGGGAAATATAGTTTAAAAGGTAAAAATATATTTAAGTTACTGGCTTGATATAATAATTATATTAAATATTAAAATATTTAAAAATAAAATTAACCAATATAATTAAAATATTATAATAAAAATTCATTTATTGTAAAAATTTTCAAAATTGAAGTAACAATGTCCGTCTGCTTGTTAAAAAAATATAAGATAATAATTTATCAGTATAATTTAATTTTCTACGATAAAAAATAATTTTTAAAAAATTTGAAACAGAATAACTTATTCTTAACTTTTATAATATGAAAATAATTCATGTTCTATAAGTAGATTTTTTTTTTTAAATTTTACTTGCAATTGTTTACCTTTTAAATAAAACAAAGTTTGATCAACTTATTAAAATATTTTTATTTTTACCGTAAGAAAGTAGTTTACATAATTTAAAAAAAATTAGTATTAATTTAAATATTCATGCAAGCTAATAATTATTTTTATATATTGTAAAACTTTTTAAAATATAGATAACAATGCTCATCTGCTTACAAAATTTTGAGTTTCTTTCATTTTTTTCTTTTTTTTAATATTTTAATTAAACACATCATTTGAATTTGAAATTTAAAATTCAAATAAATGAATATATATTATACTTTGTAAAATTATACATACATGTATAATATGTATTACATTCTATAAAATTATACAAACTATATTTTACTTATATTATCTATTATTATTAAATAATGTATGGATACCTATTAGGTAAAGTCAACTAAATTGTTTATTTAAAAAATATATTTAAATTTTAAAATTTTATTAAAGATAAACATTTAAATTAAAATTTAATTTTAATGTGCTTAAAACTTAAATTTTAGGGTAAAGTACAAAAAATACCTCTACAGTTTACCCTCCGTATTACTTTGGTCCCAAACATTTCAATTGTAACAGTCAAATTCCTACACTCTCGGTCAAGTATTAATTCAGTTCTTTTGTTAGTTGACCGTTAGAAACAACCGTTAGACTAAAGTGACACTGAGGGTAAATTATAAATATAATTACCATTTTATCCTCACCCTAACGGTTGTTTCTAACGGTCAACTAACGAAAGGACCGAATTGATACTTGACCGTAAGTGTAGGGATTTGACTGTTGCAATTGAAACGTTTGGGACCAAAGTGATATCAAGGGTAAACTGTAGAGGTATTTTTTGTACTTTACCCTAAATTTTAAATGCATACATTTCTACACTATGTGACATTTATATAATAAGAAAGTTTAATATTTTGAATTTGAATTGTTTTCAATTGTTGAATTTGTTATATGGTTAGGATTACTTTTTTTATTTCACTCTTTCCATTTTTTAATAATTTTTATATAAAAGATTTTAAATTAATATTTTAAAAAATGTAACATACATTTTTACATCCTGTGTCATTAACATAGTAAGGAAGTTTAAAATTTTAAATTTGAGATATTTTTAATTGTTGAATTTGTTAAATGGTCAGGATTATTTTTCTTTTTCTCTCACTCTTTACATATTTTTTTGAATATTTTTTATATAAAAAATTTTTAAATAATGTTTTAAAAAATGTGATAATATTTGTAATAAATAATAAAATTTTATACCTTAATCTTTTTTTGTTAGTAATTTTTATTTTAATAGGTTTTTTTTATACTTTTTATGTAACTTTACTTTATAAATTTAAATTTAAGTTATTTATCCGCCAAATTATATTTCTGTGCCTTTAGGTATAGGCAATTGCCAGTTATTGTTTTTTATAGAAAATTAAATTATACTGATAAATTATTATTTTTTAATTTTTAACAAATAGGCGGATATTATTACTTGAATTTTGAAAAATTTTACAATAAATGAATTTTTATTATAATATTTTAATTATATTGAGAAATTTTATTTTTAAATATTTTACTATTTAATATAATTATTATATCAAACCAATAAGTTGAATATATTTTTGCCATTTGAACTATATTTTTCAGTAAAAAATAAAAATAAAAATTTTGGTTGCAATTCAAATATTAAAAAAAAAAAAGAGAGAGAGGAAAATAAAAAAATTTAAAATTACCGCCTCTCGGTCCAAGTTTAACCTTGGCTGTGGATTATAAAAAAGTTGTGCATCGTGTGACTAAAAATTAATATCAGCAGCTGCCATCATACCTCAAGTCAGCTCCCCTTCTCCAAGCTGTACATAGCTAGCGTTAATTTTGGTAATATAAATAGCTATGTATAACTAGCATTAATTATGATTCACACATAATTTTGTACAATAAAATGGGTTTTTTTTTTTTAAAAAAAAAAAAAACATGGTCGCTTCTCCAATTAATGCCGCGCGCAAATATGTAAAAATTATTAAACTAATTAATGACCATTAAAAAATAAACTCAAAATCTTATAAATTGAATTAATTACAAGTACGAATTTAGGTAGCGTTTGGGGTATCAGAGGATTAAGTTAGAAAATTCACTGTAAGGATTGAAGTGGATCAATCAATTGTCATAATTTAATTATATTTTAATGTGATATGACTTTTTATATTTTTCATTACTTGTGTTTTAGTTAGATTTTATTTAAATGTTATTTTTATTTTAAAATTAATTTTGTCACATTAAATTAAGACCATTAGATTAATTGCAATCAAATCGTGACTGTTAATTGATTTATTGCAGCACCCACTATAGATTTTACACTACAAGATGAATGGCCATGATTTAATTAGGATTTATTGATTTTATCAAACGGCAAGAGATTGCAGTTCAACAATGAGTAGTCATAATTGAATTGTATTTAATCTAATAGTTTTAATTTAATTTAATTAAAATTATTTTTAAAATAAAAATTAAAAATTAAAAAAATCTGATTAGAACATAACTAATACATAATTTGAAAAGTCATATCACATTAACAACTTGTTTGGATGGAGAGAAATGGGAAAAAAAAAAGAGAAAAAAGATGTTAAAATTTAATTCTTGTTTGCGAGTTTTTTTGCGAAAGAAAAAAAAAAAGAAATGAGAAGAAATGGGACGAAAAGTGAGTGATTAGTTTTAAAACTTTCATCCTCCCAAAAATGAGAAAAAATAGAGAGAAGAGAGAAGTTGTCTAATGAAATTTTTTAAATAATACATTTACCCATAATATAAAGAGAAAGAAAAAAACTTACAAACTTGTCCAACTACAAATTAAATCATTTTTAACTTCATCACTTTAGTAAGTTTTTATTACTATTCTCAAATTTCGTCCCTTCATCCTTTTCTATCTATTTCACAATTTAGGTAATTTTTTTTTTCTTTTTTTTTTCAATGACGTTTTGCTCTATTTTTTTTTCTTTACTTTTTTGTTAATAACATTTCAAGATAAACTTAATTCATTTCTATGTATATATTAAGCTTAGTCAGAGCATAATACTCTAGTTTCATCTTCCCTATATATACACACACACATATATATATATATATATGTATATATGTATTTTAGCTATTTCCAAGGTATTTTTTTTTAGTAATAGGGTTTTGCATTGATTCTTATGAATCAAACTTGGATTTTGTATGTAGCCAGGAATTGGCTCTTACTATAGTTGTAAATTAGAGTAGATTAATTTCTTAATTTATTATTATTATTTAGTTAGGTGAAATCATGTTTGCATTTATTTTTAATCATTTCAAAATGGATTCATTTAGTCCTATTGAATGTGCTAATACTTTATTTGCTAATAACATAGAGAGAGTTATTTATTGATAATATAAGGGTACAACAGTAAAATAACAATAGGCATTTTCTTTTTTTGTCATTTCTTCTCAATTCTTAAACAAAAAGAAAGAAAGTAATTTTCTTTTCTCTTCCAAACTCTCAAACAAATGAAAAAAAAAAATAGTATCATTTTTCTTGTTTTCTGTTATCTCATAATTAATCTTTTTTTTTATTCTACTTTTCTTTTTATTATAGATAAATATATGTAAGATATATTTTTATTTAATATATATATATATATATATATAATATTTATTTTATATATGTCAAATATAACTTATAGTTGTTATTATTTTAGTTGATGAACGGCTAGGATAGAGATGAAGAATCTACTAGCTAGTAAGAATAAATATGACAGAAATTTTCATCCCAAAATAAGATGAGAATACAGAAGTGTATTGTTAAATAAGAACGACAATGGAAAAAAGTGATGTGCCCTCATACCTGCAATGTTTTTTTTTTTTTTTTTGGATAAATAACTACAATGTACATATTACTATTACTAATTGTTGTGCTAAAACTCGAATATGGTAATTGTGTCAATCTAACCAATAAGCATTTTTGAGTGGAATGAGCAATGCTTCCAATTCTATTACCTTTTTCTTTTTTTACAAATTCAATTCTTTTATTTGAACGGTGCGACACATTTATATGTCTAATAATTTATAATGATATATTTGTTTTTAAGTGTTTTTTAATTGCAATAATTAGTACAACATTTTTATAAGAACTTATCTTAGATTTATAAAATTAAACCCCCTAAATTAGGTTTAGACTCTAATAGTCTCTTTACTCACTATCAATCAAATTTGGGTCCGAAATTTCATCATGTTATCAAATTTAAGTTAGGGAGGGTGCTTCCCCTTTCACTCCTTAATTTTTAATTTGTACACTTTTCGTGTTAGCACTATCTTCCTCTCTGCATGTAAGTAGGATTGTGTACGAGAAAACATAGGCTCTGTTTGAAGCTCTCCAAAATAAAATAAAATCTTACAAATCTTTATAAACATGAATTATGAGATAATAAAATTTAAAATTTTCACTCATTACACGAATTACGAGATATTTATTTTTATAATTTTATACTATTTTATAAACTTTTACAAAATTACAAACACACCCATAATACGATTTATTTTACATTGATTTTATATGAACGTTTGCGTGTGAAAAAAAATGTATTAAAATTTATCCTAAATCATTTTTTAGGATGTGAAAAAATGTACAAGAGGACTCGGGGCGTTAGCATCTTAGCTTTGAATATCAAGTCAAAAACCATTAGATATCCAGTGATCTCTAATCTGATGTTTGAAATATCTAACGGTCTCCAACTTAATGATTATTAACGCAAAAAGAAAGTCCCATTTCTTGTTATTCTTTCTTCTTTTTTATTTACCTTTTTTTAATTTAACTACTTTACTTTTACTGAAAAATTGGAATAAAAGAAAAAAATTATAAATTCTAACGCAATGCATTTTTATATTATAATTTCGATTGAAAAATGAAATTATTCAGGATACACATTGAATGCTGATATTACACATTAAATTTCTGATAGTAGATTCATAATTAAAAAAGTAATTGTGAGATCTAATATTATACAGTAATATCAACCTTTCCTTTTTGTATAAGAAGCTAATTCTAATTACCAAAAAAAAAAAAAAAAAAACTTATTCTGAAGTTTTTTTTTTGGGTAATTGCTTATTCTGAAGTTATTTTCTTACTTGCAAGTTGCAAGTACAATATTATTTTTCTCGTACATACCCCACTGGAAAGCCAACTCAAAATTGATCAACTTCCACGTGTGAGAAACGAGAGCAACTAAACAAGCGGCCCGGAACTTAACCAGCAAAGGTTTTCTCTGCATTCACAAGCCGCGCGTTCCCCCTTCACATCATAATCATCCAACAAATATTTGTAGCTAATCTGAACTCTCTCTCTCTCAACAATTGGTTTCTTTCCCAGCTCCAGAGTCATGTTTCTCCATCGATATCTCATCTTCTTCGAGCTCACTGTACTACTTTTCCCAATCACCTCCTTCGCAGCCCTGTTATCCAATTTAACTTTCAACTTCAACAGTTTCAGTCCAATTAATACCAACATAAGATACGAGAGATCAGCTCATGTCGAAGACAATGTTATTTTCCTCACACAAAGCAGCAAAGCAAATTTCGGGCGAGCCACGTATGCCAAACCATTCCACCTCTGGGACAAGGCCTCGAGAAATCTCTCGGACTTCACCACCCACTTCTCATTCGTCATAAACTCGCTGAATAGATCGCGCTACGGCGATGGAATCGCCTTCTTCCTTGCGCCGGTGGAGTCCCATATTCCCAACACCACCACGAAGGCGGCACTCTCGGGCTCACCACCGATACCCAGATGGCGAATTCGTCGGCGAATACGTTTGTTGCTGTGGAGTTTGATATTTATATGAACTATTTGGATCCCGAATACGATCACGCAGGTATCGATATCGACTCTCTGCAATCTGTTAACAATACTACGTGGCTGAGTAATGTTGAAGATGGGAAGGAAAATCAGGCAGAATCTGAGTGTTCTTTTCACTGGTTTTAGAAATTCCACCACTGTTCTGCAAGGACTTAGTTACGTTGTTGATCTGAGAGAGCACTTGCCAGAATTGGTTGCTTTCGGATTTACTGCTGCGACGGGGAATCGATCTGCGATTCAGAGCATTTGTTCTTGGGATTTTACTTCTGCTCTACTGGCTCTACCCAATGAGAATGTAACCAGCAGCAGCTCAGGAATTAGAGGTCCGAGTGGAAGTAACAAAGGAATGGTGGTTGGATTGGCTGTGGGTGGAAGTGTTTTGGGTTTGGGTTTGTGTGGATTCTGGAGGAAGAGGAGGAGCGAAAATGAAGGTGATGATTGTGACTTGGAGTTGGAAATGGTTGATGAATTGGAGAGGGGTGCAGGGCCCAGGAAATTCTCGTACAAGGAGTTGTCTCGCGCAACAAACAAGTTCGCGGAAGAGTACAAGCTCGGAGAGGGAGGATTTGGTGGGGTTTACAGAGGTTTTTTGAGGGAATTGAATTCTCAAGTTGCTGTGAAAAGGGTATCGAGAGGGTCAAAGCAAGGGATAAAGGAATTCGCATCAGAAGTGAGGATTATTAGTCGATTGAGGCACAGGAATTTGGTGCAACTCATTGGTTGGTGCCATGACAGAAGACAACTCCTACTAGTTTATGAGTTCATGCCAAAAGGAAGCTTAGATTGCCATCTCTTCCGGGAAAATAGTTTGCTGCAATGGGCAGAAAGATACAAAATTGCTCAAGGTTTAGCCTCCGCATTGCTCTATCTACAAGAGGAGTGGGAGCAGTGCGTGGTGCATAGAGATATAAAATCGAGTAACGTAATGTTGGATTCGAATTTCAATACTAAACTTGGAGATTTCGGGCTAGCCAGGCTTGTTGACCACGAGAAAGGACTACACACCACGATTTTGGCTGGGACAATGGGCTATGTGGCTCTTGAATGCATCACCAGTCGAAAGTCCAGTAAGGAATCAGATGTGTTCAGTTTTGGAGTCGTGACACTCGAAATAGCATGCGGAAGAAGACTCATCAACAACAAAGCCCTAGAGAATCAAGTGATTTTGGTGGAGTGGGTTTGGGAGCTCTACGGAATGAAAAAGCTTCTCGAGGCAGTTGACCTGAAATTGTGTGCAGATTTCAATGAGCAAGAGATGGAACGATTGATGGTCGTTGGGCTGTGGTGTGCTCATCCAGATTGCAAACTTCGACCTTCGATAAAGCAAGTGATTCAAGTTCTTAAATTCGAAGCTCCATTGCCTGTTCTTCCTTTAGTGATGCTTGTGGCGACATACTCGACTCCTCCAAGGACTAATGATGGGTCTGCTGGTGCCTCTGAAAGCAGTCAAATCCTTTCTTCGAGCCATACTGATTCATCTTCTGCAGCTTCTACTTCGTATTCATCTGTTTTGTTTCCGCGATAGGTTGATTAATCATTTTTTTTTTGGTGTATATTCAAGCGTATATTTTCCTTTTTTTTTTTTTTTCTTTTCGTTGAACCAAAGAAATTTATTTTTGTTCATTCTGAATATGTAAGTCATGGTTTGTTTAGTTATGATGCAATTCTGATCTGCAGTAATGCATAGATCTGAATGTTAAAAATAATTTATGAACTAAAATTGCTTACATCTAACACTTTCCGAATTCTGCAATATGAAAACTTCATGCATTCATAATTCCGGTAATGTGAAAATCTTATCCACAATTTATTTATTTATTTATTATTATTATTATTTTCATTCAGAATCTATACCTAGATGCTATAGGTAGTAGCATCTCTGGGATGTCCCCCAACTAATTCTGAGTAATTTGATTTTTTTTTTATATACAATCTTGTAGTGCTTGTAATGGTGCGTTTGGTGCACCAACATTTGATGAAAATCTCTAAAAATCTCTGAAAATCTCTGAAAATTTTTATAAAATATTACACATTCCCGTCTTCTTAAAATTCAAAAAACGTTCAATATATTTCCAAAAAAAAGTTAATAACTAGAATTCGGTTAATCAAATAACAAAAATTTTTTCACTATTCTCACCATGAACTCCTAAGCTACCAAATGACACCCATTTTGATTATTTTTGGTGGCGTTTTTAAAACCGTCCAAAAGGATTGTAGAAATCTTTCTGACGGAATCGCGCGAGCAATTTTCTTCTAAACAGTTTCTACAATCCATTTGGAATGGGACGGATTGTAGTGTAACGAAGTATGATTGCTTAAAATTTTGAATCCATCGAAACGGAAATCCAATCCGTCAGAACGAAATTTCATTGTTCATCTCCAAAAAACGCGATTTGAGCGGCGTGCACAAAACACCAAAAGTTTCTCCAAACCACACTTTTTCTTATTTTTTGTCACTTTTTAGAGCTCCAAATGGAGCCTAAATTATCAAGTCACATCCCAATCAAACTCAAAAAATTAACTTGATAGTGAGAAGTGAGAACCATGCATTTTAGCCCAAAAAGTTTCTTTTTATGTCAAATAAGAAACAAAATCAAGAATTATTTAAGGAGGCACAATGATTTGTTGATAAGGGTAAAAACTCCTTTGAATTCAAAGGAGAAAATAACTCTCGATCCTTAAGTGGATTAGATTAAAAATCTTTACTAAGAAAAGAGAGGTTACAAGGTACAAAGAAATGGTTTACAAGTTTTTCCAATCAACTATCCCTTGATCTACTTGTTTAAGACCAATCCTAACCTTGCTTGCTAGACTTCTCGCAATTAACCTCGACCTGTGAAAAAGATAACTTTCAATACATGAAGAAGAAGCTCCCCAATTTGATGCACTCCAATAGATCTGAGTAAAACCAAGGTAGATCTTTGCTAAAGATAGAATATGAGGTCATGGATTGTTGATCCTTCAAGCCACCACCATCTTTTGGAGTTTAACCTCCAAAAGGTATGGGTGAGATTTCGAGGCGTGAGGTCAAAGATAGGATTTGGGAAAAGATGTTTGCTATTTATATCAATGAAAAAGGCAAAAAGGTCATCTGGGCAAGATTTAAAATTCTGGACGTGCTCATGGGCAACTCGCGGGCGCGAGATTCCCTTAAGTTGCTTGCGAGGCATGATTACACACTAGTTAGTGTTCTTGCAAACTCGCAGGCATCTCGCGTGTGTGATATTCTTCTAAGTTGCTTATGAAACATGCTTACATATTGTTTTTTCTAGACAAGGTAGCAGACTTCCCTTTTCTTCTTTGCTTCTTTTCCCAACCTTTGCATATGGTGCACAAACACTTTTTGGCTTGTGTTGGTGAACCATTTACCTAACTTGTGACATTTGCTAAAAACTAACTTAGTACAAATTACAACCAAATGTTTGCTCGGATATTGTCAATTCAAAAGCTAACAGATATGACACTTACAATCTCCTCATTTGGAAATTATGAGACAAAACAAACACCCCAACCCTAAATTACAAATAAAAGAAAATGTCACCAGACTAACAGACACAAGACTTGATAGACACTAACTTAACCAAAAATCTTGATCATCAACCTGAAACACTGAGCAAGCACATCAATGTTCAACACAGAAACTAACTTAACCAAAAGCCTTGATCATCAACCTGAATCACTAAGCAAGCATATTAATGTCCAACATATCAATATATCAAAACAAAATTCAAATATAATCATAATGCTCAGCACTCCCCCTCAATTCATCAAACATGCATCGCTTCCTTATACCAATTTCTCCCTCTTTTTGTGAGAAATTGACAAAGCATAATTGATAAAATAAGCAAGGAAATGATGATAAGTAGAGCATATAACCAAACAGATTAGGAGAAAGGAGTAAAATTCATGGCATCCATTAAATTAAAAAAATTAAGTTCAGTACAGACCAGTAAACAGATTCAAAAAATGGGGAGGATAATCCCAATGGTTAACAGTTCAGTTATAATAACAAAATAAAACATCAGCAGGGCAGCAGTATAGACTAAGTAACATCAATAACAGTGGAACATCGGTAGAAGCAGCAACAAGGAGAAAAACAGTATCACCCATGGCCTCAGCAACACAAGCTCTCAATCTTAGCAAAAGTGCCAATCAGATCACCTATGTCAATGCTAAGATTATTGACTTGGGTAGTAAAATTTGTAATGGAGGTCTGAGCAGATGAGGTGATATCACCCAAGGCAGTCACAATGAAATCTATCTAATTTTGGTAGTAAGCTGCAACTTTGTTTGCTGAGTCTAGTTCACATAGCAGTGAATGCTGAAGACTATCAACCATCAACTTCATTGACTCCTCTAGATGGTCAAACCGCTGGGTTAGGGAATCCTCTAGCTGGATCAAGTGATCAGTAAGTGCAGAAGAGCATAAACCACAACAGAGTTAGGTTCAGTGGAGGTAGAACCAGAGGAAACACCACTCGGTGGATCAGGAGTTGCAGGTGGTATTGGATAAGGACCAATGGAAAAACCAGGAGGCAGAGGAGTGCAATTGGCAAGGTAGGGCAGGGCGTTTTCTGAGCAATGGTTCTAGCAATGGTTATACAGCTTATAGGTTTCTCTTATCTTATGGCAATTTCATTAACCCTACGGACAGTATTGAATTTAGACCTGAGAAAGATAGTGATAAAGACTCCATAAGGAAGACCATAACGGGTAATCCTTTGGTCGTAAGCTATGCAAATGTTCTAAAACAGTAGAGAAGGCAGGTCAATGGGGATGTCATTGGTGAGACAATAAAGAAATATCACTTTTTCTTTAGAAATCTCAAACGAGTGATGTGTGGGAGTGATAATGGAGTCAACAATCAGATTAAGGATGCGAAAAGGCATTGTGAGGTCATTGTGCTTAAAGGACATACCAAGAAACTAGGCCATGGGCACATCCCTCATGGGTTTAGCCATATCAATAACTGGGGCAAGACATAACCAGTCCAGATTAGGACAAGTAGCATTGGGGGAATGGTTGATTTTCAGATGTGAGGCAATACTCCCAACAAGAAGTAAATTGAAACACCCTGAACCTTAGTGTCAAAAACTCCAAAATCATAGGATATATTATGAATATTGGAGTAAAATTCTCAGACCATGCTCACAAAAGCATACCCCAAATCAATAAAGACTCTAAACCAACCCATTTTTTAAAAAAATTTCTTTGATAAAAGCATTTTCTCTAGACAATTAAGAAAAATTAACTGGGCATTCTAAAAGAAAAGGTTGGTGGGAGAAGACGATGTTAAAGAGTTCTTTACCTTCTTTGATGAAGAGATTCGGAGAAGAAGGAGCTGATCAAGAATTGACCTAATGAGAGACATTTGGTTGGGAGGGAACCCTATACTGGTAGAGGACATCTTCTTCTTCGCAAGCGGAGACTTGGTGGTGCTTTTCAAACATGAGTGACTAAGGCATTTGGTGGGTCTAGTTTTGGCTATGGTAGTTGAACGGAGAGATCACCGAGAAGAGGGTTTTGAACAAAACAACCATGCGAAGAGAGAGAGATAAAGGAAAGAGTGACTAGGAAGGTGCAGGGTTGTAATGAATGACCGGTGGAGAAGGTTAAGGTTTTGGTATAGGTGAAAGAGATAGAGGTAGCCAAAGGGTTTTCATGGGAAGACGAGCATTAAACCTCTAAGAGCAGAGGGTTTCTGAGGGTGACTCTTGATTAAACCCTCACCTAAATTTATGTCTATCTCCTTCCCAACACACATCATTAACAATGATGAGAAAAAAATTTGAAAACCATAAATCCATTAAACATGATGGATCATACTATCTCTCGTCAAACCCAAAGTATTACCCAATTAAATTGTGCCACACACACCCAAAAAAAATCAACTGGCGGCACCATTAATTTTGACAATAAAGCAAGCACTCCACCATATACACACATAAACACCTGTATATACATTATGTATATATAGAAAAGCAATTAGCCAATGGTGAGATGCCATCAATGTACCTTATCCTTGAAAATAAGCTCTCACTACTTATATTGATTCTAAAATGCTCCCATTCGCTAAAAATCAAAATTAATCAAAACATATAAAATGCTAAAGGATTTCACAGACAAGGTAGCCATAAGAGAGAGAGTAGTGGCAACATAAAAAAAAAAAAACTATACAATACCATTACACTAGCAAAGTAACCTACTACCAATACTTGTATTGCCACAATAAAAAAAAATAATAACCAAGGTAAATATTTAAGAGCAAGCTAAGAGATAAAGTCATTAAATGGCAAGAAACTTAATCTTATACACACGTAGACTTTCGAAACGCTATCACAACTTGCCAATGAAAAACACTCCAAGAACCATATCCAAAAATAGTATTGTCACAATGAATTTATTCTTTTTGAAACAAACAATTAAGGCTATGAAAATTCTTTAGCTTTAAAACTACACAATGTGTTAATCAAGCAACAAAATATCGAATTTTTAAAACATATAAAAACTTGATATGTATGAACATAATTTATCAATGACATATTGTCCAAATTCTTGAAAACTTCTTTAAGAAATACATAAGGAATTGAGTAGCATTTCTAATGGCATATCAATTTCACATAAATGTCTCACACTAAACTCAAACAATATCTCAAGACATTGTACTAGTTGTAGTATGACATTTAAATTTTCTAGGAAATGTCTACATGGAAGTCAAACCAATCAATTGCCCAACAAACTATAATAATTTCCCATTTTGAGATAGAAGAGATTGGCATTGCAATTTGATTTAAATAATCATTTTCTCTCCAAACAAAGATGAATTTAATAAGTGTCATGTGATAATGGTTTTCACACATCTTGTTTTAATATTTTTTTCTCCCATACTCCTTTTCATGTAATGTAGAGACTAAGATGGTAACCCTTTTTATCACAAAAATAAAGAGAGAAATACAACTTATTCTATACATTCAACATTGAATAATTGGGATAGAAAATTATGGGCAAATTGATTATAGGTTAATCGAAGGTAGTCATTACCCTAGGAATTTAAGAAAGGTACCATCTCAGTTAACTAAATGTTCGATATCAAACGAGTTAAAGAATGAAATAAGTTTGTGACCATAATAACACATCTTCAAATGTATTCTCTATTCGCTATGAATTTTAAAGAATTCCTTAAGAACCAGACAATAGCCAAGGATTCAAAATATAAACACATATCAAATTCAAATATACTCCTACTCATTCAAATATTTCATAGCTTAAACAACACAAAATGATCTTATTAACATAGTTAATCTCATAGCCATAATTGTAAGATCATTTATTTAAATTTCATTGAAACAAAATTATTTAAGGAGTATGACTCTTAGAGATGAACGTGGATATTCAAATCTATAAGCTTCTAAAGGTTTTGTGAACATGTCAACAAGTTGTCTATCAATAGGAATATGTTCCAAGTTAACAAATGTCTCTCAACAAAGTTTCTAATGAAGTGATGTCTTATGTCAATGTGTTTTGAGCATGAGTGTTGAACAAGATTTTTGGAGATATTGATTGTACTCAGATTTATCATAAAACAATAACATAGTACCTTGATCAATTCCATAGTTTGAAAGCATATGCTTCATCCATAAAACTTAAGAACAACAACTCCTGGCTACAATGTACTTGGCCTCGGCTGTTGAAAGAGAGATTAAATTTTGTTTCTTGCTATGCCAAGCCACCAAGATACCTCCGATGTAGAAACATCCTTCGAATGTCCTTTTTTGATCATCACAGCACCCTGCCCAATCTGCATTTGAATACAAGTAATTTCTGAAGAAGAACCATTAGAAAATCAGATGTCATAGTCTAGAGTCCCATTTATATAACGAATGATTCGTTTGATAGTTGTCAAATGAGACTCTTTGGGATAGGACTAATACCTTCCTATCCCAAATGTCTACACTAAATGTGATGCCTGGACAGCTAATAGTTAAGTACAATAGGCGAACAATCATACTACAATATAAAGTTTGATCAACACTTTTTCCAGATTCATCCTTGTTCAATTTCATAGTTGTGCCCATGGGAGTCCTAGCACGTTTACTTGTAGAGAGTCCAAACTTTTGAACCAAATTTCTTACATAATTGGATTGAGATATAAAAATACTATGTTTTAATTGTTTAATTTGTAAACCTAAGAAAAAATTTAGTTATCCTATCATACTAATTTTAAATTGACTTTTCATGAGTTCAACAAATTTTAAGGCATGCTTTTCAAAAGCAGAGCCAAAAATAATGTCATCCACATAAATTTGAGCAATGGTGATATGCTTGGAATCGTTACGAATGAACAAATTCTTGTCTACACTACCCCTTGTGAAGTTAGATTCAACTAAAAAATTGGTAAGTCTCTTAGACCAAGCTCTGGGAGATTATTTTAAACCATAAAATGCCTTGTTTGAGCGAAAAACATAATTGGGATACTTTAAGTCGATGAATCCTTTGGGTTGCTCAACAAAAATTTCTTTTTGTATAAACCATTTAAAAAGGCACTTTTCACGTCTATTTGACAAAGTTTGAATCCTAAGTAACAAGAAATGGCTAACAATATCGAATTGATTCTAGTCTAGCCATGGGTGCAAAAGTTTCATCGAAGTCCACTCCTTCTATTTGAGTATACCCTAATCTTACTAGTCTGGCTTTGTTTTTGACAATGATACCAAATTCATCAGTTTTGTTTTTAAAAATTCATTTGATCCTTATAACATTAACATCACTAAGTTTAGGCATAAGTTCCCAAACCTCATTTCTAGAAAACTGTTCCAACTCTTTATGTATGGTATTTATCTAATGAGAATCAAGAAGAGCATCTTTAACATTTTTTAGCTTAATGCATGAAGTATAACACAAGTAAGTTATCTCATTACAAACTTGCTTCCTAGTTTTCAGAGGAGTTATTACCTTACCAATGACTTGTGTTAATGGATGGTTCAATTTTACCCTAGAGGAAGGATTAAGAGATAAATGCTGATCTTCATCCTCGTTTTCTTCTTCAGCATCTCTTTATAAATCTCTGCTAAGCTCATCTTCAATTTCCGCCACTTTTTTCTGACCCTCGAACACGAATTCTTCTCGCGCACATATTGTGAACTCTTGTTCATCCTCATTTGAATTATGCTTCAAATAGAATTAAGAGGATCATCATCAACAACAACATTTATGGATATTGTGACAGTAGAATGTTTCAAATTGAATACTCTATAAGCTTTACTGTTTGTGGAATAACCAATAAATATCCCTTCATCATATCTAGCATCAAATTTACCTAGGGACTCTCTATCCTGATAAATATAGCACTTGCTTCCCTAAATGTGAAAATATTGAACATTTGATTTCTTACCATTCCAGATTTCATCTGATTTGGCTTTAGTTCCCCTTCTTACAAAAACCATGTTACTAATATAACAAGTAATGTTTAAGGCCTCAGCCCAAAACTTCAATGACATTTTCTTACAAAGTAACATAACTTTTGTCATTTCTTGGAGAATATTATTCCTTTTAACAACCCCATTTTGTTGAGATGCTTTAGGAGTAGAGAATTCATGCAAACTGCCACATCCATTACAAAAACTAGAAAATTCAGAATTTTCAAATTCTTTTCTATGATCACTTCTCAATCTAATCATTCTACCAATCTTAACACCTTTTTTCATTTTGGAGTCTATTATATAGAGATGCAAAAGATTGAAAAGTATTTGATTTTTTTTCTCAAAAAATTTATCCAAGTATATTTGGAATAGTCATCAACCATAGCTAAAATGTATTTTTTGCCACCTAAACTCTTAGTCCTAATAGGACCCATTAAGTTAACATGCACAAGTTCTAAAATAGAAAAGTAGCTGTTATGTTGGTCTTTTTGTAAATAGCCTTTGTTTGCTTCCCTTTTTGACGTAGCCCACAAACAACTTTCTTGACTTTTGCAAGCTTTGGCAACCCTTTCACAATATCGGACTTAGATAAACTTGCAAGATCTTTGTAATTAACATGTCCAAGTCTTTCATGCCAAAGTTTAGTGGTGTCATCCTGTGCAACATTGCAAACCAAACTTCCATCAGTTAAAAGTCCATAACAATTAACCTCAATTCTAATTCCCTTCAACGCTGCATTGCTATTTTTATCTAGAATTGAGCATTCATCTTTATCTAACATAACATTATACTGTGAGTCATAAATTTGCCTAATGCTAATCAAATTTACTTTTAAGCCATCAACATGTAGGACATCCTTGAGTCTAGGAAAACTTGGACAATCGACACATCTAATTCCAAGAATCTTAGACTTACTACCATCACCAAAAGTAATCAAACCTTTATCATCATCTTTCAAAGAGGAAAACATGGACTTAACACCATGCATATGCTTAGAGCATCCACTATTCAAGTACCACATATTTGAACTTTGTGTTCTAAAAGCTATGTAAGCAACAAAACATTTTAGATTATTGTATCTAATCCATGCTTTTCTAACTTCATTTTTAGAAGAATTCTTGCCTTTGATATGAGTTTTCATGATGGTCTTGGTATTGGATTTAGACACTCCACCATTGTAGTTATTTCTATTTAGTTTGAATAGAGCTCTTTTGTCCACATAATCATGAAATTGAAGACCACTGAATCTATTAAATAAAAAATCTTTTCCTTTGAGATCTCTGTTAGGATTGACTTTGGATTTGACATAATCCAAAGGTAACCCATATAGTTTATGACAATGTGGTCTTATGTGAACCCTTATTCCACAATGATGGCATACGGAAACAAATTTTCTAGTATGCTGAAAATTTGAGGTATACAAATTAGATTTAACAAAATAATTAATTACCGCCATAACCTAAAGAGTAGTTGGAATAAGTATTACCTTTAGCATGATTCTTCGCCTTACTTGTACCAAGGATTACTTTCTGTTGAAAACTCTGACTCTCTTTTAAATTTTTCTTAGAGCTTCTACTTTCAACATTTGAAGCACTTGGAATGGAGTGGGAATTTTTTAATTTATTCTTCAATTTCTTTTCTTCATGAGGTTCAACCCCATCATTTGTTGCAGGTACAAATTTGATTGGTCTATTTCCTTAAATTTGATTAGTCCATTTCCTTGAATTGAAGATGTTGAAGATTACTTTGTACATCCACATCCAGTTCTATCATTAGGGCACCTTTGAGCTTCCAATATATCTTCTAGCTTCTTGGTACCGGCATCCCACTTCTTTCTTTAATGCTACATTCAAGGATGTTAATCTTTCCTCATTCTTTTCAAGGCCTCAATCATTCTTTCTAACTCAACAACTTTGGACTTATGACTTTTAACTTCACTCCCTAAACTCTCTTTCTCATTTTCAACACTATTTAGTTTGGAAAGTGCTTTACCATTATGTTGTAAGAGTCAAACATTGTTGGTACAACTCATTATATTTATCTTGCAACACATCAAGTTTCTCTTGAGTGTCTTCCTCGCATTCTAAATCTAAAGTGTCACTCATATCATTTTCACCAAGGCTTTTCTGAGAATCACCAATTTTAGAATTTTTCTTTGGGGAGAATTCATCGGCTTTCAACATAAAAGCTAAGACATTTGAAGAGTCATCCTCAAATCCTATTGAATCATCCTCAACTTGGTCCCCTTCACTCTTTTAATCATCTTCATTATCCCATAAAGCAGTAAAGAATTTCTTGTTCTTTCTCTTCATCCTATTTGCGCATTTATAGGTGACCATACCCCTTACATTCAAAACATTGCTTATCTCCAAGTTTTTTTTGCTTCTTGTCATTTTTTACCCCTTCTACAACTTTTTTCTTCCCTTTGTAGAACTTAAATGAATTGTTAAGAGGAGGTTTCTTAGAAAAGCTTTTCAATCTCTT
Source organism: Vitellaria paradoxa (assembly GCA_019916065.1). Taxonomy (NCBI): domain Eukaryota; kingdom Viridiplantae; phylum Streptophyta; class Magnoliopsida; order Ericales; family Sapotaceae; genus Vitellaria; species Vitellaria paradoxa. The sequence continues at coordinate 42,218,203 of CM034238.1, forward strand.
AATAATGAAGGTAATATCATCGGCACTTATTTTAGAGGTGTTAATTTCTTCATTTTCATCTTCACAGATTGAGCTCAAGGTGATTCCTTTGTTTCTCTTGTCGTTCATATTTATTTTGTATGTTTGCAGTGACCTTACTAACTCTTCAACCTTCATTTGATCTACACATTTGCTCTCCTTAATAGCTTTTACTTTTGGTTGAAACCTATGAGGTAAGGACTGAAAAATCTTGCAAATAATCTTCGATTGAGGATAAGTTTTTCCAAGATTTATTGAAAAAATTCACAATATCACTGAGCTTTATATAAAATTGATTAAAAGTTTCATTCTTAGCCATTTGAATTACCTCAAAAGCCATTGTGAGTCTCTACAACTTTGTTATTTTCATCACTGTTGTTTCTACATAAGTAACTTGGTGGATATCCTAAGCTTCTTCTACTACTTCACAGTTAGAGATTCTTCTAAAATCGTCTTGAGATACACTGTAGAAAATAGCATTCAAAGCTTTGTTATTCTACCCATCAACTTCATTATCTATAGCTGACTAGTCCCTCTTTACTGATTAGACTTAAATTGTTTCACATTTATATATTTAATTACACCTTTACTTAGCACATAAATGATATAAATATTTATGTTTTGTGCAGAATCCATTCCCACTACTCAAATTTGAAGCATGTGTTGATTTTATACACAAAAAAAAAGAAATCTGGCCATTTTGAGGATATAAAGGATGAAGAATTTTCATTTGCATTCAACACAAGAGGGTCAAAATCTTTAGTTTAGAGTTTTGGAAGCAGAGGACCATATTCGGATACGTAGATTGGCATATTCGAATATTGTTGGTGACTGAATTACATTCTGGAAGGAAGTGCATATTTGAATATAGATTTAAAGCATTCGAATGATCGGATATATCTTAGTAACAGATTCCACGTGACTATAACCTCTCCATGTGACATGATCCTGAGATCAAGGAATGGCAAATCTGTAATTTAGGGAGGAATTGCATAACGGAATGAGGAATTTTTGGAAGGAACGAGTGGAGAGAGAAGTAGTGGACATTACAACCGACGCACATACACACAGGAGGCGAGAAAGAGAGAGATATAGGGAGAGAGTGAGCTTTGTTTTTCTAAGTGTGCTGTAGCTTAGGTTTTGAGTCTTCAATTTTCATTTCCGATTTCAATTGCTGTAAATAGATTTCAATTGCAATTAAATTTCAGATTTCAATGTCTCAATTTCATCTTTCTATTTTTGTTTCTAATTTTCTGAATATGAGCGGCTGAGTATTTCTTGGGCCAAGGCAAGGGCAATGTCCCTTTCAATGAATCTCAAGATGCCAAGCTTCATGATTTCACTTTGAGTCCTTTAATTAATAATTCAATTTGCATCTGAACACTTTAGGAATCATTGATTCAAGACTTGATTAACACTAATTTGTATATCTTATCGAGAAGGTCATAGGTGTTGCTTAACTTAAAACCCTCATGACAATCTTGCATGTAGGTTGCTAGACCTAGAACTCTTATTGTTCTTAAGATATGTTATGCACATCAAGTGTTTGATCCATAGTTTGTTTCAATTGAATTTAAATTTCTTAAAATCAGAACAAATTGAATTGGTAACCTATATTCCAAATCAGATTTTCATTTCTGTTTTACATTCTTGTGAGCCTTTGTTATGCTAATCAAATCCATTAGATGCAACCACTCATTTGCTCCCTAGATCCTTGTAGAAATGACCTGGTGTTCACCAGTTTATTGTGCTTCAACTACACCTTGCACTTGGGGAGGTTTGACTTAATTTTCCTTACTCAACACTTTTAAAATCTAAATTTACATCTGCATTTACATTTAAGAGTAAGGTATTTAAGCAACGACAAGCACGATTTTGGCACCGTTGTCGGGGATCTTCGAGAAGCATTGGTGTCTTGAATTTGTGAAGCAATTGGCAGCAAGTCTCACCCCGATCTTCAACAACAGAGCCACTCAACTTGCTGGGTAATTTTGTTCCATCTTTGTTTTTATTTTTGTAGGTATTAGTTCTTAGTTTTAGTGAAGAAATTGCTGCATCTGATCTCTGAATTTCTGATTTGATTTGCTGTGAATCTGTTACAGAAAGAATAAGGCTAAAATTTTGTGTGAATTGGTGGATAATTGTGAAGTTTGGAGGTTAGGTTGGAATTAACTCAAATCTGAATTTCTGTACATGTTTTTAAGGTCTGGTAGATTAGTTGGAATTAATTTTGAAGTTCATACTCCATCATCTCTTGCTGAACTAATTGAATCTGTATCATCTAGTACACCAGCTGAATTTTCTGTTGCACAAATGGACCTACCATTACCATCTGCTTTACCAGAAGGAAGTGTTCAAGGAGAGAATGATTAAAATGATCAAAATATTCTCAGACCTCTCTGTGAATACCTTTATCCAGCTAGGCAAACAACACCTTCTTGCATCATACTTCCACATGGACATTAGAATTTTAATTTTAAACCCGGTACAATTCAGCTTTTGCCCACTTTTCATGGCATGGATTCAGAAAATCCTTACATGCATATGAAAGAATTTGAGGATGTTTGTGGAACTTGTATGGATAGAAATGCTAATGAGGATATGGTTCGTCTCAAGTTGTTTCCATATTCATTGAAAGATAAAGCAAAAATGTGGTTGAATTTACTTGAGCTTAGATCCATAGGAACTTGGAAAGAAATGCAAACTAAATTTTTAAAGAAGTATTTTCCAGCAAATAGGACAGTGATTCTTCAACAACAGATCATGAATTTTGTGTGCTTAATGAGACATTTGCACAAGCATGGGAAAGATTTAGAGAATTGTTACATGCTTACCCTCATCGTGGTTTTGAATCTTGGCAAATTGTCAATTTCTTTCACAATGCATTGACTCTCAATTTGAAAATGCTTGTTGCAACTATGTGCAATGGTGAATTTTATGATAAGATTGCTGAAGAGGCTTTGCATTTCTTTGATTCACTAGCTGAAAATACTAAACAGTGGGAGGTAGTCTCCCCATCTTTTTCTGAATTTTCTGACAGATCAAATGCTAGAGGCAAATTCCATCTCAGTGAGACAGATGATCTTGGAGCTCGGCTGGCTGCATTGACAAGGAAAGTTGAATCATTGGAGCAAAAGAAGCAAGTAGTTAAGGAGAATGAAGTGAAGTGTGTGCTATGTGAAACTTCAGATCATAGGATAGATGACTGTCTTACACTTCTAGCTTTTAAAGGGGTCTTTTATGGTCAAGCAAATCCCACACCAACAGCAAGACCTTTTAATCCAAACCAGGAGGTGAATTCTTATACTCAAGGAAACCCATGTTTGAATACCTACAATTCTGGGTATAGAAATCATCATAATCTCTCTTGGAAAGCTGAGGCACAAAATCAACAATACCAGCCCCAACAACCATTTCCACCTCAATCATTTCCTTCCCAACCTTTCCAACCTCAACAGAATACCAATTCTTATCAACCACCTTATAAGAGATCATTGGAAGACACATTGCAGCAATTTATGTAAGGGCAAATTGGAACCAACAATCAAAATTCAAGGTTCCAAAAGAAAACAAATAGAGCAATGGATGACATTCGAAGTCAATTATCAAAGCTCACTCAAGCTTTAACTATAAGGGAATCGGGAAAGCTACCATCTCAGCTAAAACCGAATCCTACAGGCCAAGTACATTTCAGTGAATCATCATCTGCAGGTGCTAATGAGAATTTAGAGCATGTACAAGCTGTATCAACTTTGAGAAGTGGAAAATGAATTGTGAAACCAGACTACATTCCACAAGAGGATGAAAATGAAGGAGATATGAAGGAGAATAAGGAGCAGTTGGAGAGCAACATGCTGCACAGCAGAGCAGAATTTGAGCAAAAGCAGAATTTTAGCAAAAATGAGCAAGAAATTAGAATTCAGAGGGAAGAACAGGTAATTTTTGGTAATAAAAATGAAATTTCTGAAAATAAAATCAAAGTTTTTGATGAAAAATAGCTTGAAAAGAGTGAAAAAGTTTCTGAAAATGAAAAGATTTCAAGAGAAAACCAAATGGACATATTTGAATTTGTTCCAAAACTTCCTTTTCCTCAAAGATTGAACAAAAGCAAGAAAGAGAATTTGAATTCTAATATCTATGAGGTTTTCAAACAAGTCAGAATTAATATTCCTTTACTTGATGCCATTAAACAAAATCCATCTTATGGAAAATTTTTGAAAGACTTGTGCACTGTGAAAAGGAAAATGAATGTCAAAGAAAGAGCATTTTTAACTGAACAAGTGAGTTCCATTTTACAATTTAAAACTCCACCCAAGTACAAAGATCCAGGTTGTCCTACTATTGCTTGCATCATAGGGGATAAAAAGAGTAGATCAGACTTTGTTGGATTTGGGTGCAATTGTCAATTCCTTACCTTTCACTGTTTACCAAGAGCTTGGTTTAGGTGAACTTAGACCTACTAGGGTGAAATTACAACTAGCAGATAGGTCAGTCAAAGTCCCTAGAGGTATTATGGAGGATGTTTTAATTCAAGTGGAGCATTTTGTTTTTCCCGTGGACTTTATAGTGCTGGACACTTAGCTTATTCAAGGGATGCAACCAGCTATCCCTGTCATCTTAGGGAGACCATTTTTAGCCACCTCAAATGCCTTGATCAATTGCAGAATTGGAGTCATTAAGTTCTCTTTTGGCAACATGACAACTGAGAAAAACATCTTCAAAGTGACAAAACAGCTTAGTGATTATGATGAGTCAGTGGAAATTGGTTTGATTCAAACTCTCACTCAAGAGCACTTTGATAGGGAGTATTTTAATGATCCATTAGAGAGAGCTCTAGTGAACAGTGAACAGGTTGAATTTCTTGATGATTGTGACTTGGAGAGCTGTGATGAGCAAAATTTTGAGCAAAATTCAAGTTCTGTTATGTCAGTGCACAGATGGAGACTTGGTTTTGAACCTTTAGAGCTACCAATAGTCAAGTCTCAGCCATCTTTTGAAAAGCCACTCATACCTGAAAGAAACCTCTACCTAGTGACTTGAAATAGGTGTTTTTGGGTGAGGGAGAGTCTTATCTAGCTGTCATTTCTTCTCAGCTGAATTTTGATCAAGAGAATAGATTTGTTGAGGTCTTGAGTAAGCATAAAAGTGCCTTGGGCTAGACTATTGCAGACCTGCAGGGAATTAGCCACTGATTTACACTCTTAGGATATCTTTGGAGGAGAATGTCAAGCCCATTAGGCAAATGCAAAGAAAGCTTAATCCTAACATGAAAGAAGTGGTTAGAAGGGAGGTAATTAAGCTGTTGGATGCTAGAATTATCTACCCCATTTCAGATTCTAAGTGGGTTAGCCCAACTCAAGTAGTGCCTAAGAAATCTAGAGTGACTCTTGTAAAGAATAAGAGGGATGAATTGGTTCCTATGCGCATCCAAGCAGGATGGCGCATGTGCATAGAATACAGAAAATTGAATGCAATCACAAAGAAGGATCATTTCCCTCTTCCATTCCTAGATCAGGTATTGGAAAGAGTGGTAAGGCAGGCATTTTACTGTTTTCTAGATGGGTATTCTGGTTATAATCAGATTGAGATTGCATTAGATGACCAGGAAAAGACTACGTTCACATGCCAATTTGACACATTTGCATATAGGCGTATGCCTTTTGGTCTTTACAATGCTCCTGCAACTTTTCAGAGATGCATGATGAGCTTATTTAGTGACTTTGTGGAAAAATTCCTTGAAGTGTTCATGGATGACTTTTCAGTTTATGGGAGTGATTTTGATGTGTGCTTGGGAAATTTGGAGAAGGTTTTGACTAGATGTGAGGAAAAGAACTTGGTTTTAAATTGAGAGAAATGTCACTTTTATGGTGACTCAAGGTATAGTTCTTGGTCACATAGTGTCTACTAGGGGGATAGAGGTGGATAAGGCCAAAGTGGAAATAATTCAAAATTTGCCCACCCCTAAATGTGTTAAAGATGTTAGATCATTTTTGGGTCATGCAGGTTTCTACAGGAGGTTCATTGCTTCTTTTAGTGCCATAGCTAGACCTCTATGCAACCTGTTAGCTTAAGATGTTCCCTTTGATTGGACACCCGAGTGTCAAACCTTATTTGACAGGCTTAAAGGCTTACTTACTTCAACTCCAATATTGCAAGCACCTGATTGGACCTTGTCTTTTGAGTTGATGTGTGATGCTAGTGACTATGCCATTGGTGCAGTCCTAGGCCAGAGGAAGGAAAAGAAACCACATGTGTTGTATTATGCTAGCAAGACTCTTAGTGATGCACAAAAGAATTACACAACCACTGAGAAGGAGCTTCTAGCAGTAGTCTATGCATTGGACAAGTTTAGGTCATACCTTGTAGGTTCTTATCTCGTTGTATATACTGACCATGCTACACTAAAATACCTATTGACCAAACCTGATGCCTAGACTCATTAGGTGGATTCTTTTACTTCAGGAGTTTGAATTAGAGATCAAAGACAAGAAATGGGTTGAAAATGTGGTAGCTGACCACCTTTCCAGGATTCCAAATCAGGATTTAGCATCATTTGATCCTCCCATAAATGAAACCTTCCCCGATGAACAATTGTTCCATGTGGACTCATCTAAGCTACCTTGGTTTGTAGACATAGCTAATTACTTGGCTACAGGTCTAATACCCACTCATTGGACTAAGTTGGATAAACATAAGTTCTTTAGGAATATGAGGCATTTCTTCTGGGATGATCCATACTTGTTCAAGTATTGCTTAGATCAAGTTATTAGAAGATGCATTCCTGAGAGTGAGTGCCACAGTGTCATTACATTTTGCCATACTCTAGCCTGTGGGGGTCACTTTTCTACTAGGAAGACTGTGGCTAAGATTCTACAATGTGGACTGTATTAGCCTACCATGTTTCAAGATGTGCATGCATTTTATGTTGTATGTAATAGATGCCAGAGGCTTGGCAGCCTCACTCGGAGGAACATGATGCCACTTCACCCCATTTATGTGCTTGACATCTTTGATTGTTGGGGGATGGACTTCATGGGATCATTTGTGAATTCATTTGGTCATGAATATATCTTTGTGCCTGTTGATTATGTTTCAAAGTGGGTGGAGGCTATCCCAATTAGGACCAATGACCACAAGGTAGTTATCAAGTTTTTGAAGGAGAATGTGTTCTCAAGATTTGGAATGCCAAAAGCAATGATAAGTGATAGAGGAACACATTTTTGTAGTAGGCATGTGGGTCTTTTGATGAGAAAATATGGGGTAATGCACAAAGTAGAAACATCTTACCACCCTCAAGCAAGTGGACAAACCGAGCTTGCCAATAGGGAGATTAAGTGAGTCATTTAGAAAACTGTGAATCCAAATAGAAAAGATTGGTCTTTGAAGTTAGTGGATGCACTTTGGGCTTATAGGACGGCATACAAGACTATCTTAGGCATGTCACCTTATAGGATGGTGTATGGGAAATCTTGTCATTTACCTGTGGAATTGGAACATAAAGCCTTTTTGGCAGTGAGGCATTTCAATGAGAGCATTACTGAATCAGGCCTTCAAAGAAAGTTGAAATTAAGTGAACTTGAGGAAATTAGGAATGATGCATTTGAAAATGCCAAAATTTCCAAGTATCGAGTGAAAAAGTGGCATGATGCACACATCAAGAAGAGAGAATTGTTTGTGGGACAAAAAGTCTTGTTGTATGATTCTAGGCTGCATTTATTTCCAAGAAAACTTAGATCTAGATGGACTGGTCCATATGTGATTAAGAAAATCACTGAATTTGGGGCTGTGGATATTAAAAATCCTACTTCAAGGAATGTGTTTAGAGTGAATGGGCATAGGCTTAAGGAATATCATGAGAGCTTGGTAGCTGAAATTGAGAGTTGAGATCTTGAAGATCCCCCAGAATATGGCTGATTGGTAAGGAAATTCTACTACCTGTATCATAGTAGTATAGTTTTCTTTTCATTTGTTCTTTCCTTTTAATTAAAAAAAAAAATTTGCAAGTTCTAACAGTTAGTTGCAGCATTCAAGTAAGTAGTTCTCAATGGAGGAAAATGAAGAATCTGGTTTATGGAACAATTTTTCTCAAATATGAACTGAATTGGTAAGGTTCAAGAGGTATGAACATGTCTAAAATTGGTTTTCAACTTCTTTTACCTATACTTGTCACTATTAAGCTTTGTATCTGTGAACAAGCTGGGGGGAAATTGGCCAAAGCAATTGGACAATGAGCTTTTAGTAATTCTCACAAGTTAACTATTCATTAATAGACCTCAGGTATCTTATTTTCTCAACATTTTTCTCTTTAAGCTTTCCACTTGATACATTGAGGACAATGCATGGTTTTAGTTAGAAGGGACATAATATGAGATTGCTGGATAAATTGAAATCATGTCTTGATTGAAATTGACTAAAGGGAGTTGATTTGTCATACTTAGATTTATTTGAATTGGTTTTGTATTACTTGGGTTGAATGAGTTTCTTCTTTTTCCACTTTGAGCTTGCAAATGAAAAATTTGAAAAAAAAAAAAAAACAAATTGCAAATTTTGACACATTTTTTTAATTTTTTTTATTTTCTCTTTGCGTTAGATGTCATTAGATGTAAATATAGAGTCAAATTAGGTGATAAAATATGGTTTGAGTATTCCTAAGGGACTGTTATAAAATCTGGTCTTTGGACATTGGAGGTAGTATTTGCTGATGGGCCCTATTCGAATATAGGCCTAGGTATTCGAATATAGGTCTAATCTATTTTGTCCTCAGACCAAATTTATGTTAGCAATTTATAAGGATGTTTCAAATCTGTTTTGTCGAGCTAAGATAGAAGAACTTGTTTTGATAATTGTTTGACTTTGTCTACTTTTGTTTTGCTGATGGCTTTTGTTGAAAATTGGATGAAAACTTGCAAATTGAATGAATGATAGGCCAGTTGACTTGAATTTGATCAGTGTCATTTGCATAAATTAGATTAGTAGAGTTTAAATCTTGGAATTTTAAAGATTTGTTCTGCTTGCCTCGTGTTTTAAAGCTGAATGGTTGTGAATGAGTACAATTTGAAACTAGTTTGCTCAACATTTATCTTGATGAATGAATTTATGAATGAACATTGCATTTTATGGATTTCCAGCTATAGTGGAGACTTAGACCTGAAGTGAGGTTTTTGAGCCTTAAGCCTTGTTCATGAGAGATTTACACTTACTCTAGGAGCTTTTCAAAAGCTTCAAAAATTTCTTCACTTCAGCTTCTTCAATAACTCCAAGTACTATGCTTTGTTTTTGGGTGTTTGTGAAATTACAGAAGAATTGAACTTGAATCTTGATTCTTAGCTGTAATGATTGAGTGGAATGAGACCATGGAAATGACATTAGGTTATCTTTTTAATATTTGAGCTTGTAGTACCTTTCTTTGATGAACATCACCTTTGTAACCAAGTTGAGCCTTAACAAAGCATTCATTTTTCTTTCTTCTGACCACATTATTCCTTTAACCACAATGAATGCTCTTTAGCCTTCCTAATATATTTTGGAATACATTGAAAGTAAGGGGGGAAAAGCAATGAAAAGAATTCCAGGATAATGGGAGTAAGAAAAGAAAAAAAAAATAAATGGAAGAAAATAAGAGTTTGGTGATATAGAAAAATCAAGGAAAAACACTTTGGTCATAAATTTCAACTTTTCAATTTCAGCTTCATATTTCAAAAAAAAAAAAAAAAAAGAAATTAAAAAAATAAAAAAAAAAAAAACAAATGTGAAAAAAAAAGTGGAGTAGGGATGTGATTTGGTAGAGCTGTGGAAAGGTAATGGTATGATGATTTCAGTGTTCCAAAATATTTTTGAACTCCTTATCCCTCCTTCAAATTACCTCATTACACCCAAATGACCCCATTACAACCCGATGCAAGTCCTAGTAGATCCATGGAAGGATTTTCATTCAACTGTGAAAGTTGGAAATTGGGAAAATAGGGTGAAAATTCTGAAGTAAGCTCACTGCACCATTCTTTCATGGAGTTATGCCAAGTCCTTTTCTTTCTTGAATAAAGCGTTATTGACTTTTGGATGCCACCTTCTAGATTTTGATTTACATTTACTCTTTAAAAAGGGGCATCTTGAGCGAAACCCTGTGTGTTCTATTTTCTTGTGAATGAATTCCAAGATGAGAATTGAAGTCAAAACTTAGGAAAGAAATAGAATGTAAACGTTCAGAATCAAATGAAATTCAAAGGATTTATGTTGAGTTGATGGAGTTAAAAGCCACTATTCTTTTACACTCAATTCACACACTTGGCAAGTTGCACATTTTTTATAAAATTTTGACTTATAAACTTTGCTTATGAAAATTTTTGCTCATGGTATTGATTGATTTTCTTGGACCACTGAAATATCATTCATTTGAAAATTGAGTGGATGTTTGTGGGTATCATCATTGCAAGCCCTCACGAGACTACACTCATCCACCAGGGGGGAACCTAGGGGTTAAAAAGGCTAACTATACGGACTAAGTATAGTCGTGATTTCCTACGAAAGTGGATTTGCTTTTTGTCTTTTCAAAAATAAAAATAAAATTTTTGTTTGTCTTCAATAAAGTAGCTCTTACATCTTTTATTATAGACATTACTAGGGACTAGTAATGTTGTAGTTGGGGGGTATGATTGGACTTAAATTGTTACACATTTATATATTTAATTACACCTTTACTTAGCACATAAATGATATAAATATTTGTGTTTGTGCAGAATCCATTCCCACTACTCAAATTTGAAGCATGTGTTGATTTTATACACAAGAGAAAGAAATCTGGCCATTTTGAGGATACAAAGGATGAAGAATTTTCACTTGCATTCAACACCAGAGGGTCAAAATCTTTAGTTTGGAGTTTTGGAAGCAGAGGACCATATTCGGATACGTAGATTGGCATATTCGAATATTGTTGGTGACTGAATTACATTATGGAGGGAAGTGCATATTCGAATATAGATTTAAAGCATTCGAATGATCGGATATATTTCAGTAACAGATTCCACGTGACTATAATCTCTCCATGTGACATGATCCTGAGATCAAGGAATGGCAAATCTGTAATTCAGGGAGGAATTGCATAACGGAATGAGGAATTTTTGGAAGGAACGAGTGGAGAGAGAAGTAATGGACATTACAACCGACGTACATACACATAGGAGGCGAGAAAGAGAGAGATATAGAGAGAGAGAGAGAGAGAGAGAGCTTTGTTTTTCTAAGTGTGCTGTAGTTTAGGTTTTGAGTCTTCAATTTTCATTTCCGATTTCAATTGCTGTAATTAGATTTCAATTGCAATTAAATTTCAGATTTCAATGTCTCAATTTCATCTTTCTATTTTTGTTTCTAATTTTTTGAATATGAGCGGCTGAGTATTTCTTGGGCCAAGGCAAGGGCAATGTCCCTTCCAATGAATCTCAAGATGCCAAGCTTCATGATTTCACTTTGAGTCCTTTAATTAATAATTTAATTTGCATCTGAACACTTTAGGAATCATTGATTCAAGACTCGATTAACACTGATTTGTATATCTTATCGAGAAGGTCATAGGTGTTGTTTAACTTAAAACCCTCATGACAATCTTGTATGTGGGTTGCTAGACCTAGAACTCTTATTGTTCTTAAGATATGTTATGCACATCAAGTGTTTGATCCATAGTTGTTTCAATTGAATTTAATTTTCTTAAAATCAGAACAAATTGAATTGGTAACCTACCAACTCTTTACATCTTGAGATTGATTTGGATTGGCATTGAACTTGTCTTGCCCAACCCTTTTACATCAGATTTTTAGTTAAATTCAACTCTTATTTTAGAAAATCATTTCACAAACCACCAATATTCCAAATCAGATTTTCATTTCTGTTTTACATTCTTGTGAGCCTTTGTTTTGCTAATCAAATCCATTAGATTCAACCACTCATTTGCTCCCTAGATCCCTGTGGAAATGACCTAGTATTCACCAGTTTATTGTGCTTCAACTACACCGTGCACTTGGGGAGGTTTGACTTAATTTTCCTTACTCAACACTTTTAAAATTTGAATTTACATCTGCATTTACATTTAAGAGTGAGGTAATTAAGCAACGACAAGCATTTACTTTAGGTGTGAGATCAATATGATCTACTGTTGGTGGTCTCTATTCATCATAACTAAATCCCAAATGCATTCATCAATGGATTTAATAAAGGTCTCATCCTTGCTTTCCAGCAGTGATAGTTAGACCCATCAAGAAATGGTGGCCTAACAGTTGATTGTCTTTTTCTCTGGTTATTTATGGATACTTCATGGACCTACTCTTAGACAAAAAGTCTATAAACACAAAATAGAGAGCACCCAAGGCTTTGATACCACTTGAAAGTCTCAAAATCACAAACTAGTATCTAATTAGACAACAATGGCCCCAATCAAAATGACAATGATGAATAAAATGAAAAACAAATCAACAATCATCCAAGGGGACACGATGATTTGTTGACAAGGGCAAAAACTCCTTTGAACTCAAAGGAGAAAACAATCTCAGATACTTAAGTGGATTAGACTAAAAATGTTCACTACGAAAAGAGAGGTTGCAAGCTACAAAAAAATTGCTTTACAAGTTTTCCTAATCACTACCCGTTGATCTACTTGCCTAAGACCCATCCTATCCTTACTTGCTAGACTTCCCACAATTAACCTCAACTCTTGAAGAAGACAACCTTCAATAGATGAAGAAGAAGCTCCCCAGTCTAATGTACTCTAACAGATCTGAGCAAAACCAAGGTAGATCTTTGCCAAAGATAGAATATGAGGTCATGGACCATTGATCCTTCAAGCCAACCGTCATCTTTTGGAGTTTAGCCTTGTTAAAGGTATGGGTGAGAGGTGTAAGGTCCAACGGTAAGGTTTGAGAAAAAGATATTTGCTATTTATATCAAAAGAAAAAAAGGGCCATAAATGTCATATAAGTGAGATTTAAAAATTTCGGATGGTGCGTAAGGGAAAAAACTTACAGGCACGAGATTCCCTTGAGGTTTGCTTGCGAGACATGCTTACAACACTGGTCCAGTGTTCCTACAAGCTTGCGGGCATGAGATTCTTCTAATTTACTCGCGAGGCATACTTGCACACTATTTTTTCTAAACAAGGTAGCAGACTTTCCTTTCTTCTTTGTTTCTTTTCCCAACCTTTGCATATGGTACACAACACTCTTTGGCTTGTGTTTGGTGAACCATTTACGCTAACTTGTGACATTTTCTAAAAAATAACTTAGTACAAATTACAACCAAATGTTTGCACAAATATTGCCAATTCAAAAGCTAACAAATATGACACTTACACAAGAAAATCTTAATTTAATTAGTAACTTGAATATGCTGAATTTAAGATTACAACGGTCCTATTTATAAAAGTAAAGTAAGACTAGTCCTTTACCAAATAGAAATTGACTTTCTAACTCTATAATAGAGTTATTCTTTAAAAACATTGAAAGAAAACTAAATTCTAATTTTATAGCGATTATAATACAGTCTTTGGCCCAAAAATGAAGACAAATAATTAAATAGAACTCTTAAATTAATCTTAAGCATGCATAATGTCCAAAACAAAATAGCAAAATTAAAAATTTTAAGTAGGTTCTAGACTTAACATCCAAATGATTGAACATGCCTCTGAACGAAAGCTGATTATGCTAAGGCATTCAAACATGATCAGGTAGACAGGAATAGATCCTAGCTCTACAATATATTGTCCTACAAGCCTATTTCTGTTCAAACAAAAATGTGGAAAAGACTCAGATCACTTTGAATCCTTTTTCACATTTGGACACTTTAATAAAGGCAAAAATTATACCATTACTAATCCTACATCAACACTCAACTTGTTTATGAAATGAATGAGTCAAACCAAGCATGAAAGTATGGCAAATATATAATTCCTCATCTCTGAAAATGAATTCATATTGACTTATCATGGCTCACGGGCCTGTTTGACTTTTTTAGTGAGATGTAAGTTCTTCCTATCCCAAATTGCTCTAGGTATTGAAAATGCTTTTTGAACTTTTAGGGCTTAAGATTTATGTCCATTTGGTTTTGAAAGAATATTTCTTTTATTTTTCTCATTATTATTCTGAGATCCAAAATTAAAAAAAAATTAAAGATCAACTTCAATGAGTTTTACATATTTAAGACTTGAAAATTAAGTATCATAAATTTTTGTTATCAATATATATAGGATAGAGACAATCTATAAAGCTCGTGGCACTCAAGTTAAATATGACCCTTAATTTCAAAACGATAGCAAGTAGATACAAAATTAAAAGCATGTCATAACTGTGTACCTTATATGTAAGACCCAAGAAATTCCAATGAATATCAAGTTGCAAGAGTGAGAGGAACGTGCAATACTTTGGAGCTTACACATCAACTTTTTGTAAAATTTGACCATCCAACCACCCATTCAAATTTCTCTAGTTCTTCATTTTCATGACTTTGTGAGAGTAAAATTATGTCTTCTTCTTTGAAAGTCATACTTTAAAACAAATGAAATAGAATTTCTTAAATTTCATTTCAATGAGGAATGTTGCAAATTTTTTTTAATGAGTACTTCATGTTTGAAATCTCAACAAATTAGAATTGCTCGTTTGCTATTACTTGATCATGTAAGGAGCATTCAAGTGCTCACTTAGTGTGGAGGGTTGAAATATACCAGTAGATTCACATAATCATGTCCTAATAAGTAGGTCTATTAATGGAGCAGATTTGGATCAAATTCATTAGATCTAGACTGATCCTGATCTAATTATAATGAATCCAATCTAGATTCAAAAGTAATCAGATTTGATTTGTAAGATCCAATCTAGATCTATATACCCGGTAGATCCGACTTGTTTTGAAAAATAATTTTTTTAAATCATCATTTTATAAAAAATAAAAAATTATATTTTAAATAAAATATTATATATATATATATATATATGTACAACAGCAAAAAAAAAAAAAAAAATTTGACAAATCATGATTAGTAAGTTGAGAATTTAATATTACCAAGTCTATTTTGTAAATATTTTCAAAGTCCTTAGCCCGGTTTGGAAAAGTATATTTACGAGTTTTCTGTTTACATTTACAGATTTTGAAAACTTGCAACAAAAACATATTTGTTATATTTGTTTTTTTTTTTTACATAAAAATGAAAACTTAAAAAAAATCGTAAATAAAAAAGCGTTTTCACTCTCTTTTCTTTTTTCTTTTTTTTTTGGTGTTGTAAACATTTGTCAATTTTAACATTTTGTTCATTCTTGTTGCATCATATTAAGATGAATTATTTCATTCAAATATTTTATTAAGCTAAACAATTTTTTAATAAATAAAATAATTTAACTAATTTAATTAACTAAACTAATATGGAATATATTTTAATAAATTATTCTTAATAAATAATATAATTAAATTAATCAATAATTGATTTAAATAATTAATTTGACATAGAATATATCTTATTAAATTATTTTTAATAAATAATATAATTTATATAATAACTGATTTATCTGATTGATTTAATATAAAAATATTTTATTAAATTATATTTAATAAATAGTATAATTATATTATTTTTACTGAATTAAATTATTTTAAATAAATAATATATTAAAACAATTAATAAATCATCATTTATAAAAATAAAAAATTATATATTTTATTCAATATATAAAATAAAAATATATTCTGTTAATTTGTACATTATTATGAACACTAATGCTTAGAGAATTAACAAATCAACTTTACCCTTATGATTTAGTTTTTGTCAACTATTTACCTTTAACTTCTAATAAAAAAACTAAAAAGATGTAAATTATAAATAAAGGTACATTGAGAAAACTGAAACATGCAACTAACACATGCTCTGTATATTTATATTTTTACATATTTATAGTTAAAAATAAATTTTTTAACAAATAATAATGTAAATAAAATTTTCTTTTAATTATTTTATTTTAAATTTTTTTAATTTAATTACAATGTAACTACTTAAAAATAAATGACATAAGCAATCTTACTTAATTGATATGCAAATTAAGTAGTATAACCTTTCATTTATATTTCATATATATATGTATATATAGTAGAGTAAAATAATTAAAATGATTTATTTTATTCCACATAATTTTTTTATTTTTTAAATATTTTCCAAATTTTATTTTTTTAATACTTTATTTTTAAAAATAATAGGTCAGGTAAATCATTCGAATCCAGATCTATTGGTTCTTGAACCCAACAAGGGATGACAATGAATCATATTGAAGTCGAGTATTGTCTAAAACATCCCCAAATTCGTCGGGTAAAAAAAAAAAAAAAAATACCTGGACTAGGTAAATACCTGACAAATATCTTTAACTAGCTACCATCTCCTAAACCATCGGATAATCAGATATCTATCAAGTAATTAGGTACTCATAACCTTTAAATATGAGATGGTTAAATCAAGAATAACGATTAAAAAATTCTTTGAATATAATAACTTTATAAGTAATTTTACATCTTTTTTTTTAACTAACCTAACCCAAGAAACCAAGTAACTATAAAAATTGTCTTTTAATAAAAGTATTTAAATATTTTTTTACTTAGTAAAATTTATTATATTACTTTTATAAAAAAAAAAAATCTCATATTTAATCTCATCTTACACTTTTATTGTACGTAAGTAAAAAAAGAAAAAACTTGTGTCCATTCATTAGATCGAGAAAATCTTAAGTCTAAAATAAATTATTTAGTATCAGAATTTTAAATTAATTGATATTAATTTAATGAACTCCTTTCTTTAATACAATATATATATTAATTTAGTATCCGAATTGACGATATTATTTGTATAAATTCGGGTATCTGATAATTTAGACTATTAATTAAGGAATTTAGACGAGCAATCAAGTAGTTCCCACTAGGTACCCAATAAGTGGGTAACTGACATGAGTAATTTGGGTGGTAATATCTATTAGTTATCTTATAATTAAGGTAATCAGGACGAGTTCAATTAATACTCGTCGAGTACATTACATTTAGTATCCCCATATCCATACCTTACAGTTATCTTTTTATACTCTAACCCACCTAATTACTCGAAAAATTTAAAATAACCACATTTATCTGATTGGTGTCGGATGAGTACCCGCCCGAGTAGGTTGAAATTGCCATTTCTAAACCTAACGGATCTAAATCTATTGGGTTACATATTTAATTAGACAAATTTAGTCTAATATTATTGGCAATGGTCCAAGTTAAATTTGAACCAAATCCGACCTATTGATAGACCTACTAATCAGCACTACAAACAAACTGAAGGAAAATAATTAGGGTTGTCAACATAAAAAATAATTAAAATAATTAATTATTTAGTTGGATATAAAATAATTAATTATTTAGTTGGATATAAAATAATTAAAAATTTAGCATAGAGACTAAATTATAACAAAATTAGAACCTTCTAATACCATTAGACCATATTGGTCACTTTTTATTCGGTGTGTAAAAGTGAGGTCAAATGAAGGGAGTGTTTGGTTTACAAACTTTTACCGAAAAAATTTTTTCCAAACTTTCTATTCGGTGGACAAAAGAGTGGTCAAATTAAGAGTGTTTGCTTTACAACTTCTACCCAAAAATTAATTTTCTTTAATTTTTCAATTTTCTTCAATTTTTTTATTAATTTTAAATAATTTTTACAAGTTTCTTTTAAATTTTTGTCAACTTTTATAAATTTTTACTAAACATTCTAACGTATCAACTTAGTAGTGTGCCAAATTGACAAAACTTTACACACTAAACAGCCCCAACACCAAACTCTTGTTTAGCCGCCGCAGCCCACAGGAACCACAAGTCATGGCCTAAAGAAAAAAATAATAATAATAAATAATAATAATGCATTTTTCCAAGCAAGTTGCTGACCAAGGACCCGTTCAAATGACCCACACATCTACAATCTATTCAAAACCCACAACCTAAACTTTTCTGCAATTGGTTATTCACAACTTATCTCTGATTATGTCTCTCCCATCAACAAAGCTTCCCTTCTCCTAATAGTCACCATTTTTATTTTTCCAATCGTTGTCCCCTCTGCAGCTCAATTGTCCTTCAACTTCAGCAGTTTCAGTCCGGACGACGACAGCATAAAATACGAGAGAGCTCACGCAGTAAACAACGTCATCCAACTCACCACAAACCAAGCCAACATCGGAAGAGCCACGTACGCGAAGCCAATGCAGCTTTGGGACAACGCTACTGGGAAACTCACAGACTTCGCCACCCAATTCTCCTTCGGCGTGGATTCCCAGAACAGAACCGGTTACGGCGATGGGATCGCCTTCTTCCTCGCGCCCGTGGGCTCCCGGATTCCAGACGGGGCGACGAAAGGGGGCGGCCTTGGCCTTGCAAATGATGATCGGAGACTGAATTCAACAGACAATCCTTTCGTTGCCGTGGAGTTTGATATCCATAAGAACGCTTACGATCCCGACAACGACCACGTCGGCATTGACATCGACTCATTGAGATCTGTTAAGAATATCACGTGGCGGAGTAGCGTTCGGGATGGGAAGGAAAACGAGGCTTGGATTCGTTACGATTCTAAATCGAAAAATCTGAGTGTTGTTTTCACCGGTTTTTTGAACAACGTCACCATCTTACAAGGCCTTTCCTACGTAGTTGATCTGAGAGATTACTTGCCGGAGCAGGTGGTTGTTGGCTTCTCAGCTGCGACAGGAAATGCCTCGGCGGTCACACAAACCATTCAGTCCTGGAATTTTAGTTCTACTCTACAGATCGATCAAAATGCAAGCAGGCCAAGTGCAAGCAATCCAGGCAAAATCAACACAGTGCTGGTGGTTGGATTGGCCGTGGGCGGAAGTGTTTTGGTTGGTGGGTTTGGATTGTTGGAAGAAATTTTGAACAATTGTATGTAAAGATTTGGAATATTAATTATATAAGAATAAAATACGTGGAAGCGTACCGGATTGTGATTGCTCTATCTTCAATTCTGAAAGATCGAAATTATTAGGGTTTGGTCTTCCTCTCTATCACAATCAATATGACGGCTATTAATGGGAACAATTGTCTGCATATTGTGAAGAGAGGGGACCTAACCATTATATAGAGGGGTGAACCCTAGCCTTACTGGGCCTTCCCATAAAAGGCCTGCAGTGGGCTTAATAATTGACCCACACTAACCGTATATCCTCATTATCCCTATTAGGTGCACATAAGCCCAACAAAATAGATCACAATAATATGTGCCTTATCATATACGTTCTCATCTTTAACTTGGTTCTAACCCGTTTTTGACAAAATAAAATTAATTAATGTATGCTCAACATATTAAAATTTCCAACATTCTTCCACTTGAGCAAACATTAATTATTCCTTTTAATTTAAAAAAAATTTAAAAATGACTCTCAGGTTAGAGACTATATGTGGCCACATTCCAAATCCAAGTAAAGATGAGAAATAATACCTAAAACAATCTCGTACAATAAGGTAATTAACATCGAACCAAGGCAGACATTACACTTATAACACATGTAATACTACTCATGATTACAAATATCAACGATCTTATCGACATGGATAAAATGAGGTAGTGTGGTGGAAATTAGCACTCAATAGGTAATCTCATAAATGTGCTAATCCCTTATCAGTCTAATTCTCTTTAGATATGCTCATCAAACAAGCAAGAGAATTCAAAGGTTTCAAATGGAAACCAATATGCCTTACACAAAATATCTCAAAAATAAGGTAAGACATATTCTAAAATGCTTAAGTAACAAGAACTTAAGACTTCAAATAAACATATATACAAAATCATGAATATATTCATGTACCAATGTTATCAAAAGAACATAAATGATAACTTTCATTCAATATCAATAAGAATGAGAAATTATAAGTCTCAACAATAAAAAAAAAAAAAAAAAAAACTGTTACATAATGTAAAGAAATAACTCCCACTAATCAAGTATATCAAAGGACTCTATAACAACCATGTTAGAAACATGCCTCTTAAAAACAATAGGCCTAAGTCCCTTGGTTAAGGGGTCTACCATCATCCGATCAGTATCAATATGCTCAATAATGATGTCTCATTTCTTTACCAAATCTCTAACAGATAAATATTTGATCTATATATGCTTAGACCCACTTAAAGATTTGTTGTTCTTGGAAAAGAAAACGGCCGCACTATTATCACAAAAGATCTTTAGTAGGTCTAGCTATAGAATCAATCACCTTAAGTTCTGAAATAAAATTTCGCAACCAAACACCATGAGTTGTTGCGCCAAAACATGCTATAAACTCAGCATGCATAGTGGAAGATGCTATAAGAGTAGTTTGCTTGACACTTTTCCAAGAAACAACTCCACCTGCCAGCATAAATATGTAGCCTGAAGTAGACTTTATGTCATCCACACATCCAGCTAAAATCTGAATCTGAATAACTTATAACTTCAAGATTGTCAACTCTTCTATAAACAAGCATATAGTTTTTAGTTTTTTGCAAATATCTCATAACTTTCTTTGCAGCTACCCAATGATCCATTCCAGGGTTCGAGAGATACCTTCCAAGAACACTCACAAGCGAAAGCTATATCCAGCCATGTACATACCTGTGCATATATGAGACTACCAATTGTACTGGCATAGGGTACATTCTGCATGGCTTTCACCTCAAGATCATTATTTGGACTTTGACTTTTGCTGAATTTATCTCCTTTCACAACTGGAACTTCACCAGGTTGACAATTTTGCATATTAAACTTCTCAATCACACGATTGATGAATCCCTTTTGAGAAAGCCCTAACATACCACGAGATCTATCACGAATAATCTCAATACCCAAAACAAATGAGGCTTCTCCAAGATCTTTCATATCAAAAGTGCTAGACAACAATAACTTAGTATCTCTCAGAAGACCCAAATTCAGTACTAGCAAGAAGAATGTCATCAACATAAAGAATAAGAAAGATAAAATTTCTCCCACTGACCTTGAGATATATGCATTAATCAACCCTTATTTTCAACAAATCTGAAAGAAGTGACTATTTCATCAAATTTCAAGTACCATTGTCGTGAAGCTTGTTTCAAACCATAGATGGACTTTTTTAACTTACACACCATGTGTTCCTTACCTTTTACCCTAAAACCTTCTGGTTGTGTCGTATAAATCTCCTTATCTAGATCACCATTCAAGAAAGCAGTCTTAACATCCATTTGGTGGAGCTCCAAATCAAAATGAGCTACTAAAGCCATGATAATCCTAAATGAGTTCTTTGAAGAAACAGGTGAAAAGGTCTCATTATAATCAACTCCTTCCCTTTAAGTAAAACCCATAGTAACCAATCTAGCCTTAAATCTCTCAATCTGCCCTTTAGAGTCCTTCTTAGTTTTAAACACCCATTTACAACTAATAGGCTTACAATCTATGGGTGGATCAACGAGCTCCCACACTTCATTATGTGCCATAGATTGCATTTCATCTGACATGGCATCCATCCACATGCTGGATTGAGGGCTCGAAACAGCATTAGCAAAACTCACTGGATCAATTACAGGACCCACATCATAGTCACTCTCACCAAGATAAACAATATACTCATCAGAAATAGCAGATCTTCTCTGTCTCCCAAATCTCCTAACAGGAGCTTCTGGAATAGACTCAATAGGATCAGGGGGTAGAAACAATAGTAGGGGCAGGTACAGTGTCAAGCTCAAGTTGTTGATGATCATCTATATTAATAGATGCAGGCTCAACACTTTGCTGAATGGTAGGTAATGGAATAGGAATTGCCTCAACTTCGTATCCTCAAGGATTGGTTGTGATATCACCACATCAGTAGTATCAAGCTCCAAGAACTTTGCTGTTTGAGACTCAACAATTCCTATCACCCTGGTGTGGGACAGTAGAACCTGTATCCTTTAGAATGATCTGGGTACCCAATAAAGTAACAACGGGTGGTTTTGGGATCAATTTTTCTCTCAAATGGGTTATAAATTCTCACTTCTGCTAGACAACCCCAAACACGAAGATGATTAAGGCTAGGTTTTCTACCAGTCCATAATTGAAAAGGCGTTTTGGGAACAGATTTACTAGGGACTCTATTAAGGATATAAAGGGCACATTTAATGGCTTCTCCCCTAAAGGTATGTGGGCAAGTTAGACCTACTCATCATACTCCTCATTATATCTTTAAGGGTGCGATTATGCCTTTCAGCCACACCATTATGTTCAGGACTTCAGGCATGGTATATTGGGCAACAATCCCACATTCTTATAAATACTTGGCAAACGGTCCCATATGATGTCCAGTGACATCATGTTTACCATAATACTCACCACCACGGTCCGACCTCACAATTTTAATGACTTTTGACAATTGTTTTTCAACTTCATTTTTAAAAATTTTAAATTTTTCAAGAGTCTCTGATTTCTCTTTTATAAGAAAAACATAGCCAAAACGAGAGAAATCATCAATGAAGGTGAGAAAAAATTTATTGCCACAAAAGGTAGTGGTGTAAGGTCCACTTATGTCAGTGTGTATAACTTCAAATAGGCCACTACTGCGGGTTGCACAATTTTTCTTAGCCTTAGTTAGCTTTCCACGAATACAATCAACACAGGTGCCTAAGTCTCCAAAATCAAGTGGCATTAGAATATCATCATTAATAAGTCTTTGGATTCTTTCTTTAGAAATATGACCCAATCTTTTCTGTCATAAGAAAGAAGACTTATCTTGAATTTTAGGTCTCTTAGACACACTCTTATCAACATGAAAGGAGGCATACTCAAAATTATAGACTAAATTTAACTTATATAAACCGTTATTCAAAACACCACGCCCAACAACCTGAGAATTATGAAATAAATCAACCATGCCATTATGAAATTGAAAACAATAACCAATTTTGTCTAAAGAAGAAACAGAAATTAAATTTCGTCTAATGGATGGTACATAAAGAGTATTTTCCAAAACAAGTTTAAAACCAGACTCTAAATTTAAAATAATATCTCCTATGAACTCGACTCTAACTGCTTCGTCATTCTCTACTTTGAGTTGGGCTTCATTCTCACTTGGCTTCCGTTTGCTTTTGAATCCCTGCAAGGATATAGCAACATGAACAGTTGCACCACTATCAAACCACCAAGAATTTGATGGGACATCAATTAAATTGGATTCAAAGCAAACTAAAGCAAGTGAGTTACCTCTTTCCTTTTTCTTTTTCTCTAACCAAGCTTGAAATTTGGCGCAATCCCTCCTAATGTGGCCCTTCTTTCTACAGAAAAAGCACTTGACCTCTTTCTTTATAGTAGCATTAGGACCTAACACATGACAGTAATGGTTTTCTTCTTCTTAAGTTTCTCTTCCTCTAAAACACATTTGGCAATAAGATCATTCACACTCCAGGACTCATCTTGGGTATTGTAGGTAGTTTTTATCTGGCTAAACTCTGGTGGAAGAGAATTAAGGGCATGATGAACAATAAACTCATCAGAGATTGTGACATCAAGGTTTCGAAGTTTAGACTGGATAAACACAATTTGAGAATATACTCGTACCCCACTCACACTGTCATATTTCAAGGTGGTAAGCTCATTCATTAGGGTCCCAGTCTCAGCCTTACTAGATACTTTATATCTCTGTCCTACAGCATCAAACAGTGTCTTGACATTATTTGTCTCAGGTAGACCACTCAAAAGATGCTCTGAGATAGATCTCTTAATTGCTAAAAGACTTAGGCGATTAGATCTCTCCCTATTTTGCGTACAACTCCTTTTCAGATGCTGTACTAGTGGCAGTAAGTGCGGCAGGATCAGGCTCTCTTAAGACCATATCTATGTCAACAATTCCTAAGACAAACTCAATGTCTTGTTTCCACTTCTTATAATTCGAGCCATTAAGTAAGACAACAGTAGTATTATTATTATTGACTACAAAAGTAACTGAATAAAAAATAAAATAAAATAATAATTAGCAAGGCAGCGGCAAAAACAAATATGCTTTAAACTTAATCAAGCATAAACCATAAGCGATAGCTCGGTGCATTATTGCCATCTCTCCTTTGGGCAGAGAGTGCAACATGCTATGAGATTCCTTCAGTAAACCACCAATGAGAATACCCAGATTAGAAAGTTCAATCCCCTTTTGGGCAGAAAGAACATTCTCACCCACATATTCTCTGATCAGTCACTGATTTTAACCCTGTCATTAGTACATACAATAACCCCCTTTGGACAGGTTATTATATGTAATAATACAATGACTCGTCATATATAAATATGCAAGAAAATATCAAGAATCAACGAGCGTACCCCTTTGGGCAGTAACACTAGTATCAACCAAATATTTCTTACCATGACATAATTATACTTAAATTACCTATGATTGTAATTATTATTTTATACCTTTAAAAATGTGCCAAAATAAAATAAATACATAAATAAGCACTTTTAAGGCCATCAAATAGCTAAAAAAATATTTTAATATTATGCAATTAAAATCAACGAAAATAGATGTTACCATTAAAACCAGAATATCAAAATTAGGTAACTAGTAAAATTTCACCAAAAATATTTCATAATTGTTAAGATATTACAAGATATATATATATATATATTTTTAATATAATTAGAAGTTCATGAGTTTCAAGGAGACTTGGAAACATTTAATGCACTTTATATATCTATATATATATATGTATTAACTTTAAATTAAAATAAAAGTCAATCGGGTCTTAGAAGTCCACGAGTCTCAGGGGACTTGGAAACATTTAATGCAAATCATGTATGCGTGTATATATATAAAAGCCTCGGTTTAGATATATAAGTGTTCAGGTCACTTTATATATGTATATATGTATATTTAATGAAAAGTAAAAGTGCAGACGTCTCAGGGTTTTTTTTTTTCTTTTAATTTGAATTAAAGTGAAAGTCCCAGGAAGGGACTCTTTGCCTCACGGAATTCCAACCTCAAAAAAAAAAAAAAAAAAAACTTTGTCGAATTGGAATCTAGCCGTGGGTTAGATCCAATTAATCTATTCAAGCAACCGAATTGACACGCAGAACACAATTGGAAAGATTTCAAATCAAAAATTTGCAAAATCAACTTTGAAGAAATCTTAGGACTCAACCATGGCAGATTTATTACAAAATCGGATGGATTTAATAAACTAAGTACGAATCTAGGTTATGATTCAGGGCAAACTTCGTACAGACTTTTTTACCGTTACAATACGAATTAAATTGTAAATTTTATATCAAAATTTTCCTTATTTCGAGAGGAACAAAAGCCCGTTATTAGATTGCAAAAATAGCAGATGAATTATTTGTATCAATCAACACAAGATCCGGTTCAAAACTTTGAAATCAAAGTTTAATATAAAAATTTTAAATTCGAAAATTTACATACAATTGGCTCTGATACCAATTGTTGGAAGAAATTTTGAACAATTGTATGTACAGATTTAGAATATTAATTATATAAGAATAAAATATATGAAAGCGTACCGGATTGTGATTGCTCCATTTTCAACTCTGAAAGATCAAAATTGTTAGGAATTGGTCTTCTTCTCTATCACAATCAATATGACGGCTATTAATGGGAACAATTGTCTGCATATTGTGAAGAGAGGGGGCCTAGCTATTATATAGAGGGTGAACCCTAGCCTTATTGGCCCACACTAACCGTCTATCCTCATTATTCCTATTAGGTGCACGTAAGCCCAACAAAATAGATCATAATAATATGTGCTTTATCATGTATGTTCTCATCTTTAACTTGATTCTAACCCGTTTTTAACAAAATAAAAATTAATTAATGTATGCTCAACATATAGAAATTTCCAACATGGATTGCTTTTCTTCGTCCTGTGGAAGAGAAGGAATATAGGGCGAAATGAAGATGACGGCGAATTTGACCTTGATGTAGACATGATGAATTCGAGAGGGGTACTGGACCGAAAAAGTTCTCGTACAAAGAGTTGGCTCGTGCGACAAACGATTTCACGCAACAAGAGAAGTTCAGAGAGGGAGGATTTGGCGAGGTTTTCAGAGGTTTCTTGAGGGAACTGAATGCCCAAGTTGCTGTGAAAAAAATATCAAGAGGTTCGAAGCAGGGGATAAAAGAGTACGCGTCAGAAGTGAGAATTATTAATCGGTTGAGGCATAGGAATTTGGTACAACTCATTGGTTGGTGCCATGAGAAAAGACAACTCTTGCTTGTTTACGAATTCATGCCAAATGGAAGCTTGGATTCCCATCTCTTCAAGAAAAAAAGCTTGTTGGAGTGGGTTATGAGGCATAAAATTGCTCAAGGTTTGGCCTCGGCATTGCTATATCTGCACGATGAATGGGAGCATTGTGTAGTGCATAGAGATATAAAATCGAGTAATGTGATGTTGGATTCGAATTTCAATACCAAACTTGGGGATTTTGGATTGGCTCGACTAGTTGACCATGAGAAAGGATCACAAACCACAGTTTTGGTAGGAACAATGGGGTACATGGCTCTAGAATGTACCATTACAGGCAAGGCCAGTAAGGAATCAGATGTATATAGTTTTGGAATCGTGGCACTGGAAATAGCCTATGGAAGAAGGCCAATTAATCATTTGGCTGAAGAAGAAAGTGAGAGAAATATTGTCGAGTGGGTTTGGAACCTCTATGGAATGGGAAATGTTCTTGAAGCAGCTGATCCAAAACTATGTGGAGTTTTCAATTGGAAAGAAATGAGGAACTTGATGGTTGTTGGGCTGTGGTGTGCTCATCCAGACAGCAAACTCAGACCTTCAATCAAGCAAGCAATTCAAGTTCTTGATTTTGAAGCTCCTTTGCCTGCTCTTCCACCAAAAATGCCCGTTGCAACGTATTTGTCTGATCTTTCAATGACTAAGGATGGAGATACCGTTTTTGTTGGAGGCAACCAAATCCAATATTTGAGCCATAGTTGCAACACTGATTCCTTAAAACTCACTGCATCTTCTGCAACTTCTTCATCTATGAGCACCATAAGTTGATTCGTGTACTTTATTTCTAGTTCAAGACTTTCATGTGTTGAAGTGTATATTTTAATTCTTTCTATGTATTGAAGATGCAATACATCTGTTCACTAAAATCCCACTTGAGGATTTGTGGATTTGTTTTTTTTTTTTTAACAATTATGGTATGTTTTTTTTTTTTTTTTTATCAGATATAGAGTTGAATAGAAGATAGCCCACTTCTAATTTTATTGTACCTTTAACTATAATTTTTTTTTTCAATCAGGATAGCATCTTTCAAAGCATGTAGAGAACATTATACATGACATCTTACAAAAGATGTTGTCACAAAATATATATATAAATATTATAATTAAAAGTGGGATAGAATTTAAAATGGAATGGTATCTCTTTTCCAATCTCATGTCCAACTAAAAAAACATGTCTAGTCTAAGATTTAATTAGTTGCAATCTGCTCTTTCAATTATTGTTATGCCACTGCACTCCCAATGTTAATTATCCAACTTTAAGGAAAAAATACCTCACTAAAGTGGGACATTGCAACTAATTAACTGCTCAACTCTTAATTGTTAGAAAAAAAATATCAAGTCTCGAATTATAATTTCAAACAAAACTAAAAAGAGATTTCCCTTCTCATTTTTTTTTTCAGTCAATCCGTGATTAAATTTATTCACGAATTCTTCTAGTTAACAATTAGGATAAACTTCACTTTATCCTTTAAACTTTACTAAAATTTCATTTCAGGATCTATATATATATATATATATATTTTGTAAAAATTAAGGGAATAAGTTTTAATTATTTACAATCTCCTCTCTTAATTACTGTTTCACCCTACAGTCCCACCATTAATTGTCCAATTTTAAAGATCAAAATGATCACTAATGGGAAGCATTATAACTACTTAAAAGTTCAGACTATCAATTATTAAAAAACAAAATCTTGCAATCAGATTTCTGGTAAAACTCATGATACAAATTGAAATTTTCCTTAAAAACAACCAAGTCTGTAAATTTAGTTTTGCATAATCAACCTCTTGTGATTATTTAAAAATAATAATTTTCAATAAATATCTATTTATTTTCATTAAAATTTTTAAACTCAACTAAAAATTGAAGTAAATTTTACTTCTTTCATTTTATTCTTCATTTTTTATCCTCTTCCCTCTTATGGCATGTTTGTTTTGGGGCAGTGGAGGGTAAAATTTTAATCCTCCATTATATTAATTTGAAAGAGTGGATAATAATTATAATGGGGATAACGATTAGCCTTTTATGGGGCATATTGTTACTCGTGGGGGTCGATAACAGGAAGTGATGGAAAAAAAAAATACCCTTTTCTCATTACTCCTATAAAACAATCCTTTACACTCCTATAAAATTATAAGCAGCGAGCTTCTATGAATAATTACAATAAATTTTAGCAAATAAAAATTTATTTCACAAAATAAAGTTAACTAATTATTAAATTATTCTAGCAAAATAATATTAAATAAATAACGATTTATTATTAAAATAATCTATTTTATTAAATTAATACTATCAAAATATTAATTTATGATTAAAATTATTTATTTTCTCAAATTAAAAATATTTTTAATAAATAATAATTGCTTATTAAAATCTTTTATTAAATAAAAATTATTTCTCATAAATAATAATTTATTTAAATAAATTAAAATCAGTTGTTTTATCAAATTATGTTATCAAAATAAAAATAATTTTTAACACGTAATAATTTATTATTAAAATAATAAAACAAAAATTATTTCTCATAAATAATAATTTATTTAGATAAATTAAAATTAGTTGTCTTATTAAATTATTTTATCAAAATAAAAATAATTTTTAACAAATAATAATTTATTATTTAAATTAGTTTTTTATTAAAATTAAATATTAACTTTTAATCTGATCAATTTAGTCTCATTCCTAAATATAATATAATTATTAATCGGTAATATTTACTCCCTTAATCTAAGCATAAATATTATAAACTTGTTAATTATCCCATTAATTATTACTAGAGTAACAATTATCCTTTTAATTTTAAGTTGCCTTGCAACTTCAGAGCTTTAAATTTAAATTTTAACCCTTCATTTAATACAAAGATGAGTTGACCATAAAATTTAAAAACATAACTTTTCATATTTTCAAAAGGTAAATCAACAATTAAATTAAATAGCACTTTTTTACCTTTCTATTTTATCCTTTTCATTTTAGGACTTTTTGCTACAAGAAAAAAAAAATGTGAAAGCAGGAAATTAAGAAAACACCACAGCCATGATCCCTTTTTTAGTACCAATTAATAAACAAAACTTAAAAAATCTTACAAAGAATTTCAATCTATTTTTTCTGCAAAAAGCAACTTAAACCAATATGCATGTGTTTTGTCCTATGTCATATTTCTTGCCAATATGTATATATATATATAAAGAAACCAAGGTCATGGCAAACCCACTTTCCTAATAAAAAGAAAAAATATTAAGTTGCAGAAACAAATTCATGGCAGCGAGTTCTTTGTTTCAAGGGGGTTGGTCTAAAGCAAGAAATCTTTATCACATCTAAGTTTATCCTCAACCAATTTACTTATACCTATCTCTATTCCTATCACAATTTCAATTCTATCTAATTATCCTCATTTTTTACTGTATAAATATACAGTATTTTTTAGAATTTCATTATTAATTAAATTCTTAACATATTATAGTTTTAAATAAAGTAAAATATAAATCTTTCTCTTTCTTTCTAAGCTTTTAAACCTCCCCCTCTCTTTCACTTCCATCTTTGCAAAAAATAGATCACTTTTTTGGATCAAATATTAAAAACCTATAAATGTTAAAAATTTATATAAAGATTTACTGCGAGATCTATAATAAAGATGAAGACCCACATGGAGGAAAAGAGATATGGTACAAAGATTTCTAATTTTGAGACGGCGACAACTTTACCTCTCATCTAACTTTTTCATTATTTTTTTTCCTCTAATTTCTTTTTCTTATTATAAGTTACTGATTTATTTTTAAAAATTATTTTTAAATTAAATAACCAGATTAACTTTATATCAAATAAAATAGAGGACTGAAATTTAAATTTACGGGATGAAAGGAAACTTCAGCCCCCGGACCTGTCCCTGCAGAAGCTCACCTAAAGTGAAAAAGGATTTAATGGCAGCAACCGCATTTTCACCAATAATGGACCAGGCTGCTTAAAGAAGCCTGCATTATGTCTGTCGAGGCCGGGAGCTTTCCCATTCTTCAAAGAAGAGAGGGTATCCTTTATGTTTTCTTTCAATTTCTCTTTGCTGGGGGTGTTTTTCTTTTATAATTATTTATGTATTTTTAGTTTGCCGTCAGTTTGGAATTTATAACACTGCATTTGAATAGAAATTATTTCCCAAAATAAATTAACATGTTTTATACTTTTATATATTGAGATTTAAAAAAAAAAAAAAGTCAATTTCACTTTGCTTCTTTGATATTTACCTATGAGAAGTGAATTTTTTTCTTAACAATTAAATTTTAAACATTTAATTAATTACAATGTCACTCCTATGTAATCATATTATCACTAAAAGTAGATAGTTAGCGTCAGTGTCATACTCTCGACGGTAAATCATAATGCCTTAACCGATAGTATACATAAAAATAAATGAAAGTCAAATAATATTTTTAATTATAACAAAATAAAATCCTGGATAATAATGTCAATTTGTAATAATTCTTCAAAAACAACCAATCAATAATCCATTACATTAATTAGCCTCAAAATTTATACGGCTCAAAAATATTGAAAATCTCAATTATAAAAGAAATAATTGAATATTTATTTAACGTTTTTAATTTAGTCAAAGTATCAGAAATACAAGTATAGATTTTTAAAGTTTAGAAAGTGTAAGTAATTTTTATTTTACTAGAAGAAATAAAAAGATAATTATTCATAAAAAAATACATTATTATATATATACACAGTGAATATGATTTATTTTATCTTTATTGAAAAACTCTGTTGGCCTCCCAAAAAACTGTAATGATCTTTCTTTTATCCATCTCTTGCCACCCTTCAAAATAATATGGATAAACAACAATTATTTCTTGCCACTCTTCAAAATAATATGGATAAACAATAATTATTTTTTGGGTGAGCCTATTAGTACTCTGCAAATAGATTTTCACACTTCACTTCACTTTTTCATCAATTAGAATTACACAATTGCTCATCTTTCTTTTCACATATATTTTACATAAATATAATATCATAAAAGTTTTTGTACAAAAAATCAAGCCAAAACATAATTATAATGTTATAAATATTTTGTTTTATAATAAAATTATTTTTTAAAATTATATATAGAAGGAAACTTACTTTTTTTTTTTTAGATATTTTGATAAGCTGGCCAACATTTACAATCTTTTCTTTTTAAATCACTCTGGGTGGTGAGTGGGTAAAGAATTGAGTTCAACCATTGAACTAAGAATTGAACTCAATCACTTATGAACTTGAATGACTATACTGTGATAAAATTTCTAATTCTAGACTTATAAAAAAAATATTTATTACTATAAAAAATACAAATTAAGTTTTCAAACGAAAAATACTTATTTTTTATTTGATAAATATGCATGTACATTTAAAAATTATTTTTTTGGGTTCATTAATTTTCCCAAGTAGTTAATTTTTTGCAGTTTTATTTATTTATTTATTTATTTTTGGTACATGAATTGTGAGAAAAAAAAGACAATAATTCTATTTTGAATATAGGATTGGTGAGAAAAGTTTGTAGGAGTAAAGAAGAATAAGAAATTTAAATTTGTAAATTGTCATAATTTCATGGTTATATGTTTTATATAAGGAGAAAAATATTTTGAATGCTAAAATAAATTTTATTTTCATTTATATTTTTAAAAATCATATAAAAATAAATTTTAATTTATTTTATAACTTAAACAAATAAAAAATAACTTATTTTATTTTTATTTATTTACAAACTTTTATCATTTTCTTTATCATCTTGATGTAATTTTTTTATAATTTATTTATTTTAACATTTATCACCCTTATATTTTTCTTACATTTTATTTCATTAAATTAATTTTAAAATATATTACTAGATTATGATAATTGAACGAATTGTGTAGAATTTTACTAAATTATTTGAGGATAATGACAAAAGTTAAAATAACAAAAGTTTATAAACAAAAGAAATTAAAGAAATTAGTTTTCTTCTATTTGATTAAATTATGAAATAAAATAAAATAAAGTTTATTTTTATATGATTATTAACAATATGACTCTAAATAAAATATATTTTATTATTTAAAAATATTTTTCTATTCTTTTGTAAGCCTAAGAGTATTTGTTCAATTTTGTAAATATTTCTATTATGAAGGACAATTATGTCATTTTAAATTATACATAAAAATAGATAGTCAACAAAAGATAATTGTGTAATTTCACTTAACAAAAAAGTGAAGTGGGCTGCTAAAAACTATTTATGGAATACAAATAAACTCACTCTTATTTTTTTCAATATTTAAATAATTATATTTATTATCCTTCAATATTTAAAACTTCAGACTTGTGTCCCTTATTTTAAAAATTTGTTAAACCCAACTCTTTTCTTTATGTGTTATTAGTGTTTGGGCGAAAATTGATAACATCAACGATAAAATTGTAGTAATATATCAAATTTACCCATTAGTCATGAGTACTTACGAAGATTAAAGTAACCTGCCAAAGCAATCAATTTAAAAAGGGCCCAAAATTACTTCAAAAAAGGAAAATTTTCAAAAATTTAGAAACCAAAAAAACAGTTCTCATTTATCATCTTCTTCAACCCCACAAATGGAGTCAAGTCCTTATTAGGTTTCATATACAGCAACATTGTTTTGATGGCTTTCTTCCTCCTCAACCATTTCTACTGCCCAAAGCTGAAGCTGCCATCGAGCTCAAAATCATAGCTGATCATTGGAACTATCAATCTCATGGGACCATATAACGATTCGCATTTACACGATACAATATTATCTGCTTTGAACTTGATTAGCCATCCTAATACTATTTCCACAAAAGCACGCTTAACCCTGGAGTTTTTACTAAATCCAGTGTTCTCATGATTTTAAAACGCGTTGTACTATATTAATGTCAAACATGACATATATGCAACTTCCTTTCACTACCTCAGGTAATGTGGGACACGCTTCACCCCGTACTTCATTCTCTTCTGCTTCACTCCCTACTTTACTCTCCCGAAGGTAAAGTTTCTCAGGAACAAGTCCCTTCACAATTCATCACAATCCTCCCCACTCATAGGACATGCGCTCCTGTATGGTTCCCTGCTTCATTCTCTCACAGGCAAAGTCCATCACAATCCTCCCCACTTGTAGGACATGCGTCCTTGCAAACAGGTCCCTCACAGTTCCCAATTCATCACAATCCTGCCCACTTGTAGGATATGCGTTCCTGTATGGCCCCCTGTTTCATTCTCCCACAAGCAAAGTCCATCACAATCCTCCCCACTTGTACGACATGCATCCCTACATGGCCTCCTACTTCATTCTCCCACAGGCAAAGTCCATCACAATCCTCCCCACTTGTACGACATACGTCCCTGTATGGCCCCCTGCTTCATTCTCCCATAAACAAAGTCCCTCACAAGTAGGTCTCTCACACGTGACGTCATTCTCGCGTGGGCCCTTGCTTCATTCTCCCAGCACACACTCATGGCCTTATACTTCCAGGTGAGTATTGGGGTATTAATTCTGATACCATTTATAACGATTTGCGTTTACACAATACAAAATTATTCGCTTTGAATTTGTTTAGTTATTTCCTGAGGGTCACCCATTCTAATACTATTTCTACTGGAACACACTTATCCTTGAAGTTTTCACTAAACTCAATATCTGCACAATTTTAAAACTTATTATACTCTATTGATGTTGAACATTATATATATATATATATATATAAAACTTTCTCCCACTATCTAAGGGATGTGGGACAGAAAGTGTTATTTTTCTACTTCACCTCCCTTGTAGGAAGGTCCCTCACAGACCACTTCCCGCTACTAAATCCACCTACTCTCCCTCAAATACGGTCCCGTCCCACCATGCAACTTTGCTTTACCTCCTCACCTTTCATCAGTGGCTCCTCCATTGAAATGACCAAAATCTTCTTCAAAACCGTGACCTCACCTTCGATCTGCCAGTGGAGAATCTCCTTCCGCGACTCCAGTAATTCTTGAAACGGTGCTATGGTGCCGCTAAACAGCCGGTCGTAACTGGCTTTGCTTGGAGGCCTCTACTATCGACCCTGGGAATTGAATCTTCCAGCACAGATTTTCGAAATAGAATCAGTTAATCAGTTAAATGTAATTACTTAACTAGTTAATTGTCTGGGCAATTGAGTTATCTTATGTGATTTTTGTAGATAAAAGGGAATAGCAGAAACAAAGCCCGTACGATTTCATTTTTACTGATTCATAATTCAAGATTCTTATTCTCTCTCTCTTGTTCATCTCTTTCATCATCTCTCTAGCCAAGACTTGATTTTCTATTACAGATTGAAACAATCTAAAAAACTAGACCATGACTGAAAAAAAAACTAGACCATGATCGCACTACATTGCAGGAAAAAAAAAATAAATAAGTAAAATTGAAGCTCATACAAAAAATAAGTGCACAAAAGTCAAGCACTCAACAAGATTAACCCACAATTGCCATCGAACCCTCAAGTGATTCTGTAATGAAAATTTTTCATTGAAATGCTAAAAATAATATTTACCAAATTCGAACAATCACCTATGTACTTCAACAGAACGATGAAACAAACCAATTGAGACAACACAAGTAAGTAGACGCTTGATACAATAAAAGTGCGTGTATAGTTTACATATATGAAAGTATTATATACAAAGCTATCACGAGAGGAACCTGGAGAGAAGAAGACGATCCGTCTGAGGAAAGATAAGAGCAATGGAATGTCCTATTCCCGATCAGAACTTCGTGTCTCCGTGAACAATTCGAATTGTATTTCAAGCCCTAGCGTCGATTTTTTTTTGAGTTTTTTACAAAAATATCCTTCAAATTATTATTTTTTTATTTAGTCCTCAAACTATCAAATATACTATTAAGTGGCATTTGGTTTAATTTTCTATTTTCTGTTTTATGCTTAAAACAAGAAAATAAAAGATAATTTGTTTTCTTTATTTTGAGATTTTCTTTGTTTTAAGTTGCAAACGTTTTAAAACGACTTTTGATCATTTTTCAATTTATGTATAAACTCATTTTCTGTTTTTTAAAACAAAATTTGAAAATAGAAGTAACCAAATGCGTTGTACTTGTTTTCCTTGTTTTCAAAAGGATAAAATAGTAAATGCGCTTAAAACTAGAAATCAGAAAATAAAAACAAAAAATAAAAATAGAAAAAATAAGTCAAATGAACTCCTTATATTCTCAAATTATCAAATCTTATTCCTATTTGGTTTGAACACTAACTCCATCTGTTAAAATTAACAAAAAAACTGTCATGTGCTGGTTACATGACTTTTTTACCATATCCCTAAAGAATAATGGTCAAATCATATTTATTTATTTTTATGAAATAATAATTTATAAATTATTTTAATTATATTATTAACAATAATTTAATTTATTAAAAAAATAAATTAAATATAATTTAACTATATTATTTATTAAATATAATTTAATAAAATATATTTTATATTAAATTATTTAACTAAATAAGTTATTAAATTATTTAATAATATTACTCATTAAAAGAATTTAATAAATATATTCCTTGTTAAATTAATTAATTAAATCAATTATTGATTAATTTAATTATACTATTTATTAAAATTAATTTATTAAAACATGTTCCATATTAATTTAATTAATTAATAATTAATTAAATTAGTTAAATTGCTATTATTTATTACATAAAATATTTTAATTTAATAAATATTTGAATAAAATAATTTTCATTTTAATATGATGCAACAAAAATGAATAAAATGTTAAAATTGATGAATGGTTAAAATAGAAAATAAAACAAAAGCGAAAACACTTTTTGCTTGCTCATATTTTTTTTTTTAAGTTTTCTTTTTTGTTAATTTTTTGATTTTTAAATTAATCAATTATTGATTTATTTAATTAATTTAATATTGAATATTTTTTCTTAAATTACTTTTATTAAATAATGTAATTAAATTAATTAAATTAGTCAATAATTGATTTAATTAATTAATTAATATTGAGTATATTTTATTAAATTAATTTTATTAAATAATATAATAAAATTAGTCAATAATTTAATTAATTAATTAATTTATTAAATGAAAATTATTTATTCAAATATTTTATTGAACTAAAACTATTTTATGTAATAAATAATACAGTTTAACTAATTTAATTAATTATTAATTAATTAAATTAATATGGAATATATTTTAATAAATTACTTTTAATATATAGTATAATTAAATTAATCAATAATTGATTTAATTAATTAATTTAACATGGAATATATTTATTGAATTATTTTTAATGAGTAATATTATTAAATAATTTAATAACTTATTTAGTTAAATAATTTAATATAAAATATATTTTATTAAATTATATTTAATAAATAATATAGTTAAATTATATTTAATATATTTTCCCTTTTACTAAATTAAATTATTGTTAATAATATAATTAAAATAATTTATAAATTATCATTTCATAAAAATAAATAAATATGATTTGACCATTATACTTTAGGATAGGGTCAAAAAGGTCATGTAAACCTGCGCATGACAATTTTTTCGTTAATTTTAACGGATAGAGTTAGTGTTCGGACCAAATAGAATGAGATTTGATAGTTTGAGGAAATAATATGTACATTTGATAGTTTGGAGACCAAATAAAAAGAAAGATGAATAGTTTGAGAGATATTTTCGTAAAAAAACTCTTTCTTTTTTTTTGCGTTTTTTTTTTCTTTTTTTTTTTTTTTTGGGGTAATTAACGTCCTAGCGTTGATTTCTCTATAACGACCGTAATAAGTAATCTGGTTCTAGCATCGGGTCGAACCGTCGAAGGGCATTCGGTTCGCATAGTGGTTCGGCCGAAGTCTCGTTTTACAAACGGAATGATTCATCACCGGTCGAGGCCATGTCCGGTCCGGTCCATCTATTAGCGTTACTGTTTGCTTCGGGATCCGTTTGGTTGGTTGAATTTTTCAATATTAGAAACAGAAGATAATTTTTACTATTTTTCTTTTTAGTATCTACGTGTATATATAATTAGGGATGTCAATTTTAATCCATCCCACGGATACCTGCTTTATCCCAATCCGATAAGTGCAAGTAGAGGTGTGCAAGAGTCGGTTTGATTTGGATTCATATCTAATCTGAAACCGAACTGATTTTTTTTAATTTTAAAAATTGGAACCCGAAACCAAACTAATATCAACTTGGAACAAACCAAATTGAGCCGAAAATATCAAGTTTGGTTAGGTCAATTTTCGGAATTAGCCTAAATTGGATTGACTCGAGTCGATTTCAGATTGACCTGATTTATTTATTTCAAATCCTAAACATTCAAATGAATAATTATTATATATTTATATAATACTATAAATATTAGTATATAATAATATTATATATTTATTATATATAATCATATACAATATACTATCAACTGTAGCTACTTTCAAAAATAAAACTGTTTTATTTATATAATATTATATAATATGTATATTATATAATATATTATATAATAAATATAATTATATATTATATTTTTCAAATTAGTTTCAGATTGGTTCGAAGTTGATTATTTTTTATTCAGGTTTGGTTTTTTATCTATTAACCCGAGAATCAATATGAAAATATCAAGGTTGTTATTTTTTTAACTTAGAAACCGAACATACTTTGATATAAATCCCGAATAAACCGAACCAAATAGTTGGATAGGGTAAGATTTTCAGTTTACTCGATTTTTTGGTGCACCATTAAATGCAAATATATTTAAATTTTATGAGTAATGGGAGCTTGGATTAAGACATAAAAATAAAATACCCGTTGATTCGGAGACCAATATGTGTAATATACTCAATGAGTATTATCAAAATCTACCTTGACTACTCTAGTTATAGGATAATTGACAGTATTACCCAATTACTCAATCAATTACTTGATTATCTGCTCAAAGTTTCAAATATCAAATTTACGCAAATAATAACATCAATTTAGATATTAAATTATTTTATAGTGTTCAAAGAATGAAGACCATTTGATTAATGACGAATAACTCAAAATTTTGATTCTAAATAATTTATTTTAGGTTTAAATTTTGGTTCTTAATGCAATAGAGCACATAGACAGCGAACATTTTTTTTTCTTTGACTTAAATTATAATAGAGGCTAAAGATGAGAATAAATATGAAATTTTTTTAAATCTTATTTTTAGCTAAAGATGAGAACAAATATGAAATTTTTTTAAATTTTATTTTTATAAAAGTAATATAATAAATTTTATTAAGTATAGAATATTTAAAAACTTTTATTAAAAATAATATTTTATTCTTTAAAATGTAAAAACTTTTATTTAACTAATTGTTGCAGAACATATATCTGCTTTAGTCTAAGCTATTTAGGCTTTCAAGCACGGGACAATTTCTAATGGATTTAAAAAAGTCAGACCGAGTATCCTTGTTCTTACGATCTTTTGGTAACCACAAGTTAGTGGTTTTCATTTTAAATTGTAATTTAAGTATACTCCTCCAAAAAAATCAATCTCTCTTTCTCTCTGTCTTTCAAGTGTAAGCCATTAAGCCAATCGGTAATTGTTACACTTCAAAAATTCAATATTGACTGGGGGGCACTCTTTGTAACTTTGCACCATGGAATGTGGAATCCATAAAGTAACCTGAAATTTAATGCTATGGCGCAAGGCTTTATGCCATCTTTAGGACGCAAAAGGATGATCCAGTGGCCCTCCCCTTCAGCTATATGAGTGGGCTACACACAACATTTGCGTGGAGGGTCACCAAAAATAACAATAATAATAATAATAATCTATATAATAAGACAAAACTATTTTTTAAAATATTCTTCTCATAAATTAAAATCTAACGGTTATAAATTATTTTTTTTTCATTCAACGATTGAGATAATTTTATATTTTTAATTTCACTCATTTCTTATTTTAGTAGACTCTACTACTATCTACTCACAAAACAGTTTGAACAATTTAAATTTTACCATATTTTAAGGGTTGAGATTATTTGTAAATCAAAACTATCAAATTAAATTCTACCCAATTATAATTTCGAGGAAATTGAACCTTCTAAATTAAAGCACCATTATATATTTTATTTTATGGTACTTATCAAAAATTAATTAGAAAGAGAAAACTAAAGCCCATATAGTAGCTATTAGGTCTAAAGTTTTATTAAAACAAAATGTTTTCAATGTTTTTTTTTATTACAAACATTTTTCATTTTTAACAATTATTCTATTTCTGTTGCATCGTATTAAAGTGAATCATACAAATATTCTTAGACATGGTTTGGTGCAAGAGATTTGAAAAAAAAAATATTTTAATGACTTGGAGTAATTTTATGTATATTTATATTTTTAACAAGCATATTAAAGATAATTTTTATTTTATTTTATTTTCTAATTATGTTACATAAAAAGTTATTTATTTCATATTTTTATGTACACACTTTTATCATTTAAATTTTGTCATCAACCTAAAGACATTTAGTATGAGTCTACACGAAACTTAAAAAAAAAAAAAAAAACCCATGAAAATAAGTAAATCACTGTACTAAAAATATTAACTTTTAAGCACAAAAAAAAATATCACACAAATCATAAGTATTATTATTTTAAAAACTTAATTTGATTTTTTATAATAAGAAAAAATTTTTTAAAAATTTAAAATAAGAAATTTTTGTTATAGTAAAATTATTCACATACAAGTGAATTTTTCTAAATATTGGAAGTGACAATTGCCTGCTTATCAAAAACAAAACTTAGAAAAAAAATTATTTTTGCAAGTATCTCCTCAAGAATTTGTTTATAAAATATTTTTATTATAAAATAAAAGTATTTATGAGATTATAATTATGCCTTTGATTGAATTTTTAAATAAATGTATTTATGACATTATATTTATACAAAACATATAATGAAAGTGAAATAATTATCTAATTTTAATTAATAAAAAAGTAAAATGAAATGTAAGAAGAAAGTAATGGAGTACAAATAGGCTCAATTTAAAATTAAATAACGTATTTGATTTAAAATATATATAATTTTTATTTTTAATAAATATTTTACAATAATATTTTGATTTAATAAATAATTTTTATTTTTAAATAAGAAGCGGTAATGAGAAAAAAAAAAATCTGCAGACAAGTGAGAACGGGAATGAGGAAAATACTTTGAATGCTAATGGAAAATGGAACAAAGACGGGAGCGGATTTTCTAAACAGAAACAAAAACAAAAGAAACGATGCGCGACCCATAAGAAATAGTACTTCGAGCCTTTGTGTCCCAAAATCAACTCTTGACCCGGAAAATGGTTAGGGACATAGTATTACTACAATTACATTATTTTGTTTATATTTTTTTTTACATCTTATTGATTATGACAGGTCATAATTAATATAGTTTGTTCAAATCATCATAACTGTACGTAAAAAATAACATCTAACGACTATAATAATTTTAAGTAAATTATACTTATCATAACCTATCATAATCAGTAGGTAATAAACAAAAGGTATAAGTGTATTATTACTTAAGTAACTTACGTAGCCAAGTTATTGATTATTTTAACAAGAGAAATCGCAAGAGGCACTTCATCCATTGAAGTCCTGCAATCCAATGATAAGTTTTTTTTTATTTTCAAATGCATCTAATTTAATTAAAATTATTTTTAATGAAAATTAATTTAGCCAAATTAAAAATAAATAAATAATGCCTGTCGCCAGTAATTCCGCTTCCGCCGTGGACAGAGTTCTGGCCAGTCCCCAGAACCACCATTTTTTAGATGGGTTCGAGCTCAACAAAGAGATGCAGGCCAAAAGCTACCGAAAGCATCTAGATAGAGCGCGAAAGGAGAGAGAAAAATGGCTGAGATGTTCATTGTTTTTCAGACCTTCGTCCCCAGTCTCCTTCCCAAGGTTCGTTCTCATTTCTATTCTGATTCACCCCTCTGAGCGAGACGAGAAGGAATTTTTTTTTTTTTGGATTTGGCAGGATAAAATTTTGATTAAAAAATAATTTTAATTAAATTAAGTTATGACCGCTAGATGAATTTGGAGAAAACCTCACCGCTAGATCGCAAGATTTCAGCCGCCTCCAACCTGTTTTGCTTCCAGCATATTCCCACCGGCCTCCTAAAGTTTATCCACGAATCCTCAACTTTCCTAAAATATTATTTTAATAATTTTTTTTATCATTCATTTAAATAAAACTTATAATTGACATTGGAAAATAAAACTTTTTAAAAATAAAAATAATAAAAATTTTAAGAATAAATATTTTAATATAGGAGGGAAATAAT
The DNA here is from genome assembly GCA_019916065.1 of Vitellaria paradoxa. Lineage (NCBI taxonomy): Eukaryota > Viridiplantae > Streptophyta > Magnoliopsida > Ericales > Sapotaceae > Vitellaria > Vitellaria paradoxa. The sequence continues at coordinate 42,259,806 of CM034238.1, forward strand.
ACTTTAGGATTTGTTGAAAAATTAATTGAATATGAAAATTATAAAATTAAAAAAATAATATTTTTAATTTATTTTAAAAAATCTATTTAAAAAAAAATTGTTGAAAACATACTTAATGAGTTAACAAATTTGCAAGGTGTTATATTAATTTTATGAACCAATACAATAGATAGTCAATATCGTCATTCTACAAATAACCAAGAGGTCAAGAAAAGTATGGGATAAACCGTAATGCGGACGTCTCAAGTTTGAATCATGTTAGGATCAAACTTGTGATTAAACTAGCAATGCCTTAGGGTTGGCTCTCCACCCCAGTTTGGCAAGATGGGATGGCTCCCAAAGCGGCTAGCCGTTGTGAGTGACCAAAAAATTAAAAAATAAAAAAATAAAAATAAATAAATAAAAATAAAAAACAAAGAAACATTCCTAGGATGAAGGGCCTGCTATGACTGCAGGAGCTCCGGGTCTGCATTCTTAGGGTCTCGAACTCTTGCTGTCTTATTCCTTTTAATTCATTCACAAATCAAAATTCCTTGCATCCCGTGTTGATGACTTATTAATTGACTCCTTAGATTGAACTCCACGGCATCTGCACAACTTTAAATTTGAGCAAGTTGAGATTCAAAGCTTGCTTATTAAAATTAATAATAGGATGCTGCTAATTAATACTACAAGAGAGTAAATACAAAGATGGGAATTACCTGGTTATTGCATTTTCATTTAATTTATAGAATGGATTAACACTGCAAGAGAGTAAGTACAAAAATTGTTTAGTATAGGCCTGCAGGTTATTCGTTCAACTTGACTGGCAATGCACTTGTTTAAATTACAACCAGCAAAGCTTGTTTGTTGAACCTCCTCAGGTAAAAACTATGCATCTCCAACCGCCAAAGCGTTTCTTGATCATCATTTTCCTTTCTCTGATGATCCATCCATTTGTAGCTCCACTGCCCTTCAATTTCAGTAGTTTCAGTCCTGACGGTAGTAGAATAAAATACGAGAGAGCTTATCAAGAAAAAAACGTAATCCAACTCACCAGGAACCTTGCAGAACTTGCCCGAGCCACCTATGCTAAGCCAATCCGACTCTGGGACAACTCGTCCCAGAATATGGCAAACTTCAGTACCCACTTCTCCTTTGTCATGGCTTCCCAAAACCAAACAATTTATGCTGATCGAATTACGTTCTTCCTCGCACCAAATGGTTCCTGAATTCCTGACAGTACAACGGCAGGCTTGACCCTTGCCCTTACAGCCGGCAACAAGCCGCTGAACTCAACAGACAATCCATTTGTCGCTGTGGAGTTTGATATTTATCAGAATGATTGGGACCCGCCAAACGATCATGTAGGTATGGACATCAATTCTTTGAAATTTGTCGATCATACTACATGGTGTGTTGGGACTTGTGGCACATACGGAGAGAAACCAAGTGCTAGACAGGACTCGGATTCAACGCGTAGTAGGGTAGGCCGTAGGCCCGAAGGTTTGGGGGGTGCAGGGGGCAACGCCCCTCGTGGTACGGTACAGTATAATTAAGGGTATTTTGAGAATCAGACCATGTAATCCTATTAGGGTTAGGAATAGAGGTGGCTATAAATATTCTCTATGTAACCCTATGATCAATAAGAAAGAACTCTTGCTCATGCTCCTGTGGACGTACCTGAATTTTGGGGAACCACATAAATCTATGTGTTGATCTCTTTATTGTTTTCTTCCATATATCGTGTGTGTGTGTGAATCGGTCCAACAAATTGGTATCAGAGCAAGGTTGAATCACACAAAGAATGATGGTGGGAAGTTCGTCTGTTACAAAGTTCGATGTAAAAAAGTTCGACGGGATTGGGAATTTCGGACTATGGCAACAGAGGGTAAAAGATCTGTTAATACAGCAAGGTTTGGTGAAGGCATTAAACGGGGCTAAGAAGAAACCAGAGGCGATGTCGAACGATGACTAGGAAGAACTGCAGATGAAGGCAGTGAGTACGATTCGCCTGTGTCTTGCAGACGAAGTTACGTATCATGTGATTGGTGATTACTCGCCTGCCAGTGTTTGGGCTAAACTAGAGAACATGTATATGTCAAAATCTTTGACAAATAAACTATTTTTAAAGCAGAAATTATTTGGACTAAAGATGGCCGAGGGTTCCGATCTTATTCAGCATATTAATACGTTCAATTAGCTTGTTAGCGATCTGCTAAGGATTGACGCGAAATTTGAGGAGGAAGACCAGGCTTTGATGTTGTCCTCGTTATCATCTTCTCTCAACACGCTCGTTACAACTCTACTTTGGGGGAAAGAAATCTTAGAACTAGAAGAGGTCATTGCAGCCCTTTTGGCGTATAACCAACGCAAGCAACAGGCTGATTTATCTCAGGGTGAAGGACTAGTGGCAAAGGGGTACGAGAACCGTGGAAGAAAGAAGGAGAGGGGTAAAACAGGTGGAGGCCGTGGGAGATCTAAGTCGAGGGGGCAGTCCAACAAAGGGTTTACATACAAGTGTTACAAGTGCCATGAGCCGGGACATATGAAGAAGGATTGCCCTAAAAAGGGCACAAACTGGAAGAAACAAGAAAAAGCAGAGGAAAAGAAAGATGGACCGTCGAATTCTGCGAATGTTGCACAGCAGGATTCGGAAGAAAATGGTGATATGCTTTCGGTTTCAGCCCATGTGGATCATCTGTCAGACTCATAGATTCTGGATTCAGCATGTTCTTATCACATATCGCCTAACAGAGAATGGTTTGACACCTACAAGTCAGTGAATTGTGGTACTGTTCTTCTGGGTAATAATGCATCTTGCAAAGTCATAGGAATAGGGACAGTTAAAATCAGAATGTTTGATGGTGTTGTGAGAACCTTGGGTGATGTTAGGCATGTTCCAAATTTGAGGAAAAACTTAATTTCGATGGAAACCTTAGACTCTGCAGGTTACGAGTACAAAACAGAAGATGGAGTAATGAAGGTAACAAAAGGTACTATGGTGATCTTGAAGGGTTTGAAAAGTCCTGGAAACATTTATAAGCTGATAGGGAGTACAGTTGTAGGTGGAGCTGCTGCAACTATAACTGAAGATGCTGATGATACTATGCTTTGGCATATGTGTTTGGGGCATATGGGGGAACGTGGGATGTTAGAGCTACATAAAAGGAATCTGCTGAAAAGGGTGAAATCGTGCAAGGTTGGATTTTGCAAGTTCTGTGTTCTAGGGAAACAGTGTAAAGTGCAGTTTAGAGGTGCTACTCGTAGAACGAAGGGAATTCTTGACTATATACATTCAGATGCTTGGGGGCCAGTGAGTGTAGCTTCGAAAGGAGGATCTCTGTATTTCGTGACCTTTATCGATGATTTTTCGAGGAAAGTTTGGGTGTACTTCATGAAACACAAATATGAAGTTTTTGATAAAATCAAGGTGTGGAAAGCTGAAGTGAAAAACCAGATAGGGAAACGAATTAAGTGCCTTAGGACAGATAATGGGAAAGAGTACAAGAATGGGCCTTTTCTGAAGTTTTGTGAGGAGCATGGGATTCAACGACACTTTATAGTTCATAAGACGCCTCAGCAAAATGGGGTGGCAGAAAGGATGAATAGAACTATAGCAGAGAAAACACGGTGTATCAAATTGAATGCATGACTTCCTAAGATTTTCTGGGCAGAAGCAGTGAATATGGCATGTTTTATTATAAATAGGTCACTGAGTATTGCTTTGGATGGAAAAGTAGTGGAAGAGGTGTGGACAGGGAGAGATGTAGATTATTCAGTTCTACGAGTTTTTGAATGTCCAGCTTATGTTCATGTTCCTGAGGATGAGAGGTCAAAGCTTGATACAAAATCCAAACAGTGTATCTTTATTAGGTATCAAAAAAGGGTAAACGGGTACAAGCTTTGGGATCCAGAAACAAAGAAGGTAGTGATCAGCAGAGATGTGTTATTTGATGAAGCTTCAATGGTCAAGACACATTAGAAATTCGAGTCAATGGAAGGTAACAAGTAGCAGGGTATACAGGTTGAGCTGAATGATTCTGACACACGTGGTTCTGAGATAGAAGAACAGCGGAAACAATAACAGCAAGAAAGCATAGCCACAGGAAGACCTAGACGTACTATCAAAGCACCTGAGAGGTATGGGTTTGAGGATATGGTTTCTTTTGCTCTGACTACTGCCAGTGGGGATCCATCTATTTTTCAGGAGGTTATTACTAGTTCTAAAAAGGACAGATGGATGGAAGCTATGATGGAGGAAATGGAGTCATTACACAAGAACCAAACTTGGGAGTTGACAGAACTGCCCGAGGGAAAGAAGACAGTGGGTTACAAATGGGTGTATAAAAGGAAAGAAGCTACGTCAGAAAAGGAAAAAGAGAAGTTCAAGGCTCGGTTAGTAGCAAAAGGGTACTCATAGAAAAAGAGAACTGATTATGATGAGATATTTTCTCCAGTTGTGAGGCATACTTCGATTATAATTATCTTAGCATTGGTGGCTAGCTATGATCTGGAGTTAGAGCAGCTGGATGTAAAAACAGCTTTTCTTCATGGTGATTTAGAGGAAGTCATTTACATAGAGCAGCCTGAGGGGTTCAAGTAGCCAGGGACTGAGCACCTTGTATGTAGGTTGAGAAAGTCGCTTTATGGGCCTAAGCAGTCTCCGAGACAATGGTATAAGAAGTTTGATTCGTACATGATTCAGATTGGGTTCACACGCTGTGAGTATGATTGTTGCGTTTATGTTAACAGTCTTGATGATGGTTCTTATATTTTCTTGCTACTTTATGTAGATGATATGCTTATTGTTGCGAAGAGTTTAGTTGAGGTAAACAGGTTAAAGTCTTTGTTGAGGAAGGAATTTGATATGAAGGATTTGGGCGCTGCAAAGAAAATACTTGGAATGGAGATTCGCAGAGATAGGTCAGCTGGGAAGTTGTGGTTATCTCAGAAGGATTATGTCATTAAAGTGTTGGAAAGATTTAGCATGAATAATGCAAAGTCGGTGAGCACTCCTTTAGCGAATCATTTCAGATTGTTTTCAGCACAGTGTCCAAAATCAGCTGAAGAAATTCAAGACATGTCAAAAGTGCCTTGTGCCAACGCAGTTGGTTGCTTGATGTATGCAATGGTGTATACAAGACCCGATTTGGCACATGCAGTTAGTATAGTTAGTAAATACATGGCCAATCCAGGCAGAGAGCATTGGGCGACAGTCAAGTGGGTTTTCAGATACTTGAGAGGTACAGTGGATAGTGGGATTATGTTTGCTAGGCAACAAGATCAGATTTCAGTTGTAGGGTTTGTTGATGCTGATTATGCTGGAGGTGTGGATGACAGAAGGTATATGACAGGGTATGTGTTTACTCTTGTAGGTGGTCCTGTTTGTTGGAGATCCATGGTACAACCTCTAGTGGCTCTATCTACTACTGAGTCTGAATATATAGCGGTGACTGAGGCTGCTAAGGAAGCATTGTGGCTAAAGGGGTTAGTGAAAGAACTGGGCATAGATCAAGGTGAAGTGCAGTTGTTCTGTGATAGTCAAAGTGCCATTTATTTGGCAAAGCATCAGGTGTATCATGTGCGGACTAAGCACATCAATGTGAGATTTCACAAAGTGAGGGAGTTGGTTGCTATGAGTGACTTGATACTTAAGAAGGTGCACACTTCAGAGAATGCAGCTGATATGTTGACAAAGACGGTTACCACAGACAAGTTCGAGCATTGCTTGGACTTGGTTAATGTCTCTCGGTGCTAGAGATGAAACATTTCCCCCAAACCAATTGAACAAGGTTGTTTGACTCCTGAAGGGGTGAGTATTCACCAAGGTGGAGATTGTTGGGACTCGTGGCTCATGCGGAGAGAAACCAAGTGCTAGGAAGGACTCGGATTCAACGCATATTGGGTTGGGCCGTAGGCCCGAAGGTTTGGGGAGTGCAGGGGGCAACGCCTCTCGCGGTACGGTACAGTATAATTAAAGGTATTTTGGGAATCAGACCATGTAATCCTATTAGGGTTAGAAATAGAAGCGGCTGTAAATATTCTCTATGTAACCCTGTGATCAATAAGAAAGAACTCTCACTCATGCTCCCGTGGACGTACCCGGATTTTGGAGAACCACGTAAATCTGTGTGTTGATCTCTTTACTGTTTTCTTCCATATATCGTGTGTGTGTGTGAATCGGTCCAACATGGTGGAGCAGTATTCTTGATGGGAGGAAAAATGATGCTTGGATCAGTTATGATTCTAGCTAGTTCTAAAAATCTCAATGTTGTTTTCACTAGGTTTGCGGGTGACAACACCACAATCCAACAAGGCCCTTGTTGCATAGTTGATTTGCGAGATTACTTGCCAGAATGAGTTACCGTTGGCTTTTCTACTTCAACGGGATTTCAATTTGCCACTCAGAGCATTCATTCCTGGAATATTAGTTCCACTTATCTGCCGACTCATGAAACTAGTAAAGGAAAAGCAAAACTATGGGTCACACTGGTTCGAGTCTGGCCATTGGAATTGTTCTGTTTGTGCCTATTTTGGCTTACTGGAAGTGGTGGAACAACCGAAGGAGGGAGGTGTTACGGGACCGATAAGTTGCAACACAAGGAGTTGGCACGTGCAACGAACAATTTTGCACCTGGGGAGCAAGCTTGGTAAGGGAGGTTTTGGAGATGTTTATAGAGGTCACTTGCGGAAATTGAATGTTGAGGTTGTAGTGAAGAAGAAGTCAAGAGATTCACCACAAGGGATAAAGGAGCACAAGTCCGAAGCAAAGACAATTAGTGGATTTTGAAATTTGGTGAGACTCGTCGGCTGGTGTCACGAGAGGAAATGACTCCTTTTTTGATGTCATAAGGAGGAACAACTTCTACTTGTTTATGAGTTCATGCCCAATGGGAGCTTATATTCTCATCTGTACAATGAAAATACCTTGTTTAAATGGGTCGCGAGGTACAAAATTGCTAAAGGTTTAGCATCAGCATTATTATATTTAATTATAGGAAAAATGGGATCCCAACCGGTATGTGGTACAACGGGATATAAAATCAAAAAATGTCTTATTGGATTTAGATTTCAATGCCAAACTTAGAGATTTTGGGTTAATACGCATTGTCAACCGTGGACAACAAGTTCGAATCTCAATTGTGGCAAGAACGAGAGACTATATGGCTCTTAAATGTATCAATGAGACAATCACTACTAAAGAATTAGATGTGTACAGTTTTGAGATTGTAGCGTTGAAAATAGCAACAGAGAGAAAGTTAAATGAACCCAGTGTCTAACTAACCGAGAAAACGTAGTCAACTACATCAGAGAAAACTATAGATAGAATAATCTTTTGGAATCAGCTGACCCTGGATTGGGTCTTAATTTTGTTATGCAGGAGGTGAGACATCTGTTGATTGTTGGACTTTGGTGCGCTCATCCGGATGATAGTCATCGGCCATCAATTATGGAAGTAGTTCATACGCTTAATTCTAATGATGAAGATTCATTGTTAGAACTTTCACTACAGAATTTTGAGACACCAGTGAATAATCATAGATCCCCAACGACGTCCTTCGTCACCGCTGGCGCTACTGGGAACTCCTAGGTGTATGGTACTCTTCAAGCCAAAAATGACAAAAAAACGATTCATTGAAGTTGCCTTTCTCTTCTGCATGTTCTTCTTCCCTGGTATCAGTTTAAGCAGCCAGTACTCTAGGGGACGTTGGTTTTGTTCCACATTTCATAAAGTTGTATTTTATTTTACATAAATAAAAAAAAAATAGTACTAGTTTTCAGTCTAGATGTTTCGGGCACCCTCCATGTGTGTGTGTGCGTGCGTTTTTTTTCCCAGTCTTTAGTAATATAAAAGTTTAATATTTTTTTAGTGACATAACAGTTTTTCAATTGGTATTATATATACATATATATATATATATATATATATTGCGGCAAATAGATGTTTGGTATCCTAAGTGAAAAAGTTACTTTTTATTTTTTTTTTGGATCTTTTGTAAAATAAAATATTAGTATTATTTACCTTATTTAACGAGTTTCTTGACATAAGTTATAAATCTGAACCGTAATAAAAATACACTTAAAAGAAATGTTTATTATTTTTTATTTAATTTTTTACTTTTACAAATAAAAAATATGAAATGCTTTGCAAAATAATTAAATATATATTTAAAAAAAAAAAAAGCATATCCTCTGCAAAAACTTCATGCTTAATTTGTAAGTAATGGCCATGCATATCACGACTACAGCAAATGGTAAGCCGTAGGGGACGGGCTGAAGTGCTGATTTCCTATTTGTACAGATGTGAGTCTCAATTTTCTTACGTATTCCAAGCAGCTTTCTTTTAACTTCTACTTTTATATTTTTTATTTTCTTAGTTTGATTGAATTAATAAGTTTTGATTAAAAAATTAATTTTAATTAAATCAAATCAGGACTTAGATCATTTGAAGAAAATTAAAATCGTTGATAAGTAGCATTTCAGTCATCTGTAACCTTTGTACATATTAGTCGCGTGAAAACAAAATTGAACGATTTAAAAATCGAACTAATTTGATCACTTTGATTTCAATTGGTTAAAGTCTATACAAAAGTTGATTTCGTCCTGGACTAAAAAATAATAATATGATATTAGATGTTTGGAACACTATGAACCTACTGAAGGCTCAACAAAAACAAAAAAATTGTGGAAGTGATGTATTAACTATGAAAGAGTTAATGGAATAATAGAGCCAATCGTTCGCTGTAATGCATTACAGATTAAGCTTTTCAATTAGTGTGATTTACACTAAATCGATTACTCTCAACATATTTCAATTGAATGTCATATGGATATGAGTTTTTTAAATTCAAAATTAATGATCATAATTTAGCCCATCATTAAATGGCCTTTTACTTGTATACAATTGTTTTTTTTTTTTTTTTTTTCTTTATGAAGATAAGAACATATATGTTGAAGAAAAAAAGCGGAGGACATAAAAGTGAGGAGATGATGGTAAAAAAATAAAAAAAAAATAAAAATTATAAACCTAAGGTCCTAGAGTGGTCCTTCATAAGATTTTACTGCATGAATTGACCTCCCATCCAGTGATGAGTTAAAACTTTGGCTTTAGTGGAGATTTAAACCCACATTTAGATACTTAGATACGATTTGTTCAGCTAATAGGGATTGGACCTACCAATTAATAATCACAATTTGCACCTTTGAGGCTTTGAAGTTGTGACCTCCCAAAAGAGAGCATCAACTTTGACTAATTGAGGGTTCGTTTTGTTTATTAAAAATAGTTGAAAAGTTTTAAAAATTTTAAAAATTTTTAAAAATTATTCATTTTTATCTTATTATACGAATTGCAAATTTACAAATTATTTCATTTTATTTTATTTTTTTTTACTCTAAATATACCTTCAGTGGTGTTAAACATTTTTTTTTTTGGGTAATTCAGTGGTGTTAAACATGATAGAAAATTTTTCTTCAGTTACAATTTTTGAGAAGTGAATCCTGCAAAAAATCGTGATCAGAGCAACTAATTTATCGATCCTAACCATTGATTTGTGTTGGTTCCATGTGGACCCATGTGGTGAGCCCCACACAAATCAACAACCAATGTCCATTCGCAATTGAGTGACTCAAGGTAGCGACTCTTTTTGAAATCTAGATAAAAGCTCAATCCATCACCCATATCGTAGTGGAATATTTCAAATCAATTGTATATATTATAGCCATTTGTTACCATCTCTGGATACCAGCTTGAAGCTCGCTCTAGCGAGTAGCGAAAAAATAAAAAATAAAAATTCTTATTTTGAAATTACCGTTATGCATATAACTTATCTGACCCTATTTAAAAAAAAAAATTCTTCTATTAGGGTTTGTACCCAGAAAAAAAAAAAAATTTATGCAACATATAAAGAGCTTGATTGTGGCTTCTCTCATCCTTAGCCAAAGATTGACTCTTTTCTAAACATAGTGGTGAACTTCAAGGACTCGATGATTAGTCTTTGTTAGGTTCTTATTTATAATAAGTAAATTAGTGAACAAAATAATAAAATTTAATTTTATATTCTCAAAGACATTGGCTAAAATATTACAGAGTTTAGAATTAAGGTATTTTTTATGTCCAATGCAAGAAGCTTGCTAAAAGTCCGCTCTGCATTCGCAAAAAAAGTACCAAAAGCAAATTTGGTGTAAAATAATGCTGTGTTTAAGCTACTTGAAGAGCGTGGGAAGACTACAACACAAGCATAGGAAGTCGCTTAAGTGAGTTGCGAGTGAATTTTTAAAACAATGCGCATAAACCTATTCTATGTAGGATTTTGAGTTCTATACGCTAGAAGACAGCAAAAGAATGTTTCTTCATGTACTTTTTCAGTCTTCTACTTGGCTTGGTTCATTGTGGATGCAACAACTATTCATCATAAGGCAAATAATTTATAAAAATAATTCAAATAATACTGATTAATAATGGTCAACATAATTAACTTAACTATAAAATTGAACTTCAAAATTTACTTTCTAGCCTAAGTAAATTTAGGCACTTTCAAGTCTAATAAATAGTAAGCATTTTTTTTATATTTGAAATTTAAAATATACTAAATTTTTATTACAAAAGGAGTTAAATTTTTGTAAATTTAATTAACATTAAGTCATTTTAAAAAAATTCAATCATAATTATTACAAATATTTTTCTTTGGGTTTCTAAATTTAATTTCAAATATGTTTGAAATATGTAAATTTTACAACAATAATGAACCAATAGGAAAGTATGTCCATTTTAGAAATCAATTAACACATTTTACATTACATAATATAACCTAGTGGCTGGACAAAATATATATATATATAGCCATGGTCATGCATCAATTAGTTTTATAAAAATAATTTGAATAAAAAATATTATAATTAATCGTATATTGTGTTTTATAAGAAAAATATAGTCAACTAGATCAATTTAAATTTAGAAAAAAATAACTCCAAAGACTAATTTTATTTAAAGATTTGTAAAATTAAAAAAAAAAAGTAGAATGATGAAGGTAGAGAGTGCCACATATAGTAATAATTTTTTACTGATTTTATAAAAATAACTTAAATAAAAAATTATTATTAATCATATGTGCTTTATAAAGTAAAACAAATATAGTCAATGTAACCAACTTAAATTTAAAATTAGAATTTAGAAAAATAACTATTGTCGAACCTAATTAATATTTTGATATTTTTGGTATTTTAAAATTTTAAAAATGATAAGAGTTGTTATTATGAGAGAAATAACCTAATTATTATTTAAACATTTTTTATTTGTATTTTTCTATTTTTATTTTATTTTTTATATATATTTTTAATTTAATTATTAATGTATTTAAAATATGTAAATTTTAGAATGAACAAATGGGTTCCTTTTTGGAACTCATAAGTTCATTTTTATTTAATTTACAAGGAAATGGGTCCTTTTTTGTAACTCATAAGTTTATTTACATTTATTAAAATCATATATCACAACTCTAATAATTTTATATGTAAAAGAAAAAGTAAAATTTTAATATTTTAGCGATGTGAGATAAAAAAATTAAATGTTTTGTGAATGAAAAAGAGACAAAAAAAAAAGACAAAATGAAGGAATTTCGAAAATAATTTAAGAATTTAAAAAAGAAAAAAAAAACATAATAGAAATCAAATAGGCATGGTATGTAAAGTTGGAGTAAAGAAAGAAAGGGAGAAAAATATATATATATATTTTTTAAGGAAAAACAAATCAAGGCTGCCAAGAACCTATATATATATACATGATACATAAGGACAAACAAATCAAGGGGCTAAGTGCCCCACACTTTAAGGTAAACAAAGACAGCCAAGAAAGTTCTTTCGTTGACTAACTACAGAATGAACCCAATAATAGTATCTAGACTGACCAAAAGAACAGATCTCTAGGCTTACCCTGTAACGAACAACAAACAAAAGTGAAAAGGATCAATCAATGGACTGGGGAAGCTATCGCTCCCTTAATGTTATTTAAACACCATACTTGAGCTATTAAATTAAAATTTAATGATTTAAATTCATTCATATAATTTTTAATTTAAAAAAACTTATGAATGAGAAAACAACATAAGTTGGGTTTCACCATGTGTACACGGATGTGTAACAAGTTCTATGGAAAATTCTACGAGAGAATGGTGTTGGTTCAATTTTAATCAGATTCTTTTTGACTTAATAAATAAAATTTTGAAGGTGTTGCATAAAACATAGAATTAATTAATATTAAAAGACAAAACGCCATATATTGCATCACATAAAAGTTTGAATGTCACATAGTATCTCATATATGTATACATATTAGGGGTGAAAACGAGTCGAGCTGAGCCGAGCTTTAACATGCTCGAGCTCGGCTCGAGCTCGAGTTCGAGCTCAATTCGAACTTTTATATAGACTCGAACTCAGCTTGATAAAGAAGAATTTAGGCTCGATTAGGCTCGCGAATAGCTCGATTAAACCAAAATGACGTCGTTTTGATTTAAAATATAATATATTTAAAAATATAATAAAAATGTTATTAAAAATATATATATTATTCTGACTGAGTCTGCTCGCGAGCTTATCTAGGCTCTAGTTCGAGCTCGAATTCAAAACGAGCCGAAAACCAAGCTCGGTTCGAGCTCGTTTAACTCACGAATTGAGCTCGAGCCGAGCTCAAGTAACTCGTGAATGACTCGGTTTGTTTCCACCCTTAATACATATATATATATTGCGACAACATATCACACAGTAGCCATTACCTGCATCACATGAATTATATAGCATCAAAAAATCTCGTGAAGTCGCAGAGTATTGCACTATTTATATACACTGCAACTATATTTTTGTTTGGCAATAAAAAATTACTGTCGAAACTGCTCACCGCGTTAACTAAAAATCTAATCGCCGATCTACCGAGTATAAAGGAAACTGAAAAGGAGGTCTCTGACCAGAAAACACTCCGATACTTAAGTTAACAAATGCTTTTAAGAGAATTAAGGGAAGCGAAGTAATGAGTAATGCAATTGGTTGACAATAGTGAGCGTATCTGAATTCCGAAGGTAAGCATTATATTTATAGTAAGGTGAAATGAATAAATTAACAAGTAAAAATCAAATTTTAATGATATTCTCTAATGTACGCCCTTTACTTTCTTTTAAATGCCTTTTATTTCTCATTTAATGCCTCCACTTTGCATTAAATGTGCGTAGGCAATTAGAACTTCTGAATAGATAGAATATAATTCTGAGAACTATTTACATGTCACATCTATTTGCCATTTGTAATGAAACAAACTAACTATATTGTCTTTTAGGCAATAAATCTGGTTCATTTACTACCATCGAGCATTTATGGTTAGGGTCTTATTATCAAACAATGGACCCAATTATAATGATTCTCCGATTACTAGACTAACGTTGAACATTTTTATAATGCGCTTGGCGAAATGTCACGTGTCCCGTTTACGATGCTTTAGAAGGAGCCACGTGTCCTAGATTTATTTTGTACCAACAGTTTTTAATTTGCTGTCACACACATCCTAGGGGTTTTTTCCAAGAAAAATAAAAAATAAAAAACTTTGTAATATTAGTGGTAATTGAGTTTTTTCACAATAAAAAATATACTCAATTAAAAAAAAAAAAAAAACCTCGAGGGATAGCTGTAAAACTTTGAGTTTACTCACAGTGATCACTCATTCGAGTCTTCTCAGAACTACTAGAGACTTACCTTACTGTTAATTTCAAAGCTCCTAGAGATTAGTCAATGTGTGTGCAAATTGAATCGAACACCTAATTTTCTAAAAAAAAAAGTTAAAAAAATTAAAGGAAATTATTACCAAGATAATAAGTTCATGATATTTATATTTAGAATGAGAGTGTATTACCTAATAATAATAATTATATTATGTTGTAATACTAAAAATTTTGAAGGAGTAAAAGTTAATTGTATTTGTAATGAGAGTAAATTTACCAAGAGTAATAATTAATATTTTTTATAAATTATTATAATAAAATAAATCATCATAATAATTTTTATTTTAATAATAATTAATTTTAATAAAATATATATTATTAAAATATATAATTTTTAATAAAAATATCAATTATAAAAATAATTTTATCATAGATTAATATTTCAATAGTAATAAATTTTAGTAGAAAATAATTATTTGTTAAAAATTATTTTTATATTGATAAAATAATTAATAAAACAACTAATTTTAGTTTATTTAGATAAATTATTAATTTTAATAACATAAATTAATATAATACATAATCTAGTAAATTATTATTTACGAAATAAAATTTTTATTTAATAGAAAATTATAATAAATAAATTATTTTAATAAGTAATTATTATTTATTAAAAATTTTTTAATTTGAGAAAATAAATAATTTAGTCATAAATTAATATTTGAATATTATTAATTTAATAAAATAAAATAAATTATTTTAATAATAAATTATTATTTATTAGATATTATTTTGATAAAATAATTTAATAATTAATAAATTTTATTTTGATTAAATAAATTATTTTATAATATTTATTATAATTATTTATAGTAGAACGTGGTTTAAGATTTTACAACGGTGTAAATAATTGTTTTACAAGGTAAAGTGAAAAAGGTAAATTTTCTCATTACTCCACATTACCCACCCCGCTCTCTAGATAACAATTTATTCTCATATTGGGGTAATCATTATCTTAGGGTAATTTTTACTCCATCTTTCAAATTAATGTAATGGAGAGCAAAAATTACCCCAATAAAATTTATCCTCCATTGCCCCCAAAACAAACATATCCTAAGAAAAAAAATATTATCAAAATTTTATTGGGGGTGATGGTAATGCCTAAGCATATTTAATGCTCTTTTTACATATTGTCAATTTTATTTTTATTTAGTTATATAAGGAATTTAAGATAGTATTTATTATCTATTAAAAGAACTAATTTTTAAATTAGTATTTATTTCTCTCTCTCAATTTTTTCACAAAACTAGATCTTATTTTTTTAAATATTAATATAATAATAGTAATCAAAATGCAAAGGCATGATAATTTGCATAATTAATTCTAAAATTTAAATTTTATAGATATAGTTTTTAGTCATAAAATTTGCTTTAATAATAGATTTTACTTATTGATTTACTAATTAATTAATTTTAAATTTTAAATTTTTTATATTTACCTTTTAGTCTTGAAATTTTACTATAACAAATTTAACTAACTAATTTAGTGATCGATGGAGTAGTTTGTATAATTAGTTCTAAAATTAAATTTTATATATTTATCTTTTAGTCATGAAAATTAATTTAATAAAAAATTTTACTAGATTACGGAAACATTAGTTTGGATAATTAGTTATTAAATTTAAATTTTATATATTTATCTTTTAGTCATGAAAAATGATTTACTAAAAATTTTACTAATTAGTAGAAACAATAGTTTAGATAATTAACTCTAAAATTTAAAATTTTTATATTTATCTTTTAATCATAAAAATTACTTTTAAGTAACCGATAGACTTAATGGACTAATTATTCAAACTAATGTTTCCGTTGTTTAATGAATTTTTTTATTAATTAATTATCATAACTAAAAATAAGCACATAAAATTCAATTTTAGAACTAATTATACAAACTACTTATGTTTCCCTTAATTAGTAAAGCAATGAGTAAAATTTATTATATCAAAATTTCAAAATTATAAGATAAATATAAAAATTTCAAATTTTAAAATTAATTATCCTAATTCTGTTAGTAACTAAATTAATAAGTAAAATTTATTATTAAAACAAATTTTTTGACTAAAAAATAAATTTGTAAAATTTAAATTTTAAAATAATTATTCAATTTACACGTACCTTTACATTTTGATTACTATTATTATATTTATATTTTTAAAAAACAAAACTAAAAAAAAAAAGTAAGATCTAATTTTGTGAAAAAATAAAAAAAAGAAAATAAATACTAATTTAAAAATTAATTCATCTAATAGATAATAAATATTATCTTAAATTTTTTATATAACTAAGTAAAAGTATAAATATTAATATATAAAAAGAGCATTAAATATGCTCTGACACTAACAAATGTTGATACAACATTATCATCGCCCTTTTCTCGATTTGGTCATGATAGTAACATTGGTTGACGCGTGTTTGTTTCAAACAAACGAATGGCTATCACTCGTCTGAGGATACTTTTAATGTATTTTTTATGCAAAGCTGTACACAGCTGGCATTAATTTTGGCAATATAAATAGCTATATATGGTTCACACATAATTTTGTACAATAAAATGAGTTTAAAAAAACAAAAAAAAAAAAAAAAGCATGGTCGCTTCTCCAATTAATGCCGCGCGCAAATATGTAAAAATTGTTGGACTAATTAATGACCATTCAAAGATAAACTCAAAATCTTATAAATTAAATTAATTACAAGTAAGAATTTAGGTAGCCTTCGGGGTATAAGGGGATTAAGTGGAAAAATTTACTGCAAGGATTGATGATCAATCAATTGTCATAATTTGATTATATTTTAATATGATATGACTTTTTATATTTTTCATTACTTGTGTTTTAGTTAAATTTTATTTAAATGTTATTTTTATTTTAAAATTAATTTTGTCAAATTAAATTAAGACCATTAAATTAAATGTAATCAAATCGTGACCGTTGATTGATTTATTGCAGCCCCCACTATGAATTTTACACTACAAGATGGATGGCCATGATTTAATTAAGATTTATTAATTTTATCAAACAACATATACTAATTTAATAATATAAACCTTGATTAAATCATGACCATTTATCTCACAACTTCAGCCTTTGCAGTGTAAAATCTATTGCAATTTGGAATCATGTCTGGGAAAATTAGCTTGTAGTTGAGTTACCAACTACTAGTTTTTTTAATTTTTCCAAAATGACTAAATTTACCTTATTACATTTTAAATTTTTTTTAAACATTAAAGAGCAAAAATGTCAAATTAACAAAAAATTAAAAAGTAAGTTAGTAAAAAGTTAATTTTTTTCTTTTCTAAACACAAAAAGTTAATACAATTCAACCATGACTGCTCACTGATATAGTATAACTTTTTAGTAATTAGTTAGTGGATTCCAGGGATACTAGGAGGTTGCAGTTCATCAATGAGCAGTCATAATTGGATTGTATTTAATCTAATAGTTTTAATTTAATTTAATCAAAATTATTTTTAAAATAAAAAAAAGTTAAAAAAATCTAATTAGAATATAACTAATACATAATTTAAAAAGTCATATCACATTAACAGCTTGTTTGGACGGAGAGAGATGGGAAGAAAATAAGAGAAAAAAAATTTTAAAATTTAATTCTTGTTTGTGAGTTTTTTTGGGAAAGAAAAGAAATGAAATGAGAAGAAATGGAAAGAAAAGTGAGTGATTAGTTTTAAAATTTTCATCCTCTCAAAAATGAGAAAAAATGGAGAGAAGAGAGAAGATGTTTAATGAAAATTTTAAAATAATACCTTTACCCATAATATAAAGAAAAAGAAAAAAAATTACAAACTTGTCCAAGAATAAATTAAATCATTTTTAACTTTAACACTTTAGTAAGTTTTTATTACAATTCTCAAATTTCATCCTTTCATCCTTTTCTAGCTATTTCACAGTTTAGGTAAATTTTTTTTCTTTGTTTTTTTTCAATAACGTTTTACTCTATTTTTTTTCTTTTTTTTTCTTTACTTTTTGTTAACAACATTTCAAGATAAACTTAATTCATTTCTATGTATATATCAAGCTTAGTTAGATCATAATACTCTAATTTCATCTTCCGTATATATACATACAAACATATATATGTATATATGTATTTTAGCTATTTCTAAGGTATTTTTTTTTAGTAATAGCATTATGCATTGATTCTTATGTACCAAACTTAGATTTTGTATGTAGTTAGGAATTGACTCTTACTACAGTTGTAAATAAGAGTAAATTAATTTCTTAATTTATTATTATTATTTAGTTAGGTGAAATCATCTTTGCATTTATTTTTAATCATTTCAAAATGGATTCATTTAGTCTTATTGGATGTGCTAATACTTTATTTACTGATAACATAAAGAGATTTATTTATTGATAATATAAGGGTACATCAATAAAACAACAATAGACATTTTCTTTTCTTGTCATTTCTTCTCAATTCTCAACCAAAAAAAAAAAAAAGTAATCATCTTTTCTCTTCCAAACTCTCAAACAAATGGGAAAAAAAAACTAATATCATTTTTCTTATTTTCTGTTATATCATAATTAATTTTTTCTTATTCTACTTTCCTTTTTTCTCCTAAACTCACAAACAAAACATAAATACAATCAAATCATAACTGCTCATTTATCTACTGTAGCCTTTACGATGAATTTTTTCCTATAACTCCTAGAACCCGTAACTAGTAATCAGCTACTATAATTAGTTTTTTTTTTTTTTTTCCCTGCCCAAACTCAATCTTATTCTATGTGTTTTACGACAATAGTAAGTACTAGTGTAATGTTTACGTACATTCAACTTTCTTCTTTTATCGGTTAATTTTTGAAAATAAATTCACTTTAACATCTATAGAAAAATACATAAAAGTGCTTTGAGCCTCCACGTTCCAAAATCAACTTTTGACCTTGGAGATCGGTAGGGAAATAGCCAAGGAATTTACAACCAAAAAGGCCGCCGGTCCCATTGATCTGGGATGATTCCCCGAAAAGGAAAAGTAAGAAAAGAAAAGAAATAGTGTCTCCAACTGACCGCTATAGGTGTAGTTTTCAATTTCTATGCTAGTCTCTTTTTAGCAACTTGGCAAGTTGCTTGCACCTTTTGTATTATTTGAGCATGTTGGCAGACTG
The DNA here is from genome assembly GCA_019916065.1 of Vitellaria paradoxa. Classification (NCBI taxonomy): domain Eukaryota; kingdom Viridiplantae; phylum Streptophyta; class Magnoliopsida; order Ericales; family Sapotaceae; genus Vitellaria; species Vitellaria paradoxa. The sequence continues at coordinate 42,278,667 of CM034238.1, forward strand.
CCAGACTTGACAATTATCATTTAGACATACGTCAATTCATTCTCTTGAGTGCCCATGCCTGTGTGACGTGTGACACTAATATTATAACTCTGCCACTTTCCACAAGTTGTATCCACCTATATATATAAATATATAAGTCACAGAGAATCCAGCTGGATTTTTTAGACCCGTCTTAATTAGGCGATAATTTTATAGAAATGCTTGTCAGTCTAGCGGACTCGTGTAAGTCACATGCCCAACGGCAAATGTGGTCCAGTCAGAAATCATCATTGGCCTAAATATGAATATATGTTACTGTTGGAGATGTTAAAATCACCCATTCTCGATAGGCACTTATTTTATCCGTCTCGTTCAAATTATGTATGAAGATATTAATAATAGAAATAAGGATAAATATGAAAATTTTAAAGTAATTTTAAACAGGAATGGAAATATGAGGGCTTTCATTACCTTTCTTATCCATTTAAACACTTTTTTATAAATTTAAATATTTTTATTTTAATATTTATTATATATATATAAGATATATTTTTATTTAATATATATATATATACATAATATTTATTTTATATATGTAATATATAACTTATAGTTGTTATTATTTTAATTGATGAATGAGGATAAAGATGAAGAATTTAATATCTAATGAGAATAAATATGACAGAAATTTTCGTCCTAAAATAGGATGAGAACATATAAGTGTATTATTAAATAAGAACGACAACCGAAAAAAGTGATATGCGCCCTCATACCTGCAATGTGTTTTTTTTTTTTTTGGGTAAATAACTGCAATGTAGATATTACTATTACTAATTGTTGTGATAAAACTTGAATATGGTAATATATAAATGGCACGAGTTCGAGTCTCACCAACAACAACAACAAAAAAAAAAATCTCAAAAATATATAGTCGATACGTGGCCCAATCATAGATCGACACGTGGCACAACACAAGGTGCCACGTGGCACGATGACATGTCAACAAATAATGCCACGTGGCATCACATTTAAATTTTTATTTTTTAAATTAATTTAAAATTTGAATTTTATACTTTTTTCCGACCAATTGGTCGGAAAAAGTGTACAATTGCCGACCAATTAGTCGGGAAAAGCAAAGAATTGCTGACCATTTGGTCGGCAAAAGATTTTCCATTTTCTCCCATTAAATATTCTTTGCCGACCAATTAGTTCGAAAAGGTTTCACATTTGCCGACCAAATGATTTTTTGGTCGGGAAAATTTTACTCGACGAGCCTTCGCCAACCAAATACCGACCAAATAAGTTTGGTCACGAAAAGTTTCGCCGACTAAATTGTACCCTTCAACTACCAATTTTTTGGTTGGTAATTGTGTGATTTCTTGTAGTGTGTCAATCTAACCAATAAGCATTTTTGAGTGGATCGGGCAATGCTTCCAATTCTTTTACCTTTTTCTTTTTTTACAAATCCTATACTTTTATTTGAACGGTGCGACACATTTATAAGTCTAATAATTTATAATAATAATTTTGTTTTTAAGTGTTGTTTAATTGCAATAATTAGTACATCGTTTTTATAAGAACTTATCTTAGATTTATAAAATTAAAGCCCCTAAATTAGGTTTAGACTCTAATCTCTTTACTCACTATCAATCAAATTTGGGTCCGAAATTTCATCATGTTATCAAATTTAAGTTGGGGAGGGTGCTTCCCCTTTCACTTCTTAATTTTTAATTTGTACACTTTTCGTGTTAGCACCATCTTCCTCTTCACATGTAAGTAGGATTATGTACGAGGAAACATAATACGATTTATTTTACATTGATTTTATATGTACGTTTGCATGTGAAAAAATGTATTAAAATTTATACCATATAAATCATTTTTTAGAATGTGAAGAAATATACGAAAGAACTCGGGGGTGTTAGCATCTTAGCTCTGAATATGAGGTCGAAAACCATCAGATATCCAGTGGTCTCTAATCTGATGTTTGGAATATCTAACGATCTCCGACTTAATGATTATTAACGCAAGAAGAAAGTCTCATTTCTTATTATTCTTTCTTCCTTTTTATTTACCTTTTTCTAATTTCACTACTTTACTTTTACCGGAAAACTGGAATAAAAATTGGAATAAAAGAAAAAGAAGTTATAAATTCTTACACAATGCATTTTTATGTTAATATTTCGATTGAAAAATGAAATTATTTAAGAATACACATTAAACGCTGGTATTACACATTGAATTTTTGATAGTAAATCCATAATTAAAAAGGTGTTTGTGAGATCTAATATCATACAGTAATATCAGCCTTTCCTTTTTGTATAATAAGCTAATTCTAATTACCAGAAAAAAAAAGCTTATTCTGAAGTTATTTTCTTGGGTAAATTTCACTAACCTTCCCTGAGGTTTCTGAAATGACACTGCCCTCACTTCCTTTACCTGACAATACCAAATAACCCCCTTCGTTAAAATTGAATTGAAAATTGGATGAAAAATGATAATGTCACTGTACCCTAAGTTGCAACATACCAATACTACCCTCAGCCTTACTCTTCTTTAAGTATCAGGTTTCCATTCCCATTCACAAATTCAAGAGACATAAAATCAATCCAGGAGAGATAAAGTAAAATACAACAAGAAAGGGAAGGAAAAAGAGCTAAACTGACTGAGGTAAACTTGTGCTCAAGAAACTATTTTTCATTCACATCTTCAAGCATTTCCCATCTCAATTTTTCATTCTAAGCATTTTTCATTTTTCATTTTCAATTCACAATCGCATCTCATTTTTCATTCCAAGCATTTCTCATCTCAAGCATTCAAAGTCTCAACCATATTTTCTTTTTTGCTTTCACATTTTACCCAAGCAATAATTACTGTTGCATTTCCAAGCTCCAGTACTCTAGCAATGTTGAAATGTAGCAAAATATGGTTGTCCAATACTCTCCAGCTTGCAAATGCAATAGTAACTGGAGAATGTTTTCCCTTTTTTTCCATTCAAGTCAAAATGACTCCCAAAGTATACAAAACAAGGAATAAAAGTTAAAACATAATTTACACATCAAATTCTCTTCGAAGGAAAGTAGATCCTGCCACCATACAGAGCAAATATGTGTCCATCCATGTACTAATCATCAAATTCAATGAAATGCATATTTAAACTAGTAATCTGTTTATACAGTTAATGAATATATGACACTATAAGAAAGGCTATACAAAAAAATAGTATCCAAGACAAGGTCATGTACATTAAAGTATTGGATATCAGCCTATAATAAAGTATTGGAAATCAGCCTATACAAAAAAGTGGCATCTAAATATATTACCACATAAGCCCTATAGTATCATATACAAAAATGCCCAAATTGCATGATTAATCAGCTCACAAAAAAGCCTAAGTTGTATGATCAATCAGCTCACAAAAAAGCCCAAATTGCATGATCATCTGCAAAACAAAGTGTGATTGGATTGTTACAAGATGAATTGAAAGTAAAAACATGTAATAAGCCATTTAATAATTGAAAATAAAGTAGGAGAAAATAATTGAAGACTCAAAATTTTGAATTCACATAAAGTAGCTTAGATGATTAATTTGACTTTCACTATCATTATAAGGATACTTGTCTTATTATATGATAAAGATTCCTATTTAAAATAATAGTTAGTAATATTTATCACAATCATTATTCGTTTATAATTTTCACAATCATTATTTGTTTATAATTTTCTTTATAATTTCAAAAGTTTTAGAAACAAAAACAAATACAAATTAAAACAGGAAACTAATTAAATATTAAAAATAAATTATAAAAAATATTTTGATTAAATAAAAAAATTTAAGACATATTATTCACATGACTCACAAAATAGAATATTAAATTTTTAGTTAGTGTGATTTCTAATTTGTGTTTATATTTGCTGCTAAATGTCACACCCCGAAATTCGCAACCGGGGACGTGGGAATGAAACCCAAAAATAAATATCAAAACATGAAAAATGTGTCATATCAGAGCAAATGCTAATAAGTATTATTCAATTTCTTGAATACTCAAAATAACTTTAAAATGCCCTCAAAACGGGCTACAAAACCATGCCACAAATATGGGCCCAAGTCAAAACTCCATTACATTATAATGTAAATGTTGGACTGCAAAATAAAACAAATCATTTAGCTATCACAACCCAAGATGGCTAGCTAACCCACTGGTCCATCACGAGCATCAACTGCTGCATTACCAACTGTAGTAGGTGGTGAGCACTAAATTCCACGTGTGTTCAGAGAGTATTTATAAAATACAATTTCTTAATCATGCAATGCTTTTAACACTAATTAATAAGAAAAGAATTTAAAATCTTATAATTTTCAAAATAACCATATTTAATCATAACATTCAAATTATAAAGTCACTTAGCCATGATCCCGCAGTCTCATGCTAAAAATAAATCATATCACTTCATTCATATCACCACGCATCAATATCATACTATGGGTCAGGTACTCTGCAAGTTTAGTCTGTGGCCTCAGAACTAAACCCAAAATAAATCCCCAGGCCTAAGCCGTGGGGTACAACTAGTCTCGTAGTCCTAGATGTACTCATCACATCCCTAGATTTCAGTCATGAGGTACAATTGGTCCCGCAGTCCCAATTTTACTTATCACATCCTCAAACCTCAATCATGGGGTACATTTGGTCCCGCAGTCCCAAATGTGCTCATTTGCCTTAGTAGGCAAACCGGTCCCATAGTCTCGGTACTAAATATACGCTAGAATAAGTCGTATATATATTTCATAGGTTTCTAACCTACTGGCTATGCTAACCATCCTGCGCAGGTTTTGGGGCTTTCAACCATTGGGCTCTAGAACCCACTCTTTCTAGTACCCTTAATGACCCCAATAACCCAAAAATCAAATCTCAAGTAATTCTTTTTATTTACAGCACAACATACACAAGAGTTCTCCCTAATTTGATTTTTGTGTGTTTTTCCCTTTACTTTATAAGTTTTATGAAGTGTGAATGTGTTTCGGGCCTAAGTTTTATGTTGCCCTTCCATAAAAAAAAAAAAAATATTCTCATGCAAGACTTATCAAATAAATATCATGCAACCATATTCAGGAATATATATATGCAACTAGCTTGGTGAATAAAATTTTATATCAAGCTTGTCATGACAATGAAAGATTCAAGACACAAAATTTGATAATTCATAAAAAAATAGAAAATGAAATATTTTATACTAATTCAAAAACCTAAAATACTTATAATTAACTCCAGTTTCATAAAAACAAAATTTAAAATTTATTCATGAAGCCATAAAATACAGATTTTTAAAAATACTAACTGAGTATTTCTGTTAGAACCATACAAAACAGCTCAATTTCACGATTTTTATAAAATTCAATTTTTTATCCAAAAACTTTGAAATTTTCACAGAAAGCTCATTAATATATCTAGTTTAACATATACAAATTTCAGAAATTATATCAACTTTTATTTATACCTTTTATACCAAATATCTGACGGCTGTCAGTACAGCAATGTAAACCAAACAACCAAGTTTCAATATTTTTATAAAATAAAATATTACTCAAGAATTTATACAAAATTAACTACAGAATATCTAACATGTCTATTTTCATATATAAAATTTTTAGAAATTAATTTAATCTCTAGGTATCATTTTTATATCAAAAATCAAACTCCTGTCAGCACAGTAATTTAAAACAAACAGTCATCTTTCACGATTTTTGTAAAATCCATTTTAACTCAAAAAAAATGAAATTTTTACTGGATACTATTTTCAATATGTACTCCCATATAAAAAAATATCAAAAATTAATTGAACTTCTAAATATGAATTTCATATACAAACAGTGTGCTGATCCAGGTACAGAAATCCCAACCAATCAGTCAAGTTTGACTATTTTTAATAAGTTCATTTAAATTCCAAAAATCATGAAATGTTTACAGGTAACTCGTCTACATGTCTAATTTAACATATAAAATTTTCATAAATTAAATCGATCTCTAAGTATGATTTTTATGAAAAAATAGTGTACTTATTTCAGTGTGAAAGTTTCAGAATTTCACATAATCAAGAAATCAATTCATAAATCAAGCTTTTCATATCTTGCACACACATACATATATACATGACATGATAAAAAAAATTATATCAAATAAACACAATCCCACCTACCTCACTACACACGTAGACGATCGGTGTGTAAAGCAATCAACACCAACTCAAGTTGGTCTTAAATACGATCCAGTAATCGTCTTTGAAACGGCAATTATGCGTTTTCCGAAAGTCTCTCTACGATCTTTTTCAACGTACAACCGATAACATGATCTCTCTCTCTCTCCTTCTTTCTTAAATTTGAAAAGCCAAAATGAAAAAAATGCAGAATTTTGTTCTTGATAGAATATTATAGAAGGTGAAGCTTTAAACAACGTAAGAGTACCTCTCTCTCTTATTCAGATGAATGAACTCATAAAACCCTCCTTAATACTTTCTCTAACTCCCACACAACCTGCCAACTCTTAGCCTCCCCACAAATAAATAAACAAACTATCAACGCTTCCTCTCTCTATTGATGAATATAATTACATACATAATGAGGCACACATTAATGCATACAATATAAAAATAAATTAACACCAAATCATCTACATAAAATATAAATGGTGGTCCAAAATATCAGAATTTTAAATATTATAAATTTAAAATAAAAAAAGCCAAAAAATTTCGAGTCTTTACATAAAAGTATAGAAAAATTATAAAAAAACATAGTGTAGTAAAAACAAAAACATTTATGATAACATGATATTTTAACTTGAATACTTTATGGTGTTATAACTTTTACAAATATATAACACCAAACACGCAAATAGGAAAATGTTTTTATCATTCCGTTTATAAACTATGTAAAAGTTATAAAGACCTTATTATAAAGCCTTCCTAGCAGGGTAGAATTGTCCGTACTTCTTAGAAAATAGCATAGAGATGCGCACTCCTTAAAACTGTTTAAATGCAATTTGATGGTCTCAATTTTTAACTTACATATGAAGAAAACCATCCCTGGTGCTAAATGGGTCAGAGGCTCATTGACTAAAACAAGGAATTTCGACCAATGTCCAACATGTACACAACATCTTCCTAACATTGTCCGTAATTCATAGCAAACAACATAGACATTCACACTCAGTTTTAATTGAAAACATAGATGAATATGTTTGAATGCAATACCAGTGTTGACATTCCGAACACTTTATTTCAACTCAGTTTATAACTCACTCAAATATAAAAATGGTGTTATTTCAACTTAGTTTTTATCATTCCAAACACTTTATTTCACTTTTTTATCACTCCAAACATGCTTTTAATTAAGGGTAAAATATAAAAATTAAGAGTGGTATATTCTTTTACCTAATTTCATATTCTATAAAATAAAGATGCTCAATATATACACACACGCAAATATATATATATATTTATATTGTAACTACAGTAACAAGCCTATATTTCATTTACTTCTGGGTCACTAAAGTAGTCCTCTCACTCCTACAAGCACCACCTTGCGCCATGGTGGCTCGGGTTTGGGGCAGCAGTGGAGCTAGGTGGCGAAAATAAAATGCTCTCCATCCATTAATCCATCATAATAGGGAGAAATGAGGTTCTCTGCAGTGCTATATATCTCCCCAGGGCAACTCAAATCCTTTGGCATTTTAATTTACTCTCAGAAGATTATGCCCAAGAAAAAATCTCAACTTTCCATTTTAAAGAAAATTTTAAAATTCCTAATTTTTCAAAACCCTAACTTCTAAGAGTGCAAAAAAACATAAAAGAATTTCAGACATTTCTAAAATTTTATACCATGAAAGTCCCAAATTTTTGTAACCCTAACTACACAGATTTCACTAGAAAACGAGAAAAAAAAAAAAAACAATCACACTCTAACAGTTTCAAATATGTCAAAATCAAAAATAAATACACTATCTAAGGTATACGTTGTTACCTGTACCAAATCGTGATAAAGAATAACGGTGATTTTTCTTCTTCAAACTTGTGAATCGCTGAAGTGTAGCATGAGCATCATCTTATCGTCCTCTTATGTCATACAATCATCCCCGTTGTCTCTTCTCTTCTTTCTCTCTCTCTCTCTCTCTCTCTCTGGATCGAAGAGGGACATGAGCTCTCTCTTGTTCGAAGAATGACGAGTGAAAGAGAGATAAAAATATCTGTGTGTGTTTATATATCTCAGGGTAAATTTGTCTTTCCATGTTATTTAACGGTAAAGTTAACACTGTTCTACTTTTTTGACGCCAAAGGGGTCGTTTGGTATTGTCAGGCTTCCCTTTTCGGGCTAGCCAAGCTTGTTGACCACGAGAAAAGACTACACACCACGATTTTGGCCAGGACAATGGGCTATATGGCTCCTGAATGTATCGCCAGTCGAAAGTCCAGTAAGGAATCAGATGTGTTCAATTTTGGAGTTGTAGCACTCGAAATATCGTGTGGAAGAAAACCCATCAACAACAGGGCCCCAGAGAATCAGGTGATTTTGGTGGAGTGGGTTTGGGAGCTTTATGGAATGGGAAAACTTCTCGAGGCAGCTGACTTGAAATTGTGTGTAGATTTCAATGAGCAAGAGATGGAACGATTGATGTTCGTTGGGTTGTGGTGTGCTCATCCAGACTGCAAGCTTCGACCTTCAATAAGGCAAGTGATTCAAGTTCTTAAATTCGAAGCTCCATTGCCTGTTCTTCCTTCAGTGATGCCCGTGGCGACGTACTCGGCTCCTCCAAAGACTAATGATGGGTCTGCTGGTGCCTCTAAAAGCAACCAAATCCTTTCTTCGAGCCATACTGATTCATCTTCTACAGCTTCTATTTCGTATTCATCTATTTTGTTTCCGCGATAGCTTGATTTATCATTTTTTTTTCAAGTGTATATTCAAGCGTATATTTTCTTTTTTTTTTTTTTTTTTTTTTTTTTGTTGAACCAAAGAAATTTATTTTTGTTCATTCTGAATATGTAAGTCATGGTTTGTTTAGTTATGATGCAATTCTGATCTGCAGTAATACATAGATCTGAATGTTAAAAATAATTTATGAACTAAAATTGCTTACATCTAACACTTTCCAAATTCTACAATATGAAAACTTCATGCACTCATAATTCCAGTAATGTGAAAATCTTATCCACAATTATTTATTTATTTATTTATTTATTTATTTTTATTATTATTATTATTATTATTATTATTATTATTATTATTTTCATTCAAAATCTATACCTAGATACTATAGGTAGTAGCATCTCCGAGATGTCCCCCAACCAATTTTGAGTAATTTGATTTTTTTTTTATATATACAATCTTGTAGTGCCTGTAAATTATCAACTCACATCCCAATCAAACTCGAAAAATTAACTTGATAGTGAGAAGTGAGAACCATGCATTTTAGTGCAGAAAGTTTCTTTTTATGTCAAATAAAAAACAAAATCAACAATTATTTAAGGAGACACAATGATTTGTTGATAAGGGTAAAAACTCATTTGAATTTAAAGGAGAAAATAACTCCAGATCCTTAAGTGGATCAGATTAAAAATCTTTATTATGAAGAGAGAGGTTACAAGGTACAAAGAAATGGTTTACAAGTTTTCCCAATCAACTATCCCTTGATCTACTTGTCTAAGACCCATCCTAACCTTACTTGCTAGACTTTCTGCAACTAATCTCAACCCGTGAAAAAGATAACTTTCAATACATGAAGAAGAAGCTCCCCAATCTGATGCACTCCAATAGATCTGAGCAAAACTAAGGTAGATCTTTGCTAAAGATAGAATATGAGGTCATGGATTGTTGATAATTCAAGCCACCATCATCTTTTGGAGTTTAACCTCGAAAAGGTATGGGTGAGATTTCGAGGCGTAAGGTCAAAAGATAGGGTTTGGGAAAAGATGTTTGCTATTTATATCAATGAAAAGGGCAAAAAGGTCATCTGAGCAAGATTTAAAATTCTGGACGTGCTTGTGGGCAACTCGCGAGTGTGAGATTCCCTTGAGTTGCTTGCGAGGCATACTTACACACTAGTTAGTGTTCTTGCAAACTCGCAGGCATCTCGCGGGTATGAGATTCTTCTAAGTTGCTCACGAAACATGCTTACATATTATTTTTTCTGGACAAGGTGGCAGACTTCCCTTTTCTTCTTTGCTTCTTTTCCCAACCTTTGCATATGGTGCACAAACACTTTTTTGGCTTGTGTTGGTGAACCATTTACTTAACTTGTGACATTTGCTAAAAACTAACTTAGTACAAATTACAACCAAATGTTTGCTTGGATATTGTCAATTCAAAAGCTAACAAATATGACACTTACAATCTCCTCATTTGGCAATTAGTAGACAAAACAAACACCCCAACCCTAAATTACAAATAAAAGAAAATGTCGCCAGACTAACAGACACAAGACTTGATAGACACTAACTTAACCAAAAGTCTTGATCATCAACCTGAAACATTGAGCAAGCACATCTATGTTCAACATAGAAACTAACTTAACTAAGAGCCTTGATCATCAACCCGAATCACTAAGAAAGCACATCAAGGTCCAACATATCAATATATCAAAACAAGAATTCAAATATAATCATAATGCTCAGCACTCCCCCTTAATTCATCAAACATGCATCGCTCTCTTATACCGATTTCTCCCTCTTTCTGTGAGAAATTGACAAAGCATAATTAATAAAATAAGTAAGGAAATGATGATAAGTAGAGCATATAACCAAATAGATCAGAAGAAAGGAGTAAAATTCATGGCATCCATTAAATAAAAAAAAATTAAGTTCAGTACAGACCACTAAACATATTCAAAAGATAAGGAGGATAATCCCAATGGTTAACAGTTCAGTCATAATAACAAAACAAAACATCAGCAGGGCGGCAGCATAGACTAAGTAGCATCAGTAATAGCGGAACATCGGCAGAAATAGTAGCAAGGAGAAAAACAGTATCACCCATGGCCTCGGCAACACACGTTCTCAATCTTAGCAAAAGTGCCAATCAGATCACCTATGTCAATGCTAAGATTATTGACTTGGGTAGTAAGATGTGCAATGGAGGTCTGAGCAGATGAGGAGATATTACCCAAGGTAGTCACAATGAAATCTATCTAATTTTGGCAGTAAGTTGCAACTTTGTTTGCTGAGTCTAGTTCACACAGCAATGAATGCTAAAGATTGTCAACCACCAACTTCATTGACTCATCTAGACAATCAAACCACTGGGTTAGGGAATCCTCTAGCTGGATCAAGTGATCAGTAAGTACAGAAGAGCATAAACCACAACAGAGTTAGGTTCAGTGGAGGTAGAACCAGAGGAAACACCACTCGGTGGATCAGGAGTTGCAGGTGGTACTGGATAAGGACCCATGGAAAAACCAGAAGGCAGAGGAGTGTGATTGGTAGGGTAGGACAGGGCTTTTTCCGAGCGATAGTTCTAGCAATGGTTATACAACTTATAGGCTTCTCTTATCCTATGGCAATTTCATCAAACCTATGGACAATATTAAATTTAAACCTGAGAAAGATAGTGAGAAAGACTCCATAAGGATGACCATAACGGATAATCCTTTGGTCGTAAGCTATGCAAATGTTCTAAAACAGTAGGGAAGGCAGGTCAATGGGGATGTCATTGGTGAGACAATAAAGAAACATCACTTTTTCTTTAGAAATCTCAAATGAGTGATGTGTGGGAGTGATAATGGAGTCAACAATCAGATTAAGGATGTGAAAAGGCATTGTGAGGCCATTGGCACATCCCTCATGGGTTTAGCCATATCAATAATCAGGGCAAGACATAACCAGTGCAGATAATGACAAATAGCATTGGGGGAATGGTTGACTTTCAGATGTGAGGCAATACTCCCAACAAGAAGTAAATTGAAACACCCTAAACCTTAGTGTCAAAAACTCCAAAATCATAGGATATATTGTGAATATTGGAGTAAAATTCTTAGACTATGCTCACAGAGGCATACCCCAAATCAATAAAGACTCTGAACTAACCCCTTTTTAAAAAAATTTCTTTGATAAAAGCATTTTCTCTAGACAATTAAGAAAAATTAACTGGGCGTTCTAAAAGAATAAGCTGGTGGGAGAAGATGGTGTTAAAGAGTTCTTTACCTTCTTTGATGAAGAGATTCGAAAAATAATGAACTGATCAAGAATTAACTTGAGGAGAGACATTTGGTTGGGAGAGAACCCTATACTGGTAGAGGACATCTTCTTCTTCACAAGTAGAGACTTCGTGGTGCTTTTCAAACATGAGTGACTAGGGCATTTGGTGGGTCTAGTTTTGGCTATGGTAGTTGAACGCAGAGATCACCGAGAAGTGGGTTTTGAACAAAACAACCATGCAAAGAGAGAGGGATAAAGAAGAGAGTGATTGGGAAGGTGCAGGGTTGTAATGAATGGCCAGTGGAGAAGGTTAAGGTTTTGGTATAGGTGAAAAAGAGAGAGGTAGCCGAAGGGTTTTCATAAGAAGAGGAGCATTAAACCTTTAAGAACAGCAGAGGGTTTCCGAGGGTGACTCTTGATTAAACCCTCACCTAAATTTATATCTATTTCCTTCCCAGCACACATCATTAACAATGATGAAGAAAAAAATTTGAAAACCATAAATCCATTAAACATGATGGATCACACTATCTCTCGTCAAACCCAAAGTATTACCCACTTAAACTGTGCCACACACACCCAAAAAAATCAACTGGCAGCACCATTAATTTTGACAATAAAGCAAGCACACTCCACCATATACACACATAGACACCTGTATATACATTATGTATATATAGAAAAGCAATTAGCCAATGGTGAGATGCCATCAATGTACCTTCTTCCTAAAAATAAGCTCCCACTACTTATATTGATTCTAAAATACTCCCATTTGCTAAAAATCAAAATTAATCAGAACATATAAAATGCCAAAGGATTTCACAGACAAGGTAGCCATAATAGAGAGAGTAGTGGCAACATAAAAAAAAAAAAAAGCTATACACTACCACTACACTGGCAAAGTAACCTACTACCAATATTTGTATTGCCACAATAAAAAATAATAATAATAACCAAGGTAAATATTTAAGAGCAAGCTAAGAGATAAAGGCATTAAATGACAAGAAACTTAATCTTATACACACGTAGACTTTCGAAACGCTATCACAACTTGCCAATGAAAAACACTCCAAGAACCATATCCAAAAATAGTATTGTCACAATGAATTTATTCTTTCTAAAACAAACAATTAAGGCTATGAAAATTCTTTAGCTTCAAAACTACACAATGTGTTAATCAAGCAACAAAATACCGGATTTTTAAAGCATATAAAAACTCGATATGTATGAACATAATTTATCAATGACATATTGTCCAAATTCTTGAAAACTTCTTTAAGAAATACATAGGGAATTCAGTAGCATTTCTAATGGCATATCAATTTCACATAAATGTCTCACACTAAACTCAAACAATATCTCAAGACATAGTACTAGTTGTAGTATCACATTTAAATTTTCTAAGAAATGTCTACATGGAAGTCAAACCAATCAATTGCCCAACAAACTATAATAATTTTCCATTTTGAGATAGAAGAGATTGGCATTGCAATTTGGTTTAAAACATCCCTTTCTCTCCAAACAAAGATGAATTTAATAAGTGTTCTGTGATAATGGTTTCCACATATCTTGTTTTAAAATTTTTTTCTCCTATACTCTTTTCATGTAATGTAGAGACTAAGATGGTAACCCTTTTTATCACAAAAATAAAGAGAGAAATACAACTTATTCTATACTTTCAACATTGGATAATTGGGATAGAAAATTATGGGCAAATTGATTATAGGTTAATCCAAGGTAGTCATCACCCTAGGAATTTAAGAAAGGTACCATCTCAGTTAACTAAATGTTCGATATCAAACGAGTTAAAGAATGAAATAAGTTTGTGACCTTAATAACACATCTTCAAATGCATTCTTTATTCGCTATGAATTTTAAAGAATTCCTTAAGAACCAGACAATAGCCAATGATTCAAAATATAAACATATATCAAATTCAAATATACTCCTACTCATTCAAATATTTTATAGCTTAAACAATACAAAATGATCTTATTAACATAATCAATCTCATAGCCATAATTGTAAGATCATTTATTTAAATTTCATTGAAACAAAATTATTCAAGGAGTATGACTCTTAGAGATAAACATAGATATTCAAATTTAGAAGCTTCTAAAGGTTTTGTGAAATGTCAGTAAGTTGTCTGTCAATAGGAATATGTTCCAAGTTAACAAATGTCTCTCAACAAAGTTTCTAATAAAGTGATGTCTTATGTCAATGTGCTTTGTGTGTGAGTGTCGAATAAGATTTTTGGAGATATTGATTGTACTTAGATTTATCATAAAACAATGACATAGTACCTTGATCAATTCCATAGTTTGAAAGCATATGCTTCATCCATAAAACTTAAGAACAACAGCTCTTGGCTGTAATGTACTTGGCATCAGCTGTTGAAAGAGAGATTAAATTTTGTTTTTTGCTAAGCCAAGCCACCAAGATACCTCTGATGTAAAAACATCCTTCGAATGTCCTTTTTTGATCATCACAGCACCCTGCCCAATCTGCATTTGAATAGCAAGTAATTTCTGAAGAACAACCATTAGAAAATCAGATGTCATAGTCTAGAGTCCCATTTATATAACGAATGATTCGTTTGATAGTTGTCAAATGAGACTCTTTGTGATAGGATTGATACATTCCTATCCCAAATGTCTGCACTAAATGTGATGTCTGGACAACTAACAGTTAAGTACAATAGGCGACCAATCATACTACAATATAAAGTTTGATAACACTTTTTTCGGATTCATCCTTATTCAATTTCGTAGTTGTGCCCATCAGAGTCCTAGCACATTTGCTTATAGAGAGTCCAAATTTTTGAACCAAATTTCTTACATACTTGGAATGAGATATAAAAATACTATGTTTTAATTATTTAATTTGTAAACCTAAGAAAAAATTTAGTTATCCTATCATGCTCATTTCAAATTGACTCTTCATGAGTTTAACAAATTTTAAGGCATTCTTTTCAAAAGCAGAGCCAAAGATAATGTCATTCACATAAATTTGAGCAATGGTGATATGCTTGGAATTGTTACAAATGAACAAATTCTTGTCTACACTACCCTTTGTGAAGTTAGATTCAACTAAAAAATTGGTAAGTTTCTTATACCAAGCTCTGGGAGCTTATTTTAAACCATACAGTGCCTTGTTCAAGCAAAAAACATAATTGGGATACTTTAAATCAATGAATCCTTTGGGTTTCTCAACAAAAATTTTTTCTTGTATAAAACCATTTAAAAATGCACTTTTCACGTCCATTTGAAAAAGTTTGAATCCTAAGTAACAAAAAATGGCTAACAATATCCGAATTGATTCTAGTCTAGCCACGGGTGCAAAAGTTTCATTAAAGTCCACTCCTTCAATTTGAGTATACCCTAATCCTACTAGTCTGGCTTTG
This sequence comes from Vitellaria paradoxa, assembly GCA_019916065.1. NCBI lineage: Eukaryota > Viridiplantae > Streptophyta > Magnoliopsida > Ericales > Sapotaceae > Vitellaria > Vitellaria paradoxa. Next base: position 42,294,229 of record CM034238.1, read on the forward strand.
TTTTTAACAATGATACCAAATTCATCAGTTTTGTTTTTAAAAATTCATTTGATCCCTATAACATTAACATCAATAAGTTTAGGCATGAGTTCCCAAACCTCATTTCTAGAAAACTATTCCAACTCTTTATTTATGGCATTTATCTAATGAGAATCAAGAAGAGCCTCTTTAACATTTTTTAGCTTAATGCATGAAGTATAACACAAGTAAGTTACCTCATTACAAACTTGCTTCCTAGTTTTTAGAGGAGTTATTACCTTATCAATGACTTGTGTTAATGGATGGTTTTGTTTTACCCTAGAGGAAGGATTAAGAGATAAATGCTGATCTTTATCCTCGTTTTCTTCTTCAGCATTTCTTTATAAATCTCTATTAAGCTCATCTTCAATTTCCTCCACTTTTTTCTGACCCTCCAACACGAATTCTTCTCGCGCACATATTGTGAACTCTTGTTCATCCTCATTTGAATTATGCTTCAAATAGAATTAAGAGGATCATAATCAACAAAAACATTTATGGATACTGTGACAGTAGAATGTTTCAAATTGAATACTCTATAAGCTCTACTGTTTGTGGAATAACCAATAAATATCCTTTCATCGTATCTAGCATCGAATTTACCTAGGGACTATCTATCCTGATAAATATAACACTTGCTTCCACAAATGTGAAAATATTGAACATTTGATTTCTTACCATTCCAGATTTCATATGATTTGGCTTTAGTTCCTTTTCTTACAAAATTTACTAATATAACAAGCAATGTTTAAGGCCTCAGCCTAAAACTTCAAAGGCATTTTCTTACCAGGTAACATGACTCTTGTCATTTCTTGGAGAATATTATTCCTTTTAACAACCCCATTTGTTGAGATGCTTTAGGAGTAGAGAATTCATGCAAACGGCCACATCCATCACAAAAACTAGAAAATTCAGAATTTTCAAATTCTTTTCTATGATCACTTCTCAATCTAATCATTCCACCAATCTTAACACCTTTTTTTTCATTTTGGAGTCTATTATATAGAGATGCAAAAGATTGAAAAGTGTTTGATTTTTTTCTTAAAAAATTTATCCAAGTATATTTGGAATAGTCGTCAACCATAACTAAAATGTATTTTTTGCCACCTAAACTCTCAGTCCTAATAGGACCCATTAAGTCGACATGCACAAGTTCTAAAATAGAAGAAGTAGCTGTTATGTTGGTCTTTTTGTAAATAGCCTTTGTTTGCTTTTCTTTTTGACGTAGCCCACAAACAACTTTCTTGACTTTTGCAAGCTTTGGCAACCCTTTCACAATATCGGACTTAGATATACTTGCAAGATCTTTGTAATTAACATGTCCAAGTCTTTCATGCCAAAGTTTAGTGGTGTCATCTTGTGCAACATTGCAAACCAAACTTCTATCAGTTAAAAGTCCATAACAATTAACCTTAGTTCTAATTCCCTTCAATATTGCATTGTTATCTTTATTTAGAATTGAGCTTTCATCTTTATCAAACATAACATTATAGTGTGAGTCATAAATTTGCCTAATGCTAATCAAATTTACTTTTGAGCCATCAACATGTAGGACATCCTTGAGTCTAGGAAGACTTGGACAATCGACACATCCAATTCCAAGAATTTTAAACTTACTACCATCACCAAAAGTAATCAAACCTTTATCATCATCTTTTAAAGAGGAAAACACGGACTTAACACCACATATATGCCTAGAGCATCCACTATTCAAGTACCACATATTTGAACTTTGTGCTCTAAAAGCTATGTAAGCAACAAAACATTTAGATTATTGTATCTAATCCATGCTTTTCTAACTTCATTTTTAGAAGAATTCTTGCCTTTGAAATTAGTTTTCATGATGGTCTTGGTATTGGATTTAGACACTCCACCACTGTAGTTATTTCTATTTAGTTTGAATAGAGCTCTTTTGTCCACATACTCATGAAATTGAAGACCACTGAATCTATTAAATAAAAAATCTCTTCCTTTGAGATCTCTGTTAGGATTGACTTTGGATTTGATATAATCCAAAGGTAACCCATATAGTTTATGACAATGTGGTCTTATATGAACCCTAATTCGACAATGATGGAGTATGGAAACAAATTTTCTAGCATGCTAAAAATTTGAGGTATACAAATTAGATTTAACAAAAAAATTACCGCCATAACCTAAAGAGTAGTTGGAATAAGTATTACCTCTAGTATGATTCTTCACCTTACTTGTACCAAGGATTACTTTCTATTGAAAACTCTGACTCCCTTTTAAATTTTTCTTGGAGCTTCTACTTTCAACATTTGAAACACTTGGAATGGAGTGAGAATTTTTTAATTGATTCTTCAACTTCTTTTCTTCATGAGGTTCAACCCCATCCTTTGTTGCAGGTACAAATTTGATTGGTCCATTTCCTTGAATTAAAGATGTTGAAGATTGCTTTGCACATCCACATCCAGTTCTATCGTTAGGGTACCTTTGAGCTTCCAATATATCTTCTAGCTTCTTGGTACCGACATCCCACTTCTTGAATGAATTAGTTGTCTTGACAATTTTCTCCTTCACTTCTTCAACTTCTTTCTCTAATGCTACATTCAAGGATGTTAATCTTTCCTTATTCTTTTCAAGGCCTCAATCATTCTTTCCAACTCAACAACTTTTGACTATGACTTTTAACTTCACTCCCTAAACTCTCTTTCTCACCTTCAACACTATTTAGTTTGGAAAGTCCTTTACCCTTGTGTTGTAAGAGTCAAACATTGTTGGTACAACTCATTATATTTATCTTGCAACACATCAAGCTTCTCTTAAGTGTCTTCCTCACATTCTAAATCTGAAGTGTCACTCATATCATTTTCACCAAGGCTTTTGTGAGAATCACCAATTTCAGAATTTTTCTTTGGGGAGAATTCATCGACTTTCAACATAAAAGCTAAGACATTTGAAGAGTCATCCTCAAATCCTATTGAATCATCCTCAACTTGGTCCCCTTCACTCTTTTAATCATCTTCATTATCCGATAAAGCAGTAAAGAATTCTTGTTCTTTCTCTTCATCCTATTTGCACATTTATTGGTGACCATACCCCTTACATTCAAAACATTGCTTTTCTCCAAGTTTCTTTTGCTTTTTGTCATTTTTTACCCTTTCTACAACCTTTTTCTTCCCTTTGTAGAACTTAAATGAATTGTTAAGAGGAGGTTTCTTAGAAAGATTTTAAATCTCTTAACAAAGAAGGTAATATCATTGACACTTACTTTAGAGGTGTTAATTTCTTCATTTTCATCTTCACAAACTGAGCTCAAGGTGATTCCTTTGTTTCTCTTGTCATTCATATTTATTTTATATGTTTGCAGTGACCTTACTAACTCTTCAACCTTCATTTGATCTACACATTTGCTCTCCTTAATAGCTTTTACTTTTGGTTGAAACCTATGAGGTAAGGATCGAAGAATCTTGCAAATAATTTTCGATTGAGGATAAGTTTCTCCAAGATTTTTGAAAAATTCACAATATCATTGAGATCATATTACCCACTGTTGGTGGTCTCATTCATCAATAACTAAATCCTAAATGCATTCATCAATGGATTTAATAAAGGTCTCATCCTTGTTTTCCAGCAGTGATAGTTAGACCCATCAAGAAATGGAGGCCTAACAGTTGACTGTCCTTCTCTTTGGTTATTCATGGATACTTTATGGACCTACTCTCAGACAAAAAGTCTATAGACACAAAATAGAGAGCACCAATGCTCTGATACCACTTGAAAGTCTCAAAATCACAAACTAGTATCTAATTAGACAACAATACCCCAATCAAAGTGACAATGATGAATAAAATGAAAAACAAAATCAACAATCATCCAAGAAGACACATAATTTGTTGACAAGGGTAAAAAATCCTTTGAACTCAAAGGAGAAAACAATCTCAGATACTTAAGTGGATCAGACTAAAAATGTTCACAATGAAAAGAGAGGTTACAAGCTACAAAGAAATGCTTTACAAGTTTTCCTAATCAGCTACCCGTTGATGTACTTGCCTAAGACCCATCCTAACCTTACTTGCTAGACTTCCCACAATTAACCTCAACTCCTGAAGAAGACAACCTTCAATAGATGAAGAAAAAGCTCCCCAGTCTAATGCACTCTAACAGATCTGAGCAAAACCAACGTAGATCTTTGCCAAAGATAGAATATGAGGTCATGGACCATTGATCCTTCAAGCCACCGTCATCCTTTGGAGTTTAGCCTTGTAAAGGTATGGGTGAGAGGTGTAAGGTCAAACGGTAAGGTTTGGGAAAAGATATTTGCCATTTATATCAAAAGAAAAGGGCATAGATGTCACATGAGTGAGATTTAAAATTCTGGATGCGCTCGAGGGCAACTTGAGGGCACGAGATTCCCTTGAGTTGCCTACGAGACATGCTTACACACTAGTCAGCGTTCCTACAAGCTTGCGGGCACGAGATTCTTCTAAGTTACTCGCGAGGCATACTTGCACACTGTTTTTTCTAAACAAGGCAGCAGACTTTCCTTTTCTTCTTTGTTTCTTTTCCCAACCTTTGCATATATACACAAACACTATTTGGCTTGCGTTGGTGAACCATTTACGCTAACTTGTGACATTTCTAAAAACTAACTTAGTACAAATTACAACCAAATGTTTGCTCAAATATTGCCAATTCAAAAGCTAAAAAATGACACTTACACAAGAAAATCTTAATTTAATTAGTAACTTGAATATGCTAAATTTAAGATTTCAAGGGTCCTAGTTATAAAAGTAAAGTAAGACTAGTCCTTTACCGAATAGAAATTGACTTTCTAACTCTATAATAGAGTTATTCTTTAAAGACATTGAAAGAAAACTAAATTCTAATTTTATAGCAATTATAATATGGTCTTTGGCCAAAAATGAAGACAAATAATTAAATAGAACTCTTAAATTAATCTTAAGCATGCATAATGTCCAAAACAAATAGGAAAATTAAAAATTTTAAGTAGGTTCTAGACTTAACATCCAAATGATTGAACATGCCTTTGAACAGAAGCTAATTATATTGAAGGCATTCCAACGTGATCAGCTAGACAGGAATAGATCCTAGCTCTACAATTATATATTATCACAAGCCTATTTCTGTTCAAACAAAAACGTGGAAAAGACTCAGATCACTTTGGATCCTTTTTCACATTTACACTTTAATAAAGGAAATAAATTATACCACCACTAATCCTACATCAACACTCAACTTGTTTATGAAATGAATGAGTCAAACCGAACATGAAAGTATGGCAAATATAATTCCTCATCTCTGAAAATGAATTCATATTGACTTATCATGGCTCACGTACCTGTTCGACTTTTTTAGTGGTAAGAGATGCAAGCTCTTCCTATCCCAAATTGCACTAGGTATTGGAAATGCTTTTTGAAATTTTAGGGCTTAAGATTTAGGTCCATTTGGTTTTGAAAGAATATTTCTTTTTATTTTCCTCATTATTATTCTGAGATCCAAAATTATAGAAAAAATTAAAGATCGACTTCAATGAGTTTTAACTATTTAAGACTTGAAAATTAAGTATCATAAAATTTCTATTATATATATATATGATAGAGACAATCTATAAAGCTCGTGGCACTCAAGTTAAATATGACTCTTAATTTCAAAACGATAGCAAGTAGATACAAAATTAAAAGAATGTCATAACCATGTACCTTATGTGTAAGACCCAAGAAATTCCAATGAATATCAAGTTGCAAGAGTGAGAGGAAGCATGCAATACTTTGGAGCTTGCACATCAACTTTTTGTAAAATTTGACCATCCAACCACCCATTCAAATTTCTCTAGTTCTTCATTTTCATGACTTTGTGAGAGCAAAATTATGTCTTCTTCTCTGAAAGTCATACTTTAAAACAAATGAAATAGGATTTCTTAAATTTCATTTCAATGAGGAATGTTGTAATTTTTTTTAATGAGTACTTCATGTTTGAAATCTCAACAAATTAGAATTGCTCGTTTGCTATTTCCTGATCATGTAAGGAGCATTCAAGTGCTCACTTAGTGTGGAGGGTTGAAATCTACTATAGATTCACATAATCATGTCCTAATAAGTAGGTCTATTAATGGAGCAGATTTGGATCAAATTCATTAGATCTAGACCCATCCAATCCAATTATAATGAATCCGATCTAGATTCAAAAGTAATCAGATTTGATTTGTAAGATCCAATCTAGATCCATATACCCGGCAGATCCGACTTGTTTTGAAAAAAAATTTAAATCTTCATTTTATAAAAAGTAAAAAATATATTTTAAATAAAATATATATATATATATATATAACAAAAAAAAAAAATGAAAATCATGATTAGTAGGATTGAGAATTTAATATGATAAGTCTATTTTGTAAATATTTTCAAAGTCACACCCGTTTGGAAAAGTATATTTACTAGTTTTCTGTTTATATTTACAGATTTTGAAAACTTGCAACAAAAACATATTTGTTTTATTTTTTTACATAAAAATGAAAACTTAAAAAAAAATTGTAAATAAAAAAAGTGTTTTCACTCTCTTTTCTTTCTTTTTTTTTTTTTTTTTTTGGTGTTGTAAACATTTGTCAATTTTAACATTTTGTTCATTCTTGTCCATCATATTAAGATGAATTATTTCATTCAAATATTTTATTAAACTAAACAATTTTTTAATAAATAAAACAATTTAACTAATTTAATTAATTATTAATTAATTTAATTAACTAAACTAATATGGAATATATTTTAATAAATTATTCTTAATAATATAATATAAATTAATCAATAATTGATTTAAATAATTAATTTGACATAGAATATATCTTATTAAATTATTTTTAACAAATAATATAATTTTATAATTTAATAACTGATTTATCTAATTGATTTAATATAAAAATTATTTTATTAAATTATATTTAATATATAGTATAATTATTTATTTTTACTGAATTAAATTATTTTAATAAATAATATAATTAAAACAATTAATAAATCATCATTTTGTAAAAAAAAATATATATATTTTATTCATATATATAAATAAAAATATATTCTGTTAATTTGTACATTATTATGAACACTAGCGCTTAGAGAATTAACAAATCAACTTTACACTTATGATTTAGTTTTTGTCAACTATTTACCTTTAATTTCTAATAAAAATAAAAAGATATAAATTATAAATTATAAATAAAGGTACATTGAGAAAACTGAAACATGCAACTAACACATGCTCTGTATATTTATATTTTTACATATTTATAGTTAAAAATAAATTTTTTAACAATATAATAATGTAAATAAAATTTTCTTTTAACTATTTTATTTAAATTTTTTAATTTAATTACAATGTAACTATATTAAAAATAAATGACATAAGCAATCTTCCTTAATTGATATGCAAATTAAGTAGTATAACCTTTCATTTATATTTCATATATATATGTATATATAGTAGAGTAAAATAATTAAAATGATTTATTTTATTCCACATAATTTTTTTATTTTTTAAATATTTTTTAAATTTTATTTTTTTAATACTTTATTTTTAAAAATAATGGATCAGGCAAATCATCCGAATCCAGATCTATTGGTTCTTAACCCAACAGGGATGATAATGAATCGAATTGAAGTCAAGTATTGTCTAAAACATCCCCAAATTTGTCGGTAAAAAAGAAAAAAAAATACCCAGACTAGGCAAATACCTGACAAATATCTTTAACCAGCTACCATTCCTAAACCATCGGATAATCAGATATCTATCAGGTAATTGGGTACTATACCCTTTAAATATGAGGTGGTTAAATCAAGAATAACTATTAAAAAATTCTTTGAATATAATAACTTTATAAATAATTTTACATCTTTTTTTTTTAACTAACCTAACCAACAAACCAAGAACTATAAAAATTGTCTTTTAATAAAAGTATTTAAATATTTTTTTACTTAGTAAAATTTATTATATTACTTTTATAAAAAAAAAATCTCATATTCAATCTCATCTTACACTTTTATTTATATAAGTAAAAAAAGAAAAAACTTGTGTCCATTCATTAGATCGAGAAAATCTCAAGTCTAAAATAAATTATTTAGTATCAGAATTTTAAATTAATTGATATTAATTTAATGAACTCCATTCTTTGAATACAATATTATATATATAATTTAGTATCCAAATTGACGATATTATTTGTATAAATTCGGGTATCCGATAATTTAGACTGTTAATTAAGTAATTTGACGAGGAATCAAGTAGTACCCACTAGGTACCCAATAAGTGGGTAACTGGCATGAGTAATTTGGGTGGTAATATCCATCTGTTATTTTATAATTAAGGTTATCAGGACGAGTTCAATTAATACCCGTCGACTACACTACATTTAGTATCCCCATATTCGTACCTTACAATTATCTTTTTATACTCTAACCCACCTAATTACTCAAAAAATTTTAAAATAACCACATTTATCTGATCGATGTCGAATGAGTACCCGCTCGAGTGGGTTGAAATTGCCATTTCTAAACCTAACCGATCTAAATCTGTTGAGTTACATATTTAATTAGACAAATTTGGTCTAATATTATTGGCAATGGTCCAAGTTGAATTTGAACCAAATCCGACCTATTGACAGACCTACTAATCAGCACTACAAACAAACTTAAGGAAAATAATTAGGGTTGTCAACATATAAAATAACTAAAATAATTAATTATTTAGTTGAATATAAAATAATTAAAAATTTAGCATAGAGACTAAATTATAACAAAATTAGAACCTTCTAATACCATTAGACCATATTCTCATCACTTTTTATTCGGTGTGCAAAAGTGAGGTCAAATGAAGGGAGTGTTTGGTTTACAAACTTCTACCCAAAAATTTTTTTCCAAACTTTCTATTCGGTGGACAAAAGAGTGGTCAAATTAAGGGTGTTTGCTTTACAACTTCTACCCAAAAATTAATTTTCTTTAATTTTTTTAATTTTCTTTAACTTTTTAATTTTAAATAACTTTTACAAGTTTCTTTTAAATTTTTTGTCAATTTTTATAAATTTTTATTAAACACCCTAACATGTCAACTTAATGTGTAAAATTGACAAAACTTTGCACACCAAACAGCCTTAACACCAACTCTTGTTTAGCCGCCGCAGCCCACAGGAACTACAAGTCACGGCCTAAAAGAAAAAATAAATAAATAAAATAATAATAATAATGAATTTGTCCAAGCAAGTTGCTGACCAAGGACAAATGACCCATACATCTGCAATCTATTCAAAACTCACTACCTAAACTTTTCTGCAATTGGTTATTCACAACTTATCTCTGATTATGTCTCTCCCATCAACAAAGCTTTCCCTTCTCCTAATAGTCACCATTTTTATTTTTCCAATCGTTGTCCCCTCTGCAGCTCAATTGTCCTTCAACTTCAGCAGTTTCAGTCCGGACGACGACAGCATAAAATACGAGAGAGCTTATGCAGCAACAACGTCATCCAACTCACCACAAACAAAGCCAACATCGGAAGAGCCACGTACGCGAAGCCAATGCAGCTTTGGGACAACGCTACTGGGAAACTCACAGACTTCGCCACCCAATTCTCCTTCGTCGTGGATTCCCAGAACATAACCGGTTACGGCGATGGGATCGCCTTCTTCCTCGCGCCCGTGGGCTCCCGGATTCCAGACGGGGCGACGAGAGGGGGCGGCCTTGGCCTTGCAAATGATGATCAGAGACTGAATTCAACAGACAATCCTTTCGTTGCCGTGGAGTTTGATATCTATAAGAACGATTACGATCCCGACAACGACCACGTCGGCATTGACATCGACTCATTGAGATCTGTTAAGAATATCACGTGGCGGAGTAGCGTTCGGGATGGGAAGGAAAACGAGGCTTGGATTCGTTACGATTCTAAATCGAAAAATCTGAGTGTTGTTTTCACTGGTTTTTTGAACAACGTCACCATCTTACAAGGCCTTTCCTACGTAGTTGATCTGAGAGATTACTTGCCGGAGCAGGTGGTTGTTGGCTTCTCAGCTGCGACAGGAAATGCCTCGGCGGTCACCCAAACCATTCAGTCGTGGAATTTTAGTTCTACTCTACAGATCGATCAAAATGCAAGCAGGCCAAGTGCAAGCAATCCAGGCAAAATCAAAACAGTGCTGGTGATTGGATTGGCCGTGGGCGGAAGTGTTTTGGTTGGTGGGTTTGGATTGCTTTTCTACGTCCTGTGGAAGAGAAGGAATATAGGGCGAAATGAAGATGACGACGAATTCGACCTTGATGTAGACATGGTTGATGAATTCGAGAGGGGTACTGGACCGAAAAAGTTCTCGTACAAAGAGTTGGCTCGTGCGACGAACGATTTTGCGCAACAAGAGAAGCTCGGAGAGGGAGGATTTGGCGAGGTTTACAGAGGTTTCTTGAGGGAATTGAATGCCCAAGTTGCTGTGAAAAAAATATCAAGAGATTCAAAGCAGGGGACAAAAGAGTACGCTTCAGAAGTGAGAATTATTAGTCGGTTGAGGCATAGGAATTTGGTACAACTCATTGGTTGGTGCCATGAGAAAAGACAACTCCTGCTTGTTTACGAATTCATGCCAAATGGAAGCTTGGATTCCCATCTCTTCAAGAAAAAAAGCTTGTTGGAGTGGGTCACGAGGTATAAAATTGCTCAAGGTTTGGCCTCAGCATTGCTATATCTACACGAGGAATGGGAGCAGTGCGTAATACATAGAGATATAAAATCGAGTAATGTGATGTTGGATTCGAATTTCAACACCAAACTTGGGGATTTTGGATTGGCTCGACTAGTTGACCATGAGAAAGGATCACAAACCACAGTTTTGGCAGGAACAATGGGGTACATGGCTCCAGAATGTGCCATTACAGGCAAGGCTAGTAAGGAATCAGACGTGTATAGTTTTGGAGTCGTGGCACTGGAAATAGCCTGTGGAAGAAGGCCAATTAATCATTTGGCTGAAGAAGAAAGTGAGAGAAATATTGTCGACTGGGTTTGGAACCTCTATGGAATGGGAAAGGTTCTTGAAGTAGCTGATCCAAAACTGTGTGGAGTTTTCAATTGGAAAGAAATGAGGAACTTGATAGTTGTTGGGCTGTGGTGTGCTCATCCAGACAGCAAACTCAGACCTTCAATCAAGCAAGCAATTCAAGTTCTTGATTTTGAAGCTCCTTTGCCTGCTCTTCCACCAAAAAGGCCCATTGCAACGTACTTGTCTGATCTTTCAATGACTAGCGACGGAGATACTCTTTTTGCTGGAGGCAGCCAAATCCAGAATTTGAGCCATAGTTATAAAACTGATTCCTCAAAACACACTGCAGCTTCTACAGCTTCTTCTTCATCTGTGAGCACCATAGGTTGATTCATGTACTTTATTTCTAGTTCAAGACTTTCATGTGCCGTGTTGTACCGTGTTGTATATTTTTAATTCTTTCTATGTATTGAAGATGCAATACATGCGATCACTAAAATTCCACTTGAGGATTCTTTCTATGTATTGACAATGCAATATGTGTTCACTAAGATCCCACTTGAGGATATGTATTTTTTTTTTTGGGGGTAATAATTATGGTATTTTTTTGTTTTGTTTTTTATCAAATATAAGGTTGAATAAAAGATAGTTCTAATTTTATCATACTTTATTTTTTTTTTTTGGAAGATAGCATCTTTCAAAGAATGTAGAGAACATTGTAGATGACATCCTACAATAGATATTGTCGAAAAATATATATATATTTATATATATATAATTAAAAGTGGGATAGAATTTAAAGCGAAATTAATGATATCTCTTTTCTAGACCCATATCTAACAAATCAAAAGTGGCTAGCCCAAGATTTAATTAGTTGCAATCCATTCTTTCAATGATTGTTATCCTCCTATGTTCTCATTGTTAATTATCCAACTTTAAGGTAAAAAAAATAATCATTAAAGTGAGACATTACAACTAATTAATAACTCAAGCCCTTAATTATTAAAAAAATTAAATCTTGAATTATAATTTCAAGCAAAACTAAGAAGGAATTTCCCTTTTTTTTTTTCACTTAATGAATCCATTGATTAAATTTATTCATGAACTCCTTTCTTTAAAAAGTAGGATAAATTTCACTTTATCCCCTAAATTTTATTTGAAATTTTACTTTAGGACTTAGGCTTTTTTTTTTTAACTATTTGCAATCTCCTCACTTAGTTACCACTCTACCCCTATAGTCCTATCATTAATTGGCCAACTTTTAGAATCAAAATGATTACTAATAGGTAGCATTAAAACTAACTAAAAGTTCATACCATTAATTATTAAAAAAAAGACCTCAAGTCTTGTGATAAGATTTCAAGCAAAACTCAAGATACAAATTGAAATTTGCTCTAAAAATTACCAAGTCTGTAAATTTAGTTATATATGATCAATTTTTTATGATTATTCAAAAACAATATTTTTTAATAAATATCTATTTATTTTCATTACAATTTTTAAACTCAACTAAAAAATAAGTAAATTTTACTTCTTTCATTTTATTTTTTTTTTTATCCTCTTCCCTCTTAGGGCATGTTTGTTTTGAAATAGTAGAGGGTAAAATTTTATTGCGGTAATTTTTGTTTTCTGTTATATTAAGGGAGCAATTGGTATGAGGTAAAAAATTTGAGAGTAAAAGATTATTGTAGTATTTCAAACCCTTAATTGTTAAAAAATAAATAAATAGATAAAACTGAATTCATAAAGTGGTATTTAACAAAAAATTCAAGGGTGCAAAGTGTAGGCGTGGGCTTCGGGCACGCAAAAACCATGTTAGCCCATTGGCCACGAAATTGAGCGAGAAACTTACAGGAAATGTGGTACAAATTAATACTTATAATTTTACTACTGATCAAATTAGATTTTTTTTTTTTTTTGACATGCATATCATTATTTCTTAGTATTAATTTTGCAATTTTCCATTTTAGTGAAAGAATTGATTGTTATATCATTCTTTACCCAGATGTTATTAATTTGGACTTATTATAAATTATTAAATTATTTGCATTTATATATGCTCTGATTTTTCCATTAGTTGAAAATTTTGAAGTTATTCTCATTTTATCTCATCCATTAACTTTATTGATGGAAATAATAGAACAGATATGTGCATTTTTAATTAAACTTCTAATAACAATTGACAAGAAAAAATAAATTAAGAAAATTTAGCCCCCGTTTTGTAATGTTTTTTGTTTTCTATTTTTTGTTTATGTTTTTTAAATTTTATAAACTAACAATAAAAACATGTTTGTTAAATCGTTTTATATTTGTTTGTTTCCAAAAAATAAAAACTTAAATAGAAAAACGTAAATAAAAAAAAAAGTGTTTCCATTCTGTTTTTTTTTTCTTTGTTACAAACATTCTATCAATTTTAACACTTTATCTATTTTTGTTACATCATATCAAAATGAATTATTTTATTCAAATATTTAACTAAACTAAAATTATTTTTAATAACTAATATAATAAAATTAAATTAATTAAATTAATTATCTAAATTAATATGTAATACATTTTATTGATTTAATTTTACTTAATAATTAAACTAACTAATTAATTTAATTAATATAGATAATGTTGTTAAACTATTTTTAATAGTTAATAAACTTAAATTAACTTATTTTAATTTAATAATTTATTTAATTTAATTAATATAAAATATATTTTATTAGATTATTTTGAATAAATAATATAAATAAATTCATCTAATTTAATTTAATTAGTTTAATAATTCATTTAATTTAATTAATTTAACTAATATGACATATATTTTATTAAATTATTTTTAATATATTTAAATTATTATTAAATGGTATAATAATTATATTTTATTCAATTATTTTGAATAAATAATATAACTAAATTATAATAAATTAAATATTTTATGAAAATAAAAAATTAATAATTATAAATAAAATTATATTTCAAACGCAACTTCAATTTTTATTTAATAGATAAATAAATATAAATAAAAAATAACAGTGTTACAAAACATTCCATTAAAATGCGGATGTTACAGAGGTTGTTAAAAAAGGCGTTGAAATTGTAAAATTTGTGGTGCTATTCAAAAAAGTTTTTCAGTGGAGGTGGAAAATACCTACGAAAATTAATTTTTTCCAATTAACACCTGCACAAGTACAAAACTGTCAACAACTTAGCAGGTAAGGTTGATCCAAACAAAAGGTACCCAATGATAATGAGGCGACCTTGAGGATTCATTGGCAGCGGCCATGAAGTTGTATCCTATAACATATATATATATATTGTTGGGCAAAATAATACTAAGCTGTACTTGTGCCGAACAAGTTTAGTCTGGCGCCACGTGGCCCAGTGCCGAGCATACTCGTGTGAGCCACATAGTCATTCGCCGAGCACGTTTCCGTCGTGACACGTGGCGTCCTGCCGAACAACTGATTAATGGCACGAGAGTTCCACGTGAGTGTTATACGTGAACACATGATTCAAAGTTAGTGTTCCAAAGAGTACCCTGAATCTCAGCATCAATGAACAGTGTATTGCCACGTGGCTATAGCCGAGGATCTTGGAAGCTAGTTTGCTCGGCCTATCTGTTGGCGGCTAATAAATGTCGAACTTGGGACCCACAGCCTTTAAAGAGGGCTCGTAACCATAAATGCACCTTAGTTAAGATTGAACTGGGTACTTGTCTCTGAGGAAGTAACTAAATCGGTCTATCTCGTCACGATTTGGTGGCTGATGTGACAGGAAGACAGTCTGACCCTGAAATTCCGGTTATAATGCCGTGTTAAGCCGCCATAAGCATTAAATGAAAGGCATGGTGTATTAATGAGGGGTTTGAGGCATTAAATGAAGGGGAAGAGTATTTAAAGCAAGGGAAGAAAAGAGGGACACGGCAGTGTGCGTAACGTCAAGTCGCAGGTATGCTTTAATCATTACTCAGACTACTATAAATAGGATATTCTACCGAACCACAAAGGTAAGCTGACTATTGCCAACTCAAGCTTTTACTCAATTATTCTCAAAAAGTTTCCTTCTTTAAGCGACTTGCTGACTTAATCATCGGAGGGTTTTTCGGCCAGAGACCTCCTCTCCGGCCGTCACCTTTCTTTCTGTCTTTGTTCGGCAGGTCGGCGATTGCATTTCCGGTTGGCGTGGTCAGCAGTTCCGGCGGTAATTTTTGCTGCCGAACATTTGGCGCCCACCGTGGGGCTCGTTGTCTAGCCCAGCATTGTTGTTCACTAGCTTTTTTCTTGTTTCTTTGTCAAGTCTCCAGTACTTGTCCACATAATGACTTCGGGAGGAAACACTACCCCACCACCATCTCCACGGGCAGGGGACGGTTCCACTCCTGCCAAAACTAAAAGGAGTGCGTTGGTTATCCGGACTCCAGGTCTGGAGCATGCCCGGAGAAGAAAAATGGAGGATCCTGAGGTACTGAAACGGAGAGAGGAGCTGATGGCTAAGGCCAGTGAAAAGCAGGCAGAGCTGGAGGAGATTCTGCTGGAATTGAGTAAGGAAAAGGGAAAGTCCCCTACTAGCCATGCAGCTGATTCTGGTCAATCTGACTCGGAATCTGATGAAAGTTACGATACTCTTTACGAAGACCCCACTGATGAGGATGACGGGACACCCATGAACAGAAGGAGGTGCGCTCTCGCTCGCGACGTGATGTCTCTCCTTCCAGGAAGGACTCGCGCCGCGCTAAACCCGTCGCGAAACGTGACGTGAGATCTGATGTTGACGCGCCCATCAAAGCGCATCACCAAAGGAGTTCCTCAAAAAAGGTGCTGGAGGCGCACTCAGAAGAGCCGGATAGCTCGGACCAAGAAGAACTAACTTTGAAGCGTAAGAAAGCGGGAAAGGCAAAGATGGAAGAGTGGGGGCAAGCAGAGGAATGGGGTGCTCAGGGCCAGAGCACACGAATGATGGCAAGGAAAGCCCTGGGGCGAATCTCTGCCTCCCCATTCGTCGATGAAATAATCGATGCGGAACCTCCGGAGAAATTCCAAACTCCGAGGCTTAATCTCTATGATGGGAGAACTGATTCCCTGGCCCACTACCGTCATTACATGCAGGCCATGACATTATGGAACAGCAACGACCACCTTATGTGCAAAGTATTCCCTTCCAGTTTGGGAGATACAGCGCTTCAGTGGTTCCATAAACTGCCCCCTGGCAGTATTCGGTGTTGGCAGCAACTGGCAGAGGAGTTCGTCACCCGGTTTTTGGCTAACACGAAACAGCCCAAAACCGCTGACATTCTCCTCACAATGAAAAGAAAGTCCGGGGAATCATTGAGAGATTATTCCCGCCGCTACCTGGAGCTCTACAATGAAGTGGGAGAATGCTCGGAGCAATTGGCGGTCACCTCGTTTAAACTGGGATTGCGGAAGGAGGATAGGCTGTGGCTCTCCTTGACTAAAAAGCCAGCCGCCAACATGTCAGATCTTATGTGCCGAATTGAGAAGTACGCCAAGGTCGAGGACGAGACGCAGCCGGCCGAGCAGAAAGAAAGGAGATCCCAGGGCCAGACAAGAGAGAAAAGACGGGGAGATGGCCGCCGATTCATTGACGAGGGGAAGTCCGTCTTTGAAGCGGTCAATACGGTGTTCAAGGAGCCAATCTTCAAGATCCTCCCCCAAATAAAAAATAGGCCATATTTCAGATGGCCCGGAAAGCTGCCGGATTTCTCTGGAAAGGAGAATTCCAAAAACTACTGTGTGTACCATCAAGACAAAGGACATCGCACCGGAGCCTGCCGATCGTTGCGACATCATCTGGAAGAATTGGTGCGCAGAGGCCACCTTAAAGAGTTCGTAGACGAGGGCAGAACTAGAGAAGCAGCCCCACAGGATAGAGAGCCAAGGAGGCAACGAGAAGAGACTGCCGGGGAGGAGGCAGCCGAAGAGGTTCAACCCCCACCAAGGGCCAGGGCGCGCAGAGATGTCCCGAGACCTGCAGTCATCCACGTGATTCATATGGAGCGGCGACCCCAGAGTGTCATCAATCATGCCCCTAATCCACCAAGTAAAGAAATCTTGGGCGTCGCGGGTCAGCCGAACAAGCACCCAAGGACAGCCGCCATGGAGGAAATCACTTTTCATGAAGACGAGCATCCTGGTGTTCAGCTGCCGCACAATGATGCCCTGGTGGTCACTCTGGGCATGTTCGATTCAGAAGTAAGAAGAATCCTGGTAGATGCAGGAAGCTCAACAGAAGTCATGTTCCTGAGCTTATTTAAGAAGCTCGGATTAACTGAAGAAGATCTGGAACCGGCAGAATGCCCGCTCATAGGATTCAATTCTGCTCCTGTCTGGCATCTGGGCAGAGTCGTCATTCCTGTCCGCGTGGGTCCGGTGGAGCAAGAGGTTGAGTTCACTGTTGTGGATTCCCCCTCTTCCTACAACGCTATAGTAGGGAGGTCGTGGATTCACGCTTTGAAGGCGGTCCCCTCAACCTACCATCAGGTGTTGAAGTTCCCCTATTGCGGGGAAGTGATTTCTATTTTAGGGGATCAAAATACCTCCCAAAAGTGCTTCTCTGCAGCCCTAAAATCCAAAACGATCCCTGAACAAGTCCAACTGGCGGAACTACCCGAGGATACGCCAAAGATTGATGATGTCGGTGGTGATCCGCAGATGAAAGCCACAGAGGGTTTGGAGAAATATCAAATTGGCCCGGTTGAGGATGATAGATTCTTCCTGATCGGCGCCAACCTGAGCGCCGAGGAGAAACTAGAGCTAACGGAGATGCTCTTGAAGAATATTGGAACGTTCGCCTGGACTCCACACGAAATGCCAGGTATTTCCCCCGAAGTCATGACTCATAAGTTGAATGTGAATCCGGGGGTAAAACCTATGGTACAAAAAGCAAGGCGATCAGCTCTCCAACACGCAGAGGCTGTCATAGAGGAGGTCGGCCGACTGTTAGAGGCGGAGGCCATTCGGGAAATAGAAAGTTCTTAGTGGTCGGCACCGACTACTTTACTAAGTGGGTGGAAGCAGAACCCCTAGCTCACATCAGAGATGCTGATACCATTCGATTTATTTGGAAGAACATCATTACCAGGTATGGCATCCCTAGGACACTTATTTCCGACAATGGGACGCAATTTGACAGTGCCCTATTTAGGGAATATTGTTCTAGATATGGAATCAAGAATATTTACTCTACACCAGCTTACCCCCAAAGCAATGATCAAGCTATGGGAATAAGCCTGGATCTAATCGATAAAAGAAGGGAACTGGCAGCACTAAGGTTAGCCAACTACCAGCAAGAGACAAGGAAGAAATTTAATAAAGGGGTCAGACGTAGAGAATTCAGCACTGGCGATTGGGTGCTGAGAAAATTGATGGGAAACAGGAAAGATCAAACTGAAGGAAAGCTTGGAGCTAATTGGGAGGGACCATTCCTCGTCTCTGAGGTGCTCGGCAATGGCGCCTACAAGTTAATTGACATGGAGGGAAAGCCAATCAAAAGACCGTGGAATATAGCCCATCTAAAGTTGTACTATCATTAATTTTTTCCTCACATTTGTTGATTAAAGACTTTGTACGTTTATTGAAAAGCAATCCTTTTTACAAAGCAAAAGCAATTTCTTCTCTTTGGGTGGTGGCATGGAAAAGAGCCATGCTCGGCTTCCCGAGCATTGGTACGAAAAGAATGCCCCATCTCCGTCGATGTTGGCACATTCCTGGTTTATTTACTGACCAGGAAATGCTCTTTAGACTGAGATTCAATTCCTCGGTCTTCTGAAAAGAATTATCAAAAGAAGCCACGCTCGGCTTGCCCAGCGTTGGTACAATCCTGGTTTATTTACTGACCAGGAAATACTCTTTAGACTGAGATTCAATTCCTCGGTCTTCTGAAAAGAATTATCAAAAGAAGCCACGCTCGGCTTGCCCAGTATTGGTACAATCCTGGTTTATTTACTGACCAGGAAATGCTCTTTAGACTGAGATTCAATTCCTCGGTCTTCTGAAAAGAATTATCAAAAGAAGCCACGCTCGGCTTGCCCAGCGTTGGTACAATCCTGGTTTATTTACTGACCAGGAAATGCTCTTTAGACTGAGATTCAATTCCTCGGTCTTCTGAAAAGAATTATCAAAAGAAGTCACGCTCGGCTTGCCCAGCGTTGGTACAATCCTGGTTTATTTACTGACCAAGAAATGCTCTTTAGACTGAGATTCAATTCCTCGGTCTTCTGAAAAGAATTATCAAAGAAGCCACGCTCGGCTTGCCCAGAGTTGGTACAATCCTGGTTTATTTACTAACCAGGAAATGCTCTTTAGACTGAGATTCAATTCCTCAGTCTCCTGAAAAGAATTATCAAAAGAAAGCCATGCTCGGTTCGCCGACCATTGGTATAGAAAGAATCCACATCATTTCTGATGGTGGCCCAATCCTGATTTATTCATCGACCAGATACGATTTTTTAAATCAAGATTTGATTCCTTGGTTTATTAATTGGAAAGAAAAGAAGCCACGCTCAGTTTCCTTAGCGTTGGTACACAAGAAGCATTTTCTAAGAAGCTCAGCGCTAGTGTGCAAAAGCCCTCGTATCATAAAGGTACACTTTTTCGATGCTCGGCATGAGATTAAAAAGTGAAGTTTTGTCAGAAGGTAGTTACCTCCGTTATTATATGAAAGCAGGAGGACAGCCGAACTTATCGAGGTATGTGAGATTTATTAAAGTTATGCCTCTTTAGCAAAAGCTTGAAGTCATTTGATGAAAAGCAAACTACTACATGAGCTTGTTACCTTTGAAAGGTTTACTGTTTAAAGTATTTCTGTTAGAAGTTATGGTTGCTCGGCAAAGTGGTACAAATCCAGTCACCATACATACTTCAATACAAAGCATAAAATATACAAACGGAAAGACAGATTGTCAATAGGGGACAATTCAAAAGCTTTTATTACATGCCTCAGAGTACGGTTACAATACATTTTACATAACTATCAACCGAAGAAGCTACCCTAAATCTAAGATGGGGCATTAACATTTGTTGTAAGGGTTTGTAGCTATTTCGTAGGAAAAAACGTCAAGGTACTCCTCGGCTGCACTCCTTATAATTTCATCAGCAAGCCAGTTAAGGCATTCCCCAATCAATTCATCGGCAGTTCTAAAGAAACAAAGACAGAGAAAAATAAAACAAGATTAGAGAAAAATCAAACTACTTTCATTCACTTGGAGTTAAAAGTTCTATATTGTTACATCCGAATAAAAGAAAAAATATACATATGTACAAGAAGGCTCACTTCTCTCCTCCCTTAGTAGGATCACTCTCCACTATTAGATCAATCTGTTCAAGCGCCTGGGAGGTGTCCTTCTGGGCACTATCCACCTCAACCTCCCCCTCGTCAATTGTTTCTTCGGCAGTATGAATTGAGGGAGTTTGAGGTGGACGCTCAAAGCTGAACTGGGGAATTGGGCGCTCTGGATCAGGATAAGGGACCTCCTTGTATATGGGGTTGGTTGTGATCAATATTGTTCCTCTTCATTGCGGCCTCCCAACCCTCAAGAAAGAAGTCGTTTGTGAGCATCCCTCATCTGATCCACGCAGTCATTGATCTGGGCTTCTACTTCAGCTTTGGCATTCTCCTCGGCTTCTCGGAGAGCAGCTTCTTTCTCTGCCAGGGCCCGAGCCTTCAGCGCAAGCTCTGCCCGAAGGTTGGCAAGCTCTTGCTTCGATTTCTCTTGCTCGGCCCTGGAAGCCTCCAACTCCTTCAGGAGTAATTCTTGTGCAGTCTTCGTGGAGGACAATTCAATCTCGGCCCTTGAGAGTTTGCCCTTGACCTCTAACAGCTCCTCGTCTTTACGAGTTAGGATTTTATCCATTGATTGCACACGAGCTATGCTTCCAGCAACTTGGCCAAGGGCAGTATTAAGTTGATGCTCGATCTCCTTATTTTCATCTCGAAGCTGACTTCTCTCTTTTGCCAGAGCGTCATTGCTGGATTGGAGATTCTTGTTCTCCTTCTCCAAGGACCTCACACTCGCTTTCAACTCCTTTATGTCCATCCTATCCTGCTCGGCTCTGGCTTCGGAGGCTTGGCTCCGAGCAATTAACTCCATCGTGTGGAGAGAAGTCTGCAGAAAGAATAGAGAGTTAGAAAAAATTATAATAACGAAAGGATGCACATAAAGTAATATTATAGTACTTACAGAGATGATGTTCTTCATCAGAGTCTTGTGGATATCCTCCGTCCTATTCTTCCTTGTGTTATGAACATCCGAGGAGGGAGGATACCCTTGAGATACTCCTCGGCGTGGTTGAAGGCTGTATCTTGGACAGTGAAGGGACGGCCTTGAGGGTGCTCGAGGCTAGGAATAAGGATTTGTGGAATAAATGGAGGGGAGTCTCGAACCGGATTGGCCAGATACTCGATGGCAAGGGGCACGGGCCCAATCGGTTGAGTAGGTAATGGCTCGGAGGTTCTTGGTGGTGCGTCTTTGGTGGGTGGCACGACCTTGGAAGGTGCTGGCCCCCTCGCGGCGTCCTCCTTCGGCAGTTTCGACTGCTCGGCCGTTTGAGTTATGTCTGCCGATTGTGTCTTGGCCCTCTTCTGCTCAGGAGGACCAGAGGGTTTCTTTTGGGCTGCCTCCTGCTCCTTCCCCTTCTCCATTTTCACTTTCACTATCTGCTCGGCAGTTGAAGGAGCAGGGGCTTTCCCCTCATCGACCTTTCTCTTCCCACCAGCCTTTTGCTCGACGGCCTTCTCCTTCTGGGCCTCTCCGGCCCTTTGCCCTTTTGCCTTTGCCATGGCGAGTTTCTTGTAGTCAATCTTCGGGGCCATGTCTTCTTCTTCTTCCCCTTCTAAATCTGAGAAGTAGTCAAAGGCAGGGGGTATCTCGACTTCTTCTTCTTCTTCCTCTTCCTCCTCGTCTAAAAGAACAAATCTTCGCTTCCTCGGCTGCTCGGAAGGCTCAGGAACTGCTACTTGAGGGGCTTGAACTTGCTCGGCAACCAATGGAATAGCGAATGGAGGGGGGCGAGTCCACCCTGGATGCCTTAAGGCGTAGTAATTCTCTTTCTCTTCAGCAGAAGCCCGGAACCACCACTGAAGACGCCTGATAGCCTCCGAGGTTGCGAAACCTTGAGGGGGGGCGATAAACGTCTGATGAGAGGGGGTGAAGTTGAACAGAATTGGAACCGCTCTGGCGAAGGGATAGAGATCTGGACCTCCAAGGAATTTGAACACCTCCTTAAGATGTTCCTTGTCAGCACGAAGGCCAGTAGCCCAGAACTTCTTTGACTGGACAGCTGCACATATATTAAATCAAACAGTTAGCATGCTTAAAAGTGAGGATAAAACGCCGAAGAAGAATAAGAACTGGTAGCATTTGAAATCAACCAACCTGGGCCCAAAGAAACCCGAGGGACGATTGGAAAACGATCTTCGTCTGGATCGTGTGTCCAGTGACCTGTGACGACGCACAGGTCACTTTCCGACTTAATCGTATCAGGCAGCATGTGGACCAAGGCCTTTTCTGGTCGGGATTTCAGGTACCACCTGTTCTCATCCTTCCTCACCTTCTGGATAGAGTAATAGTAAAGAAAATCCCACTCGGATATGTGGAATCCGTATCGCCTGTTTATTTCTATTATCCCATTAACAATTCTATAAAAGTTGTGGGTGAGGTTCCTAGGGCCAAGGTCCAGAATGCTCATCATAGAGCGAAGAAAGGGGTGCAGGGGGAACCTAAGGCCACCTTCGGTGATTGCCACTATGGGGAATTCCCCTGTTTCGCGCTCGCCTTGTTCGGCGAGCCTAATACCTACGTTCTGAGGAATTTGGTATTTCTCCTTGAAAATCCTAACTTTCTCCTCAGAACATAGCTCGTTTGCGAGTCTACCCATAACGGAAGATTTGAAGTAAAAGGGGGATTAACTCACCAGGAACGAAGAACGACGGGAAGGGTGAAGGCTCGCGAAGATGAAAACTCAGAGGGAAAGAAGCAAGGGAAATCTGATGGCTCGAATCGCGGAAAGGAAGTAAGAGAAGATGAACCAGGTATATATGTATATGTGTATGTATCTGTGAGGGTAACCGAAACGTTTCCAATGAAAAGGCAACGGGTGGTAAAAATGGCATTTATTACCGCCCCAATTTTCAAATTTCTGACCATTCACGTTTTAACACCCCGAATCTGGGAATCCGCGTAAGCGGCGCGGCAGGTGAAAAGCTGAAAGGGCACTACGCGTGTCGTCACGAGGAGAGAGAAAAGTCCAATCAGATTTGATGCGCGTCAGGGAGATACTAAACGACAAACTGTGTAGGGAGATTGAAGGATCAGTAAGGTAAGGCTATTCTGCTCTGCTACTCTGCTCGAAAAATATCTTTTTCCAACCAGAGTGGGGGCAAAATGTTGGGCAAAATAATACTAAGCTGTACTTGTGCCGAACAAGTTTAGTCTGGCGCCACGTGGCCCAGTGCCGAGCATACTCGTGTGAGCCACATAGTCATTCGCCGAGCACGTTTCCGTCGTGACACGTGGCGTCCTGCCGAACAACTGATTAATGGCACGAGAGTTCCACGTGAGTGTTATACGTGAACACATGATTCAAAGTTAGTGTTCCAAAGAGTACCCTGAATCTCAGCATCAATGAACAGTGTATTGCCACGTGGCTATAGCCGAGGATCTTGGAAGCTAGTTTGCTCGGCCCTATCTGTTGGCGGCTAATAAATGTCGAACTTGGGACCCACAGCCTTTAAAGAGGGCTCGTAACCATAAATGCACCTTAGTTAAGATTGAACTGGGTACTTGTCTCTGAGGAAGTAACTAAATCGGTCTATCTCGTCACGATTTGGTGGCTGATGTGACAGGAAGACAGTCTGACCCTGAAATTCCGGTTGTAATGCCGTGTTAAGCCGCCATAAGCATTAAATGAAAGGCATGGTGTATTAATGAGGGGTTTGAGGCATTAAATGAAGGGGAAGAGTATTTAAAGCAAGGGAAGAAAAGAGGGACACGGCAGGTGTGCGTAACGTCAAGTCGCAGGTATGCTTTAATCATTACTCAGACTACTATAAATAGGATATTCTACCGAACCACAAAGGTAAGCTGACTATTGCCAACTCAAGCTTTTACTCAATTATTCTCAAAAAGTTCCTTCTTTAAGCGACTTGCTGACTTAATCATCGGAGGGTTTTCCGGCCAGAGACCTCCTCTCTGGCCGTCACCTTTCTTTCTGTCTTTGTTCGGCAGGTCGGCGATTGCATTTCCGGTTGGCGTGGTCAGCAGTTTCGGTGGTAATTTTTGCTGCCGAACATATATATATATTGGATCGAATATTCAGTGACAGCGGCCGCTGCCACTCAGACAACCGTAGCTCCGCCATTGCTTAACCTCCCATGGTACTGCGGAAGTTTGGACGATTCACAGGTGCACGTCACCGCTGGCAACAGCAACCTCACTCGAATATATCCGTATGCTATTTAATTATATACGTAAATATTGATTCATTTCGAAACCTTATAATGTTCAGATTTAGCCCATTTATTAAACGAGTCTAAATTTTTCTATTCATTCGACTCGTTCAATAAATCAACAGGTTAAGTTGGGCTAAACTCAAATATTATCGTAAAAGACTTGTTCATTTATCGTCGGAAATTAACTCTTTGGCATCATCCACTATTTAAAAGAATATTATTTATTTATTCGTAAGGGAAGTTTGGAGTTTTTAAAAAGTTTAAAAATATAAAAAAATTAGTATAAAAGTGACAATACTAAAATTAAGTGAAATAAGTTAAAATTTTTTTTAATTTTTTAAAATTCTTTAGAAAAACATGTAGCTCCAAAAGGAGCCTTAATCTTGCTCGCGGAGGTTATCCAATCTTGCTCACGGAGGTTATCCATTCTCCGACTAGATGGAAGAGCTATGCCTAGTTAGGCCAATGCAAAAATTTTATTTTCATTGTTCTTTTCTCCCGCATTAATCACCGTTCGCTTATTTATTATTGGTAATTATGGGTAATAACTGATATATTTCGTTTAAATTTATCATAACTGTAAGATATTATTTTTTATTCAAAAATTAATAGTAAAAATTTGAGTAGTAATTGATATGGGATAAAAGTGTTGATGTTCTTTTTAGGTTGCGTTTGGCGCACCAAAAAGTGAGATAAAATGAGAAAAAACGTGGTTTGGAAAAATTTTTTGCGTTTGGTGCACAGAACTCAAACCACGTGTTTTAGAGATGAATAGTAAGATTTCGTTCTGATGGACTGGATTTCTGTTTGGACGGACCATTTGGACGAAAGTTGGCCGCGTGATTCCGTCGAAACGGTGTCTACGATCTGTTAGAACGATTTTAAAAACATCACAAAAATAGTTAAAGTGGGTGTCATTTGGTAGTTTGGGACTCTATGGTGATAATGATGAAAAAATTTTTGCTATTTGATTAACCGAATTCTAATATCGATTTTTTTTTAAAAAATATTGAACGTTTTTAAATTTTAAAAGTCAGAAATATTTAAAATTTTATAAAATTTTTAAAAATTTTTAAATATTTTTATTAACTTTTGTTGCACCAAACGCAACCTAACTAAGGCCCCCGCCCCCACCACCAAATAGTAGGTCGGCACATTTTGCTCTTCTATACAATGGACTGATTAAAGATATCAAACCAAAGCAGAAAAACTTGCATGGAGAAAGGAAGTACAATTCATAGCAATCTGAAACTTCAAACACTGGAGAAAGAAACTAACACCAATTGATTAATCAGAGAAAGTTCACCAACCACGGAGACCTTTGAGGTCCATATGACCTTGAAAATAATAGTGTCCATTTCAACTGTCAAATTTTGATAAAAATAAAAATAGGTAATTTGATTATTAAATATTTATGTATTCCTAGAGGAGTATAAAAAATTAAAAGAATTAAAGAATTTAAAAAAAATGGAAAAAAAATAGTATCTGTTAGAGTGTCAAATTTTGAAAAAAAATAAATAACAATAAAATGTATGTAAATTTTAAATTATCCGGTGTCTGGTATGTTTCTCAAAAAATAGGAAAAGTTAAAAAATATTAGAGAAAATCGGAGAAAGTTTAGAAAAAAATTAAAAGATTTTTTTATATTGAAAGTGAGAAAATTATGGAAAATTTTGAAATAACTAAAGATTTTGTTGTCAGATTTAACACTCTAAATACACACATAATTAAAAATATCAACTTTTACTAATTTTTTATACTTTATTTCAATTAAATTTTACTACATATCATTTTTACATCAAATTTTTTTACCTTCATTGTATTTATTTTTTTGGCCAAATTTTTGCTAACCAAATACCCTCTATGATACTGTAGAGTGATTAGTGGTCCAATCACTTCAAAGTATTTAAACCGTTTAAAAGCACGAGAAGATTACAAGATTAACACCACCATTCCTAATGAATAAAAAAACATTTTCCGTGTATTAATTTGCAAGCTCGATCACTTGTTACCCGGAATGACTACCTTCCCACTCCCGCAATTGGTTTAATTCCCTTCGCAACTCCTCTGCAATTACGTACGTTCAATCACCCAAGCTTCCTCTTTCAATGATCGCCATAATTTATTACCTTCTCCCCATCATCATAGTCATCCCTTCTGCATCTCCTTCAATATCCTTCAATTTCAACAGTTTTAGCCCCTGCGACAGCAGCATCAAAATACGAGAGGTGCTCTGCATCCAACAATGTCATCCAACTCACCACGCAACCTCGCAAGCTTCGCCCGAGCCACCTACGCAGAACCCATGCAGCTCTGGGAACAACTCCAACGAGAAATGTCACAGACTTCACCACCCACTTCTCCTTCGTCATGGATTCCCAGAATCGACGAATTACGGCGACGGATCGCCTTCTTCCTCGCACCCGAAGCTCGAAAATCCCCGACGGTGCCACGAAGGGCGGCGGCCTCGGCCTCTGCCGCCGACAACCAGCAACTGAACTCGACGAGCAACCCGTTTGTCGCCGTGGAGTTTGATGTTTTCCGGAACCCGGCTTGGGACCCGGAAAACGATCACGTGGGTATTGATGTGAACTCTATGAAATCTGTTAATAATATCACGTGGTTGAGTAGTGTTCTTGATGGGAAGCAAAATGATGCTTGGATTAGATACAACTCCAGGACGAAGAATTTGAGTGTTGCGTTCACGGGTCATAGGAACGACACAATTGTCCTACAAAGCCTTTATTTTATACTAGATCTGAGGGATTACTTGCCAGAATTGGTTACCTTTGGCTTATCGGCAGCCACAGGGAACGCGTCCGCTTTGCGGAGCGTTCGAACGTGGAATTTTAGTACTACGTACGAACAGATTAGGGACTTGTCCCAGCAACTCCGGCGCCGAGCCTTAGCCGTGATGGGTCTCCTTCTCAAAAACCCAATAGTTCCAGTAAAACCAACGTAGGAGGACTTGTGGCTGGATTGGCTGTGGGTGGAATTGTTTTGGTTTGTGGGTTGGGTTTGGGTTTGGGTTTGTTTTTCTTCTGGAGGAAGAGGAGAGAAGAAAATGAAGATGACGACTTTGATCTCGACATGGTTGATGAATTCGAGAGAGGTGCTGGACCAAAGAAGTTCTCATTTAGGGAGTTGGCCCGAGCGACGAATGATTTTGCAACTGGAAACAAGTTTGGAGAGGGAGGATTTGGCGGGGTTTATGGCTAGGGGTTTCTATTGAAACGAAAGTTGAAAAATCAGAACAATGTTACCTCAATGTCTGTTATGAAATAACAGATTACCAATTTGATCTCTGAGTGTGTTTTTGGGTTGAGTCGCGGACTAGGTCGCTCTCTTTAAAACATTTCGCGGCTCTGCCCAGAATGTGCAAACAGTTCAAATAACACAACGCCGTCCCCAGGATAAAACAGCCCAGAATGACACTTCTGTTTCGACTTTCTTTGCACGGAAGAAAGTCGACAACAAGACACAATTTCAACCTTTTTGCTCGAACTCAGGAAAGCAGATAAAAAAACAGAGGAAATGATGATTTTTTTATATGTAAAAAAGTTACATAGTTTCGTATATATACAAAAAGAGAAGAGCGTATATCGGCTGAGTTTTGGAAACAAAAACATTAAAACGGGAAAATAAATTCATTAAAACAGATTATTTAAGCGCAGATTCTCGAAGCAGCAGATCCGAAACTGTGTTCGCTTTTCGACAAGAAAGAAATAGAAAACCTGATGGTTGTTGGGCTGCGGTGTGCTCATCAAGCACCGGCCTTCAATTAGGCAAGTGATTCAAGTTCTAAAGTTTGAAGCTTCGTTGCCCACTCTTCCATCAAATATGCCCGTGGTAACGTACTTGGATCCTTCAAAGCAAGTCCAATCATTGACCCAGGGTGACAACACTGACTCGTCGTATTCTGGGCCCTCTTCATCAAATGCATCAGTATTGTATCCAAGATAAGCTTTTTGATGGATTTTGTTGTTGGAGATTCTCGTGTGTTGTGGTAAAAATAAGAAATAAAAATAAAAAAATAAAATTATTCCCTTTTATCTGTGCGGTAAATTTTAAATCAAGGGAATTGGTTTTCGTTATTTCAAGAAGATAAGATTGTTTATTTGTTCAATTTTCATTTTATGCCGGAGTCAATCTGTGAAAGCATCCAGAGCAGCTTCTTTCCTTTGATGTGCCCTTAAAGGGGGCTGGCATTCCATTCTTACCAATTCAGGTACGGGTGCGAGCCGTTGATAAGGTTGAGTTTGGCGTATCAAATTTTGTATTATTGGGTGTTCATTTGGTTACTCAAAAAATTAGAAGTTTTTGAGAAAAGTTAGACAAAATAGGTAAAAATTGAAGAAAGTTTGAGACTTTTTGTGCGAAGAAAAGAAAAATTAAGAAAACAATAGAAAAAGTTAAAGATTTTTTTATGTTTTTTGGCACACCAAATTGCTCGATTTATCATTTTTAATAATCAAGTCTGAAAAATCCGATACTATAAAAGTCTTATTTATAATAACAAACTAACACTAATTTATTTAGAGTCATATCGGATTTCCTATTCGATAGAAATTCCTGGTTAAATTTGAAAAATAACTTGCATTCTAATTCTTAAAAGATTACAATATTACATTTGGCCCAAAAATAAAAGACTAATAATTAAAAAAACTTAAGATAACCTTAAACTAAGTTTGAAATAAAAGCAATCTCGAAAACTGTCCAAAATTTTCACAATCTTATGTCGTTCTAATGTTTAGCCTTTAAACTGAATTAACTAATGGTTAACTCAAATTAATGGAAGCAAATAGCGTTCAAACGCATATCATAGTTATTTTAAAGTGCCTTTGAATTGAATTAATTGATAGTTAATTCAAATTAATTGAAGCAACTACCGTTCGAACGCAAAATGATGTTATTTTAAAGAGGATGGGTGTCAGTGTCACCTAATTTTGTCCAACTCTTTTGATCCTTGCTCGGTCCTATTTTGCGTTCAATGTCAATTCTTTGCTACCTAACTTGTTTTATTCTTTCTAACAAATGTTGATAAATTATAGGGCAGGCAGATCACTTTGATTTTTCTCCATATTCAATACGAGTGCAAAGTAGCCTCAATATTTTAATATCATGCAAGTGTGTCTATTTTCTGTTATTAAACAACTTAGAAATGCCTCCAATCATTAATATTATATCTTTCTTATGTTGAAAGAACGCCCATGGCGAAGAAAAATTCTTGAATGATAAAAAATTAGAAAAAGAAAAAGACTAATTCAGCAAATTGCATGACTCTCGAGCAGCACAGTTTTTAAATCTTTCTTAGGAAAGCGCAGCCTGCAATTTCTTAATTTATGCCGGAACTAGCCCAAGCAGAAGTGATGCTAATGGTTTCAAAGAATAAAACGTTTTTCTCGAGGATGAATTTCCTGATCCCTTGGTTGTTTGGTTCATCAAAATCCATTAAATTTTACTAATTTTTTTTAATTTTTTTCAATCAAATTTCTACATGTATTATTTTTATATCGACTTTTTATACTTTTTTTTTAATTTATTTTTACCATCCAAACGCATAGGTTAGTTATTATCATAAATTTTTATCATCCTATTCTGGATATTTCTATTGTGTTTGGATAACTAAAAAATTGAAAAAATTTGTGTAGAAGTAAAATAAAACGAAATTTAATTATAGAAAATTGAAAAAAAAAAATTTAACTTTTCTGTAACTTTTTTTTAGTTTTGGGGGCTTTTGACCATCCAAACAGGGTCCAGGAAGTCATTACTGCTCCAACTATTAAGGTGAGATGCTGCCTTTTTTCCATGTCATATACCCACCAACCATCAACCTTCCTGTGGGAAAGAGAGACTCATGTCTGTAAGAAGCCAGCGAAGCCAGAGCAACTTAGAAGTAGTATTAATAAGCGCATGATATTCGGCTTCTATGTTGAAACGGCAATAACAATTACTTCTTACTCTGCCAAAAAATAAGTGAATTACCAAAACGAAAGTAGTAACCAGTAGTAGAGCGACGATTAGTAGAATCATTGATCCAATCAACATTTGAAAAAGTATGCAACTATAATGAAGAATATGAGAAAAAGAAAAGTCCATGAAATAGAGTGCTCTCGGATATTCCTCAGAATTCTAAGAACAGCTGTATAGTAAGTAGATTGGGTTGCATACATAAGCTGACTGACCAAAGTTACAGTATAAGAAATGTCAGTATGAGTCACAATAAGATAAATAAAACTTCCAACAAATTATCGATGGAGAGTAGGGTTAGATAAGAGTTCCCCATCAGTTGCAAGTAGCTTCACATCAGACTCTAAAGAACTGTCAATAGCTTTATTATCAGTCAGACCATCACGAGAGAGAAGATCAGAAGCATATTTAGCCTGTGATAGATAGTATTTTTGAGAGCTAGAGGTAATCTCAAGACCCAAAAAATAGTTAAATGTGCCCAAATTCTTCATTTCAAATTGCTAAGTAAGAAACTGCTGAAGTGCCTTGGTGCTAGACAAATCATCACTAGTTATGACCATATCATTAACATAAAATAATAGAAGAATGATACCAGTAAAGGAGTGGGGAATAAATAATGCAGAGTCATAAGCACTAGGAGCAAACATTTGCTGGGCTAAAATAGAGCTGAACTTAGAAAACTAAGTTTGAATAGACTATTTAAGCTCATAAAACGCCCAACGAAGTTGACAAAATTTCTGAGGAGGATAAGAATACTTAGGAGGAGATGTCATATAAACTTCATTAGTAAGGTCACTACTAAGAAAGGTATTTTTGACATCCATCTGAAATAATATTTATCGTCGAATAGCAGTAACCGCTAGTAAAGACCAAAAAAAAGTCAAGCGAGCCACAGAGACAAATGTCTCCTCATAATCAATACCATACTCTTGAGTAATCTTTTCGAAATAGGACGAGTTTTATAACGCTCCACTGATTATTAATGGATAATATGTATTTGGTACTTTCGTATACTTGTCTCATGACTATTCTCATGACTATTCTACACACCACATTATGATGATTATGAATAATTTCTGTCAGATGAAATATATATTCAAAAAACAACATTGACAAAAATATGAATAAATATATTTTTTGAAATAAATTTTACATTAAAATAAGCAGAGGGATTAAATTTTCAAACACAAAAATCTAATGACCATACAATTAGAATTTAGATCCGCAAAATATATTTCAATATATTAAATCCACACAGGAAGAATATAATAATAGTTTTCTCACTTATCATCAGCCACCACAGAATTAACCATACATACACGTGGCCTGTACACATTTGCCAAGCATTGCACGTGACTCCACGGATGTGATGAAATATCACATGATATAAAAATTCCTCAAACCCCCCCCCCCCTTCCGTCCGTGTCCTCGTAGCTAGCAGAAAAACTCCTTACTCGAGGAGTAATAAAGGGCAGGAGCCTGTCGGTTTATAGTTTTGTCTACCTTTCTGACTACCTAGGTGCCTCATTAGCATGGACATAGATATTTTTTGTTGCCACAAATTTTGATTTTAATTTGGCCCGTGGCAAAAAGTCTCCGTTTGAGGTGTAACATTTTAATAAAAGTTTTTATAAATTTTATAAAATTTTTTATTTTTATCCATTACATATGTTACGAAATTATAATTTTTATTAATTTATATTAATTTTTTATTACTCTAAATGCACCTAAACATAACAAGAAAGAATGGTCACGCTCGTGTAGAGGTGTACCCCACCCTCAATCTAGTAATTATTGTATTTTGATTAGAAATTCAGTGTAATTTCAAAAATTCGACAGAAATCGCGCACGACCCTTTAGGTTTGAGTTTTTACCAATTAGACCCTTATGTTTTAAAATTAGCACTTAATCCACGTTTGGTTTTGTTTTAGCTTTTAACTTCTTTGTTAGCTTTTTTTCATCTTATATGACTTTTTTTCACTAAAATTTAATTTTTTTAAAAAAAAATGTAGTTTTTAGATGTGTTAATTGTATTTTATAAAAAAAAATTAAAAATTTCACGTTTATTTTGGTAAAAGCTAAAAAAAAAATAAAAAAATCAGATTTTTTGTTATTTTTTCACTCAACAGATAGTTTTTAACTAAATGGACGTAAATTTTTTTTTTTTTTTATAAATACAATTAACACGTTTAAAAACTATATCGTCTAATTAAAAATTTTTTGGTTAAAAAAAGTCATATAAAATAAAAAAAAAAAAGCTAACAAAAAAAAAAAAGATATAAGCTAAAAGTGAAACCAAACGCACTTCTAAGATTTAAATTTTTGACAATAAGACTTTCTATTATTACTTTTTTTCATTAGTTTGGGTGATTTGACTAATTTAACAATGTTAAAATAAAAAATGTTCTCACAAACGTGAAATTTAATTTTTTTTGTTTGATAATTTTAGACATATTATTTACACTTATACTAAAAAATAATGCATACTCATACTAAAAAACTAAACACATTAATATATAAACTTATTTTAGATTGCCAAAATTTCATTTTTTTTTTTTGTTTAGACTACCAAAATTATTTTTTATTTAATAAATTTTAGGGATGTTATTCAATTTTAAGCCTCTGCGTTGAACCAAAAATAAATCTCTAGATTAACTTATTTACATCAGCGCCTCCTCTCGAATCTTGGTTTTTTAATTAATGTTTGCTTCTTCACCATCTTCAATTCCATATGGTCTCTATTAATAAGACATATTATGGACACTTTGGCAAAACAAATTTGAATATATTTTTATTTTACGACTCAAGGTGTTCGAGTTAACTTGTGCATACTCCAGATTAATATTTGAAAGTCTTGGAATTAACGAGTGGATAAGCCATTACTTGGCAAAACAAATTTGAATATATATATATATATATATTGACAACCCAGAATATTTGGACCAACTTGTACCTATCTCGACTAATATCTGAGGTCTTGAAATTAATAACTGGATAAGACTTCAGTAGTTCTAAGAGAACTCAAACTAATGACACTAGAAAATAAATTCAATATTTTATCAATTAAGTTATTGCTCAAGATTAATTTGAATCGGTTACTCAAGCTTTTATAGTAAGGGTCTGTTTGGATAGTAAGAAAATATAAGAAAATTACAAAAAATTGATATAAAAGTGATATATGACAAAATTTTATTGGAATAAGTAAGAAAATAGGTAACCTTTTTTTTAAATTTTGATAACTTTTTGTATTTTATTTATTTATTTTTAATCCAACAGATGCTAAATTAATCATACATCATATCTATTTATATGTGTGCGTATAACATACAAGATCAAAACCTATACTATGATGATAGGTTGCCTGAATGACTGCAAGAAAATAAGTAAGGGTTGGAACTTGAATATCCCCGTAATTGAGCTACCCAATTTGATGTATTATTTCAGTTTGAAGTGCAAAATCATGTAATTAGTAAATTTTCTAAATAATATCATAAAACTAGAGTTAAAATACAACTGTATAAATTGAATTAAAGGTATAGGAAACAAAACTACCCCTTACGTAACCTATTATTTGGATTTATAAATATGGGACACAACTAAATTGTTTTAAATAAAATTATAAATGTATTTTATTTTTGACATCTCGTAATTTATTCACTCTCATAATAAATAATACTTTTTGAATTGTAACATTCCATTTGGAATGATGAATTTGATAAGATTTGATTTCATTTGATGAGAACTCTCATCAATTTTTATATTTGGATCTAAAATAAAATTTTATGAGTTGAATTTAATTTCATTTCATAAATTAAATTTTAAAATTTCTATAGAATTTAAAATTCAATCTAAAACAATAGAATTTGATAAGAATTCATTATTTTCTTAAGAAATCTAAGGAAATAAACAATTTTATCCTCTCATATCATATTTACTATATTTCTACTTCCTTTCACATGGTCAAACTTGATATTCACTTAAACCAAATTAATTCATTTCTTAATTCAATGTATTCCAAACATAAAATTTTATTTATCAAATCCAATCAAATCAATTCTTTATTTTTAAATGAAATCAATTCTAGTATAGGAATATTTTGAAATGGAGTGTAAGTGTATCAACATCAATTCCTCTTGGTAGAATATCTAAAATATAATAAATAATAATATTTTTTTAGTTTATAAATTGTCTATTCAATAATAGAGTACATACTCTTTTTATATAATATTTAAATATTGAGTTATTCAAATTTTTAGCTTTTTCAATGTTCAACGGTTAACAATATTGATGACTATACATATTGAATAGTCATGATTCCAAAAACTTATTTTTGGGAATTTCATACTTAATAAAAAAATATTTTCAAAAAACGTATCTTCCAAGAAAGAGATTAATTTTAATCTTTATATTTTCAACGGTCATTACTGCTTAAAAATATGGTTCGATTTGAGAAATTATTATGTATTAAACAGTAACCTATAAGAATATGTTAAGAAAGTATTACAACGATTCCTTACGTTTAGAGATGTACTGAAACACTCTCTAAAATACAAAAAGAAGATGGCTTGATTGAGGAACATTCTTTTTACCTCTAATTCTAGGGACAGATCCGTCTTCCATAGCTTTCTTAAGTAGGGGATGAGAGGCCCACAGTTGCTAGGCAAGAGATGGAAAGGTGAAGAGGATCCCTCTACCTAAATCCCCTGTTAGGAATAACATTAACGTTGGTACTCCCATTCACTAGGACTGTACATCTAATTGTGCTTATGCATTGCATTATCTACTGTACACAAGTAGGGCTAAACCTATTTTCTTGATAATCTATTCGATGTAGTCCTAACAAACCTGTCAAAGTTTTATTTAGGCCTATCTTGATAGTCATTACCACTCTTCTTCCCATCTTTCTTGTGCTTTAGGTGATGAAAAAGTTCATCGGTCATATGAATATTATCCGATATTTGTTTGCCTTCAATGAATGCTGATTGATTTTCAAAGATAAGATGGTTTATCAAAGGTTTAAGCCTATTAGCTAAGACCTTCTGATATAACTTTTTACACAAAAGTTGCATAGGATTATAAGTTTGTAATGGCTAATAAGCTTAGGTGAGAGAAATTTTGGGATCAGAACTAAATTAGTGAGGTTTAGTTCTTTGAGGAGATACCAGGATTAAAGAAATTTTTGACTGCATTGATGGGGTCTTGACTTATGGTGTCCCAAAAATGTTGGAAAAAAAAAAGCCAGGGAAGCCACTAGGTCCTGGGGATTTGGCAAGGGTCTAATTGAAAGGCAACAATTTTTATTTCTTCATCAAAGATATGGCAGCAAAGGTGTTCATTCATAGTTGAGGTAATTGTGCATTTAATAACTTCCAAGAAGTTTATAAAAGTTCTGAGGTTTAAGACAGTCTACAGACTTTGAAAAAACTAATATATATAATTTGTCCCATTGAACCTTGATGGCCTTGTGTTTGAGCATCCTTCTCATAAGAGATCTATGGATACTAGCCTAGTAAGATCTGTCTCTGATTCAATAAGAATTTTAAATGGACTTGCTCTAATATCAATTGAAAAAAACAAGCTAAGAATCTCAAGTAAGCACTAAACTGAATATTAATCAATCAATTAACCATCATACGTAGAAAAGTATTAAAAAAAAAAAAGCAATGCATAATGATTTAATGAGACAATCCTAAAAAGGGTTAGGAAACCTCAATCCCTAAAATGAAAGAATAAAACTTATTACGATACAAGTATCTAGCTGACAAGACTCCTTCTATAATAGTTAAACAATTGAACCATCAATCTTATAATATGGGCACTTGCACAACTCGCCAACTCTAAGATGATGAACATCATGAAACCAAAACGGATTTAATAGTCTACATTAATTCAAAACATTGCTATTTGGTGTTATTTTTTTTTTTTTGGTTGCACTATAGCAGGCAAACTTAGTTTGCTGCCATCTAGTGAGGTCTATTGGGTACCTAAAGTCGGTGTAATTCAAAACACTACTCTCTATTTTTCTCAATCAGTCTCCCAGCGAGGCTTTATAGTACCTGGAATTTGTTATGATTTTGCCAAGGAAATCTCTCTGTCCTAGCATCTGATAATCAAATTTTTGTTACAATGTTCTAATTTGTTCTCCTTAGTTCCCACTCAATTAATTAATCAAATCCATGTACTTTGATAAACCCTAGCCAAAAGTCTAAGAAAATAAGTTTGAATTCAATGTTTTGCGTGCTAAATTTGTCAATTACGTTCATCCTAATAAAAAAATAAAAGATCAAAGGTGTTTATATCTAATAAGATAATCTAGTAAGATACCATATCAACCAATAAACAAACCCAGTAACTTTATGGCCATAGTTATGACTGCATTTGGTTTGCTGAAGATAAAAAAAAAATTAAAATTTCTAAAAACTTCTAAAAATTATTTATTTTTTATCATACTGCACGAATTACGAATCCACAACTTATCTCACTTTTTGTCACTCTAAATAAATAAATAAATAAATAAATAAAGTTGGACAATTATTTGTCTGTTGACTGTTGAGCATATCTCCACGTCTAAAATATTGCCAACCATTTCGCAAAAAAATAGCTCCAACAGTTTGAGAGAAAAGTACTCAAATCTTTTACAATAGATTATATAATTAGCCGTTCCACACATTCGAGTTCAAGCAATTTCAAATTTCAAATCTCCCTGTATTTTCTCACTTTGTTATTTTTTGAATGTAATTTATATTCGGATAAGTATTGCTTGTATATGAATATCATTACAATATCAATAATATCATTGTGAGTTTACTACCTTAAATTGTTCTCATAGGCTGTGTTTGTTTGAGGGATCGGATGATAGGGGATAAGTAATAATGTGGGGTCCACAGATGGGATTGGATATATAAAAGATGGGATTAATTTTTTATGTGGGATTATTTTTTTGGTGTTTGGTTGGTGGGATATTAAGTGGGATAAAAGATGTGATTTGATATGTGATGTGATAGGAAATAATTTTGGACCTTTGGATCTTGGAGGGAAACAAATCCAAAAATGGGGTATTAATAATACCACATACCCCACCGATTACTCATCCGGCAAATCCCCTCACTATATATCCAATCCGTAGGACCCACGGATTAAACAAAACCAAAACAAACACTTTACTTGGTGGGTCCCACGGATTATTTCTCCAATCCCCCATTTCTCATCCGACAAACAAACATGGCCATAGTACCAGAGCTATAATCTCGTTAACCACAATTCTTTCATAGCTTCAATAAATAGTCAAAGTTGTTGTTGTGCATCTTCCTTTGTTACAATGACAAAAGAATCTAAACTCCCAATACAACAATTCCATCAATGTTCTAGTTTGGTGTCGATCCAATTGAATCTCACCAACTATCTCTTATAGCATTCACAAGTTATTCCCTTAATTCGGAGCCTTGAAATTTATTACCATGTCTCATCAAGTGATAAACCCACTGAAAAAGTGCAAGATGCTGAAGGAAAATAGATTAGTTATTCTGACTATCATGCTTGGATCATCAATGATGGCCTCCTCCCGTCTTGGCTCTTTGGAAAAATGAAAGAAGAGGTTATTAGCATGGTTTATGAAGAGGACTATGTTGCTTATCAAGTATGGCCTTCTCTTGAACAACTTCTTCCTCACACAGTAAAGAATGAAGGAAATCTCAAAAATATGTTAATGGGGATCAAGAAAGGGTCTCATTCTTTTGAAGAATATCTCAGAGAATTCAGGTCTATTTGTGACAACTTGGCTGCCATCAAAAATCCTGTTTCAAACTTAGCCAAAATTTTTCTATTTGTGCACAATCTTAGTGGAAATTACATGAATTTTCATACGGCCATGCTCACTAACCTCCCTATCCATCCTTTAATCAGTTTGTGATAGCACTTCAAGGCTATGAACAAACTATTTTAGCACAGTGAAATGAAAAAAAAAAAATTCTTAATCAAGCTCAAGCCTTTTTTTCTCAGAGAAGCCATGGAAGAGGTCGTCACGGAGGAGGTGGGTGCGGTTATTTTAATTCCCGAGGACGAGGATTTACTCTGGTAGGCCATTTTAAAGCTTACAATGGCAGCAACTCTTCAAGTGGAGTCCGTGCTATTGCAAGTTCACATCATGGTAGATGAGGAGTCTCAAAAGTTGAAAATCAATCAAAGTCAAATACCAACAATGCAACTGAGTTTTCTGGTAACAAACCCATTTGTCAAATTTGTGAAAAGCTAATCATCTTGCTATTGATTGCTGATATAGGTTCAATTATTCATATCAATCTGAAGACTCTTCTCAGGCTCTTGCTGGCCTTAATCTTGCTGATGATAATGACCCTTCTCTTTACACTGACACTAGTGTAACAGCTCACATGATAAATGATGAGGGTAAGTTATTTTATAAAACAACATACGCAGGTGATGATAAGATTTTTGTTAGAGATGGAACTAGTCTTTCTATTTCTCATACAAGTGCTGCTTATGTTTCTACAAATAATGGGAGTTTAAAACTTAATGATGTTCTTATTGTTCCTAAACTAACCAAGAATTTACTTTCTGTTAGAAAGTTTGCATCTGATAATCATTGTGTTTTTGAGATTAATGGATCTGATTTTGTGATAAAGGATCAAAACAAAAGAATTATTGCCAGTGGACATAAAAGGTAAACTCTATACTGTAAATCGTGTTTTTCATGAAACTCTAAGTGCAATAAGAAAACGTGGTACAACTTCTTCTATTTAGCATCAATGGCTTGGTCATCCTCACAATAAGCTACTTTCTTTGTTGAAGGATAGAAAATTTATTGAGGTCAGTCTTTGGGTTCCTAAACCAAGTGTTTGTGTTAATTGTCAAATGGGCAAAAGTTGTAAATTACCTTTTGATAAAGCAAATAAGCTTCTCTCATTCCGTTGGATAAAATACACTATGAGTTATGGGGTCCAACACCAATAACATCTAATCAATCTTTTAAAATACTATGTTGCCGTCATTGATGATTTTTCTCGATTTACATGGCTATATCTTTTGAGAAAAAAGTCAGATTTCTATAATTATTTTGTGAAGTTCCAGAAGCTTGTTGAAAATCAACTTAATCAAAAAATTAAAGCTTTCCAATGTAATAGTGGTGGGAATTTGGCCTCCAATTTTTCAGAATCATTTGTCGAATTATGGAATTGCTCTTCATATATCTTGCTCATGTACTCCTAAATAGAATGGAGTTACGGAACAGAAACATTGACATGTGGTTGAAACAGGTTTAACAATGCTTTTTCATACTAATTTGCCTTTACCTTTGTGGGTGAAAGCTTTCTCTATGGTGTTTGTTTAATTAATAGGCTTCCATCTTCAGTTTGCACCAAGATACACCTTATCACAAGATCCACCATAAACATACCGATTATATAGCTTGCGAGTATTTGGATGTCAATGTTTTCCTTCTCTTCGACATCAATGCAAATCAAAATTCTCTAAGAAGACTTATCCTCGTATTTTCCTCAGTCATAGTCTTTTGCATAAGGGTTATTGTTGCTTGGAACCTCACATAAAGCGAGTTTATGTATTTGAACATGTTGTTTTTAATGAAGAGGTGTTTCCTTGCAAACCTGTCCCACTATAAGTATTTAAACCTGGTTTTGTTCTTATAGAATATCCTTCTGCAAATGAATGGTTTTCTTGGGCGTCCTCCTAGTCGTTCCTACTCTGGTTGAAGAAAATGGTGCCCCACTTCCACATATGGGCTGTTGTGACTGTAAGGTTACCTGTGCATATTAGTTCTTCATCTTCTGATGCTCCTGGTTTTCACTCTACAACTTTTCCAAATGACATCATCTCTAGCTCACAACATGTCAACTCATGCATAAGCATCTGATGCTCAAACATTTGATATACAGGCTGCTTACCTATTATTTTGACGGATAACATTTCATTTGGATCTATTGTTGTGCTGCCAAATGATATCTCGGCTGAGCCTACTGCGAATGACAATCATGCTACTTCCTTGTATGTTGTTTTGCCGATACAATTACTTATGCTTCCTCTTCCTGTGTTAGGACAGAAGAATCGCTGCCCATTATTTTATCCAAGCCATCACGTGATCGTTGTCCTCTGGCATATTTAAAGAATTGCATAATTGTTTCTACTGCTTCTTTTTCTCTTATGGAGCCAAAAACTCTTAAAACTACCCTTAAGGATCATCGTTAGGTCACTACTATGAAAGAGGAACTTCAGGCACTTCATGATAATAATATCTAGGAGTTGATGCCTCAAACCGCAAACACTAATGTTGTTGGTTCAAAATGGGTATCTTGGATTAAAACTAAAGAAGATGGTTCTGTTGATAAGTTCAAAGCTCATCTTGTTGCTCAGGATTTTACACAAGTTTCTAGCATTTATTTGATGAGACTTTTAGTCTCGTAATAAAACCAATTACTATTCGGTTAGGTGGTTATTGCTTTGGCTATCTCTCATGGATGGACATTAAGGCAATTAGATGTTAAAAATATATGAAGCAACCACCCAATTTTATTGCTTCTAAGTTTTCTGATCATGTGTGTTGCTTAAGATATCACTTTATGGTCTAAAACAAGTGCCTCGTGCATGGTTTGATTGCTTGTCTCAGTTTTTTCTCCATATTAGCTTTCGATGTAGTAAGGTAAATCCATCTTTATTTATTTTCTGCACTTCTACCATTATTACTATCTTACTCATTTACGTGAATGATGTTTTGATTGTTGGAAATAGCTCTTCTTTTATTCAACACTTAATCACTCAGCTTGGAAATGAATTTGCAATCAGGGACCTAGGCTT
Organism: Vitellaria paradoxa; assembly: GCA_019916065.1. Classification (NCBI taxonomy): domain Eukaryota; kingdom Viridiplantae; phylum Streptophyta; class Magnoliopsida; order Ericales; family Sapotaceae; genus Vitellaria; species Vitellaria paradoxa. Next base: position 42,335,489 of record CM034238.1, read on the forward strand.
CCTTCGGTATTTTCTTTGTGTGGAAATAAAGTACACTTCTGATGGTGTCCTTTTATGTCAACAGAAGTACACTCATGATCTTTTGGCAAAAAACAGAAATGTTGGAAAGCTCTTCATTTGTAACACCATTAGCACTTAAACACAAGCCTGATGAAGTCGATTCCACTCTCATTGATGCTTTTGCTTATCGTAGCATTGTTGATGCTCTTCAATATTTGACGTTTACACATCCTGATATCACCCATACTATTAATCGGGTTTGTCAACATTTTGCCAACCAGACTTTAGGCAATCATAAAGACGTTAAATGCATTCTTCGCTATTTGAAGGGTACATCTAATTTTGGAATTCAATATCTTACTTGCAGTCCTTCTTCTCTTTATGCATTTAGTGACGCTAATCGGGTTGGTTGTCGTTTGACTTGCTAAAGTACTAGTGGTTTTTGAGTCTTTCTTGGGGCTAATTGTATGTCTCGGAGTTCAAAAAAGCAATCTATAGTTTTTCGCTCAAGTTCTAAAGTAGAGTATCAATCTATGGCATCTACCACAGCTGAACTTACTTGGATTATATATCTGCTTTGTGATCTTGGAATTCCTCTTACTAAGCCTCCACATCTTTTGTGATAATCTTTGTGCTCTTCACATGACAATTAATCTAATGTTTCATTCTTGCTCTAAGCATATTCCCTTAGATTACTATTTTGTATGCAAAAAGGTGGCTATCCATCAATTGGTTACTCGATATGTTCCATCCACTTCACAACCTGTAGACATTTTTATGAAGCCTTTGGCTAAAGCTCTGTTTCATTTTTTTTCCGCAACAATCTACGTGTTCAATCTTCTTCCACGCCAAATTGAGGGGGGATGTTAAGCAAATCTCCACACCTAAAATATTGCCAACCATTTTGCAAGAAAATAGCTCCAACAGTTTGAGAGATAAGCGCTCAAATCTTCTACAACAAATTGTATAATCAACCTTTCTCACATCTAAGTTCAAGCAATTTCAAATTTCAAATGTCCCTGTATTTTCTCATTTTGTTATTTTTTGAATGTAATTTATATTCAGATAACTATTGTTTGTATATAAATATCATTACAAGTATCAATAAAATCATTGAGAGTTTACTACCTTGAATGGTTCTTGTTGACCAAATAAACAAGTTATGGTAAGGCTGTTTGAAGCAAAAAAGAGTAAAAATAGAACATCAACTTTTGATACTTTTGATATTTCAGATATTTGATAAAATATCGAAGTTAACAATTTTGCTGAGTTGACAGGTTGCCAAAAATTCAACTTTTGCTAAGTTAGCGAGAGTTATAATAATAATTTCACTTTAACCCAATTGAAAAGTTATCCAAGTTTTTCTAAATATCTAAAAATTATTAAAAATTATTAAAAATTTATATTTGTTTTATCAAACATATAAAAATTTCATCTACCAACTTTTATCAAAAAAATCACCAAAATTACAAAAATTTAACCTCTAAACGGTACACTTTCTTATGCGATCGCCGCATATCAATTTTTCATTTTTTTCCATTCAACCAGTTAAAGCCAGTTCACCGTAAAATTTGCCGTTAGAGGTGTGCTTTCAACTTTCCATTTGGAGCTTTTTCCCTTTGCTATCTGCCTCTACAAAGACAACTGATGATGTGGCAAACATCCATGATCATATCAGCATATCCATGAATGACGTAGCAGTTGGTTTTAGTATTCAACACAGGTGCCGTATAAAGCCAGCAAACGTTTTTTTCATTTTCATGACTTTGAGAGAGCAGAACTATGTCCTCTTCTCTAAAAGTCATACTTCATAACAAATGAAATAGGATTTCTTAAATTTTATTTCGATGAAGAATCTTGCTTTTCTTTTTTCTTTTTTCTTTTTTTTCCTTTTTTTTAATGAGTACGTTATGCTTGAAATCTCAACAAATTAGAATTTGCTCGTTTACGATTTTCTTGATCACTTAGTGATCAAGAATTCAAGTGCTTACTTAGTGTGGAGGGATGAAATCTACTGATAGATTCACGTAATCATGTCATAATCAACACCAAAAATAAACTAATGGAAAATAATTAAGGCTGCCAACATATGCAATATAGTTTAGAGTGAAAAAAAAATAAAATTTAATAAATGTTATGGGTTTGTATTTTGTACAGTAAGATAAAAAGTGAATAACTTTAAAAATTTTTTAGTATTTTTCAATAAACCAACCGCATCTAAAATTAATTATTTTAGATGGATATAAAATAATTAAAAATTTAGAGTAGAGGCTAAAATTATAACAAAATTAGAACCTACCATATTCTCATCACTTTATTCGGTGTGCAAAAGAGTGGTCAATTTAAGGGAGTGTTAGGTTTACAAACTCTTACCAAAAAAATCAACTTTCATCAATTTTTTCAATTTTCTTTCAGTAAATATAAAATCGACTTTTACCAACTTTCTCTAATATTTTACTAATTTTCTCTAATTTTTACAATTTTTTTCAAAATCTTACCAACTTTTATAAATGTTTCCTAAAAACTCAGACGTTTTGTCCACTTTGCACACCAAACAGCCCCTAACACCAAACTCTTGTTTAGCCACCGTAGCCTGCAGGAACCAGAACCACAAGTCATGCCCCAAAAGTTACTTTGGAAAAAGATACTGCATTTTTCTAAGCAAGTTGCTGACCAAGGACCTATTCAAATGACCCATACATCTACAATCTATTCAAAACTCACTGCCTAAACTTCTCTGCAAGTTGTTCTCCACAACTCATCTCTGATTATGTCTCTCCCATCAACAAAGCTTCCCCTTCTCCTAATAATCACCATTTTTATTTTTCTCATCATCATCCCCTTCGCAGCTCCATTGTCCTTCAACTTCAGCAGTTTCAGTCGGGACGTCGACAGCATAAAATGCGAGAGAGCTTATCGGGTAAACAACGTCATCCAACTCACCAAATTTACAGAGGTTTCTTGAGAGAACTGAATGTCCAGGTTGCTGTGAAGAAGATATCAAAAGGCTCCAGGGAGAGAATAAAAGAGCACACATCAGAAGTGAGGATCATTAGACGGAGGCATCGGAATTTGGTAAGCACATTAGTTGGTGTCATTAGAAAAGACAACTCCTACTTGTTTACAAGTTCATGCCAAATGGAACTTTGGACTCCCATCTCTTGAAGAAAAAAAGCTTGTTGGAGTGGGTCACGAGGTATAAAATTACTCAAGGTTTGGCCTCGGCATTGCCATATCTGCACGAGAAATGGGAGCAGTGCGTGGTGCGTAGACAATAAAATTAAGCAACGTGATGCTAGATTTGAATTTCAACACCAACTTGGGGATTTTGGATTGGCTCGATTGATTGATCATGAGAAAGGATCACAAACTGTAGTTCTGGCAAGGACAATGGGTACATGACTCCGGCATGTGCCATCATAGGTAAGACTAGTAAGGAATCACACGTGTATAGTTTTAGAGTTGTGGCATTGGAAATAGCTTGTAGAAGAAGGCCAGTTAATCATTTGGCTGAGGAAGAAAGTGAGAAATATTGTCGAGTGGGTTTGGAACCTCTATGGAATGGGAAAGGCTCTTGAAGCAGTTGATCCAAAACTGTGTGCAGTTTTCAATTGGAAAGAAATGAGGAACTTGATGGTTGTTAGGCTGTAGTGTGCTTATCCAGACAGTAAATCAAACCTTCAATCAAGCAAGTAATTCAAATTCTTGATTTTGAAGCTCCTTTGCCTGCTCTTCCACCAAAAATGCCTGTTGCAACGTATTTGTCTAATCTTTCAATGACTAAGCATGGAGATACCTTTTTGTTGAAGGCAACAAATCCAATATTTGAGCCATAGTTACACAACTGATTCCTCAAAACTAACTGCATCTTCTGCAGTTCTTCTTCATCTGTGAGCACCATAGTTTAATTCATGTACTTTATTTCTAGTTCAAGATTTCATGTGTTGAGGTGTATATTTTTAGTTCTTTCTATGTATTTAAGATGCAATACATGCGTTCGCTAAAATCCCACTTGAGGATTTTTATTTTATTTTTTTTGGTAACAATTATGGTATTTTTTTTTTATCAAATATAAAGTTGAATAGAAGAAAGCCCACTTCTAATTTTATCATACTTTAGCCATAATTTTTCTTTTTTAATCATGATAGCATTTTTGAAAGCACATAGAGAACAGTATACATGACATCCTACAAAAGTTGTTGTCACAAAAAATATATATATTGTAATTAAAAGTGGATAGAATTTAAAGTGGAATGGTATCTCTTTCTCAATCTCATATCCAACTAAACAAAGATGTCTAGTCTAAGATTCAATGAGTTGCAATCTGCTCTTTCAATGATTGTCATGCCACTACACTCCCAATATTAATTATCCAACTTTAGGGGAAAAAAATACCTCACTAATTAAAGTGGGACATTGCAACTAATTAATTGCTTGGCCCTTAATTGTTAGAAAAAAAAAAAAAAGAAAAAATCAAGTCTTGAATTATAATTTCAAACAAAACTAAGAAGAGATTTCCCGTCTCATTTTTTTTTTTCAATCAATTCGTGAGTAAATTTATTCACGAATCCTTTAATTAAAAATTAGGATAAATTTCACTTTATCCTTAAACTTTACTTGAAATTTCACCTCAGGCTCTGTATTTTTTTTTTTTTTGTGTAAAAGTTAAGGGAATAAGTTTTTAATTATTTACAATCTCCTTTCTTAATTACATTTTACCCCTACGGTCCTATCATTAATTGTCCACTTTTCAGGATCAAAATGATCACTAATGGGAAGCATTATAACTTATTAAAAGTTCAGACCATTAATTATCAAAAAACAAAATCTCAAGTTTTGCGATAAGATTTCCAGTAAAACTCATGATATAAATTGAAATTTTCCGTAAAAACAACCAAGTCTGTAAATTTAGTTATGTATAATCAATTTTTGTGATTATTTAAAAATAATAATTTTTAATAAATATCTATTTATTTCCATTACAACTTTTAAACTTAGCTAAAAATTGAAGTAAATTTTACTTCTTACATTTTATTCTTGTTTTTTTTTTTTTTTCCCTCTTCCCTCTTATGGCATGTTTGTTTTGGGTAGTGGAGGGTAAAATTTACTACAGTAATTTTAATCCTCATTACATTAACTTGAAGTGTGGATAACAATTACACAGGAGATAACAATTAGCCTTTTATGGGATATATGTTACTAGTGGGGGTCTGTAACATGGAGTAATAGAAAAAATACACTTTTCTCATTACTCCCATAAAACAATCCTTTACACCCTGTAAAACTGTTAGTAACGGTATTTTATAAATAATTACAATAATTTTAGAAAATAATAATTTTTTAAAATTAAATTAACTAAATTAAATTATTTTATCAAAATAATATTTAATAAATAATAATTTATTATTAAAATGATTTATTTTATTAAATTAATACTATTGAAATATTAATTTATATTAAAATATTTATTTTCTCAAATTAAAATATTTTTAATAAATAATAATTACTTATTAAATGATTTATTAAATAAAAATTATTTCTCATAAATAATTTTATTTAAATAAATTAAAATTAGTTGTTTTATCAAATTATTTTATCAAAATAAAAATAACTTTTAACAAATAATAATTTATTATGAAAATAATAAAACAAAAATTATTTCTCATAAATAATAATTTATTTAGATAAAGTAAAATTAGTTGTTTTATTAAATTATTTTATCAAAAAATAATTTTTAACAAATAATAATTTATTATATAAATTAGTATTTTACTAAAATTAAATATTAACTTTTAATCTAATCAATTTATCCTCATTATAATACAATTAACTTTTATCCCTTCAAACTTTTTAATATTTCAAACTAATATAATTATTAATGGGTAATATTTACTCTCTCAATCCGAGCATAAGTATCATAAACTTATTACCCAATTAATTATTACTAGAGTAACAATTACCCTTTAGACTCTAAATTTAAATTTTAGCTCTCATTTAATACAAAAATCTGACAATAAAATTAAAAACATAACTTTTCATATTTTTAAAAGGTAAATCAACAATTATATTAAACAACAATTTTTTTTACCTTTCCATGTTATCCTTTCCATTAGAGGACTTTCTGCTAAAAAAAAAAAAAAAAAATTGTGAAAGCAGAAAATTAAAGAGCACCACACCCATAATCCCTTTTCTAGTACCAATTAATAAACAAAACTTAAAAATCTTACAAAGAATTTCAATCTATTGTTTCTGTAAAAATCAACTTAAACCAATATGTGTTTGTCCTATGTCATTTTCTTGCCAATATAATATATATATATATATATAGTAAAGAAAGTCATGGCAACCCCACGTTCCTAATAAAAAGAAACAAATATTAAGTTGCAGAAACAACTTCATGGCAGCGAGTTCTTAGTTTCAAGAGGGTGGTCCAAAGTCAGAAATCTTCATCACATCTCAGTTTGTTCTCAACCAATTTATCTATACCTATCTCCATCCCCCTCACAATCCCATTTCTATCTAATCTTCTTTATTTTCACTGTATAAATAGATATCTTGTTAGGATTCCATTATTAATTAAATTCTTAACATATTATAGTTTTAAATAAAGTAAAATAAATGTTTCTCTTTCTTTATAAGCTTTCAAGCCTCCCCTCTCTTCATTTGATCTTTGCATAAAATAGATCACTTTTTGGGTCAAATATTAAAACCTATAAATATTAAAAATTTATATAAAGATTTACTGCGACATCTGTAATAAAGATGAAGATCCAGATGGAGAAAGAGATATGATACAAATATTTCTGATTTTCGAAAGTAATAACTTTCTCTCCCATCAAGCTTTTTCATTATTTATCTCTCCTAATTTCTCTTTCTTATTATAATGACTGATTTACTTTTTAAAAATTATATTTAAATAGAATGGTCAGATTAACTTTACACCAAATAAAATAAAGGGTTGAAATTTAAATTTAGGGAATGAAAGGAAACTTCAGCCCGGACCTGTCCCTGCTTCACCTAAAGTGAAAAAGGATTTAATGGCAGCAAATGCATTTTCACCAATAATGGACCAGGCTGCTTAAAGAAGCCTGCGTTATGCCCGTCGAGGTCGGCAGCTTTACCATCCTTCAAGGAAGAGAGGGTATCCTTGTTTTCTTTCAATTTCTCTTTGCTGGGGGTGTTTTTCTTTTATAATTATTTATGTATTTTTAGTTTGCCGTCAGTTTGTGATTTATAACACTGCATTTGAATAGAAATCATTTCCCAAAATAAATTAACATGTTTTATACTTTTATATATTGAGATTTAAAAAAAAAAAAAAGTCAATTTCACTTTGCTCCTTTGATATTTACCTATGAGACGTGAATTTTTTTTTAACAATTAAATTTTAAATTTAATTAATTACAATGTCACTGCTATGTAATCATTTTATCACTAAAAGTAAGATAGTTAGCGTAGGTGTCATACTCTTGACGGTGAATCACAATGCCTTAACTTGGTACATATAAAAATAAATGAAAGTCAAATAATATTTTTAATTCTAACAAAATAAAATCCTGATAATAATGTCAATTGGTAATAATTCTTCAAATACAACCGATCAATAATCCATTACATTAATTAGCCTCAAAATTTATACGGCTCAAAAATAATGAAAATCTCAATTCTAAAAGCAATAATGGAATATTTATTTTAGCGTTTTTAATTTAGTCAAAGTATAAGAAATACAAATGTAGATATTTAAAGTTTAGAAAGTGCAGGTAAGTGATTTTTACTTTACTATAAGAAATAAAAAATAATTATTCATAAAAAATAGATTATATATACACAGTGAACACAGTTTATTTTATCTTTATTGAAAAAGTCTATTGGCCTCTCAAAAAACTATAACGATTTTTCTTTTATCCATCTCTTGCCACTTTTCAAAATAATATGAATAAACAACAACTATTTTTTTCGGTGAGCCTGTTAATACTCTACAAATAAATTTTCACACTTCACTTCACGTTTTCATCAATTAGAATTACACAATTGCTTCTTTCTTCTCACATATATTTTACATAATATAATATCATAAAAGTTCTTGTACAAAAATCAACCAAAACATAATTATAATGTTATAAATATTTTTTTTTAATAAAATTATTTTTTTAAATTATATAGAAGGAAACTTACTATTTTTTTTAAGATATTTTGATAAGCTGGCTAACATTTACAATCTTTTTTTTTTTTCACTTATGAAATTGAATGACTCTACTGTGATAAAATTTTAATTCTAGACTTATAAAAAAATTTATTACTATAAAAAAAACAAATTAAGTTTTCAAACGAAAAATACTTATTTTTTATTTGATAAATCTGCATGTACATTTAAAAATTATTTTTTTGGGTTCATTAATTTTCCCAGTAGTTAATTTTTTTGCAGTTTTATTTATTTATTTATTTATTTTTGGTACATGAATTGTGAGAAAAAAAAAGACAATAATTCTATTTTGAATTTAAGATTGGTGAGAAAAGTTTGTAGGAGTAAAGAAGAATAAGAAATTTAAATTTGTAAATTGTCATAATTTCATGGTTATATGTTATATAAGGAGAAAAATATTTTGAATGCTAAAATAAATTTTATTTTCATTTATATTTTTAACAATCATATAAAAATAAATTTTAATTTATTTTACAACTTAAACAAATAAAAAATAACTTATTTTATTTTAATTTATTTACAAACTTTTGTCATTTTCTTTATCATCTTGATGTAATTTTTTTATAATTTATTTATTTTAACATTTATCACCCTTATATTTTTCTTACATTTTTTTCATTAAATTAATTTTAAAATATATTACTAGATTATGATAATTGAACGAATTGTGTAGAATTTTACTAAATTATTTGAGGATGATAAAAGTTAAAATAACAAAAGTTTATAAACAAAAGAAATGAAAGAAATTAGTTTTCTTCTATTCGATTTAAATTATGAAATAAAATAAAATAAAGTTTATTTTTATATGATTATTAACAATATGACTCTAAATAAAATTTATTTTATTATTTAAAAATATTTTTCTATTCTTTTGTAAGCCTAAGAGTATTTGTTCAATTTTGTAAATATTTTTATTATGAAAGATTTATGCCATTTTAAATTATACATAAAAATAGATAGCCAACAAAAAATAATTATGTAATTTCACTTAACAAAAAAGTGAAATGGACTGCTAGAAACTATTTATAGAGTATAAATAAATTCACTCTCATTTTTTTTCAATATTTAAATAATTATATTTATTATCCTTCAATATTTAAAACTTCAGACTTGTGTCCGTTATTTTAAAAATTTGTTAAACCCAACTCTTTTCTTTTATGTGTTATTAGTGTTTGGGCGAAAATTGATAACATCAACAATAAATTTGTAGTAATATCAAATTTACCCATTAGTCATAAGTACTTACGAAGATTAAAGTAACCTGCCAAAGCAATCAATTTAAAGATTAAAGTAACCTGCCAAAGCAATCAATTTAAAAAGGGCCCAAAATTACTTCAAAAAAAGAAAATTTTCAAAATTTAGAAACCAAAAAAAGCAGTTCTCATTTTATCATCTTCTTCAACCCCACAACTGGAGTCAAGTCCTTATTAGGTTTCATATACAGCAACATTGTTTTGATGGATTTCTTCCTCCTCAACCATTTCTACTGCCCAAAGCTCAAGCTGCCATTAAGCTCAAAATCATAGCTGATCATTGGAACTATCAATCTCATGGGACCATATAACGATTTGCATTTACACAATACAATATTATCCGTTTTGAGCTTGATTAGCCCCTAGTACTATTTCTACAAAATCACGCTTAATCCTGGAGTTTCTACTAAATCCAGTGTTCTCATGATTTTAAAATGCGTTGTACTATATTAATGTCAAACATGACATATATGTAATTTCCTTTCACTACCCAGGTAATGTGGGACATGCTTCACCCCGTATTTCATTCTCCTCTGCTTCACTCCCTACTTTACTCTCCCGAAGGCAGAGTTTCTTATAACAGGTCCCTCACAGTTCATCATAATCTCCCCCACTTATAGGACATGCGCTCCTGTATGATCCCCTACTTAATTCTCCCACAAGCAAAGTCTATCACAATCCTCCCCACTTGTAGGACATGCGTCCTTGCAAATAGATCCCTCACAGTTCACAGTTCACAATTCATCACAATCCTGCCTACTTGTAGGATAAGCGTTCCTGTATGGCCCCCTGTTTCATTCTCCCACAAGCAAAGTCCATCACAATCCTCCCCACTTGTACGACATGCATCCTTGCATGGCCTCCTACTTCATTCTCTCACTGGCAAAGTCTATCACAATCCTCTCCACTTGTACGACATATGTCCCTGCATGGCCCCTTGCTTCATTCTCCCATAGGCAAAGTCCCTTACAAGTAGGTATCTCACACGTGACGTCATTCTCGCGTAGGCCCTTGCTTCATTCTCCCAGCACACACTCATGGCCCTATACTTCCAGGTGAGTATTGGGGTATTGATTTTGATACCATTTATAACGATTCGCATTTACACAATACAAAATTATTTGCTTTGAATTTATTTAGTTGTTTTTCAAGGAGTCACCCATTTAATACTATTCCTACTGGAACACGCTTATTCTTGAAGTTTTCACTAAACTCAATATCTACACAGTTTTAAAACTCATTATACTCTATTGATGTTGAACATTATATATATATATATATAACTTTCTCCCACTATCTAAGGGATGTGGAAAGGAAAGTGTTATTTTTCTACTTCATCTCCCTTGTAGGAAGGTCCCTCACAGACCACTTCCCGTTACTAAATCCACGGACTCTCCCTCAAATACGGCCCGTCCCACCATGCAACTCTGCTTTACCTCCTCACCTGTCATAAGTGGCTTCTCCATTGAAATGGCCAAAATCTTCTCCAAAACCGTGACCTCACCTTCGATCTGCCAGTGGAGAATCTCCTTCCGCGACTCCAGTAATTCTTGAAACGGTGCTATGGTGCCGCAAACTGCCGGTCGTAACTGGCTTTGCTTGGAGGCCTCTACTATCGACCCTGAGAATTGAATCTTCCAGCACAGAGTTTTGAAAATAGAATTAGTTAATCAGTTAAATGTAATTACTTAACTAGTTAATTGTCTGGGCAATTGAGTTATCTTATGTGATTTTTGTACATAAAAGGGAATACCAGAAACAAATCCCGTACGATTTCATTTTTTACTGATTCATAATTCAAGATTCTTAGTATCTCTCTCTCTCTTGTTCATCTCTTTCATCATCTCTCTAGCCAAGACTTGATTTTCTATTACAGATTGAAACAATCTAAAAAACTAGACCATGACTGAAAAAAAAAAAACTAGAGCATGATCGCACTACATTGCAGGAAAGAAAAAAAAAAAAAGAGGTAAAATTGAAGCTCATACAAAAAATAAGTGCACAAAAGTCAAGCACTCAACAAGATTAACCCAATTGCCATTGAACCCTCAAGTGATTCTGTAATGAAAAATTTTCATTGAAATGCTAAAAATAATATTTACCAAATTCGAACAATCACCTATGTACTTCAACAGAACGATGAAACAAACCAATTGAGACAACACAAGTAGACGCTTGATACAATAAAAGTGCGTGTATAGTTTACATATATGAAAGTATTATATACAAAGCTATCACGAGGGGAACCTGGAGAGAAGAAGATCCGTCTGAGGAAAGATAAGAGCAATGGAATGTTCTATTCCCGATCAGAACTTCGTGTCTCCGTGGAACAATTCGAATTGTATTCGAGCCCTAGCGTCGATTTTTTTTTTTTTTTTTTTGAGTTTTTAAAGAAAATATCATTCAAACATCTTTTTTTTTATTTGATCTTCAAACTATCAAATGCACCTATTATATCCTCAAATTATTAAATCTTATTTTATTTGGGCCGAACACTATCCATATGTTAAAATTAACAGAAAAACTGTCATGTGCAGATACATGACCTTTTTAACCATATCCTAAAGCATAATAGTCAAATCATATTATTTATTTTTGAAATGATAATTTATAAATTATTTTAATTATATTATTAACAATAATTTAATTTAGTAAAAGGAAAATATATTAAATATAATTTAACTATATTATTTATTAAATATAATTTAATAAAATATATTTATATTAAATTATTTAACTAAATAAGTTATTAAATTATTTAATAATATTACTCATTAAAAATAATTTAATAAATATTTCCATGTTAAATTAATTAATTAAATCAATTATTGATTAATTTAATTAATTTAATTATACTATTTATTAAAAGTAATTTATTAAAACTATTCCATATTAATTTAATTAATTAAATTAGTTAAATTGTATTATTTATTACATAAAATAGTTTTAATTTAATAAAATATTTGAATAAAATAATTTTCTTCTTTTGGTTAATTTTTGAAAATAAATTCACTTTAACATCTATAGAAAAATACATAAAAGTGCTTTGAGCCTCCACGCTCCAAAATCAACTTTTGACCTTGGAGTTCGGTAGGGATATAGCCAAGGAATTTACAACCAAAAAGGCCGCCGGTCCCATTGATCTGGATGATTCCCCGAAAAGGAAAAGTAAGAAAAGAAAAGAAATAGTCTCTCCAACTGACCGCTACAGGTGTAGTTTTCAATTTCTATGCTATTGTCTCTTTTTAGCAACTTGACAGGTTGCTTGCACCTTTCGTATTATTTGAGCATGGTGGTAGACTTGACAATTATCATTTAGACATATAGGTCAATTCATTCTCTTGAATGCCCGTGCCTGTGTGACGTGTGACACTAATATTATAACTCAGCCACTTTCCACAAGTTGTATCCACCTATATATATAAAATATAAGTCACATGCAGAGAATCCAGCTGGATTTTTTGGACCCGTCTTAGGCGATAATTTTATAGAGATGCTTGTCAGTCTGGCGGACTCCAGTAAGCCACATGCCCAACGGCAAATGCGGTCCAGTCAGAAATTATCATTTGTCTAAATATGAATATGTTACTGTTGGAGATGTTAAAATCACCCATGCTCGATAGGTATTTATTTGATACGTCTCGTTCAAATTATATATGAAGTATTAATAATGGATATAGGGATAAATATGAAAATTTTAAAGCATTTTTAAACGGAAATGGGTATATGACGGTTTTCATTACGTTTCTTATCCATTTAAACACTTTTTTTATAAATTTAAATGTTTTTCTTTTAATATTTATTATATATATGTAAGATATATTTTTATTTAATAATATATATATATAAAATATTTATTTATATGTAATAATAACTTATAGTTATTATTATTTTAGTTGATGAACGAGAATAGAAATGAAGAATCTACTATCTAGCAAGGATAAATATGACAGAAATTTTCATCCCAAAATAGGATGAGAACATAGAAGTGTATTGTTAAATAAGAACGACAACAGAAAAAAGCGATATGCACACTCATACTTGTAATATATTTTTTTTTTTTTGGTAAATAACTACAATGTAGATATTACTATTACTAATTGTTGTGCTAAAATTTGAATATGGTAATTGTGTCAATCTAACCAATAAGCATTTTTGAGTGGATCGAGCAATGCTTCCAATTTATTTACCTTTTTCTTTTCTTTTTTTTTTTTTACAAATTCAATTCTTTTATTTGAACGGTGCGACGCATTTATAAGTCTAATAATTTATAATAATAAATTTATTTGTAAGTGTTGTTTAATTGCAATAATTAGTACATCGTTTTATAAGAACTTACCTTAGATTTATAAAATTAAACCCCCTAAATTTGGTTTAGACTCTAATAGTCTTTTTACTCATCAATCAAATTTGGTCCGAAATTTCATCATTTATCAAATTTTAGTTAGGGAGGGTGCTTTCCCTTTCACTCAATTTTTAATTTGTACACTTTTCGTGTTAGCACCATCTTTCTCTCTGCACGTAAGTAGGATGTGTACGGGAAACGTAATACGATTTATTTTACATTGATTTTATATGTATGTTTGCATGCGAAAAAAATGTATTAAAATTTATCCTAAATCATTTTTTAGGATGTGAAGAACTGTACAAGAGGACTCAGGAGTGTTAGCATCTCAACTCTGAATATCAAGTCGAAAACTATTAGATATCCAACGGTCTTTAATTTGATATTTGGAATATCTAACAGTCTCCGACTTAATGATTATTAATGCAAGAAGAAAGTCCCATTTCTTATTTTTTTTTCTTCCGTTTTATTTACCTTTTTTTAATTTAACTACTTTACTTTTATTGAAAATTGGAATAAAAATTAGAATAAAAGAAAAAGAAATTATAAATTCTTACACGATGCATTTTTATGTTATAATTTCGATTGAAAAATGAAATTATTCATAAATACACATTAAATGCTAGTATTACTTATTAAATTTTTGATAGTAAATACATAATTAGAAAAGTGTTTGTGAGATCTAATATTATATAGTAATATCAACCTTTTCTTTTTGCATAATAAGTTAATTCTAATTACCAAAAAAAAAAAAGAGCTTATTCTGAAGTTATTATCTTACTTGCAAGTTGCAAGTACAATATTATTTTTTGGTACATACCCCACTGGAAAGTCAATTCAAAATGGATCAACTTCCTTCCACGTATGAAAAACGAGGGCAGCTAAACAAGTGGCCCGGAACTTAACCAGCAAAGGTTTTCTCTTCATTCACAAGCCGCGCGTTCCCACTTCACATCATAATCATCCAACAAATATTTGTAGCTAATCTAAACTCTCTCTCTCTCAACAATTGGTTTCTTTCCCAGCTCCGAGTCATGTTTCTCCATCGATATCTCATCTTCTTCAAGCTCACTGTACTTCTTTTCCCAATCACCCCTTCGCAGCCCCGTTATCCAATTTAACCTTCAACTTCAACAGTTTCAGTCCAAACAATACCAACATAAGATACGAGAGATCAGCTCATGCCGAAGACAATATCATTTTCCTCACACAAAGCAGCACAGCAAATTTCGGGCGAGCCACGTATGCCAAACCATTCCACCTCTGGGACAAGGCCTCGAGAAATCTCTCGGACTTCACCACCCACTTCTCATTCGTCATAAACTCGCAGAATAAATCGCGCTACGGCGATGGAATCGCCTTCTTCCTCGCGCCGGTGGGGTCCCATATTCCCAACTCCACCACAAAAGGCGGCACTCTCGGGCTCACCACCGATACCCAGATGGCGAATTCGTCGGCGAATACGTTTGTTGCTGTGGAGTTTGATATATATACGAACGATTTCGATCCCGAATACAATCACGCAGGTATCGATATCGACTCTCTGAAATCTGTTAACAATACTATGTGGCTGAGTAATGTTGAAGATGGGAAGGAAAATCAGGCTTGGATCAGATACGATTCGAAATCGAAGAATCTGAGTGTTGTTTTCACTGGTTTTAGAAATTCCACCACTGTTCTGCAAGGACTTAGTTACGTTGTTGATCTGAGAGAGCACTTGCCAGAATTGGTTGCTTTCGGATTTACTGCTGCGACAGGGAATCGATCTGCGGTTCAGAGCATTGGTTCTTGGGATTTTACTTCGCTCTACTGGCTCTACCCAATGAGAATGTAACCAGCAGCTCAGGAATTAGAGGTCCGAGTGGAAGTAACAAAGGAATGGTGATTGGATTGGCTGTGGGTGGAAGTGTTTTGGTTTGTGGTTTGGGTTGGGTTTGTTTGGATTCTGGAGGAAGAGGAGGAGGGAAAATGAAGGTGATTGTGACTTGGAGGTGGAAATGGTTGATGAATTCGAGAGGGGTGCAGGACCCAGGAAATTCTCGTACAAGGAGTTGTCTCGCTCGACAAACAAGTTCGCTGAAGAGCACAAGCTCGGAGAGGGAGGTTTTGGTGGAGTTTACAAAGGTTTCTTGAGGGAATTGAATTCTCAAGTTGCTGTGAAAAGGGTATCGAGGGGATCAAAGCAAGGGATAAAAGAATTCGCATCAGAAGTGAGGATTAGTCGATTGAGGCACAGGAATTTGGTGCAACTCATTGGTTGGTGCCACGACAGAAGACAACTCCTACTAGTTTACGAGTTCATGCCAAATGGAAGCTTAGATTGCCATCTCTTCCGGGAAAACAGTTTGCTGCAATGGACAGAAAGATATAAAATTGCTCAAGGTTTAGCCTCTGCATTGTTATATCTACAAGAGGAGTGGGCAGTGCGTGGTGCATAGAGATATAAAATCGAGTAACGTGATGTTAGATTCAAATTTCAATGCTAAACTCGGAGATTTCGGGCTAGCCAGACTTGTTGACCATGAGAAAGGACTACACACCACGATTTTGGCCGGGACAATGGGCTATGTGGCTCCTGAATGTATCGCCAGTCGAAAGTCCAGTAAGGAATCAGATGTGTTTAGTTTTGGAGTCGTGGCACTCGAAATAGCATGTGGAAGAAGACCCATCAACAACAAAGCCCCAGAGAATCAGGTGATTTTGGTGGAGTGGGTTTGGGAGCTCTATGGAATGGGAAAGCTTCTTGAGGCAGCAGACCTGAAATTGTGTGCAGATTTCAATGAGCAAGAGATGGAACAGTTGATGGTCGTTGGGTTGTGGTGTGCTCATCCAGACTGTAAGCTTCGACCTTCAATAAGGCAAGTGATTCAAGTTCTTAAATTCGAAGCTCCATTGCCTGTTCTTCCTTTAGTGATGCCTGTGGCGACGTACTCGGCTCCTTCAAGGACTAATGATGGGTCTGCTGGTGTCTCTGAAAGCAGCCAAATCCTTTCTTTGAGCCATACTGATTCATCTTCTGCAGCTTCTATTTCGTATTCATCTGTTTTGTTTCCGCGATAAGTTGATTTATGATTTTTTTTTTTTTGCGTATATTCAAGCGTATATTTTTTTTTCTTTTTTTTTTTTTTTTTCTTTTGTTGAACCAAAGAAATTTATTTTTGTTCATTCTGAATATGTAAGTCATGGTTTGTTTAGTTATGATGCAATTCTGATCTGCAATAATACATAGATCTTAATTTTAAAAATAATTTATGAACTAAAATTGCTTACATCTAACTCTTTCCAAATTCTGCAACACTACAAGAAAGGGCAAAATCCGTGACCAGAGTAGCGACCAGAGTAGGGCTTGGTCATAGCTGCTATCTTCTTCAACGATGGCGTCGTCGTTGATGACGTTGGCGTGAATCTATGAAAGGCTAAAAATTTTGGCAAAATGGGAAGATGAATCGGCGACCAAACTAAAATTTAACGGGACAACTTTCACGGTCGCTAATAGAGGCCAGAGGTAAACGGTATTGTATCTTCCTTAGGTTTCATTTTGCAACCAATCTGTGGTTGTGGAAAGGATACGAGTCTCTGTACGTTAGCCAACACTTCAACCTCTTTCACATACATACAAGCGCTCAAGCATCTTGCTGCGATTTCAAGTCCGTTCAACAACTTCAGGTTTGTTTTTTCCGTGATTTTCATTGCTTTGATTTTGTTTCCATTGCTATTGAAATCAACCGCTTGTCTTTGTTTTATGCGGAACCCTAGGGTCTGTGAGAGAGGTTCGATCAAGAGCGTACGTGCAAAGTTCTAGATTTGTGCATAAGTAAAGTTGTAAGTCACCTGAATACTCACCATTGATTGTTTCGATTTCAGACTTGGATTGGTTTTCGTTGCTATGATTTTTTGGTTTTGATTTTGATTTATTACCAAAAAAGGCTCTGTCATGAACATTGTGATTTTTTTCTTTTCGTTTTTTTGGTTTTTTTTTTTTTTTTTTTTTGGTGGTGGTAGATTTTGATGCATCTGGGGGGAGAATGAATAAATTGAAAACCCATTTTGGTGTTGCTTGCATTATTTTAATAGGGTATTTTTTAGAAACTTTAAGAGGCATTTCTTTGTTAGAAGTAACTAAGATTGTGATCAATACTATTTGTGTTTAATTCATATAACGCTTTGTGGAAATTCTAGAAAAATTCTGCATATGCAGAGGGGAAAATGTGAGATCTCCTGTATATATTTGTTTTCTCCTAAAAATTTATTTGTAATTGTTGTTGCCTTTCTATACTCATTTGCTTCTGTCATGCAATTGAAAATAAAAAAACAATTATTATGCTAGGATCCAAAATTGTCTCAGCAGCTGCTATTTGAGCAGCAGGAAAGTTTGAATTCCTTAGACATGATATAAAAGTATCTATTGCCTCTTCTCGATATATGCTCATCTTTTTTGGTCAACCTATAAATTGAAGTAGTACTGGTAAAATTACTGCTACAATCTTTATCAGAGGGAGGGGAGAAGAAGGGGGTAAGGGGTTTCAAACCAGAAGGTCAAGCTGGAGAAGAAGACCAGCTATAATAGGACACTGATCCTGGGGGGCTATCTGTAGGTACATGAGGAGGGTGTGCATTGTACTAAAAGTACCTTGATTCTTTATGATATGGAGAACTTTCTCATTAAATGTCCTTCTGAGGAAACCACAATATATTATTCATATTGCCATATCTATCTTACTAAAACTGATACAAATATGAATAGGCATAGAGAAGGGAAATGCTGAAGATGTACCTATTTAGCTTAACTAGTTCAAGAGAAATTAAACTATCTCAAACCGCTTTCCACCGTTAGCCCCCATGAAACTCTCCAAAACAAGGGTCAACTCAGCCTTATCAGCAATGTTTTTCCTGCATCTACTTTCCACCTGCATACATCTCAATAAGATGCCAATAGTTGCTATTCTTTCCTCTGCCAACTCAAATTGCAAGATGGTCATAATATTTTCAATTTCTTTATCCATGACCATCCTCCTAGTAATTTCAGATACGCTATTCTCCTCAGAACTTCCAAGTATTTGCCCTAGCAAAAGCACCGCTGCGTGTCTTTGGCTTCATACACATTCCAAGCATATCATGTTCATTAGTTCTAATAACTGCTAAAAGTGCATCCACCATGTCCATATAAATATATTTATTTGTTTTTTTTAGTACTAGACTGTTATGCTAGTATGCAAAGTTTGGAACCATATTTTTTCTTTGTGATATTTCCACTTACTTTTTTATGTGTTTGTTTCTTAATATTTTCATTACAGTTAACTGAATAAAACATTAGTAGTTAGGATTTGGGTGCCTCTAGAAAATAAATTTATTTCATTGCCATTTAGGGAGAATTTAAAACAGGTTGACTTTTTTTTTTTTTTGGAACTATGTTTTTAGAATTTGTTCGCCTGTTCGTTCTAAATTACATACAATTTTTGTATCAAGAAATTTTTGGCACTATACTCAAAATCCAATTAAAATAATGATCTTGTACTTTCAAATGCTATGAATAACAACAATTTTCTATTCCATAGGATATCCACCCACCGTAGTGGTTAGTGCTAACATGCTTATATCTTTTAATGGGAGTCAAATCTTGATATCCAGCTTATCTGATTAACAGATATTATCATATTCCACCTTTATTGATTAGTGTTGCATTACTGTGTTAAGTGGGGCTACATATATGTCCAATACGTATGTCCATGCATACATGGGCTTATACATGTTGTTCATGGTTAACAAGAATGTTACATCTCATTATCAACACCTAAAGAATGTGGTATTAGGAAGTATTTATTGGAGTTAGGTTAGTCATGATAAAATGTTACAGTTGCAGTATAAGTTGTCATTAGGACTAAGGAGTGGTTGAAACTTAATGGAAAATGAAGAATCTTTAAGGCTATGATTATTTGTGAATCATTGATCTGTGTCTGATATTGGATCTTCTTATTAAAGAGAGGGTTGGTTCTCTATGGGGAATGGAATAATCCATGAGACTTTGGGATGGTGTGCTTGGGTCACCCAACAATACAATGTTGTTGGTTTTACATAGATTCGTTAATAAAGTTCTTTTTTTCTTAAATAAAACCTTCTGGTCTCCTGCCATCAAGGTAACCTTAGAAGATGGACATCCCATAACTGTGTTATCTGTCTGCTTAATTTAGGTGTAGGAGCATCATCTACCACCCATTATGTTGAAGGATTAAGCAATTGTTGAGTTATGAAATACAATGTGACAATTAGATGATTCAGATGTCATTTATATATCTCAAGTAAAATTAGTTATGGGAGTAAAATATCATTTATCACATTTTAGTTGTTTCAATTTGTCTTTATAGAAATAGAAATTTCTATTAGTTGTTTCTAAAATTCTACTTGTGCGACTCTTTTGTCTATTTCCCATTAGCATGTCAGCACAGTCAATGCTACTTCAACATCAAACTGTGAGTTAAGATGTCAACTTCTAAATTTGGACGTGTTATGCTGCAATATTTCTGTTTTGTGGTGTTAGAAAGATTGTCCACAAAAATGGTCTCTTTTGATAGAAGAGCTTTTGCCTTACTAAAAGTGGGATTTGTAACAACCTTATGTGGTTTTGGTGCTTGGAGTTGGAGGGCTGGTATTTATATTATATTTCTATTTTTGAAAAAAACAATCACAAGGTCAGTCTAGAGTCCTTTATCTGGATCTTACGTTTAATGTGTGATTACACTTGAAAAGTGTAATTACAAGACCTCTATTTTAACATAAAATCATGCATTTTCTTAATTTATTTATGCATTTTGCTACTTTTTACACTAATTCGGTTTATTTTTCTTAATTGTAGTGAAAACGATTCAATAAGCGCAATTGGGAGTGCCAAAGATGAAGAATACGATGAAAGATAGCTCGTGGTACACTTGCATGGAGTGGGTGTCCGAACACCTTCAGGACTGCAGAATACAAAGCTGGAAAAAAGGAGTCTGGGAGCACACTACCGTCCGGACACCCCATTTTGGTGTCCGGACACTTAGGACACGCGAGATGATTATTTTATTTCGTTTTTAGGGTTTTTGAGCACTATATAAACACCTCATTAGCAGCTGTCTAGGGGCTAGCTGGAGAGCATTGTTGAGACTTTTCTAGAGTTTTAGTTATTTTCTTTTCATTTTTTGGACATGTTTTTCAAGTTTTACACAGTATTGTTTGGAGTTTTCTCAGCTTTGATGATTGTTTGGCATTCGTTTTGTTCTTACGGTACATTATTGTTTAACTTAATAAAATTTTTCCAGAATTTATTTGCATTTGATCTTGTGTTTATTTTCTTGATTCATTATTGATGCGTATGGATTTTAATATGAAACTAGCGTAAAACCCTAATTCTTGATTCAACAAATTAAGGAATGGTAGGTTACTATGATCTATGGGATGTGCGTAGACCCTTCACATGGTTTGCGAGAAGTCATGCGTAGGGGTTTACAATTTTCAAATCTAATTTAGTCTGTTTCAAAAGCTTTCGAAAACGAAAATCTTTGACTACATTCTCTGTAATCACTAGTAAAGGTTTTCGATTAAAACTAATTATTTTTGGACGAACTAAAAATAGGATTTGAACTCAAATCTGATTTCGTTGTTTGAAAAACTTTCGAAAACAAAAGTCTTTGACTAAATTTTCTTAAATCACTGGTAAAGATTTTTTATTAAAACTTTCTTAATATTTTTAGCAAACCCTAAATCGGATTTGAACCCAAGTGTTTTTCTAGAAAATCTTTCCAGTTTTATAATCCTAAACGAGAATATAAGACCGAGTATTGGGAAATTAGAACCCTAACGAAGACATCTTTCCAATCTATAGATCGTTTCACGTGAACTATAAATTGTAGTTACAACTCATCCCATAGTAAAGTAGTAAACTACCCAGAATTGAAAGTTGAATCAAGAATCAAAAATTATCTTAAATGCATAATTTTATTGCTTTCATTATTTTAGTTTAGTTTAATTTTGTATCTTGTTTTTCTATTAGTTAGAATAGAAGTAATTTAATTTCTTGAACTTTAGTTTAGTTTAACTTTTGCAATTTATTTTATTTGGTTATTAGTTACTTAATCAACTCTTTTCAACACCAAAACCTATTTTTTTTTTCCCCTATTTTTAAAATGAACTAGTAGGTAGAAGGACCTTAGAAAATCCTAGTATTTAATCTCATAGTTCCCCATAGATTCGACCTCGGCCATTCACCGAGTTTAAAACTACAACCGCACATCCTTACACTTGAGGCTTAGTTAAGACGCACTATTTAGAAGCGTTCAGGGTGCACCCACTAGTTTGTTAATTTTTTTTATTTGCTATTCCTCCTCTCTTCTCAACATTTCGCCTTGTGTTTTTATGGTGTCCAATGCGTGGTGATGACCAACTATTATAATTCAGAGCATAATACAACCTCCAATACATGTATATAATAGAATGAGAAGGAGTAGCTCTATGTTTGTAAGTCATGTCAGGATCAAGATATATGGTTGTTTGGATGCTACCTATATTTATTATTGGATTTTATTTTCCCCCCGATTCACAAGACCTTTATAATAATTCACAGGTTTGACGAATTGTCAAAGGAGAAGTCTTGATGATGATTTCTTTGTTTTTTTTTTTTTTTTTGGTTGGGGGCAACAGCTTACCCTTTTTATCCTTATTTTATTTCTTGTGGGGGGCCAAATGTGACAAAAATTGAGGAAAAATGACATGGAACATGAATAAATGCAAATCTAGTTTAAGTTAAAATAGAAATGGAGAACGAATTAATTGGGACGGGTTTACAGATGCTGAAATCTAGAGTCAATCCAAGTTGCATATGTTAGTAATCTAGTGATTTTTTTTTTTTTTTGGGTAAGTAAAATTTGGATTAAATAGGAAAAGCGTTTACATCATCTAAGGGGCATTCCCTCGTATGCATATTAATTACAAAATGAAATTCTCCACTTGGAACAAAATCTAGCTGATAAACTTCCTGACCTCTAGCTGCTTTAGGTGATTGTTTAACCCCCCTAATATTCTAACAACTCAATTTAATCATCAAGATTCAGCAAAATTATAGAAACTACCCAAAGGGGTTTAAACAAGGTTTTTTGGCCCCGGACCTTGGACCCAACCACCATAGGTGGTTAGCCCATGTAGAGCTTGTCGAGAGCTTTCCAGAAAGGGGTAATAGGTCTCGTAACTCTTCCCAGTTTAAAAGTTATGGCCGTTTGAAGTTTTCCTGACAAAAACATTAAAATCACATGCCAAGGGCTCCAATCACTACCCTCGGCACCAAAACAATTTAGCATAAGCTTTACCATGGAAAATTAAGAGGAATGGCTTCTCGGCATACTACCCAATCTCCCTTTTTTCTTCCTACTATCTTCTTGGGGAGCCTTGCTCTTTTGAGCAAAAGCATGCATTAGCTTCTTTTTTTTTTTTCTTTCTTTGAGTTTTTGAGAACTTGACCTCCCAACTATGGCATCATAGTCGATAGATGAGGAGGAGTAGATATCACCTTGGTGGGCTAGAGAACTCTCCAACTAATCAGTCTCGGGTGTGGCTTGGTAAGGTTCTGCAATCTCCACTTGATCTTCTAACAAAAAGGAGGTACATTGCTGGCTGACTTGGAGTGGTAACATATCTAGGATAGTGGCATTGCCAGGGGCTATAATTCAAGTTTTATTCTTATGCGTTGACTAATATTGACAACCCTACGCAAAACTTGGAAATCTTAAATATTTGTCCTCGCTATTCTTTTAGCAACTGGTAGCTTCTCTGTGACTTATACTAACATGAGAACATGGACCAACTGGTTTCTAGAACTCCAACAGGGCACTTTCCCAGTCCTGCTAGTAAACTGGAATTAGTGGTGGCAGCTCTATTGAAAAAAACTGGAAATGAACTGGAATTGCAAGAATGGGGCCTGGTAGTTTTTTGATTAAGATTGATTGATCTTATTTAGTTGCAGCATTCAGGTTCATTGTTCTGCTATGTAGTGCAAATAAGCTTTGAAAGGCATTCCAGGAACTTCTCTAACTCTTCATTGATAAGCTTCACTTTATTCTTTGTTACCTCTGCTGCTTTCTCAATTATTGTCTCAAAAGGCATGGGAAATGTTGGTGTTGAAGGCTCTGTAATGATTGGTTCTGATCCAAGGGTTCCAATTGTAAGAAACCGATCAAAAGGAGCATTGATCACAATGGATAACTCTTCTCCACAAGTCTCTTCTAGTCTTTTGGTTTTGAGTTCTCTAGAAGATTTTTGACATTTTCCTTGGGTTTGTTTTGTGTTTTCAGAGTTGAAGGTTGGCTTTGGGTAGTATTGTTGTTCGTAAACCGATGGCTGCATTGAGAGGCAAGCTTGTGAGTTCCCTGAAACCAGAAATGAAATTTTCTTAAAGAGACTTCCAGCTGTTGTCTTTCTTGGTGATGGAGACCAGTGAAGTGGCTGTATCAGCCATACTTCATATTCTATTAGATTTATATTTAGTCAGTGAAGGGGGAAAAAAACTCATACATTAGATTCTAGTCCTTGAAAAGTGGTGTTATAAATTAACCAAGATATTTGTTGTTTTTTTCTTTTTTCTTTTTTTTGGGGGGGAGTAAAAGATGCCACTGGGGTTTGTTATACATACATACATACATACGTAGAGAAAAAGAGAGAAAGAGAGAGAAATAGTGGGTGTAATACAAAGTTTTGTTTTAGTAAGAGGATGAGGATAGTACCGGTTTTGAATTCTTTGAATGGCTCAATGCTATTTTGCCTTAGATGTAATGGAAGATGACAAAGAAGTCATAATTTGTGTTTTACAAGTGTTGATAGGGAGAAAAAAAAAAAGGAAAGAAAAAAAAAAAGAATTCATGGACGAGCAGTTTGGCAGTCATATTTTGGTGTCCCACACTTTCTTGATTTGGCTTCTCATCAATATTTGATGTCTCCCTTGCATTGTAAATTTTTGCAAAATTTTTTTTAAGGTAAGTAGTTTTTACAGAATTGACATTGATAAAACTTTTTAGTTGTGGGTCTAAATTATAAGTAAATTACCCTGAAAAAGAACACATCATGCTCTAGCAATGTAGTTGATTTCGACATATTATGGTATATACCTATGGTCTTTTGGATATATACAAAGTCCATTTTAATTTTCCTACTGCTGTTTGTTCTGGAATACCTATGAGATCATATAGTTGTAATAGTTGCAAAATTTGACGATTCCATAGTAAACTAATCTTGGTGCCCACTATTGCAATATTTATGTTAAAAAAATTCTTATATGTTGATGCATATATATATATATACTTTGCTTTTGGACATGTTGCTTTTTCCCTTCCAAAATGAAATTAAGGTGAATGATGCAAGGTTATTATTAGGAGATCATTGAAAATTCTAAGACACAACCAGATTAATTAGCTAAGTACCTTTTTTGGAATTTTAATGAAACCATTACTACCTTACTATGAAAGATCGGTTGATTAAATTAAATTGGGAAGTATTTATAAGCTTTTTATGGAAAATGACAGCATGAACCAATAGAGAACTGGTGGCCTATTGTCTTATATATTCATAATCATAGTCATCATTCTCGTATCTCAAAAATCTCAAACTTTACCTTTCTTGTTCGACCAACTACCAAGTAAGAATCCATGTCTCTACCCTTAAAAGGTTTCTATATAGAAATGGATTCTTAAAGTAGCTGTAAGCCACCTCATCAACACCTGTTAAGTAGAATTAATGATCAATTTGGTCATTGATCTTTCTTTTCCCCCCTAGAGCGTGACTCCTTTTCACACCTCTTTTGGGCTCTTATTAGAAGCTTTGAAAGACATAAATGAAGATAAAAAAAGAAACATAATATAATAGAAAATTTGTAGATCATAGGGGATCCAAAATAAATAAATAAAGTAACTGATATGGGAGAATTCCTTATGCATTGCTTAAAGCATTTGAATGGATTCTTAATGGAACAATTAAGGAAGCTTTTTAGGAGAGTGATCACTTTTTTATTCAATTTTTTTTAGGCAGTGTGAACTTGTCTTTATATGTTAAAATAAAGAGAAGAATTAGAATATTGAGAATTGTTTGATTTCCGTGAGTGGATGTGGTGGCCTCCAAATACCTTACTTCAACACCTCTCAAGAAATAAAGATAATTAATTAATATATGTTTTTATATTCTAGCAAAACATGGTATGAGAAAATGCATATCTCAATTATTATTATTATTATTTTGTGAATGATCAATCATATGTCAAATAAAACCAAAAAGTAGGAATGCAATGCTGCAATCATAAAAAAAATGTTGTTTTTTTTATGGGGGGTTTATTTTTATTTTATTTTTGAGTTCAATCTTTTTTCCAGCAATGGACATTAACCTCTAAGGGAAGGCAATTTGTGGGATCATAAATTGCTTCATGTTGCCTTGTTGTGCATTAAACTTCAAAGTCTTAATCAACTTTCTGTTCTTGCTAATTGAAGTATGAGGGGCACAACTCATGTTTGGTTTGAATGTACATTTATTCACACGTATGAAGCTGTTTTTATCAACTACAGTGCGTTATTATTTTTACCTAAAAACACATTAGTCTTCATGGGCCACCATCTCTTCTCCATATCTATCTATGGAGTTGCTATTTCCACGAAAGTTCCCATTCATCCATCAATAGTTGCATCTTTCCCCTAGAACTTAAATTCATGAAAGATGTTAGGAAATTTTTACGTCAAACAAAATTTTATGAACCATAGAGTCAGTATCTCTTTCTTTAGTTCACAAGCAGCATTGATCACTGTTTTGAACGGCCATAAATGCATAGTAATTTTGTTATTTTCTTTGATATTTGTCCAAATCATTCAACAAACATATATGTTATTGATTATTTCAACAATTATAGAGGTTCTATAATTAAGTTTTGAAGTCATTGCATTTGTAAGTAGGGTGTGAATGAATATTAAAACTTGTGGCTCAACTTTTAGTTGTTATGAGATTGTTTAGTGCGCAACATGAATGTTACAAACCATATTTGATCTTAGGCTCATATTTGATATTATTATTTATTTCATTTGACAAAGCCTAAACATTGTAGGTATTTAAGCATAGCTATGGATAAAAGTTGGATGACATTTCGAAATATGATTAGCAAAGAATACAAAGATGGGGTTCAAACATTTATTGAATTTGCAACATGTGGGCTTGAAGAAAATGCTCAAATCTATTGTCCATCTGTAGATTGTCTAAATCGTAAAAAATATAGAAGAGAATTGGTTGACTTTCATTTGGTTCGAAGAGGGATTTCACCACTTTATAAGGATTGGGCATATCATGGGGAAATAGATGACACTGATGGTCCTAATGCACCGAATTGTAATCTCAATCATGAAGATGTAATTAGGGATTGACCAACCGTAGATGAAGCCAATGATAATGATAACATGTTGGAAGATTACCATATGAGCACATTAGCAGATGAAGACCATGATGATGTAGATTTTACCTTTGGCAGGGAAGAGGCAATCAACTTTGACAAATTGTTTGATGAGGCTCAACAACCGGTTTACCCAGGCTGCAAAACTTTTACAGTGTTGTCATTTGTCATTAAGATGCTACATATAAAGATGCTATACAAGTTGACTAATACCGTCATGGATGTGTTATTTAAGATGATGAGGGATTTTGCTCTAGAATGTGATGCCAACGTTCCATGGACCCTCTATCAAGCTAAAAAGTTTTTACATAATTTGAGTTTAATTAGGATACGTCGGTATTGATGCATGTAAGCATGATTACGTACTATTTTGGAAAGAGAACGCGAAGTTGTAAAATTGCCCAACTTGTAAAAAGCCTCGGTACAAATATAATGATGGCCTTCATAAAAATGTAGCGAATAAAATTTTGCGGTACTTTCCGTTAACTTCGAGGTTAAAAAGATTGTATATGTCTAGAAAGACTGCCAAAGACATGAGATGGCTTAATGAGTTGCGCGTCAATGATGGAGTATTAAGACATCCGACTAATGGAAGAGTGGAATAAGTTCAATAGGAAGTATCCCAATTTTGGTCGAGAGCCTCGTAATGTAAGGCTTGGTTTGGCAACCGATGGTTTCAACTCATTTGGTAATATGAGCAACTTCTATAGTATGTGGCCAGTTATCGTTATGCCTTACAGTCTCCCACCTTGGAAATGTATGAAAGAATCATTTTGCATGATGTCACTCCTAATCCCAGGACCTAAGGCCCCTGGTAGGGAGATTGATGTTTATATGCGTCCCTTGATTGGTGAGTTAAAGGATGTGCAAACTTATGATGCTTTCACTGGAGATAGTTTTCGTATGCATGCAGCTATTATGTGGACAATCAATGACTTTCCAGCATATGAAAATCTGTCTAGATGGACTCCAAAAGGGTATCTTGTTTGTCCACCTTATAACAAAGATGTCTCATCACAAGGACTTAGAGATAAAATTGCATACACTGGTGCGTGTCGATTTTTGCCTACAGATCATCCTTGGCGAAAAAGTATGCTATTTGATGGTAAGGTTGAGATTTGTTCAAGACCAATGGAGTTAACAAGGAAAGATATTCTTGATCAACTTAATTCAGAGACATTTGACCCACTCGAAAAGAGATCTGTCTTAAGAAAAAGAAAGAGAAACAAAGATTCATTGAATTGGCCTAAAAAGAGTATTTTTTTTGAGTTACCATATTGGAAATCACTTAAGCTTCGCCATAATCTTAATGTGATGCATATAGAGAAAAACTTATGCGATAATGTTTTGGGGACACTACTAAATATAGAGGGCAAGAACAAAGACACACACAAGGCTTGTTTGGACTTGGCAGATTTAAACATAAGGAAAGAGTTACATTTAAAGAGGCATACCAATGGGTCATTTGAAAAGCCACCGGTATTATACACTCTGTCAGTGAAGGAAAGACAAGGTTTTTATGATTTTTTAAAATCAATTAAGTATCCAGATGGATATGTAGCAAACATCTCCTGATGTGTGAATGCTACAGGTGGTAAGTTATTGGGTTTGCAAAGTCATGATTGTCATGTTCTTATTCAGCAAATCCTTCCTATTAGGATGCGCGGGTATTTAGGCAATGATATTTGCACCACGTTATTTGAGTTGGGAAACTTTTTCCAAGATCTATGTTCTAAGACATTATGAGAAGACGATCTAAAGAAATTAGATGAGCGCATTATAATCATTCTTTGTAAGATGAAGAATATTTTTCCACCTGCATTCTTTGATGTGATGGTCCACTTAGCTATTCATTTGCCATATGAAGCCATGATTGCTGGACCTGTGCAATATAGATGGATGTATCCCATTGAAAGGTAATAGTTTATGACTTCTTATAGGGTATACGCACTTTTAGTTTTTTTATAAGGAAAATCATATAACATATTCCTTGTAGGCTACTTGGAGTTTTGAAAAAACATGTCTCAAATCGAAAACATCCAGAAGGTTCTATTGTAGACATGAAAGAGTGTCTAACTTTTTGCTCAATGTATATTGATAGCATGGAGACTGTTTTTAACAGAAAAGAGAGAAACTATGATGGTGGGGTGAATGGACATAGCATGTCAGCATTTAAACAAACCGCACGTCGTTTTGGCCCTATAAGAGGAGTTCTGGATGTCACTGAGGAAAAGCTACAAATTGATAAGTGGTTTGTCCTTTACAACAGTGTTGAGTTAGACAAATACCTAGAGTATGTTACCAACATTTTGTAGTTGTTTATTATATTCAAATTTACTATCGTCATCTCAATAAAATAATACATTTTTTTAAGTCTCTTGAAACAGGGAGTATAAAACTCTACTAGAGAGCCAAAATGTGTGTGACATAGCCAAGAGGCAACAACAAGAATTTCCTATATGGTTCAAAAACAAAAAAGTAAGATTAATTAAGCAACAACACGAATTTCCTATATAGTTTAAAAAAAAGTAAGATTAATTAAAATAGTAAGACTATTAGTGCAAGATATGTGTCTTATATAGATATTTGTATCATTCTAAATCTATTATGTTTTATCGCATAGATGAATCAATTGCGATTAGAAGAATCAGCTGAAGCTATTGATGAAATGTGGTCATTAGCTAATGGTCCTATCGCAGTTTCTAATTAATATGCTGGGTGCATTTGTAATGATGTAAGATTTCATAACAAAGATCGTGACGATTGGAGATAGAGCCAAAATAGTGGAGTAGTGGTTGAAGGTGAACACCATGGAAATAACATTAATTTTTATGGGTACTTGCGTAAGGTGTGGGAATTGGAATATAGATTTGGATGTAAGGTTCTTTTGTTTGAATGCCCATGGTTTAATGGCGGTAGCTATAGGACCTTTCGTACAGATGCACATGTTAGTACCATTGATATAAAAAGTCGATGGTATCAAAATGATCCATTTGTGTTTCCTAACCAAGTGCAGAAAGTCTTTTACGTCAATGATACTAAGTATGGTGAGAATTGGAGAGTCATACAAAGAATCCAACACAAAGGAATATGGAATATACCTGAGGGCTCTAGGGTTATTGATCTTAGTGATGAAGAAATTGCAATTCCTGATGAAATATTCCAACAAGAAGAAATTACATTAGAGATACCAATTGTTATTGAAGATGACACGGTGCTTCCACTTCAAAGGAATGATATTGATAGTGAAATCATTTCAAGTGATAATGTTCAGCAAGCTACTATACGTGGAAGTAGGGGCAATGTTGATATGGATGAACTTTTTCGTGATAAGGAAGATATTGTGGATGATAATAGTGAAGATGATGATGATGATGATGATGATGAGTTCCACAATTATAGTGATTATGATACTGATGTATAGAAACTTAGGTAGTAAGTTATATTTTTAGGTCTTGACTACTTTTTATTTGCATTCTTTTTATATCATCACACAGTGATTTTATTATTGTTATTAATAACATTACCTTCATTTTTTTATGCAGATTTCAAATTTTTTATGGCATCTCGTAAGAGGGTCCTTGCTTCTAAAGCATTAGCATGTAGTTCACAGACACTTGATTCTAGTGACGGGGAGTTATGGATTTAGATATTGTAGTTTTAAACACTTGTATTTGTTGATCTTACTTTTAATTTTTCTAGGTGAGTTGTCATCAAAAAGGGTTCGAGGTGAGACTATAGGTAAGAATACCACCCAAATGCTCAAATCTAATGGAGGCGTCAAACTATTTGTCCCAGTTCCTGAACATATTGGGGCCCCAGTTGGGTATAATGCCCCAAAGTTTGCCAATGAATTAGGATTCCATATAAGACATCTTGCACCATTGCAATTTGCTTCTTGGTACAAGATACCTGAGAACACTAGGGAGTTTATCATTAAGGTTGCTAAGGTACTTACTATAAAACAATGTGATAGTAAAAATTGTTAAAAACATAGTTGATTTACATGAAACTAATTTGCTTTGACCTCCTTATAATGCAGAATAAGTATGACATTGAAGGGTATGACACAAAGTCATGTGTGAGAGCAGCAATCCATGAGAAGTGTTACCACATATACAAAAATTGGCATCATAATCTGTATAAAAACTTCCTAGAGAAGGTAGATGTAGGTATTGACCCTTATAATACACCATATGGCCATGTTAGTCTAGAAGATTGGAAGTATATAATTGACCATGTTTGGACTACTGAAGAGCATAAAGTAAGTCTCTACTTTTCAATTTGGATTGTTATTATTTTTCAAATTGAACTTAACTACATGTAATTTTTTTATTATTTTTTAGAAAAAATCTAAGCGAAATAAGGAAAATCGTTCTAAACTAGCATACAACCACACAATGGGTTCTAGGTCTTTCCCAGCAACTATGTACATTGAGGTAGTTGTATTTATATTAGCTTAAATTATTGTGGCTATGTATACTTACTAGCATAAATTGCTCGTCAGGCAATGGAAAACAAAGGGAACTATCCTCATATTGTCGATTTCTTCGCGAAGTCACATTAGAGTGAAAAGAAAAATGATTGGATAAATCCTGTGTGTGGTAAACTACATGTAAGTAAATAAAATTAATGTAGGTTATAACAATATCGTGTCCATTTAATTGCTTGCTCAAATAGTTTGGTTCCTTTATCTATTTCTTTAACTTATACATGATTTAATTTTGTCTATTAGGAAGAGATGAGTCAACTCCAAAATGAGGCTGCAGAATGCGAAGAGCCCATTAGTGAAGAGCAAATTTCTCAACAAGTATTAGGGAAAAGATCAGGCTATTTGAAAGGATTCGGTTGTGGGCCAAAGCTGTCATCTTCTGTAAGGGGCATAATAGAGTCTTATGCACATGCTCAATCCCAAATCCAAACAATGTTATTGGAGGTGGACAACTCGAAAGAACTAGTTTAAACACAGCAATCTACAATAGAAATGCAGCAAGCAACAATAGAAATGCAGTAGGGAACAATTTGCGAACAACGAAAAAAGTTTGAGGAGATGGAGAAAATGATGAAGGTTCAAATGGATTTTATAAAGATGCGTTGGGGCAATGGGGGAGGGAGCTCTTTTGGTGGAAGGAACTCTTCACCTAGTTTTTGGTAAGTAATGATTCATTAGTACTTGATAAGTATTTTAATATTAGTTTAAGACTTCTAATTTAGGTTGATCGGTAGTTTCCGGATCTATTCAGTTTCCCAGTTGAGCTGTGTTATGGTTTTGTTTGCTAGTTGAACAGGTGGTTTCATAGCCATTTGAAACTAGTGATCGATTATAGAAAATTATGTGAAGGTGTTCTGTCTTATTAGTGTTTGAAAATTAGGCGGATTTATTAATGGATGTCTGTTGTGCGATTCTTTTCAGTCTTATTAGATTTTTGTTGCACTAGTGCTAGCTAAATTATGTACAAAGTATAGCATTTTTTGTTTTTTTTGTTTTTTTTTTTTTTTTGGGTATAAAAACATTATTCTCTGCAGCTCACACTTGATGAATCATCACTTATTCTTCAGGGGTTAAATTTGAGCCATAAAGCATTAGTGAACCTTATAACGACTCAAATGCATACTAATGCCTTGTAGCCTTAGGAAGTACAAACAATTCAAAATAGATGTTACATCTGCATTTAACACATGGACACATATTCCTTTAATGTCCAACATTCTTCACTCTTCCTCCCTACTTTAATTTCCAAAACTCTTACCTTTTCACTTCATTTCATATAAAACAAGTAAGCTATTTGGTGAAAAAAACCCATAAATAGCTCCCTAACATCCATATAATCACTACTTGTAGCTAATAGATCTTCCCTATCATTCTGAATCAATGGTATCAAAACACTGTTGGTCTTCCACAATTTCAAAGTCAGTGATGACACTTCTTCAGCTGTTTATACTTCCCCATACATCCAAAAAGAATTAACTCTAATGAGAGGTTCTACTTGACTCCATCTACGAGTTAGCGAATGTTTATTATTATTATCTTTTGTTTTCTTTTTGGTCATTTAATGAGGTATAGTTTTTGTCTATCAGCAAAAATTAGAAGCGTTTGCACATCATTTGGTACCAATCTACACATGCAAATAATTGTCAACTATGAAACTTCTGCTGTATTGTATAATCTCAATTTTATATAGATAAATTTATTTTATGGGATTTGGAGGTAGTAGAAGATGGTTAGAATTTCACATGCCTAATGCCTATGTCAATGTAATCTGGTAAGAAGCTTGATGGGCATTTATGTTGGTTTATGGGGCTTGTTGAGTATTTATGTTTTAGTAGGAAGTTTTTGGGGTGTTCATGTTTAGTATGGTTTGTTGTCTAATCCTCTAATTGAATCTGAGTATATGCAATGTTTGTTGTTGTGTGACAGTTCACGTTTAAAGTATTTTATGATGGACAATTGTGTTGCTTCTCTTGTCATTTGGAAATGTATCTATAATGAATTGGACAACTCTTTGCTGTAAATTTGAATTTAGTATGTGTTTTAGTGTTAATTAGAAGAAGAAAAAAAATCCCATTTTGTGTTATCAACTTCAACTGGATCTTAATTTGATGCCTTTTTTGTCGTGCTACTTAATTTTTCTACGTTGCATGGGCAATGAATCTTGGAATAGTTGATTCCAGAATGTTATGTTTGCCTTTTAAATCCACTGTACAATCTGCTTTCCAACTCAAAATAAAGAGATGCAATGTGTCCTTCCGTGGGAGTGAATTTAGATTTTTTTTTCCTTGTTCCTAAATGCATATGGTAGTTGAGGACTATATATTTCAATTGTTTTTGTAGTCTTCTGTTATTGCTCCTAAATTAATTCGCTATACAGATTTCTAGTACTTCCAACATTGTAAGACTGATCTCTTCTTTGTTCTGAAATTTAAGTATTTTGCACTCGTTATATATTTTTAATTGTTTTGAAATTTACATTAGTTTTTTTCTACTTTTGACAGATTGCATATGTGGGAAGCTTGATGTCTTGACGCTGATGGGTGTGAATATGGGAAGATTTTCTTGCCTAAAAAGTATAGTAATGACTTTGGTTTTGTTCTCTTAATTTAGTTGTTTTTCATGATATCTTGAATTTAGAAAATTAGAAACTACGTTGACTTAACAGACATTTTTGTGGAATATTAAATTGACAGGGATCTGAATCATTGTATATTTGACCTTGATATGAATGTAATGGAAGATATTTTTGCAAGTACTTGAAAAATGTTTGTAGATGGTATTGCTATATTTATTTTATTATTGAATTTCTAAAGTATTTTATAGTTCTCAGGAAAATAAAATTTAATTGGATGTGAAAGAAAAGTAATTGATCATCAAAATCAATATGCATATATATATATATAGATATATTACTTGTAGCCTGCCAGTAGGCATATTTTACAAATCTATTGCATATATACATGTGGTGACCAAATGATTTGGTCATTGAACAAATAGGCATTAAAGATAAACTGGCATGTGGCGACCAAACATGTGGTCACTCAAGCAAATGTTAAAGTAAAATAAAGTGGTCACAGGAACCTAAGCAGACAGACAAGAATGGTCAGCAAAAATGCCAATTCAGCGACCATACAATAAATGGTAGCCAAAATGTTTTCCAGATAGAGCATTTGTGACCAAATTACCTTTGTCCCAGTTAGTCTTTGCCAACAAACTAAAAAGGTTTTGTGACCAGATTTTTGGTCACCGAAATTAACATTTGTTGCAGTGCAATATGGAAACTTCGTGCACTCATAATTCCGGTAATGTGAAAATCTTATCCACAATTTTTTTATTTTTATTTTTTTTTTCATTCAGAATCTATACCTAGATGCAATAGGTAGTGGCATCTCCGGGATGTCCCCCAACCAATTTTGAGTAATTTGATTTTTTTTATTTTATATACAATCTTGTAGTGCCTATAAATTATCAAGTCACATCCCAATCAAACTCAAAAAATTAACTTGATAATTAGAAGTGAGAACCATGCATTTTAGCCCAGAAAGTGTCTTTTTATGTTAAGTGGACTTTAATTTAAGCTTTGTTATATTTACATATCATAGCAGCCCACGTGAAATATTACAAAATTATACGCTAGGATTCATTGCGTAACATGTTTAATTAGAATGGATTCTTTTTGATAGTCAAAACATAATTAAAATAAGTGATTATGGCATCCAGCCGTCAAAGTAAGAACTTTTGAGAGTAGACCCTCCTCATACATATCAAGACTTTTATCTCAATTGGAACATTGTTATTAAAACTATCAAGGTTTAATACCGCTATTAATTATGTAGAAAACAACTTTCACAGACAAACAAATAAACAAACATGAAGTTCAATACCTATCAAATTCTTGGGAAATTAACTGAACATTTGAGGGTTGTGAGAAGTGGACATGCATTGTTTGTTTGCATGTGAGGTGGGCACATGTGGTACCATACTCACTCCCTTACAATTGTGATTGCAAGTTTTAAAGTAAGGTCACCTACAAAGTCGTTAGAACGGGAGACATAATTTTTCCTAAGTCTGTCAATGGGTCGGGTTTAGATGACAGTGGGTCCTTGTCACCCATAACTAGTGTCCTATTCGGAGCACCACCTAGGAATATGCCTCTCCACGACAGACGGAAGGCTGCATTCTGAGGTGGTCGCTTACCTAGTATTGTCCAGTGAATTGCTAGACACTAAAACAATATGGACAATAAAGGTTACTAATTGATAAACACGAATTCCCCTTATCTGGGCTAGCCTGATAGTTGAGCTAGAAGTATGAGGAAGGGAAACTAGTATGGTATTCCATTTTTCCGAGATTCTGAGTGGGCATGTGACTATTGAGTGAAAGGTTTAGAGTTCATTCAAAGTTGGAGACCAAAAGATGAACGCAAATTGTGGACTTTTTTAAGGTAAGTTTGATTATAACTGCTTAAATGCTCTTTGTAGGCGAGAATGCCAAGATGCGATATGTAATGAAGAAACTGTGTTTTAAAAAGGGGAAGGAGCCATTACAACGGTTCCTTTCACAATTGAAGCTCATACAAAAATAAGTGCATGCACAAAAGTCAAGCAGTCAACAAGATTAACCAACAATTGCCATTGAACCCTTGAGTTATTCTGTAATGAAAAATTTTCATTGAAATGCTAAAAATAATATTTACCAAATTCGAACAATCACCTATGTACTTCAACAGAACGATGAAACAAACCAATTGAGACAACACAAGTAGAAGCTTGATACAATAAAAGTGCGTGTATAGTTTACATATATGAAAGTATTATATACAAAGCTATCACGAGAGGAACCTGGAGAGAAGAAGACGATCCGTCTGAGGAAAGATAAGAGCAATGGAACGTTCTATTCCCGATCAGAACTTCGTGTCTCCGTGGAACAATTCGAATTGTATTTCGAGCCCTAGCGTCGATTTCCTTTTTTTTTTTTTTTTTTCTTTTTGCTAGGTCCTAGCGTTGATTTCTCTATAACGACCGTAATAAGTAATCTCGTTCTAGCGTTGGGTCGAACCGTCGAAGGGCATTCGGTTCGCATAGTGGTTCGGCCGAAGTCCCGTTTTACAAACGGAATGATTCATCACCGGTCGAGGCCATGTCTGGTCCGGTCCATCTATTAGCGTTACTGTTTGCTTGGGGATCTGTTTGGTTGGTTGAATTTTTCAATATTAGAAACAGAAGATAATTTTTACTATTTTTCTTTTTAGTATCTACGCGTATATATAATTGGGGATGTCAATTTTAACCCGTCTCGACAAATTCCTAATCTACCCCAATCCAATAAGTGCAAGTAAGGGTATACATGAGTCGGTGTGGTTCGGATCCATACTTAATCTGAAACCGAACCGATTTTTTTAGATTTTTGAAATTGGACCCGAAACTAAACTAATTTTAACTTAGAACTAGACCAAATCGAGCCGAAAATATCAAGTTGAATTAGTTCGATTTTCAGATTAACCTAAATTAGATTGACTCGAGTCGATTTCGAGTTGACCTGATTTATTTATTTTCAAATTCTAAACATTCAAATGAATAATATATTATATATTAATATAATATTATAAACATTAGTATATAATAATATTATATGTTATATTATATATAATCATATACAGCATACTATCAACTGTTGCTACTTTCAAAAGTAAAACTATTTTATTTATATAATATTATATAATATGTATATTATATTTATATATAATACACATATTATATTTTTTGAATTAATTTCAGATTGGTTCGAGTTGGTTATTTTCGATTCGGTTTGGTTTTTTATCTATTAACTTGAGTATCAAACCGAAAATATCAGGTTATTATTTTTTTAACCCAAAATCGAACCTATTTTGATATAAACCTGAACTAAACCGAACCAAAATAGTCGGATTGGTAAGATTTTCAATTTACTCAATTTTTTTGTGCACCATTAAATGCAGATATTTTTAAATTTTATGAGTAATGGGAGCTGGTTAAGACATAAAAATAAAATACCCGTTAGTTCGGGGACCAGTATATGTAATATACTCAATGAGTATTATCAAAATCTACCTTGACTACTCCGGTTATAGGATAATTGACGGTATTACCCAATTACTCAATCAATTACTCGATTATCTGTCTAAATTTTCAGATATCAAATTTATGCAAATAATAACATTACTTTAGATATTAAATTATTTTATAGTGTTCAAAGAATGAAGACCATTTGATTAATAACAAATAACTCAAAATTTTGATTCTAAATAATTTATTTTAAGTTTAAATTTTGGTTCTTAATGCAATGGAGCACATAGACACGAACATTTTTTTTTCTTTGACTTAAATTATAATAGAGGCTAAAGATGAGAACAAATATGAAATTTTATTAAATTTTATTTTTATAAAAGTAATATAATAAATTTTATTAAGTATAGAATATTTAAAAACTTTTAGTGAAAAATAATATTTTATTCTTTTAAAATGTAAAAACTTTTATTTAACTAATTGTTGCAGAACATATATCTGCTTTAGTCAAAGCTATTTAGGTTTCAAGCAAGGGGCAATTTTTAATGGATTAAAAAAAGTCAGACCCACAGAGTATCCTTGTTCCTCTGGGGTCGGGGAGAAATCCGTAGCCGTTACCCATGGGTGCGCATTGGGTGAAACCCACCTCGTGACCCTAGCCGGCAAAGAACCACGGGGAGGTAAACTAGTTTAGGCAAGTACTGGCTAACCGGCTCAGCCAAGAAAGCTATTAGATTGCCCTCCACAGTGAAAGGAATCACCGTTTCTGAGAGAATCGAACACGTGACATTTGGTCTCGCGCCTTATGGCAACTATCCAAACCAATTCGACTACCCCGAAGGGGCGAGTACCCTTGTTCTTACGATCATTTGTAACCACCAGTGAGTGATTATCATTTTAAAATGTAACTAAACTAGACTCCTCCAAAAAAATCAATCTCTCTTTCTCTCTGTCTTTCAAGTGTAAGCCATTAAGCCAATCGGTAATTGTTACACCTTAAAAATTCAATATTGACTGGGGGCACTCTTTGTAACTTCTGGTGCGTGAAAGTCCGCAGCCGCTACCCCGTACTGGGGTGCGCACAGGGCGAAGCACGCTCCAGGACCCTAGCCGGCAAAGGCCCCTGGAGAGTTAACCAGCCTAGGCAAGCCCTGGCTGACCGGCACGACCGAGAGGAGGCCATTAGGCACCCGCCATTACAGCAGTAACCCACCTCCCGTGGGGGAGTCGAACCCGGAACCTCGAGAGGCCTAAGCTCTAAGGCGAGCCCGACTTCCACTCGGCCACCCCCGAAGGGGCCACTCTTTGTAAATTTGTACCATAGAATGTGGAATCCATAAAAGTAACCTGAAATTTTATGCTATGGCACAAGGCTTTACGCCATCTTTAGGACGCAAAAGGATGATCCTGTGGCCCTCCCGTTCAGCTATATGAGCAGGTTTCACACAACATTTGCGTGGAGGGTCACCAAAAAAATAATAATAATAATTTATATAATAAGACAGAACGATTTTTTAAAATATCTCTCTCATAAATTAGAATTCAACGGTTATGAATTATTTTTTCTTTTATTCAACGATTGAGATAATTTTTATATTTTTAACTTTACACTCAATTCTTATTTTAGTAGACTCCATTACTATCTACTCACAAAACAATTTGGACAATTTAAATTTTATCATATTTTAAGGGTTGAGATTATTTGTAAATCAAAACTATAAAATTAAATTCTACCCAATTATAATTTCTAGGAAATTGAACCTTCTAAATTAAAGCACCATTATGTATTTTATTTTATGTTACTTATCAAAAATTAATTAGAGAGAGAAACTAAAGCCCATATAGTAGCTACAGGGTCTAAAGTTTTATAAAACAAAATTAAAACCTAAATATTATCAAAATTTTTTTGATTTGAACTTTTTGCCCAAGGTTTCAATTATATAAGAAACTTAATACTAATTTTGTTCAGAGTGTCGTAGGTACAGGTTATTATTAATTTATATAATAAATCAGGATGACTTTTGAAAATGTGCTTCTCACAAATTAAGATCTAACAGTTAAGAATTTATTTTTTTTTCATTTAATGATTTAGATCATTTTTTTATTTTTAACTTCCCATCCAATTCTTATTTTAGTGGACCTCACTATTATTTATCTCACAAAATGGTTTGAACATTTTAAATTCACCATATTTCAAAGGTAGAAATAATATGTAAATCAAAACTGTCAAATTAAATTTTGCCCAATTATGATTTTTAGGAAGTTAAATCTTTCAAATTAAAGCACCATAATTTATATTTTCTTTTATAATACTTATCAAAAATTAATTAGAAAGAGAAAGATAACAACATATGTAGTATCTGTTAGGGTCTAAAATTTTAAGAAAAAATTTAAACTTATAAATTATCTAAATTTTTTGTTCAAAATTTCAATTATATAACAAATTTAATACTAATTTTGTTTAAAGTGTTTTGAATGCGGATTATTACTAGTATATATATATATATATATATATGCATGTATATACCGGGCCAATCTACCTTTCCAAGGTCAAGAGGATGCCCGAATCTCTCAGAACCCGCAGATCACGAATATCTTTATAAGTATTTATGATTATTTATATAAAAAAATGAAATTTTTGTTCTCATTAGATTTAAAGTTTGATTTATTTATTTTTATTTTTTCAAGCTAAAAAATAAATAAAATTATAAATTGGGAAGTCTTAGGAAGAGTTGACATTCCATATGATGGACGTGGCATTAATTATTTCCCAAAGATGTGGGAAGTAGATTAAAGATTGAACCGAAGTTAATTTGTTCTCACACTTTATTCCTGAATTACTTCTCTCTTTTTTTTTTTTTTTTGGTAATTTTGTGTTATACCATTGACACTTGTATTTTCTTTGCTACCTCAATCATAAATTATGCACAGCTTAATTAATCCTTGATTATGAATTGAATTCAAAAAAAAAAAAATAATAAAACAAAACAAAAACAAAAAAAAAAAACAAAAAAATTGAGTTATCAATGAAAATAAGCAAGCCATTCCCTTTTCCTTTCCTTTTTTTTTTTCCTTCTTACATTGAAAAAGTTATCTTTGAATCAGTGGGAGCACACTCGCAATAAAGCAGTCTTAAGCAGGCATACCCTAATAAAAATAATAATAATAATAATAATAAAGCAAAAAAGCAAAGGCAAATCATGGTTTAATGTAGAATCCGAGAAGATAATTAACATTTTCTATGATATGTTAAAAAGTTTAGATGTGTTTGAAATATATAAATTTATAAAAAATTAATATTTCGTACTATAAGAACCCGTTTGATTGATCAATTTTAATAAAAAAAGTACAATAAAAATAAAAAAATGTGACATAAAAGTGATAGATATTAAAATTTAATTAAAAAAATACAAAAAATAATTAAAAATTAATAAATTTTAATAAATTTTTATAAACTAAACAACACCTAAGTAAAAAAAATTAATTTTATAATATTGAATTTATATTTATAAAAATTTATATAATTTTATATTTTTTTAACTCCTAACAGATATTTTTGGGAGGCAAAAGGCAAAAGGGCAACTATTTGCCGACATTTTCTTTGCACAAGCACAATTATTTGCCCGACATTTTCATTCTCCGGGCTCCTCCAC
Organism: Vitellaria paradoxa; assembly: GCA_019916065.1. Classification (NCBI taxonomy): domain Eukaryota; kingdom Viridiplantae; phylum Streptophyta; class Magnoliopsida; order Ericales; family Sapotaceae; genus Vitellaria; species Vitellaria paradoxa. The sequence goes on from CM034238.1 coordinate 42,376,917, forward strand.
CTCAGCTTAATTTTTGCAAAAGGAGAATTATTTGCCTGACATTTGCTCTGCAAAAGGACAGTTATTGACCTGACATTTTCTTTCTCCCGTGCCCGTGGTCCTCCACTTCAGCTTAATTTCCATCAACACTAGATATATACCAACCATAAATATATAATTGAAGGGTTTCACAATCCCTTTGCATGAATACATGATCGCAAAAAATCAAATAATAAAAAAAGAAAACTCTACGTCATTTTCTCCAATGCTATACATGCATATCAGTATTAATTCGTGTTTTCGGTATTTTAAATAAAATTAATATTTAATTTTTTTAAAATTGTGAACAAAAAATTTAAATGTGACTATGATTCCTTTAATGATGTGTTTGGGATATGAATTTATAAAAAAAAAAAGAAAATTAAAAAAATTAAATTTTATAAGTTATGTAATTTTTGTACACTTAATCAATTAAAAATTAAATTTTATTAATAAATATCTGTTCATTTTTTTTATAACTTAATAAAAAAATAAAATAAATTTAATTTTTTATTTCATTTTGGGTTCCTATCCTTTTTTTTAATTTTTTATTTCCTTCTGCAAATTCATAATCCACACATAGTCTAAAGGCGTTAATAGCGGAGGAAAAAATGATGCCCCAGTTCAACGAGTTAGTCCTCAAGTTTTGCCGCCGGGAATTAGTCACAAAGCTTCCAACCAGGCTTATCAAGGCACCGTTCAGTAACGTTATCGTTTTTTATTTTTTTTATATTTTTAAAATTTAATAAATTTATAATAGAAACATATTTAATAAACCTGTTTACATTTTTTTGTTTCCAGAAAAAATGATAACATAAACAGAAAAACGTAAACAGAAAAAATGTGTTTTCACTCTGATTTTTTTTTTGTTACCAATATTTTGTCAATTTTAAAACTGTCCATTTTTGTTACATTACATAAAAATAAATTATTTTATTCAACTATTTTATTAAAATAAATTATTTTAATAAATAATATAATTAAATTCAATAAATTAAATTAATTATATAAATTAATATAAATTATTTTTAATAAATAATAAAACTAAATTAATTAATTTAATTTAATAATTAATTATTGCTAAATTATCTGAAATAAATATCATAATTAATTTATTTAATTTAATAATTAAATTAATTTATATAAAATAATTATATAATAAATAATTAAATTACATTAATTTTTAATTTAATTTAATTTAATTTAATAATTATTATTAAATTATTTTAAATAAATATCATAATTAAATTAAATTATTTATGATTTAATTAATTTAATTTATATAAAATATATTTTATTAAATTATTTTAATAAATAATTAAATTAATTTAATTAATTTAAAAACAAATAATTTAATTTAATAATTAATCTAATTTAATTATTTATTTAATATGAAATATATTTTATTAAATTATTTTTAAGAAATAATATAATTTAATATATTTTATATTTATTGAATTAAATGATTTTAATAAATAATTTACTCTATTAATTTAATTAATTATGTTAATTAAACTAAATTAATATAAAATATATTTTATTAAGTTTTATTGATTTTTTAAAACTAATAAAATCAAATATTTTCTAAAATAAAAAATTAATAATTATAAACAAACTTGCATTTTTAAACGCAGTTTCAGTTTTTATTTAAGAAAAAATAAACGGCAACAGAAAACAAAAAATAGAAAACAGTAACAGAAAAATAACAAGAAGAAAACGATAGTATTATTAAACGGGTCCCAAATGTTCAGTGGTAAATGAGACTTAACTCTTTTTAACCTTTGCAATTTTTTTATTCCTAATTAAATTTATGGAATTTAATTTAAAAATAATTTTAATCCTCATTGCATTTTAATCCATAATTAAATTTAATTCTAATTTAATTTAGAATTAATTTTCCAATCAAGTTGTTGACATGTTCAAATGACCCATCTATGTACAATCTATTCAAAACTCACAACCTGAACTTCTCTGCAAGTTGTTCTCCACAACTAATCTCTGATTATGTCTCACCCATCCGCAAAGCTTCCCCTCCTCCTAATAATCAGTACCATTTTTATTTTTCTGATCATCATCCCCTTCGCAGCTCCATTGTCCTTCAACTTCAGCAGTTTCAGTCCGGACGACGTCAGCATAAAATACGACAGAGCTTATCTAGTAAACAACGTCATCCAACTCACCAAAAACAAAGCCGACATCGGAAGAGCCACATACGCGAAACCCATGCAGCTTTGGGACAGCGCCACGAGGAGCCCCACCGACTTCGCCACCCAATTCTCCTTCGTCATGGAACTGACCAGGGATTTCCAGAACAATACCGGTTGGGAAAAGGACAAGTACGGCGATGGGTTCGCCTTCTTCCTCGCGCCCGTAGGTTCGCGTAGTATTCCGGATGGGGCAACGGGAGGGGGCGGCCTTGGCCTCGCAAGCGATGATCAGATACTGAATTCAACACAAAATTCTTTCGTTGCCGTGGAGTTCGATATTTTTAAGAACGACGATTACTATCCCGACAACGACCATGTCGGCATTGACATCGACTCGTTGAGATCTGTTAACAGTATCACGCGGGGGAGTAGCATTCGGATGGGAAGGAAAACGAGGCTTGGATTCGTTACGATTCTAAATCGAAAAATCTGAGTGTTGTTTTCACCGGTTTTAAAAATAACGCCCGCCATCTTACAAGGCCTTTCTTACGTAGTTGATCTGAGAGAGTACTTGCCAGAATATGTTGTTTTTGGCTTTTCAACTACGACAGGAGCTGCTTCGGCGGTCACCCAAACTGTTCTGTCGCAGAATTTTAGTTTCACTCTACAGATCGATCGAAACGTAAGCACGGCGAGTACAAGCAATCTAGGCAAAACCAACACAGGGCTAGTGGTCGGATTAATTGTGGGCAGAAGTATTTTGGTTGGTGGATTCGGACTACTTTTCTTTGCCCTGTGGAAGAGAGGGAAAAATGGGGGAAACGAAGATGATGATGTCTTCAACCTTGATGTGGACATGGTTGATAAATTCGAGAGGGGTACTGGACCGAAGAAGTTCTCGTACAAGGAGTTGGCCTGCTGAACGATTTCGTGCAAAAAGACAACCTTGGAGAGGGAGGATTTGGCGAGGTTTACAGAAGTTTTTTGAGGGAACTGAATGCCCAAGTTACCGTGAAGAAGCTATCAAGAGGTTCAAGAAAGGGAATAAAGAAGTACGCATCAAAAGTAAGCATCATTAGTCGATTGAGGCACAAGAATTTGGTACAACTCATTGGCTGGTGCCATGAGAGAAGACAACCCCTACTTGTTTACGACTTTATGCCAAATGAAAATTTGGATTCCCATCTCTTTAAGAAAGAAAGCCCGTGGGAATGGGCGTTGAGGTATAAAATTACTCAAGGTTTAACCTTGGCATTACTATATCTATAGGAAGATTGAGAGAAATGTGTGGTGCATAGAGATATCAAATGCATAGAGATAAAAAATTGAGTAGCGTAATATTAGATTCAAATTTTAATATCAAACTTGAAGATTTCGAATTAGCCAGACTTGTTGATCATGAAAAAGAATTACACACCACAATGTTGGCCAGGACAATGGGCTATGTAACTCCTGAATGTATCGTCAGTCGAAAGGTTTTTTTTTTTTAGTAAGTAAAAAAAAAAAAAAAGGAATCAGATGTGTTCAATTTTAAAGTCATCGCACTCGAAATAGCATGCAGAAGAAAACCCATCAACTATAAAGCTCCAAAAAATTAGACAATTTTGGTGGAGTGGGTTTAAGAGCTCTATGGGATGGGAAAGCTTTTTGAGGCAGTTGACCCGAAAATGTGTGTACATTTCAATATAGACGAGTTGGATGATCATTGGGCTGTGGTATGCCCATCAAGACTACAAGCTTTGACCTTCAATTGGGCCAATGATTCAAGTTTTTAAATTCGAACCTCCTTTGTCGGTTCTTCCTTCGGTGATGCCCGTGGCGACTTACTTAGTTCCTTGAAGGACTAATGATGGGTCTATCGCTACTGCCTCTGAAAGCAGTCAAATCTATTCTTCGACTCATACTGATTCGTCCTCTGCAACTTCTATTTCATATTTATTTGTTTTCTTTTCGCGATAGGTTAATTTATGATTTTTTTTACTCCCTTGGAAATATGCCGCAGATACAATCAAGCATATATTTTCCGTCAAAACTAGATATATATAACTATAAGTATATAATTGAAGGGTTTCACAATCTCTTTGCATGAATATATGATCACAAAAAATCAAATAATAAAAAAGAAAAATTTTGTCTCATTTTCTCCGATGCTATATGTATATATATAAGGGGACCAATTTGCCTTCACCATATGGCTGAGAAGAATCAAGATTCCTTTAATGTTACGTCAGGAGTAAGAATTTGTAGAACAAAAAATAAAAATAAAATAAGGAAAAAATAAATTTATAATTTATGTAATTTTTGTTTATTCAATTAATTAAAAGTTAAATTTTGTTGATAAATATTTATTTATTTTTTTCTTAGTTTTTTATTAAGTTAAAAAATAAAATAAATTTAATTTTTTATTTCGTTTTAGATTCTTATTATTATTTTTTATTTTTTTCTTTCACAAATTCAAATTTCAAACATAGCCTAAAGGAGTTAATAGTGGAGGAATAAATGATGCCTTAAGTCAACAAGTTAATCATCTAAGTTTTGCCGCCGGGAATTAGCCAGAGAGTTTCTGACCAGGGTGGAAAATATCACGCTTATCAAATGTGCAGTGGTAAATGAGATTAACTCTTTTTAACCTCTGCATTATTTTTATTTCTAATTAAATTTATGGGATTTAATTTTAAAATAATTTTAATCCTTACTGAATTTTAACCTTAATTCAAATTTATTCTTAATTAAATTTGATTCTAATTTAATTTAAAATTAATTTTAACCCTTAACGAATTTTAACCCTACTTAAATTACATTCACAGCTAAATTTAACCTAATTTATTTTTTATTAATTTTAACCCTTATTGAATTTTTAACCCTAATTAAATTTAGAACTTTTTATGAAAATATTTCTCAAACTATCCCTCTTTTTTCTATTTCGCCTTCAAATTATCAAATGCATTTATTACTTGCTCAAACTATTCAATTCAATTCTATTTAGTCTGAAAACTAACTTTATCTATTAAAATTACCAAAAAAATTATCATATGCAAGTCATGTGACTTTTTTAAACCAAGAGTATAATTGGTTTATAACTAACTGGCTTATCTGTCAATTTATAAAATGATTAAATTTATTTTCTTACATTTTAATGGTCTTTTAAACCTTCAAGGGCAAAAATATCAAATTAACAAAAACTAAAAATTTACTTAAAAAAAATCACCATTTTTCCTTTCCAAATAGCTAACTAAAATACGCCAGCTACTTTTCTTCTCAAACCAAGCCTATGGTCAATTCATGTTTAATTAGATTAACTAATTAATTTAATTTAATTATTTGGTTTAGAAGAAATAAAGAAATAAAGAAAAAAACAAGTGGAAACAAATTATATTTTTTTAAGAGAAATAAGTAACCTCCGTTTGATAATATTTATATTTTCTATTTTTTAAAAATTAAAATTTAAACAAAAAAAGATAAATATGGAAAAAAATGTTTCAATGTTTTTTTTTTATTACAAACATTTTTCATTTTTAACAATTATTCTATTTCTGTTGCATCGTATTAAAGTGAATCATACAAATATTCTTAGACATGGTTTGGTGCAAGAGATTTGAAAAAAAATATATTTTAATGACTGAAGTAATTTTATGTATATTTATATTTTTAACAAGCATATTAAAGATAATTTTTATTTTATTTTATTTTCTAATTAAGTTACATAAAAAGTTATTTATTTCATATTTTTATGTACACACTTTTATCATTTAAATTTTGTCATCAACCTCAAGACATTTAGTATGAGTCTACATGAAACTTAAAAAAAAAAAAAACCCATGAAAATAAGTAAATCACTGTACTAAAAATATTAGCTTTTAAGCAAAAAAAAAAAAAAAATATCACACAAATCATAAGTATTATTATTTTAAAAACTTAATTTGATTTTTTATAATAAGAAAAAAATTTTTTAAATTTGAAATTAGAAATTTTTGTTATAGTAAAATCATTCACATACATGTGAATTTTTCTAAATATTGGAAGTGACAATTGCCTGCTTATCAAAAAAAAAAAAAACTTAGAAAAAAAATTATTTTTGTAAGTATCTCCTCAAGAATTTGTTTATAAAAATATTTTTATTATAAAATAAAAGTATTTATGGGATTATAATTATTCCTTTGATTGAATTTTTAAATAAATGTATTTATGACATTATAATTATACAAAACATAAAATGAAAGTGAAACAATTATCTAATTTTAATTAATAAAAAAGTAAAATGAAATGTAAGAGGAAAGTAATGGAGTACAAATAGGCTTATTTTAAAATTACATAACATATTTGATTTAAAATATATATAATTTTTATTTTTAATAAATATTTTATAATATTATTTTGATTTAATAAATAATTTTTATTTTTAAATAAGAAGCGGTAATGAGAAAAAAAAAATCCGCAGACAAGTGAGAACGGGAATAAGGAAAATACTTTGAATCCTAATGGAAAATGGAACAAAGACAGGAGCGGATTTTCTAAACAGAAACAAAAAATAAAAGAAACGATACGCGACCCATAAGAAATAGTACTTCGAGCCTTTACGTCCCAAAATCAACTTTTGACCTGGAAAATGGTTAGGGACGTAGACAAGTAATTGATTATTTTAATAGGAGAAATTGCAATAGGCACTTCATCCACTAAAGTCCTGCAATCCAATGATAAGTTTTTTTTTTTTTTTTTTTTTCTTAATCCATCAAATTTAATTAAAATTATTTTTTAATCAAAATTAATTTAGCCAAATTAAAAAAAAAATAATCCCTCTCGCCAGTAATTCCGCCTCCGCCATGGACAGAGTTCTGGCAAGTCCCCAGAACCACCTTTGTTGACATGGGTTCGAGCTCAACAGATGCAGGCCAAAAGCTACCGAGAGCATCTAGAAAGAGCGCGAAAGGAGAGAGAAAATGGCTGAGATGTTCATTGTTTTTCAGACCTTCGTCCCCAGTCTCCTTCCCAAGGTCGCTCTCATTTCTATTCTGATTCACCCCTCTGAGCGAGACGGATAGGATTTTTTTTTTTTTTTTTTTTTGATTTGGCAGGATAAAATTTTGATTAAAAAATAATTTTAATTAAATTAAATTATGACCGCTAGATGAATTTGGAGAAAACCTCACCGTTGGATCGCAAGATTTCAGCTGCCTCCAGCCTTTTTTGCTTCCAGCATATTTCCACCGGCCTCCTAAAGTTTATCCACGAATCCTCAACTTTCCTATAATATTATTTTAATAATTTTTTTTCATCATTCATTTAAATAAAACTTATAATTGACCTTGGAAAATAAAACCTTTTAAAAATAAAATTAACAGAAAAAATTTAAGAATAAATATTTTAATATAGGAGGGAAATAATACTTTAGGATTTGCTGAAAAATTAATTGAATATGAAAATTATAAAGTTAAAGAAATAGTATTTTTAATATATTTTAAAAAAATCTATTTAAAAAAATTGTTGAAAACGTACTTAATGAGTTAACAAAATTTGTAAGGTGTTATATTAATTTTAGAGATCAGTGCAATATATAGTCAATATCCTCATCCCCGCAGGGTAATTAAGGTGTTGTCTGACATCACAAAAAATTATCAAAATTTACTAATTTTAATTATTTTTTATATTTTTTTTCAATTAAAATTTTTTACATTTCAACTTTATATCACACTTTTCTATTTTTATGGTATTTTTTGTCTCATTATTTGTCAACCGAATACTCCCTAAGTGGTCAAGAAAGCCATGAAATATACCGTAAATGCACAGATCTCAGGTTCGAGTAACGCTGGGATCAAACTTGTGGCTGAATTAACAATGTCTTATGATTGGTCCTCTGCCCCAGTTTGACAAGATGGGATGGCTCCCAAAGCGGCTAGCCAAAAAAAAAACAAAGAAAATAAAAAACCCAAAAAATAATAAATAAAAAATAAATAAAATTAAAAAAAATAAAAAACAAAGAAACATTCTTAGGATGAAGGGCCTGCTATGACTGCAAGAGCTCCGGGTCCGCATTCTTAGGGTCTCGAACTCTTGCTGCCTTATTCCTTTTAATTAATTCACAAATCAAAATTCCTTACATCCCGTGTTGATGGCTTATTAATCGACTCCTCAGATTGAACTCCACGGCATCTATACAACTTTAGATTTGAACAAGTTGAGATTCGAAGCTCGCTTGTTAAAATTAAGAATAGGATGCTGCTAATTAATACTACAAGAGAGTAAATACAAAGATGGGAAATTACCTGGTTATTGCATTTTCATTTAATTTATAGAATGGATTAACACTGCAAGAGAGTAAGTACAAAAATTGTTTAGTATAGACCTGCAGGTTATTCGTTCAACTTGACTGGCAAAGCACCTGCTTAAATTACAACCAGCAAAGCTTGTTTGTCGAACCTCCTCAGGTAAAAACTATGCATCTCCAACCGCCAAAGCGTTTCTTGATCATCATTTTCCCTTCTCTGATCATCCACTCATTTGTAGGTCCACTGTCCTTCAATTTCAGTAGTTTCATTCCTAACGATAGTAGAATAAAATACGACAGAGCTTATCCGGAAAATAACGTAATCCAACTCACCAGGGACCTTGCAGAACTTGCCGGAGCCACCTATGCTAAGCCAGCCAAACTCTGGGACAACCCGTCCCGGAATATGGCAAACTTCAGTGCCCACTTCTCCTTTGTCATGGATTCCCAAAACCAAACAATTTATGCTGATCGAATTACGTTCTTCCTCACACCAAATGGTTCCCGAATTCCTGACAGTACAACGGCAGGCTTGACCTTTGCTCTTACAGCCGGCAACAAGCCGCTGGACTCAACAGACAATCCATTTAATTTGTCGCTGTGGAGTTTGATATTTATCAGAATGATTGGGACCCACCGCACGATCATGTAGGTATTGATATCAATTCCTTGAAATTTGTCGATCATACTACATGGTGGAGCAGTAATCTTGATGGGAGGAAAAATGATGCTGGGATCAGTTATGATTCTATCTAGTTCTAAAAATCTCAGTGCTGTTTTCACTGGGTTTGCTGGTGACAACACCACCATCCAACAAGGCCCTTGTTACATAGTTGATTTGCGAGATTACTTGCCAGAATGAGTTACTGTTGGCTTTTCTACTTCGACAGGATTTCAATCTGCCGCTCAGAGCATTCATTCCTGGAATATTACTTCCACTTATCTGCCGACTTATGAAACTAGTAAACGGAAAGCAAAACTATGGGTCACACTGGTTCCAAGTCTGGCCATTGGAATTGTTTTGGTTGTGCTTATTTTGGCTTACTGGAAGTGGTGGAACAACCAAAGGAGGGAGGTGTTACGGGACCAATGAAGTTGCAACACAAGGAGTTGGCACGTGCAACGAACAATTTTGCACCTGGGAACAAGCTTGGTGAGGGAGGTTTTAGAGGTGTTTATAGAGGTCACTTGCGGAAATTGAATGTTGAGGTTGCAGTAAAGAAGTTAAGAGATTCACCACGAGAGATAAAGGAGTACAAGTTCGAAGTAAAGACAATTAGTGGATTTTGAAACAGAAATTTGGTGGGACTCATCGATGGTGTCACGAGAGGAAAGGACTCCTTTTTTGGTGTCAAAGGAGGAATAACTTCTGCTTGTTTATGAGTTCATGCCAATGAGAATTTATATTCTCATTTTTACAATTGCTAAAGGCTTAGCACCGGCATTATTATAATTATAGGAAGAATGGGATCCCAACCGATATGTGGTGCAACGGGATATAAAATAAAAAAAATGTCTTATTAGATTCAGATTTTAATGCCAAACTTAAAGAATTTGGGTTAGTTTGCATTTTCAACCGGGGACAACAAGTTCGAACCTCAGTTGTGACAGGATCGAGAGATTATATGGCTCCTGAATGTATCAATCAGACAATTGCTACTAAAGAATCAAATATGTAGAGTTTTAAGATTGCAGCGCTGGAAATAGCAACGGAGAGAGAGAGTCAAATGAACCCAGTGTCCAACTAATCGAGAAAACATAGTCAACTACGTCAGAGAAAACTATAGAATGAATAATCTTTTGGGATCAGCTGACCCTGGATTGGGTATTAATTTTGTTGTGCAGGAGATGAGACATCTGTTGATTGTTGGACTTTGGTGCGCTCATCCGGATGATAGTAATCGGCCATCAATTATGGAAGTAGTTCATACGCTTAATTCTAATGATGAAGATTCATTGTTAGTACTTTCACTACAGAATTTTGAGACACCAGTGAATAATCATGGATCCCCAACGACGTCCTTCCTCACCGCTGGCGCTACTGGGAACTCCTAGGCGTATGGTACTCTTCAAGCCAAAAATGACAAAAAAACGATTGGAAAATTGTATCCAAGTCATACTTTGTAATCTTTTAAAGCTATTAGTCATACCAAAAAAAAAGTATTACTTTTAAGTCACATTAATGTGGAAAGTTTTGTATTTAAGTCACACTTTTGAGTGGGTCCCACAAGTTTGTTTTAAATATAATTTATAATATAACTTAAATGCCCTTTTTTCTATAATTAACTGAGATGAAGTTGCCAAGAATTATGGAACCAAGAATCACGTTTTCCGTTTTTGTTTCATTCCTTATAAATCGCGTGAACAAGCATATAGTGAGATAAAAGTCTGTTAAAGGATTATATACGAAGGAATAGATACAGATTACACGAGTTTGTGCAGTGAGATTAACGTCGGTCGAAGGAATACGTACGGATTTGGATTACGCATTTGGGTGAGTTTGTGCTGTGAACGATTTCGGTCAATCATGTCTTCGAATTTGATGCTGCTATGTAAGTTTGGTACAGAGACTTTTGTAGTCAATTTGAACTGTGAAATGTCATTTTCAGATTTTGCGTTAAAGGTGTATGAGAATTGGTCGAGTTTGAATTTGGAAAATGTGTCATTTAGTTACTCAATCCATGAACATTCTTTATGTTTTCTGAGAAACGATGTTGATTTTCAAAATATGATTATGTTGGCTCGCATGGTTGGTTTGTGTTATATATCGATTGATATTTTTTTCGGCGGTTTGAACATAGTACCGATTCAAAACAGTACCGGTACTGTTTCCAGTAGTTCCGGTACTGTTTCTAATAGTGTGCCAATTGGTGATGCTGGTACTGGTCTGGATTCATATGATGATTACTGTGATGTTGATGTGTATCGTAGTTCAATTTCAAGTCGTAAGGATAAGCCATTGTTGTGTTCTAATTGGTCGTCATTAATATTGAGAGTGGGACAGGAATTCGTAGGAGGTGTTGATGAGTTTCGTGATGCAATTTATCGATATGCTACAGAGGTTGGCTTTGAATTTTTGTATGAGAGGAATAACAAGGATAGAGTCGAAGTTGTTTGTGCAAAAAAGTTCGCTGAAGGGTGTCCGTGGTCAATTGTTGCATCATTATCAAAAGTTAATCGTAATTTTTACATAAGGAAATTCAACAATGTTCACAGTTGTGGTCCGACAATTATTAGGGATAGGTCTAAGAGGATGAGCAGGAAATCTTTGGGTAAGTTGATTGTTGATCAGGTAGCATTAAAACCTTCAATGTCGCCGGTCGACGTTATTATATTTTTTAAAAACAACTATGGCATGGAAATTAGCTATGATAAGGCTTGGAGTGCTTTAGAGAAAGCTAAAGACATGATTTATGGTGAGTATGCTGATTCGTTTAATTACTTAAGTTGTTATGTGAAGTCTGCAATGGATCTTAACCCAGGTAGTCATATTGTGTTAGATGTGGATGACGGTATAAACCGGTTTAAACGGTTGTTTGTATCATTTGGGGCTAGTGTACGTGGATTCAAATATTGCAGGCCTATCATTTTTATTGATGGTACTTTCTTGAAGTCACGTTTCAAGGGTATTCTGATGGCAGCTACTGGCAAGGATGCGAATAATGGTATGTTAATGTTCATAATTTTGTGCGGTACTGTTTTTATGCGCTACTATTTTATTATGTGGTACTGTTTTCAGTAAGATGTAGTATCGTATAAACACAGTATCAAATGTATCTAGTCATACAAAGAATGGTACTGTTTTCATGCGGTACTGTTTGTATGCGGTACTGTTTTTGTGCGGTACTGTTTTTATGCGGTACTGTTTTATTATGTGGTACTGTTTTTAGTAAGATGTAGTATCGTATAAACACAGTATCAAATGTATCTAGCAATACAAAGAATGGTACTATTTTTGTGCGGTACTGTTTTTGTGCGGTACTGTTTTATTATGTGGTACTGTTTTTAGTAAGATGTAGTATCGTATAAACACAGTACCAAATGCATCTAGTATTCAAAGACCACAAGTACACCATATAAAGAATGGTACTGTTTTTATGCGGTACTGTTTTATTATGCGGTACTGTTTTTAATTCGGTACTGTTTTTATGTTCATCTGCAGGGTTATTGCCATTGGCATTTGCTGTTGTTGATTCAGAGAATTTCGATAATTGGTCTTGGTTCTTAGGTCATTTACGTGAGATATTGAACCCTTCTAAAGATTTTACAATTATTTCCGATAGAAATCCTGGATTGATGGAATCTTTGCCAATTAAGTTTCCTACATGTCATCACTTTTTCTGTCTACAGCATTTGAAGAACAATTTAAGAGATAAATTTAGTCATGGTAACAGATCTAATGGATCCCGTGAATACATTGTGAACTTGTTTTGTCAGTGTGCTTATGCTCCCACAGTTGCAGCATTTAAAGAGAAGTTAGATGTTTTGAAGAGGAAAGGGGGTGCAATTGTGGATAACGTTTTGAGTGGATTGCCTGTGCAAAATTGGACTAATGCGTATTCTTGTAGTAGAAGGTATGGTGAGATGTCTTCAAATGCCATTGAATCTTTTAACTCATGGATTCTTGATGCAAGAAATATGCCAGTGGCACATTTGGTGGACAAGATAAGGGTTAAACTAATGGAATGATTTGCCATAAGAAAGCTCGATGCTACAAAGTGAAATGGTGTTCTATGTCCAAGAATGGAAGAGAAGTTTAATGCACTTGTTGATGCTAGTAGAACATGGACCATCAAGATGTGTTCAGATAGTATTTATGAAGTATTTTCTAATCCTTCAACAACTGTTGATTTGGTGAATTGTACATGTTCTTGTTATGGTTGGCAAATTTCTGGTTTTCCATGCTCTCATGCATTTGCTGTTATTGGGAGGATTAACAGACCTTTGAGTGAGTTTGTTGATGAGTACTTTCATGTTGATAATTACAAATTGGCATATGAAGGTGTGATTGTTCCAATACCAACAGATATAATCCAAGAGTTTGCAGACTGTAATAGTTCAATATTACCTCCAATAACACGGAGACCAGCTGGAAGGCCGAAGAAGCGTAGGATTAGATCAACTGGTGAGCTTGTACGAAGAATTCGTTGTAGTCGTTGTGGTCGCATGGGCTCTCATAATAAGAAGACTTGCAAAGAGCCGTTGAGTTGAATTGTTTTTTTTTTTCCTCTCAAAATTATGCCGTGAAGAAGTCTGTTATTATTTGTTTGTTATGGTATTATTTTTGAATTAATAATGAGAATGAGTATGTTTCAATCCATTTTGTGATAGTTATTTATTTAGCGATATTCGTGTTAATGTTGGTATTGAGAATGACAGCGGTATAAAATAGTACCGGTACTGTTTTTATTAATACTGGTACTGTTTGTAATAGTGTATCAATTTTATATTTGCAGACAGTACCATTGTCATTCTTATATTTAAAGGACATAAAAATTTGTTGGTGACAATAGTTGTAAGTGTTTTCACAAGTAAACTTCATTTGCAATACGTTGGTATTGAGATACTTCATACAAACAGTACCGGTATAAAACAGTACTGGTACTGTTAATATTAATACCGGTACTGTTTCCAATAGAGTATCAATCAGCACTATTTGTAGCACTATCAACATAACAAGAATCAACATCCCAAGAATTATCATACAAATCGCAAAAACCATGACTATTTATGTTAGCACAAATAGTACCATTAACTGAACATTGACTATTTGTATTAGCATAAACTGTATCATTCAATTTACAGGAAAAAAATGTTGAATATACAAGTATGTTGTTAAAAAGAAACAGAGTGTGCACTAATACTGTTTTAATTACAATCACAATGTTTGTACATCACTAATGGACAAAAATTGTGATAGCATCTTTGCTCTGTAAGCTTGTACAGCTTCTTCTGAAAGTATCGGTTCAAGTGGCTCGTCATTTGATATGCATTGCATTACGTAGCACACCATTGGCCCACAGTCAACACTGCACACAAGATGTTATAGATTGTAAGAATTTAGTTAGAGGTGTTCAACAATTTGCATGAATAAAAAAGGGTGTGGCTTACGTTGTAGATCCTTGTTGTGGGCAATTTGCTGCAGAAACAATTGGGTATTCGAATTCCATGCTGGTATGTTCAATGTTTTTTGTTATTGGATCATTGAGGTATTGGTCTTTAAGTTTCAATTCCACTTACTCTTTCTGATGCAATATGACAAATGTGGAGACAGTATGAGTTTTAATAAACAGCACCGGTACTGTTGTAAATAGTAGAAAAGAGTACCAATGAAATTATGTATAAAATTTACACACAGAATCTTACCACTTTCCTTGCATCCTTAAGATACAAATCTTTGGAATTTGCTCTACGTGATTTCATGGAATTATAATGTGTCCGCGTTCACGTGTCTCTATCCAATACCAAAAGGGTCCAATGGTTGGGATCAGCAGGAATTCTCATTCCACTTGTATTCAAAGGGAATACAAGTAGTTTGTATGTATCAGATAGTTTCAGCTTTTGATCAATATGAGTGTCTCGAGCTGCATGATGTCTCTTAAATACCACAAATGTCTGCAACAATAAAAATGCATGTTGTCAAATACCACATGCTTGCAGTACTGTTTCCCCTAAGATGCATGCTCTCGTAAAAACAGTACCGAAATGATTGTAGTATGCCAACAGTAATATGAAAATAAAAAAGAAGTCTCATATCCATCGCATGGCTGACAGTACCATATGGATGACAGTACCACATGTATGCAGTACTGTTTTTATGTATAAGATGAATGCTATTTGAAAAACAATACCAAACGATAAACAGTATGCAAACAGTACCAGATGAATGCTAGTTGAAAAACAGTATCGAATGATTATAGTATGCAAACAGTACCACGTAACTAAAAAAGAAGTCATATCCATGCCATTTGCTGACAGTACCACATGGTCGAGAGTACTACATATATGTTGTACTATTTCTAAAAACATTTATGCTCTAGAAAAAGAGTACCGAATATATATAGTATGCAAAAAGTATAATTAAATATAGAAAGAGGTCACATACCTTACCCAACACAAACTGATGAAGTATAAGCATCTTTTGGGGAAAGTGCTATTAACTGATTCATATTGTGTTGATTCCAGATAGCGTGCATGACAGTCAATTAGCTGGGCAAATATTGTGATTAGTAAATATCAGATTAATTTGTTGAATTTAAGAAATAGTCAACATACTTTATTAATTCTGTAGAAATATAAGTTAATCATATATGCCTACCATGTTTGATATACTCTCATTTGCTATGAGGTTGTAGATATCTTCAATGCTGATCATGCAGAGTGGTCCATTTGGTACAGCCCAAACAGTTGCACTGTGTTGTGTGTATACAGTGAGCAGTTAGATGTCAACAAGATCAGCCAAAAAAAAAAAACAACAACAACATAAGTTAAGTTTGAAATGTTTATGTTAACAGTACCAGATAAAGGAATGACAGTACCAATTATTGTAAAAAATAGAGAACAGTACCAGGTAAAGGAATGACAGTACCAATTATTGTAAAAAATAGAGAACAGTACTAGATGATAGCAAGTAACTTTTTTTATAATTGACAAGTAATAAAAAAGAAAGAGTTAAATATTGTCTTACGCTTTCCCCTCATCATCAATAAGTTTTAAGATCCGTTCCTTTTCTATGTCTGATAGATGTGTGTTTTGTTGAAAAGTTGAAATAATCTGCTTAAGTGAAGGTTGCTTGGGCTCGGTTTAATGTGTAGACAGTTGTAGAAGATCAATGTCTATAACGCCAGATTCTATATCTTTCGGGACAACTGCCGTAGTGTCTGCCTTTTATTTTTTGGCAACCTTCTTTTTACCACTGTATGTGAACTTAGGATCTCTTTTCTTTTGGCGTGTTTTGTCCTTTAGCCTTTTGTACATTGAAGGTGGTTCGTTTGCAGCTGGAGTTTGTTTTTCATTAGTATCCGACTTCTTTGGCCTTCTAGTTGCTGCATGTTTCTACATGACCTGGTGGACGCTAGATTCGACAAGTTCAGACCTTAATAATTCAACAACTGCATTCACATTATCAAGTTCTTCCTTCAGGTTTGTGTTTTGCAGGTTAAGATTTTCATTGTCAATGAATAACTTTATCAGAATTTCATCTTTTTCTGCTATTTGCTTCTCCAATTCAGCAATTTTATCATCTTTTTCCTTGACTTGTTGCTCCAGCTCTTCTATTTGTTCACGGTTCAAAATTGATAAAACTGAAGCAACTGGATCATTATTTTGCTGAACTGGTACTGTTTCTGCTGATGCAGCCTGTCTTGCCTCTTGTTCTGGTGCCTCTTGCTCTGGGATGTTTTCTGCTATTTTGTCTGGTAAAGTGCCTTCATCAGATTCTGGTACTGTTTCTGGAAGAATTTCAGCTATGGCAGAGGGAACAGTACCAGATTGATTGAGTTCAGGAGTACAAGACACCTCTTGTTTTCGCTCACTTTCAGTTGTCTTGTTCAAATGCACTATGTTTGTCTTCAGTTTTTGAAGAATGTCAGAAATTACTAATTCATCATCACTGGTTTTTTCTGACGCAATGATGTATTCTTCTGTTTCTGTCCTTTCATCATCATCATTATCATCATCATCATCATCATTATCGTCATCATATTATTGTTGTCCATCCTCCTCCTCCTCGTCATCCTCCTCCTCCTCATCATCATCAAGATCAGGTACAATTACCTGATATTTTGTTCATCAATTATAGAATTCATTAGTATATCCATGAATACATTGTTGAATCTAGAATGATTTTATTTATCAGATGCAAACAGTATCATGAAACACAAAAAGAGGTGACAAATACAAATAATAGCTGACAGTACCACACGGATGACAGTACCAAATGTATGCGGTACTATTTTTTTAAAGTTGCATGCTCGTTCAAAAATAGTACCGAATGTATATAGCATTCAAACAGTATCATGAAACACAACAAAACAGTGCCGCATACATGAAAAAAAAAGAGGTCACAAATGCAAAGAATATCTGACAGTACCACATGTCTGCGGTACTGTTTTGTTAAGAATGCATGCTCTTTGAAACACAGTACCTAATGCACGGATGATAGTACCACATGTATGTGGTACTGTTTTTTGTATAAGATGAATTCTATTGGAAAAATAGTATCGAATATTCTTAGCATGCAAACATGATTTATTTTATCAGAAATAGTACCTGATTTTTATTCAACTTTTTGAGATTTATTTTTTTCAATGCATTGGACAATGGCTTAAGATCCCAGACTAGACATCTAGGTGTTGCACTCTTCTGTACTTGTTGGACCAGAGTGGTGTGCTCACAGATCTAGTACTGCATCATTTGTTAGGGCTGATTAGTTGAATGAAGTTCATAAGACAGTACTAACATATAATATAGAATATGATATGAAAAGGTTACCGGTAACATCATGACACAGCCTGCAACACCTTTGTTCCTAGAATCTGAGCACAAACTGTTCTCCAAGAATTCCAGTATATGTGCACTCCAGTTGTATTGGCGGATTTGATCCAAATTTTCAACCAATGTTGTGTAGTGCCACGACAATGAATGTCCTTTGTTAGGAACAAACAACGTTGCCAAACAGAACAGTGTCAAAAGTCTTGCAACATCTTCTCTGCCAATGCATGTTTGCTCTTCAGCAGCCTATTGCAAAGCATCAGATATGTTCTGTTTCTTAATTCGTCGCAACCCAGAGAATCTACGAGAGACGAATTCAGTGCCTGGCCTTGCGATTTTTTTGACATTGTCTATCAGTTGTTCACCATCTTCTATTGCAAACATTGTTCGCAACTCTTTCTCTCTGATGCGAAGCTTTATTCCACCTAAGTTGAAAGCTTTGGACTATGGGTCAAATTTTTTGATGATTGTTTCCACATCAACATCGCTTTTCCTCGAGTGATCTTTGTTAATTTCACAGTTTAAAATAGTGAGGATGAGCTTCCAAAATGGAGAATGTTTAAGATATACATTGTAATAACCTGAATTTATTTTCTTAATTAAATTGCTTAAGTGTGGTCGTGATACTTGTTATAATAAAAATCTAGAAAATTGAGGATTTGAAAATTTTTGGAATTTGTTGGAAAGATTTTCGGATTTAATTTCACCCTATGTGGGAGTTTAATGTAGATTTCTAAAATTTTTATCCAAACACTTCTTAGCCCAATTACTTATTTGGTTCAAACCAAGACCATTAACCCATGGGTCAACCCTTTTCTTTGACTCACCTCAACTCACTTCAACTCACTTTATCACTCAATGAATTGACTCATGAATAGTTGCTCTAAATTATTTCCCGACAACTTCATTTCCATCTTCCATACACTCTCACCATCTTTTAAAATTATTTGACTAATTGGACAAAGAGAAGACCCACATTGATGACCTTAAAGCATCTTTTTCAAATTATTTAGCAAACAAGATTTAAAGCATTTTGTTTGAAAGCTAGCATGATTTAAAGCATTTGGTTAAATTGTCAAAAAGCTAGCATGATTGTTTAAATTTGTCAAAAAGTTAGCTTGATTCCCGGATCATGCCACCTCCATACATCTTCCCCAATGCTTTTCTTTAATGATATGGTTAGATAGTCAAAAAGTAAGCATGATTCTTAGATTATGCTACCAATTGTATAGGCATGATCTTACCTTAGTTGATTTTTTCTCCACTAATAATTTTCTCTACACTCCCTATAAATTGTGTATCTTCCGAGAGAAGAAAATAAGAGAGAAATAATAATAAATTATTGATTAGTGAGGCTGAAGATTTGGTGTTGCTTGGAGGAAGAAGAAAGGCTTGGAATTTTCCAATTTGGGTGGTGTTCAAAGCTAACTCATTTTTCCTTCTCACACTTGGTCATTAATATCTTCATTGAGGTAGGATGATGAATCTCCTAAAATATATTTGATGCATTTTCTGGTTTGAAGTATGAAACTTGATTGTGATAAAAATAAATACCCGTATATTGGGGGTAGGGAAACCAAAATTTTGACTGAAGTAACTTAGTATGCTGACAGCTCTCTATTTGTAACTTCTTATGTGCTTCTAACCCCTAAAACGGTGGAATTAGGCTTTGGCTAAAACATAAAAGTTGTAGCCCTTTCAGTTTTCTTTTCAACCCAAAAAGAATTGCATCAATCTGATTTGTGAGTCAAAAGTTATGCCCAAAATACTGAGCACGTGTAAAACTGTATTTTCTGAACAAACTGAATTCAAAGCTGTTTTTGTACCTTTAGACCTTAGAATTTTAAAAAGTGTAAAACATGAAAGTTGTAGGTCTTGAAGTCTAGTTTCTACAGATATAAAGTTTATAGATATTGGAGTCTTGCTCTATTTTATATGAATTTTCTTTCAAGCTGCTATTCTGCTTAGCTTTAATTGATGCTTGTTTGGATTTGTTTAGAATATTATGTTTAAAGATTATTTAAATTTCCAATTTCCTTTTGTTAGTTATTGTCATGTTAATAATTTCTATTGATATGAAATTATTTTAAACTAGATATTAGGTATTATTTGACACTCTAATATTGATGATAATTGACTTAGATAATCAGTTTTATCATGGATAGTTGCATGACTTATTCAAACTAAAATGCTAGTATTTGATAGAATGCCCAAAAGAAACAATGGACTTGTTCTTTTCTCATTTGATCTTTCTTAAATGAATTTGATTTATTTTTGGCATTGTTTTGTCAACCTAGCAAGTTATATAATTATATTTTTATGATTAAGTGAACTTAATGAAACTCATTTAATACCTTCCTAAACATTGGAATAATTCTGTGGACATTTGTGGATATCTTGAAGCCAAAAACCTATGATAAAGGTTTGGTTATAAATAAGATGATGATTGGAAATTTATTTAAATTTTTTTTTAAATAAAATAAAACTTATCAATTTTGCTAAAAATTAAATATAAGTCCAAGAGCTATTTATTATCTTTATATTCCATAAAATAATAAAATAAAAGATAAAAGGAGCAAAAACCGAGATTTGTAGCCAATGAGGTTCGAACTTGCGACTTTAAATCGCAATTAGGGTCGCCCACCCACTAAGCTACCAACCTCGGCCTAATTAATATACCATTAGAAATAATTTTATTTTTATCAAATTTGGTACGGTAAACTTGTCAAAACAATTAGCTAAAATACTAATTTGTATTCTAAATTTTTTTTACTTGCTAATTGTTAATTTACGTATAGTGCCTACCTTTGTGATAATGATATTGATGACTATGTTAAATCTTTGATTTATAAAGAATTACTATTAAAGTATGGATATAGATAAAGTGCTTAAAAATATATTGCATGTGACTAAATAATCTCACTTTTGATTCATCGCCCGGGAACATTGCCGGTTGTTATTAAAAATGTCTAATTTCCATACAAGGTACCCTTGGAATGTAAAAGGGTGAGAAGAAATTAAGGCACTTGGTGCTAAAGCTGTTTTTGGCGATGGGGTGATGGGTGGGTAGAAATGGCCTTTTAGATGAAAATGGGAACATGCATTTTATTTGGAAGATGCTCCCTTTTGACCTGGCCAGTCAGGTAGCCGGTCGCGACGGCTAGGTTTTTGGTAGGTGACACCGTCGGTATGCATTGGATGCTAAGCCCGTAAAGTCACTGGTTCCCAAGGCTGGGGGTAGAGGAGGATAGGAGTATGATTATCTTAGGAGGATTTAGATTAAACTCCTTTACAAAATTTTACTGTGACCAGCAACCTCTCTTGTTATGTATGAATGATGTGTTGGAATTATTTAATTATATTTAATTCCTCTCGATTAATATTTTATATATATATATATATATATATATATATATATGTATGTATGAAACCTGTATCGCTACGGGGTTTGATCCCGAGACCTTGAAGATCTAAATCTGAGATCTCTACCACTGCGACACAGACTTCATTGTGGTATACACATCAGTATTTAACTATTTTACATGTAAGTAAAATAGTAGTTACGGTGACGGTTTCATCGAACCGTTGTAAGTATAATTTACATTATTCAGTTGAGATCTATTGAATTAATTGTTGCATAAATAGTATGCCACCTAAATACATTCATTTAATACAGTGTAGTATTATAACCACTGCATATAGGCACCTAGGAGATTCTGATTACTGGGCTTTAGTAGCTCACCCCTTGTGGGAATATTTTTTTCAGGATATTAAGCATAGGAATACAGAAGATGAGCTGGAAAGAGATTAATTTCTCTTAAATATTCCATCAGAAGAGTTATCTATTTTTTTCTTCTTTCCTGCACAGAGCTGGAGGACTTTATTTTTGGTCTGTAATAATTGTTGGATGATTGTAATTATTAAGCATAGACCTAATTTGCTTTTATTTGGTATGTAATGTTAATCGCGTGGTTGGGACACTTAGATGGCTCTGTAATATTTTCCTCTATCTTTATTTTGTGCCCTGTAGTTGAAATCCCATCAAATGGTTCAGTCCAATGACTTATAAATATTGTTTGGGATAATCATAGAATTTGACTATCTTAAATTTTTCTTACGGGTCAACCCCAATTTGGAGGAAAACTCTGGGATGTGACAGCGTGTTATTATCATCTTATTTTTATACCTAACAAATAAATTCCAAGTCACCCCTGGGCATTCGGTTATGAAAAACCGGGGCGTGACATACATGGTGTGCTTTTGTCAAGTTGATGGTTTCAACTTCATTAATGACTGAGATTAGGTTCGAACGGTACTGGATGTTCACCATATTTGATTTTGTATGAGCGTGATTGCAATACCTGTAATTCGTAACATTTGTTTTCTGTTAGAGATAAAATGTGTCTGACAGTACCACATCATGCGGTACTGTCTCACAAAATATGCTTGCTTCGTAAAAATAGTACCGAATGATTATATCATGCAAAAAGCACCATTAAACAAAGAAAAGAATCACACATACAATGAAATGACATACAGTACCGTATGTCTGACAGTACCACATCATGCGGTACTGTCTCACAAAATATGCTTGCTTCGCAAAAACAGTACCGAATGATTATATCATGCAAAAAGCACTATTAAACAAATAAAAGAATCACACATACAATGAAATGACATACAGTACCGCATGTCTGACAGTACCACATCATGCGGTACTATTTTTTTTTATGATGCATGCCCGTTCAAAAACAGTACCGCAGGACTCTATAATGCAAACATCATATTTAAACACAAAAATGACTCACATATCAAAAGAATGAGAGACAGTACCGCATGTATGATAGTACCAAATCATGCGGTACTGTTTTTTTATGGATGCATGCTCGTTCAAAAACAGTACCGCATGACTCTATCATGCAAACATCATATTTAAACACAAAAATGGCTCACATATCAAAAGAATGAGAGACAGTACCGCATGTATGACAGTACCACATCATGTGGTACTGTTTTTTTTAAGGATGCATGCTCGTTCAAAAACAGTACCACATGACTCTATCATGCAAACATCATATTTAAACACAAAAATGGCTTACATATCAAAAGAATGAGAGACAGTACCGGATGTATGAAAGTATCACATGTCTGCGGTACTGTTTTTTTAGGGATGCATGCTCGTTCAAAAACAGTGCCGCATGACTCAATGATGCAAAAAACAGTACCGCATAACTCTATCATGCAAACTTCACATTTAAACACAAAAATAGTTGCAAATATCAAAAGAATGACCAACAGTACCGCATGTATGACAGTACCACATGTCTGTGGTACTGTTTCATATTAGGCTATTGTAAAAATAGCAACGATTATACGTTTTAGGAGAAACTAAATACATAATACAGTACCACAAAACCTGTTATTAGAAAGATAATCGAAAACCCTAAACAGTACCACACAATAAATATTCAAACCCCCGATATGTGTTTTATCGAAAAACTCTAAAGAGCACCTTTAATCGAATATAGTACCTGTTTATTGCGAAGGACTGTAATGTGTGGATTTGCTCGGCGAAAAGTTAGGGATCAATTGAGGCTTTATTTGGAAGAAGTTTTGATTAGTTTTCAGATGATTTGTGAAGAAGTTGGAAAGTCGCGGAACGTTTCTGATAAAACAGGGGGGTTTTCAAATAACAGGTTTTCTGAGTGAAATATGTGCGAGGTCCTTTTTTGTCTTTTCGTTGCAAATATGACTTATTCACAAACAATTTTAAGGGTATGACTTAAATCCTTAAAAGTCTATAAATTGTGACCGGCCTCAAAAAATCCAAAAAACGATTCATTGAAGTTGCCTTTCTCCAGGGCCGGCCCATGTGGGATGGTTACCCCAGCCTTTGCCTCAGCCTAGTTGCCCAGCCCTTGGACCTTAGCCCAAGTTGATTGCCCCTTACTCATTGACTCGGGGGGTTGCCCTAGCCCAGGGGCTTGTTGGGCTTACAAGCCCCTGGGCCAACTCTGCCTTTCTCTTCTGCATGTTCTTCTTCCTTGCTATCAGTTTAAGCAGCGAGTACTCTAGGGGACGTTGGTTTGGTTCCACATTTCATAAAGTTGTATTTTATTTTACATAAATAAAAAAAAATAGTATTAGTTTTCAGTCTAGCTGTTTCGGGCACCCTCCATGTGTGTGTGTGTGTTTTTTTTTTTTTTTTTTTCCAGTCTTTATTAATATAAAAGTTTAATATTTTTTTAGTGACAACAGTTTTTCAATTGGTATTATATATATATATATTGCGGCAAATAGATGTTTGGTATCCTAGGCGAAAAAGTTGCTTTTTTTTTTTTTTAGTCTTTTGTAAAATAAAATATTAGTATTATTTACCTTATTTAACGAGTTTCTTGACGTAAGTTATAAATCTGAACCGTAATCAAAGTGCACTTAAAAGAAATGTTTATTATTTTTTATTTAATTTTTTACTCTTACAAATAAAAATGTGAAATGCTTTGCAAGATAATTAAATATATATTAAAAAAAAAAGCATATGCTCTGCAAAAACTCCATGCTTAATTTGTAAGTAATGGCCATGCATATCACTACGACAGCAAATAGTAAGCCGTAGCGGACAGGGGCTGAAGTGCCGATTTCCTATTTATACAGATGTGACTC
The DNA here is from genome assembly GCA_019916065.1 of Vitellaria paradoxa. NCBI lineage: Eukaryota > Viridiplantae > Streptophyta > Magnoliopsida > Ericales > Sapotaceae > Vitellaria > Vitellaria paradoxa. Next base: position 42,401,499 of record CM034238.1, read on the forward strand.
TCCATTTTTTATGTATTCCAAGCAGCTTTCTTTTAACTCCCACTACTTTTATATTTTTTATTTTCTTAATTTGATTGAATTAATAAGTTTTGATTAAAAAATAAATTTTAGTTAAGTTAAATCAGGACAATAGATCATTTGGAGAAAATTAGGACCATTGATAAGTAGTATTTCAGCTCTTTATAACCTTTGTACATATTAGTCGTGTGAAAATAAAAAAGAACGATTTGAAAATTGAATTAATTTGACCACTTTGATTTCAATTGATTAAGCTCTATACAAAAGTTGATTTGGTTCTACACTAAAAAATAATAATACGATATTAGATGTTTGGAATACTGTGAACCTGCTGAAGGCTCAACCAAAAAAAAAAAAAAAATAAAAAAATAAAAAAAATTAATTGTGAAAGTGATTGATTAACTATAAAAGAGTTAAAGGAATAATAGAGTCAGTCGTTAGCTGTAATGTAAATTAAACTTCTTAATCAGTGTAATTTAGACTAAATCGATCAATTAATCTCAACATATTTTTACTTAATGTCATATGGATATGAGTTATTTAAATTTAAAATTAATGTTCATAATCTAGCCCATTATTAAATGACCTTTTACTTGTATACAATTATTTTTTTCTTTTTTCTTTACGAAGATAAGAACATATATGTTGGAAGAGAAAAAGCTAAGGACATGATGAAGCGAAGAGATGACGGTAAAAAAAAAATAAAATAAAAAATAAACCTTATAAACCTAAGGTCCTTGAGAGAGGTCCTTCATAAGATTTTATCACATGAATGCACCTCCCATCCAGTGATGAGTTAAAACTTTGGCTTTAGTGGGGGATTTAAACCCACATTCAAATATTTAATTAGATACGATTTATCCAGCTAATAGGGATTGGACCTACCAATTAATAATCACAATTTGCACCTCAGAGACTTTGAACTTTTGACCTAGAGAACATGAGCTTTGATCAATTGGGGGTTCGTTTAGTTTATTAAAAAATTGTTAAAAAAATTTAAAAATTTTTTAAAATCTTTAAAAATTATTTACTTTTTTATCTTATTATACAAATAATTTACTTACAAATTATATTATTTTATTTTATTTTTTGTTGTTCCAAATATACCCTAAGTGATGTTAAACATGATAGGAAAATTTTCTTCACTTACAATTTTTGAAAAGTGAATCCTGCAAACAATCGTGATCAGAGCAACTGATTTGTCGATCCTAACCATTGATTTGTGTTGGTTCCATGTGGAACCCACCCAAGTCAACGATCAGTTGTGAACGGAACCCAAGTGGTGAGCCCCACACAAATCAACAACCAACGTCTAGTCGCAATTGAGTGACTCAAGGTAGCAACTCCTTTTGAAATCTAGATAAAAGCTCAATCCATCACCCATATCGTAGTGGAATATTTCAAATCAATTGTATATATTATAGCCATTTGTTACCATCTCTGGATACCAGCTTGAAGCTCGCTCTAGCGAGTAGCGAAAAAATAAAAAATAAAAATTCTTATTTTGAAATTACCGTTATGCATATAACTTATCTGACCCTATTTAAAAAAAAAAAAAAAAATTCTTCTATTAGGGTTCGTACCCAGAAAAAAAAAAAAAAATTATACAACATATAAAGAGCTTGATTGTGGCTTCTCTCATCTCTTAGCCAAAAATTGACTCTTTTCTAAACATAGTGGTGAAATTCAAGGACTTAATGATTAGTCTTTGTTAGGTTCTCCTTGGTAATAAGTAAATTAGTGAACAAAATAATGAAATTTAAGTTTATAATCTCAAAGTTATTGGTAAAATGTTATAGAGTTTAGAATTAGGGTATTTTTTATGTCCAACCCAAGAAACTAGTTAACAGTCCATTCTGCATTCACAAAAAAAAGTACAAAAAAAAAAAAGTACCAAAAGTTAATTTGGTAACTATCCAAAAAAAAAAAATTAATTTGGTGTAAAATAATAATGTGTTTACTCTACTTGAAGAGCGTGAAAAGACTACAATACAAGCATAGGAAGTCGCTTAAACGAGTTGCGAACAATATGCATAGACTTATTTTATGTAGGATTTTGAGTTCTATATGCCAGAAGACAGCAAAAGAACATTTCGTAATATACTTTTTCACTCTTCTACTTGGCTTGGTTCATCGTGGGCGCAACAACTATTCATCATAAGGCAAATAATTTATAAAAATAACTCAAATATTGATTAATAATGTTCAAAATAACTAACTTAACTATAAAATTGAACTTTTATAAAATTGAACTTCAAAATTTACCCTCTAGCCTAAGTAAATTTAGGCACTTTCAAGTCTAATAAATAGTATGCATTTTTTCTTTATATTTGAAATGTAAAATATACTAAATTGTTTATTACAAAAGAAGTTAAATTTTTGTAAATTTAATTAACATTAAGTCATTTTAAAAAAAAATTCAATCATAATTATTGTAAATATTTTTCTTTGGGTTTCTAAATTTAATCTCAAATATGTTTGAAATATGTAGATTTTACAACAATAATGAACCAATAGGAAAGCATGTCCATTTTAGAAATCAATTAACACATTTTACATTACATAATATAACCTAGTAGCTGTACAAATATATATATATATATATATAGCTATGGTCACGCATCAATTAGTTTTATAAAAATAAGTTAAATAAAAAATATTATAATTAATTATATATTGTGCTTTATAAGAAAAATATAGTCAATTTGACCAATTTAAATTTAGAAAAAAATAACTCCAAAGACTAATTTTATTTAAAGATTTGTAAAATTAAAAAAAAAATAGAATGATGAAGGTAGAGAGTGCCATAGATAGTCATAATTTTTTAATGATTTATAAAAATAACTTAAATAAAAAATTATTATTAATCATATGTGCTTTATAAAATAAAACAAATATAGTCAATGTAACCAACTTAAATTTAAAATTAGAATTTAGAAAAATAACTACTGTTGAACCTAATTAATATTTTGATATTTTTGGTATTTTTAAATTTTAAAAATGATAAGAGTTGTTATTATGAGAAAAATAACCTAATTATTATTCAAACATTTTTTATTTGTATTTTTGTATTTGTATTTTATTTTTTATATATATTTTTAATTTAATTATTAATGTATTTAAAATATGTAAATTTTAGAATGAGCATATGGGTTCCTTTTTGGAAATCATAAGTTCATTTTTATCTAATTAATAAGGAAATGGGTCTTTTTTTGGAACCCGTAAGTTTATTCACATCTATTAAAATCATAGGCCACAATTCTAATAGTTTTATATGCAAAAGAAAAAGTAAAATTTTAATATTTTAGTGATGTGAGATAAAGAAATTAAGTGTTTTGTTAATGAAAAAGTAAAAAAAAAAAATGAAAGAATTTCAAAAATAATTTAAGAATTTATAAAAGAAAAAAAAACATAACAGAAATCAAATAGGCATGGAACGTAATGTTGGAGTAAAGAAAGAAAGGGAGAAAAAAATATATATTTTTTTAAGGAAAAGAAAAATCAAGGCTGCCAAGAACCTATATATATGTACATGATACATAAGGACAAACAAATCAAGGGGCTAAGTGCCCCACACTTTGAGGTAAACAAAGACAGCCAAGAAAGTTCTTTCGTTGACTAACTACATTAAACTTTCTTTTTTTATCGGTTAATTTTTGAAAATAAACTCACTTTAACATCTCTATAAATATACATAAAAGTACTTTGAGCCTCCACGTTCCAAAGTCAACTTTTGACCTTGGAGATCGGTAGGGATATAGCCAAGGAATTTACAACCAAAAAGGCCGCCGGTCCCATTGATCTTGGATGATTCCCCGAAAAGGAAAAGTAAGAAAAGAAAAGAAATAGTGTCTCCAACTGACCGCTACAGGTGTAGTTTTCAATTTCTATGCTATTGTCTCTTTTTAGCAACTTGGCAAGTTGCTTGCACCTTTTGTATTATTTGAGCATGTTGGCAGACTGCCAGACTTGACAATTATCATTTAGACATACGTCAATTCATTCTCTTGAGTGCCCATGCCTGTGTGACGTGTGACACTAATATTATAACTCTGCCACTTTCCACAAGTTGTATCCACCTATATATATAAATATATAAGTCACAGAGAATCCAGCTGGATTTTTTAGACCCGTCTTAATTAGGCGATAATTTTATAGAAATGCTTGTCAGTCTAGCGGACAAAGTAAGTCACATGCCCAGCGGAAATGCGATAATAACGCCCCCGTCTGGAGTAAGAAAAATAAAATAAATTGAGATAAGATGTAATTTGAGTTTAATTTTAACATATTTTTTTTTAAAAGTCACAAGTCATAAGAACGATTTTCAAATCTGTTCTCACGGATTCAAAAAAATTCACAAAAAATCATAACAATGGTACTCGTTTAAAAGTTTTTAATAGGAAGAATATGATTGTATAAAAAATTTATATATTCGGTTAATTTATTTTCAGATTTTTTTTAGTGAAATATTAAAATTTTTTAAAATTAGTAATGACAGGAAAATTAAATATAAAGCGATTGTTGGAGATTTATAGAAATTTATCTTGATGCCAAACGGGACCTAAGTTGACCAGTCAGAAATCTTCATTTGTCTAAATATGAATATATTATTGTTGGAAATGTTAAAATCACCCATACTCGATGGATACTTATTTTATCTGTCTCATTCAAATTATAAATGAAGATATTAATAATGGAAATAGGGATAAATATGAAAACTTTAAAGTACTTATTTTTAAACGGAAATGGATATATAACAGTTTTCATTACGTTTCTTATCCATTTAAGCACTTTTTTTTTTTATAAATTTAAATATTTATTATATATATGTAAGATATATTTTTATTTAATATATATATATATATATATATAATATTTATTATATATATAATATATAATTTATAATTGTTATTATTTTAGTTGATGAACGAGGATAGAGATGAAGAATCTACTATCTAGTGAGGATAAATATGATAGAAATTTTTATCTCAAAATAGGATAAGAACATAGAAGTGTATTGTTAAATAAGCATGACAACCGAAAAAATGATATGCGCCCTCATACCTACAATGTTTTTTTTTGGGTAAATAATTGCAATGTAGATATTACTATTACTAATTGTTGTGCTAAAACTTGAATATGGTAATTGTGTCAATCTAACCAATAAGCATTTTTTAGTGGATCGAGCAATGCTTCCAATTCTTTTACCTTTTTGTTTTTTTTACAAATTCAATTCTTTTATTTGAACGATGCGACGCATTTATAAGTCTAATAATTTATAATAATAATTTTGTTTTTAAGCGTTGTTTAATTGCAATAATTAGTACATCGTTTTTATAAGAACTTATCTTAGATTTATAAAATTAAACTCCCTAAATTAGGTTTAGACTCTAATAATCTCTTTACTCACTATCAATCAAATTTGGGTCCGAAATTTCATCATTTATTAAATTTAAGTTAGGGAGGGTGCTTCCCCTTTCACTCCTTAATTTTTAATTTTTACACTTTTCGTGTTAGCACCATCTTCCTCCGCATGTAAGTAGAATTGTGTACGAGAAACATAATACGATTTATTTTACATTGATTTTATATGTACGTTTGCGTACAAAAAAATGTATTAAAATTTATCCTAAATCATTTTTTAGGATGTGAAGAAATGTACAAGAGGACTCGGGGCGTTAGCAACTCAACTTTAAATATTAAGTCGAAAATCATCAGTTATTCAGCGGTCTCTAATCTGATGTTTGGAATATCTAACGGTCTCTGACTTAATGATTATTAACACAAGAAGAAAGTCTCATTTCTTATTATTCTTTCTTTCTTTTTATTTACCTTTTTTTAATTTAATTATTTTACTTTTACTGAAAAACTGGAATAAAAATTGGAATAAAAGAAAAAGAAAATATAAATTCTTACACAATGCATTTTTATGTTACAATTTCGATTGAAAAATGAAATTGTTCAAGAATATATATTAAATACTGATATTATGCATTGAATTTCTAATAATAGATCCATAATTAAAAAAGTGTTTGTGAGATCTAATATTATACAGTAATATCACCCTTTTCTTTTTGTATAATAAGCTAACTCTAATTACCCAAAAAAAAAAAAAAAAAAGCTTATTCTGAAGTTATTTTCTTACTAGTAAGTTGTAAGTACAATATTATTTTTTTCGTACATACCCCCCTGGAAAGTCAATTCAAAATAGATCAACTTCCACGTGTGAAAAACGAGAGCAATTAAACAAGCGGCCTGGAGCTTAACCAGCAAAGGTTTTCTCTGCATTCACAAGCCGCGCGTTCCCACTTCACATCATAACCATCCAACAAATATTTGTAGCTAATCTAAACAATTGGTTTCCTTTCCAGCTTTAGAGTCATGTTTCTCCATCGATATCTCATCTTCTTCAAGCTCACTATACTTCTTGTTCGGCAGTAAAATTTATTGCCAAAACTGCTGACCACGTCAACCGAAAATACAATCGATGACCTGCCAAATAACGACAAAAGAAAAGTTACGGCTGGAGTGGAGGTCTCTGGCCGGAAAACCCTCCGATACTTAAGTCAGTAAGTCACTCAAAGAAGAAAGCTTTTTCAGAGAAGAAATGCGTAGTAACTTAAGTTGGCAATAGTTAGCTTACCATAATTGTTCAGTGGAATGTCTTATTTATAGTAATGTGAACAATAAATAAAACATACCTACGATTTGACATCATCCATGCTTCCGTGTTCCTTTTTTTTCTTCCTTGCTTTAAATGCCTTTCACAGTCCATTTAATGCCTCGTACCTTTCATTTAATGCTTCTGGTGGTTAAACACGGCAATATAGCCAGAATTCCATGGTCAAACTATCTTCCTGTCACATCCGTCAACTACTCATAACGAAATGAGCTGACTTAGTTACTTCCTCAGGGATAAATACCTAATTCAGTCATAACTACGGTGCATTTATGGTTATGAGCCCTCGTTAAGGCTGTGGGTCTCAGGCCCAACATCTACTAGCCGCCAATCGATGGGCCGAACAAATTAGCTATTGAGGTCTTCGCCTATAGCCACGTAGCAACACATTATCCATAGATACTGAGATTCAGGGTATTCTTTGGAATATTAACCCAAAGACACGTATCCGTGTATAACACTCACGTGGAACTCTCGTGCCATCAATCAGCTATTCGGCGGAACGCCACGTGTCACACTGCAACGTGCTCGGCGAATGACTACGTGGCTCACACAAATATGCTCGACACTGGGCCACGTGGCGCCTTGACTATACTTGTTCGGCACTCTGTACGTCATAGTATTATTTTGCCCAACATTTTGCCCCTCACTCTGGTTGGAAAAAGATATTTTTCGAGCAGAGTAGCAGAGCAGAGAAGCCTTATCTTACCAATCTGTTCAATCTTCCCTATGCGATTTGTCGTTTAGTATCCTCCTGACGTGCTTCAAATCTGATTGGACTCTTATCTCTCTTAGTAATAACACGCGTAGTGCCCTTTCAGCTTTTCATCTGCCGCGCCGCTTGCGTAGATCCCCAAATCTGGGGTGTTAAAACGTGAGTGGTCAAAAATTCAAAAATTGGGGCGATAATAAATGCATTTTTTGCCGCTCGCTGCCTTTTCATTGGTGACGCTTCGATTGCCTTTCGCAGATATACACACACATACATATATACTTGGTTCATCTTCTTTGCTTCCTTTCCGTGACTCGAGCTATCCAATCTCCTTTGCTTTTTCTCTGAGCTTTCATCTTCTCGAGCCTTCATCCTTCCTGTAGGTCTTCGTTCCTGGTGAGTCAATCATTTTCATCTAAAATCTTCCATTATGGTTAAACTCGCGAATGAGCTCAATTCTGAGGAAAAAATTAGGGTTTTCAAGGAGAAATACCAAATTCCTCAAAATGTAGACATCAAGCTCGCCCAAGAAGACGAGCGCGCACCAGGGGAATTCCCCATAGTAGCCATTACTGAAGGTGGCCTTAGGTTCCCCCTACACTCTTTTCTTCGCTCTATGATGAGCATCTTAGACCTCAGCCCTAAGAATCTCACCCACAATTTCTATAGGATAGTCAATGGGGTAATCGAGATAAATAAACGATACGGATTCCATATATCCGAGTGGGATCTACTTTACTGTTACTCTATCCAGAAGGTGAAGAAGGATGAGAACAGGTGGTATCTGAAATCCTGACCAGAAAAAGCCTTGGTCCATATGCTGCCTGATACGATTAAGTTAGAAAGTGAGCTGTGCGTCGTCACGGGTCACTGGACACACGATCCAGATGAAGATCGTTATCAAATCGTCCCTCTGGTTTCTTTGGGCCCAGGTTGGTTGATTTCGAATGCTACCAGCTCTTACTCTTCTTCGACTGCCTACTTTTTTGGAAACGCACTAACTATTTGATTTGATTTCTATGCAGCTGACCAAGCGAAGAAGTTCTGGGCCGGCGATATTCATGCTGATAAGGATCATCTTAACCAAGTATTCAAGTTCCTTGGGGGTCCTGATCTTCATCCCTTCGCCAGAGTGGTTCCAATTTTATTCAACTTCACCCCCACTCACCAAACATTCATTGCTCCCCCTCAAGGTTTCGCAACCTCGGAAGCTATCAGGCGTCTCCAGTGGTGGTTCAGGGCTTTTGCTGAGGAAAAAGAGAATTTCTACGCCTTGAAGCACCCAGAGTGGGTTCGTCCACCTCCCTTTGCTATCCCGTTGGTTGCCAAGCAAACTCATGCTCCAGAAGCAATGATTCCTGATCCTGCTGAACAACCAAGGAGGCGGAGACTTGTGCTTTTGGACGAGGAGGAAGAAGAAGAAGAAGAAGAACTTGAACCACCTCCTGCCTTCGAATACTTCTCCAATTCAGACGAAGAAGGAGAAAGGGATATGGCCCCCAAAATCGATTACAAGAAACTTGCCCTGGCAAAGGCCAAGGAGCAAAAGATTGAGGAGGCAAAGAAGAAGAAGGCTGAAGAACAAAAGACTGCTGGGAAGAGGAAATTCGATGAAAGGAAGGCCCCTGCTCCCACAACCGCCGAACAAATACTAAAGGTGAAAATGGAAAAGAGGAAGGAGCAGGAGGCACTTCGGCAAAAACCCTCTGGTCCCCCTGAACAAAAAAAGGCCAAGATGCTACCTATTGGGGCAGCTCAGGTCACCGAGCAGCCAACGCTGTCAAAGAGGACCACTGGAAAAGGGGCAGCACCTTCCAAGGATGCGCCACCCAAGATCACTGAACCAATGCCTTCTCAGCCGATTGGGCCCGTGCCTCTCGCCATTGAATACCCAGCCAACCCAGTTCGAGACTCTCCTCCCTTCATCCCACAAATCCTCATTCTCAGCCTTGAGTTTCCTCAAGACCGACCATTCACCATTCAAGACACAGCTTTCCACTACGCCGAGGAGTATCTCAAAGGTGTCCTCCCTCCTCGAGATGTCCAGGCTATGAGGAAAAATAAACTGGAGGACATCCACAAGACCTTGATGAAGAATGCCATTTCTGTAAGCGTAACGATGTTCCCTTTAATGTTTTCCCTTTATGAATATCCTTTTACCATTACGCTCTTTCTAATTTTCTGTTCTATCTATAGACTTCTCTCTATACAATGGAGCTGATTGCTCGGAGCCAGGCTTTCAATGCCAGAGCTGAGCAGGATAAATAAGATATAAAGGATCTGAAATCAAGTGTAAGGACTTTGGAAAAGGAGAAGAAAAATCTCCAATCCAACAATGATGCGCTGGCAAAAGAGAGGAGCCAGTTTCAAGATGAGAAGAAAGGTCTCGAGCAGCAGCTCAATACTGCCTTTGGCCAAGTAGCGGGAAGCAAGGCTCGCGTAGAGTCCATAGACATAATCTTGCTCAGGAAAGACGAGGAGTTATTGGCGGTCAAGGGCAAACTCTCCAAGGCCGAGGTTGAACTATCTTCTTCTAAGGCTGAGCGAGAGATACTTTCTAAGGAGTTGGAGGTTTCCAGAGCCGAGCACATCAAATCGAGGCAGGAGCTTGATAGCCTCCGAGCAGAGCTCGCACTCAAAACTCGAGCTCTGGAAGAAAAAGAAATCACCCTCCAAGGAGCCGAGGAGAAAGCTAAGGCTGACGTTGAGGCTCAGATAAACGACTGCGTGGAATAGATGAGAGATGCTCATAATGACTTCTTCCTTGAGGGTTGGAAGGCTGCCATGAAGAAAAACAACATTGATCACACCAACCCCATATATACAGAGGTCCCTTACCCTGATCCTCAACGTCCAGCTCCTCAGTTCAGTTTTGAACGTCCCCCTCAAACTCCTTCAATCCAAACTGCCGAAGAGACCATTGATGAAGGCGAGGTTGAGGTAGATAGTTCTCAGAAGGACACTACATCCCAGGCACCCAAAGAGATTAATCTAGTTGTGGAGAGTGATCCTACTAAGGAGGGAGAGAAGTGAGCCCCTTAGTTCCTTTTTGTTTTGCTTTTAATTCCATTCAGTTGTAAAGACATGATGAACAATGTAAAACTTTTCATTTTGAATGAATGGGAATATTTCAGTCTTTTCTAATCTGTTACCTTGCTTTGCTTTTCATGTCTTTGCTTCTTTAGAACTGTTGATGAACTAATTGAAGAATACCTTGACTTAGTCGCTGATGAAGTTATAGGAAGTGCAGCCGAAGAGTATCTTGATGTATTCTCGCACGAAATAGCTACAAATCCTTATAATAAATGTTAATGCTTTGTCTTAAGTTTAGAATTGTCTCCTCAGTTGACAGCAATGTAAAGTACATTGTAACGGTACTCTGAAATACATAATAAAAACTTTTGAATTGTTCTTATACTTGCTTTCACCCATTGGGAGTCTACCTTTCTGTTCATATGTTTCGTGCTTGTGTTGAAGTAAGTACTTTGAATGAATTTGTATCAATAATCAAGCAATCATAAAATTTAACAGAAATGCTTTAAGCATCAAATCTTTTAAGGATAACAAGTTCAAGTAATAAATTACTTTTCATCAAGTAACTTTAAGCTTTGATAAAGAGGTATAACTTTAATAAATCTCACATACCTCAATGAGCTTGGCTGTCCTCCAGCTTTCATATAGCAACGGAGGTGTCTACCTTTTGATAAAATTTCGCTTTTCATATCCATGCCGAGCATCGATGAAGTGAATCTTTGTGTTATGAGGGCTTTTGCTTCCATTGTACCAACGTTAGGTAAACTGAGTGTGGGTCTTTTAGCAATTCTTTTCAATAAACCAGGGGATTGAATCACAGCTTAAAGAGAGTACATGGTCAATGAATAAACCAGGATTGGACCAACATCAGAAGTAATGTGGCTTCTTTCTGTACCAATGGTCAGCAAGCCGAGCATGGTTCCTTTTTGATAATCTTTTTCAAAAAATCGAGAAATTGAATCTCAATTTAAAGAGAGCACCTAGTCAGTCAATAAACTAGGGTTTAACCAACATCAGAAGTGATGTGGCTTCTTTCTGTACCAATGGTCGGCTAGCCGATCATGGTTCCTTTTTGATAATCCTTTTCAGAAAACCGAGGAATTGAATCCCAGTTTAAAGAGAGCACCTGGTCAGTAAATAAACCAGGGTTGAACCTGCACCCAAACGGTTGTGGCACTTTCTGTAATAATGCTCGGCAGCCGACCATAGCTCCTTTATGAACCAACACCCAAGGGGATGTGGCAGCTTTCTATTAATTGTCATCAGCTTTTGAAATTGCTTTATTTGCTTACACAAAAGAATAGCTTTTCAACGAATGTACAAAGTCTTTAACAATAAATGTACAACAGCATTAATGATAGTACAGCTTCAAGTGGGCTATATTCCACAGTCTTTTGATTGGCTTTCCTTCTATGTCGGTTAACTTGTAAGCTCCATTGCCGAGCACCTCCGAGATGAGGAATGGTCTTTCCCAATTGGCTCCAAGCTTTCCTTCGGTCTGATCCTTTCTGCTTCCCATAAGTTTTCTTAACACCAAGTCGCCAATGCTGAATTCTCTATGTCTGACCCCTTTGTTAAATTTCCTTCTTGCCTCTTGTTGGTAGTTGGCTAACCTTAATGTGGCCAGTTCCATCCTTTTATCAATCAGATCTAGACTCACTGTCATGGCTTTGTCATTCTCTCCTTTATCAAAGGCTAGAGTCCTAATGCTCGGCATGCCAACTTCCAGCGGAATGATGGCTTCAACTCCATAAGCCAGAGAGAAGGAAGATTCTCCAGTTGATCTTCTAGGGGTTGTTCGGTATGTCCACAGCATTAACGGTAATTCATCTACCTATTTCCCTTTTGCTACTTCTAGTCTTTTCTTGATATCACTGAGAATGACCTTGTTTGTAGCTTCGGCTTGACCATTGCTCTGGGGGTAAGCTGGTATTGAGTAAATATTTTTGATTCCATATCTAGAACAATACTCCTTAAATGGGGCACCGTCAAATTGTGTCCCATTGTCGAAAATAAGTGTCCTAGGGATGCCATACCTGGTATTGATGTTCTTCCAAACAAATCGAATGGTATCAGCATCTCTAATGTGGGCCAAAGATTCTGCTTCCACCCACTTAGTGAAGTAGTCAGTGCCGACCACTAAAAACTTTCTATTCCCTGATGCAGTGAGCAGTGGTCCCACAATATCGAGCCCCCATTGAGCGAATGGCCAAGGACTGGTCAACGGGCTGAGTTCTTGTGCTGGCTGGTGAGGTATGGGAGCAAACTTCTGACATTTCTTGCATTTTCAAACATAGGCTTGAGCATCATATCCCATCATCGGCCACCAATACCCTTGTGTAATTGCTCGGTGTGCCAATGATTTGCCCCCAGTATGTGCTCCACATACCCCTTCATGTAGCTCGTAGAAGAAATCTTGCACTTTGTTAGGGTGAACACAAAGGAGATAGGGACCCGTGAAGGACTTCTTGTACGGCTTATGATCAGGAAAAAGCCAAAACCTGGTAGCCTTTATTCTCAGCTTCTTCGCTTCTATTTTGTCTTCTGGAAGAGTCCCATCCTTCAGGTAAACAATGATTGGATCCATCCAAGATGGGGCCAAGTCAGTACACATAACTCCTTCATCTTTTATTATGCTCGGCTTCTTGAGAACTTCCAAGAAAACCTGATGGTGAGCCTTATTCGAGAAGAGGCAGCTAGCGTAGCAAGTGCATCAGTATGAGCATTATGATCTCTCCCAATGAGCTCCACGCTAGCTTTATTAAAATCTTCAATTTTCTTCTTTGCCAACTGTAAATACTCTGCCATCTTCTCACTTCTAGCCATATATTCACCCTTCAGCTGATTGGCCACCAACTGGGAGTCAGTCTTTATTACCACATCTTTTGCCATCAATTGCCGGGCAATGTTGAGCCCGGCTAGGAGAGCTTCATACTCTGCCTCATTATTAGTAACCTCAAAATCGAGTTTTATTGCATATTCAATAGTAACCCCTTCCGGCATAGTTAAAACGATGCCTACACCACCGCCTTCCTAGATGAAGATCCATCAAACTCAATTTGCTAAGGTTGTTCGGCATCACCGTGTTCGGCTGGGGCAGACATTATTTCCATTTGCCATACTTCTTACGCCGGGCCTGGAGCTGGGGTGGTAAATTTCGCCACAAAATCGACTAACACTTGAGCCTTTATTGCTGTTCTTGGAATAAATTTTATATCAAATACGCCAATGGAGACTGCCCATTTGGCCATCCTACCAGATACATCAACCCTTTTTAATAAATGGCCAATTGGCTGATCGGTGACCACCTGAATGGTATGGGCATGGAAGTAATGGGCTAATTTCCTGGAAGCCATCACTAATGCCAAGGTCAACTTTTCTATGAGAAAGTATCTGGTCTCTGCCCCTTGCATTGTCTTGCTGACATAATAAATAAGATGCTGCTTCCCTGTTTCCTCCCTTAGTAGGACGGCATTGACTGTATGTTCTGAAACTGCCAGATATAGTTGTAAAATATCCCCCAGCTGCGGTGTTGAGAATATCGGGACAGTTGTCAGGTATTTTTTTAAGTTTCTCCAGTGCTGCGTCTGCCTCAGCATCCCATTGCATCTTATTTGCACCTCTTAACAATCTGAAGAATGATCGGCATTTGTCAGATGATCTACTGATGAACCGATTGAGCGCCGCCACCATCCCTGTGAGCTTCTGGACTTCCTTTTTAGTGCGCAGAGGAGAAACAGATTGGATGGCTCGTATTTGATCAGGATCAGCTTCAATTCCCCTTCTGCTTACCAAGTGGCCCAAAAATTTGCCTGAGCCAACTCCAAATGCACACTTGGTAGCATTTAATTTCAACCCATACCGGTCAAGGGTCGAAAAGACATACTGGAGATGTTGAAGATGAGTGTTCGGCTCCTTACTTTTTACCACCATATCATCAATGTAGACCTCCATCGTCTGTCCGAAGTCTTATTTGAATATTTTCGTGACTAACCGTTGGTAGGTGGCTCCAGCGTTCTTCAATCCAAATGGCATAACCCTGTTACAGTATATATCTCGAGGGGTTATGAAAGAAGTCTTTTCCTCATCAGGGCCGAACATGGGGATCTGGTGATATCCCCCTATATGCATCTAGGAACGACATCCTGGAACATCCAGCCATTGAGTCAACGAGTTGGTCGATCTTTGGCAGGGGAAATGGATCCTTCGGGCAGGCTTTATTCAGGTCCATGTAATCTACGCAAACTCTCCATTTCCCATTCTTCTTCTTGACCACGACTGTGTTGGCCAACCACTCCGGATATGAAACTTCCCAGATGGTTTTAGCCTCTAACAATCGGCCGACTTCCTCTATGACAACCTCTGCATGCTGGAGAGCTGACCTCCTTGCCTTTTGTACCACAGGTTTTATCCCCAATTCACATTTAGCTTATGAGTCATAATTTCGGAGGAAATACTTAGCATTTCATGCGGAGTCCAGGCGAATGTTCCGATGTTCTTCAAGAGCATCTCCGTTAATTCCAATTTCTCCTCGGCGCTCAAATTTGTGCCAATCAAGAAAAATTTGTCATCCTCAACAGGGCCAATTTGATACTTCTCTAAGCCTTCAATGACTTTCTTCTGTGGATCACCGCCAACATCATCGATCTTCGGGGCGTCCTCAGGCAGCTCGGTCAATTGGACTTGCTCGGGAATAGTTTTGGATTTGAGGGCTGCAGTGAAGCACTTTTGAGAAATATTTTGGTCCCCCAGGATAGAGATCACTTCCTCACCATGTGGAAACTTCAGCACCTGATGGTAAGTTGAGGGGACCGCCTTCAAGGCGTGAATCCACGATCTTCCTACTATAGCGTTGCAGGAAGAAGGAGAATCCACAACGGTGAACTCAACCTCTTGCTCCACCGGGCCTACATGGACAAGAATAACAACCCTGCCCAGAGGCCAGACAGGGGCAGAATTGAATCCTATGAGGGGGCATTCTGCTGGCTCCAAATCCTCTTCAGTCAATCCGAGCTTCTTAAACAAGCTCAGGAACATAACCTCTGTCGAACTTCTTGCATCAACCACAATTCTCCTCACTTCGGAGTTAAACATGCCCAAAGTAATTACCAGAGCATCATTGTGCGGCGACCGAACACCAGAGTGCTCATCTTCACGAAAGGTGATTCCTTCCGTGGTAGCTTTTCTCAGGCGTTTGCTCGGCTGACCTGCAACACCCAAGATTTCTCGACTTTATGGATCAGGGGCATGGTTGATGACGCTCTGGGGCCACTGCTCCATATGGATCACATGGATGACTGCAGGTCTAGGAACATCTCTACGTGCCCTGGCTCTTGGTGGGGGTTGCACCTCCTCGGCAGTCTCATCCCCGACGATCTCTTCTCGTTGCCTCCTTGGCTCTTTGTCCTGCGGGGCTGCCTCCCTAGTTCTGCCCTCATCTACGAACTCTTTAAGGTGGCCCTTTCGTACCAATTCCTCCAGATGGTGCCGCAATGATCGGCAGAACCCGGTGCGATACTCCTTGTCTTGATGGTACGCACAATAATACTTGGAATTCTCCTTTTCAAGGAAATCTGGAAGCTTTTCGGGCCATCTGAAATTGGCTTATTCTTGATTTGAGGGAGGATCTTGAAGATTGGCATCTTGAACACCGTATTGATCACCTCGAAGATGGACTTCTCTTCTTCTAGGAATCGGGGGCCTTTTTCCCGGCTTTTATTTCCTCTTTGGCTTTGGGATCTTCATTTTTTCTGTTCGGCTGGCTATGTCTCATCCTCCACCTAGGCATATTTCTCAATCCGGCACATGAGGTCTGACATATTGGCCGCGGGCTTTTTGGTCAAGGAGAGCCACAGCCTATCCTCCTTCCGCAACCCCAACTTGAATGAAGTAACGGTCAGTTGCTCTGAACACTCTCCCTTCATTGTAGAGCTCCAAGTACCGACGGGAATAATCTCTCAATGATTCTTCGGCTTTTCTCTTCATAGTGAGGAGAACGTCAGCGATTTTTGGCTATTTTGTGTTAGCTAAAAATCAGGTGACAAATTCCTCTGCCAGTTGCTGCCAGCTCCGGATACTGCCAGGGGGCAATTTATGGAACCATTGGAGTGTCGTATCCCCCAAACTGGAAGGGAATACTCAGCACATGAGATGATCATTGTTGCTCTATAGTGTCATGGCTTGCGTATAATGGCGATAATGGGCCAGGGGGTCAGTCCTTCCATCATAGAGATTAAGCCTTGGAGTTTGGAACTTCTCCGGGGGCTCTGCGTCAGTAATTTCATCAATAAACGGAGAGGCTGAGATCCTCCCCAAAGCTTTCCTTGCCATCATGCGTGTGCTCTGGCCCTGAGTACCCCATTCCTCTTCATGCCCCCAATCCTCTACCTTTGTTTTTCCCGCTCTCTTGCGTCTCAAAGTTACATCTTCTTGCTCAGAGCTATCCGCATCTTCTGAGTGCGCCTCCGGAATCTTTTTTGATGAACTTTTTTAAGGCGCACTTTGGTGAGCGGGCCAACGTCAAATCTCGCGCCACGTTTTCCAACAGTTTTAACATGGCGCGAGCCCTTCCTGGAAAGAGTGACATCACGTCGCGAGTGAGAGCGCACCTCCTCTTCTTCATAGGTATCTCCTTCATTTTCCTCAGTGGGGTCCTCGTAGAGAGCATCATAACTTTTGTCGGATTTCGAACTGGATTGATCAGAATCGACTGCGTGGCCCACGGCAGACTTTCCCTTTTCCTTACTTAATTCCAGCAGAATCTCCTCCAATTCTGCTTGCTTCTCGCTGGCCTTTGCCATCAGCTCCTCTCTCCGTTTTGGTGCCTCTGGGTCCTCCGTTTTCCTTCTCCTGGCATGCTCCATACCCGGAGTTCGGATAACTAACGCACTTCCATTAGTTTTGGCAGGGGTAGAACCGTCCCCTACCCGTAGAGATAGTGGCGGAGTAGTGTTTCCTCCTGAAGTTATCGTGTGAATAACTGCTAGAAACTTGATAAAGAACTTGAGAAAAATGCTAATGAACAAAAAGACAGGGCTAAACAACGTGCCCCACGGTGGGCGCCAAATGTTCGGCAGTAAAATTTACCGCCGGAACTGCTGACCACGCCAACCAGAAATGCAATCGACTACTTACCGAACAAAGACAAAAGAAAGGTTACGGCCGGAGTGGAGGTCTCTGGCCGGAAAACCCTCCGATGCTTAAGTCAGCAAGTCACTCAAAGAAGAAAGCTTTTTCAAAGAAGAAATGAGTAGCAGCTTAAGTTGGCAATAGTCAGCTTACCATAATTGTTCAGTGGAATGTCCTATTTATAGTAATGTGAACAATAAATAAAATATACCTACGATTTGACATCATCCATGCTTCCGTGTTCCTTTTTTTTCTTCCTTGCTTTAAATGCCTTTCACAGTCCATTTAATGCCTCATACATTTCATTTAATGCTTCTGGTGGTTAAATACGGGAATATAGCCAGAATTCCAAGGTCAAACCGTCTTCATGTCACATCCGTCAACTACTCATAACGAAATGAGCTGACTTAGTTACTTCCTCAGGGATAAATACCTAGTTCAGTTATAACTACGGTGTATTTATGGTAATGAGCCCTCGTTAAGGCTGTGGGTCCCAGGCCCAACATTTACTAGCCGCCAATTGATAGGCCGAACAAATTAGCTATTGAGGTCTTCGGCTATAGCCACGTAACAACACATTATCCATAGATACTGAGATTCAGGGTATCCTTTGGAATATTAACTCAAAGACACGTATCCGTGTATAACACTCATGTGGAACTCTCGTGCCATCAATTAGCTGTTCGGTGGAATGCCACGTGTCACGCTGCAACGTGCTCGGCGAATGACTACGTGGCTCACACAAATATGCTCGGCACTGGGCCACGTGGTGCCTTAACTATACTTGTTCGGCACTCCGTACGTCATAGTATTATTTTGCCCAACACTTCTTTTCCCAATCACCCCCTTCGCAGCCCCGTTGTCCAATTTAACCTTCAACTTCAATAGTTTCAGTCCAAATAATACCAACATAAGGTACGAGAGATCAGCTTATGTCGAAGACAATGTCATTTTCCTCACACAAAGCAGCAAAGCAAATTTTGGGCGAGCCACGTATGCCAAACCATTCCACCTCTGGGACAAGGCCTCGAGAAATCTCTCGAACTTCACCACCCACTTCTCATTCGTCATAAACTCGCAGAATAAATCCTTTCTTCGAGCCATACTGATTCATCTTCTGCAGCTTCTACTTCGTATTCATCTATTTTGTTTCCGCGATAGGTTGATTTATCAATTTTTTTTTGGCGTATATTCAAGTGTATATATATATTTTTTCTTTTTGTTGAACCAAAGAAATTTATTTTTGTTCATTCTGAATATGTAAGTCATGGTGTGTTTAGTTATGATGCAATTCTGATCTGCAATAATACATAGATCTAAATTTTAAAAATAATTTATGAACTAAAAGTGCTTACATCTCACACATTCCGAATTCTGCAATATAAAAACTTCGTGCACTCATAATTTCGGTAATGTGAAATTCTTATCCACAATTTATTTATTTATTATTATTATTATTTCATTCGGAATCTATACCTAGATGCTATAGGTAGTGGCATCTCCGGAATGTCCCCCAACCAATTTTGAGTAATTTGAATTTTTTTTTTCTAGTATACAATCTTGTAGTGCCTGTAAATTATCAAGTCACATCCCAATCAAACTCGAAAAATTAACTTGATTGTGAGAAGTGAGAACCATGCATTTTAGCCCAGAAATTGTCTTTTTATGTTAAGTGGACTTTAATTTAAGCTTTGTTATATTTATATATCATAGCAACCCACGTGAAATATTACAAAATTGTGCACTAGGCTTCATGGTATAGCGTGTTTAATTAGAACGGATTCTTTTTGACTGTCAAAACATAATTAAAATAAGTGATTACTGCATCCAGCCGTCAAAGTAGGAACTTTTGAGAGTAGACCCTCTTCATACATATCAAGACTTTTATCTCAATTGGAACATTGTTATCAAAACTATCAAGGTTTAATACCGCTATTAATTATGCAGAAAACAACTTTCACAGACAAACAAATAAACAAACATGAAGTTCAATACCTATCAAATTCTTGGGAAATTAACTGAACATTTGAGGGTTGTGAGAAGTGGACATGCATTGTTTGTTTGCATGTGAAGTGGGCACACGTGGTACCATACTCACTCCCTTACAATTGTGATTGCAAATTTTAAAGTAAGGTCACCTACAAAGTCGTCAGAGCGGGAGACATAATTTTTCCTAAGTCTATCAATGGGTCGGGTTTAGACAACAGTGGGTCCTTGTCACCCATAACTAGTATCCTATTCGGAGCACCACCTAGGAATATGCCTCTCCACGACAGACGGAAGGCTGCATTCTGAGGTGGTCGCTTACCTAGTATTGTCCAGTGAATTGCTAGACACTGAAACAATATGGACAATAAAGGTTACTAATTGATAAACGTGAATTCCCCTTATCTGGGCTAGCCTGATAGTTGAGCTAGAAGTATGAGGAAGGGAAACTAGTATGGTATTCCATTTTTCTGATATTCTGAGTGGGCATGTGACTATTGAGTGAAAGGTTTAGAGTTCATTCAAAGTTGAAAACCAAAAGATGAACGCAAATTGTGGACTTTTTTGAGGTAAGTTTGATTGTAACTGCTTAAATGCTCTTTGTAGATGAGAATGCCAAGATGCGATATGTAATGAAGAAACTGTGTTTTAAAAAGGAAAAGGAGCCATTACAACGGTTCCTTTTTTATTTGGGTGAAGGTCAATGATTACTGCGAAAAACTTAATGAACTCTTCTTTTCTTTTTTCTGGTACGCCCTCCATTACATTCAGGCTCTTTTTAGTGATTACGTAAATATAATTATATTTTGTTAGTTATATGTTAGGTATTAAAGAGAAGACAAAAAAACAAAAACAAAAACGAAATTAAAAAACACTTTAAATTTTACCAATTTAAATATTCATTTTTGTCGAAAGATGAAAATAGTTACAAATAATTAGTTTTTTTATTGATATTGTTATTATATGACAATTATTTAAAACATAGTTGCTAAAATATTTTTACATTTTCTATTTACTTTAATTATTTTTTACAAGATTTATTATAACAGTAGTTTATTGAGGAAAAATGAACTGATAAAATCGAATTGCCTAAAAAATTATTTTTAATAGTCTAGAATCATATATATTTAAAATAACAGGACTTGCGGATTGATCTGAATTCAAATTCACTAATTGTTAAATCTTGCGGATTTAAATCTGTTGGGTCACATATTGTATTTGTTGTATCTAGTCTAATATTATTAGATTGGATCTAAATCTGATCTGGACCAAATTCAATCTATTGACAATTCTAATTTTTCTTTTTCTTTTGTCTTTTATTGTGATTATTAATTTTATTCTTTTCGTCTTTTAGAGAGGCATAATGATGTATATATACATATATATTGTTGATGTAATGGGTTGTATCCGACTAGGTTGTGCCTAGTACTGTATTGCGAAGCATGTAGTCTTACTTAGCCTAAGACTATTGTATTACATTTTTGTCCTTCATATTTTTGATAATCGCTCCATTCAATATGGCTTTGATTAGAAATGGGTTTAGTTGTGACTGTGGAAGTTCGCATACGTTATAGGCCGCGTCACCAGGCTGTGGGATTTAGGGTGTGGCATCACTATTGATTCGGTTTGTATGAGAGCTGAAATGAGAGGAAATTGCTCTGCAGTGGTGCGCTCGGCTAGTGAAGGCTAAGATGAGAGAAAGAGTGAGAGATAAGAGTAGCAAAAAATGAGAGAGATTACTTGAGGGAAATAAAGGCTCTTCAGTAGGAGATCATTTTATGATGGTCAGCTCGGCCAGAGAAGCTTCAGTGATGGGCCTTAAGAAAGAGACCTCGAAGCGTGTGTGCACGCGCATAGGTGTGTGTCTATGTCTGAGAGAGAGACAGAGAGAGAGAGAGATGTGAAGGGGCCACCCCATACTAAAGGATATATTTGATTTGAAGAATTAGATGATGGAATATAAATAATATTACAAGATAATATATGAAATTAGTTATAATATGTGACTAATTTTTTATGCAGAATTATTTTTTTGTGTTTGATTGATAGGATATAGAGTGAGATAAAAGATATGATTTGACATGAGAGGTGATTGGAAATAGTTTTACACTTTTAAATTTTAACAAAAAATAAATCCGAAATTAGGGTATAAATAATATCACACCTCTTATGGAATGATATATACCCATTAGGGGATTAGCAATCCGAAAGGATTGCTTATCTATTCTATTTTTATCCTCATTAAATACTAAATTTGTGGGTCTGACGAGATTAGGAATCCAATCTCTTTCCTAAATCCTCTAATCTCTTTCCTAAATCCCCCAAACAAACATTTCCTAAAGGATTTCAAAATGGGGGAAGGAGAGGCAAACTTTTGGCCTCTGTATATATATTAATCTTACAATGATCACTTAATAGCCCATCTTTAACGATTAAGGTGATTACTTATTTCTTGTTGTCTCTAAACTAGCAATTCTAGTTTGTAATGAAGTTAATTTTAATAGGAATAGCCAAATAGGAAAGAAACTTTTCGAGATTTTTATTTTTATTATTTTTGGGTTGACATTGAAGAAATTACCAAGAAAAGGAACTTAAAGACACGCCCCTTAGCAAGATACTTTCACATAGACTAACTGTTCGAGAAAGTTTTTGACTTCCTTTCTCCGTAGACCCCCATTCTCCCTTGTTCCTATAGACTCCCTTCTCGCGCAAACTTGCATACAAGAAAACGGTGAAACAAATCAGTCGGAGATGATCCCCGACCAAGGACTCTCCGATACTTACGTCAGTTGCCGATATAGATAGTAATGTCATGCAAATAAAGAAAGAAAAAGAGAGTGATATAGAGAGAGAAGAGGGAGAGAAAAAAGAAGATCCTTCACCTGGATTACGTTCCTGTCATTTATAGAGTGAGAATCTAACAAACTTTGTGTTGATTTTACGTTGATTTGACTACATGGTAGTGATATTAAATGCTTGGTGATGTAAGCCTTGGGACCTATGAAGAATTGACTTTGTTGTATATATTTTATTAATCTTGTTTCCTGACACACTAGAGTGCAAGTAAGTGAAATAATTATATGATATAACTTTCAGATTAAATAGTTCTAATCTAATTAGATTATTCCTTCTTTGGTTAGGGGAGCAACATTGTGGTCGGGGATGCACTATTGTGGTTAGGGATACACTATTATAGTTGGGAAGATATTTTTTAGCCACACACTAACATATGCCCTAATTTTCCACACCTCAAATAATTAAGATGTGTGGTGTCTGACCAACTTCTAAGATCAACATGACGTAATGAAACTTATCTTAATGTCACCATGACGTTTCCAATTAATGTAACTTATCTCATGGGCATTTTTGACTGGCTTGTTTAGCATAAACAAGAGTAGTCTAAGTTTTAAGGGGGGAGAAAAAGTTTATTCTTTTTAATTGGTTATTAGCTAACTATTAAAAAACTTACTTTTTTTTTTTAAATCTTTGAGAAGAAAAGAAAGCTAGCTTTTTAGTAGCTTGCTTTATAATTTTTTGTTAATTTGACATTTTTGTCCTTTAAGATTTAAAAGAAGTTTAAAATATAAGAGGGTAAATGTAGTCATTTAAAAAAAAAAATAAAAAAGTGAGTAGTTCATAGCTCAGCTATTAGCTATTTGTTGCTAAATAGAGCCCAACACAAAGTGGTTTATTTCTAATGCACAATTTTAATATATTCAATGTATTCTGACAGATTGTCACGCTCTTAACTTAATTGTCTTGGACGGACAGTTTGAGAACATGGACCTGATTAAAATTGATCAAATTTAGCCCAAGTTAAGTCAACATCATAAATATTAATTTAAAATATTCACAAATGTCCCTCATTCTCATATAAAAATAATATTAATGAGTATCATTAATAATTAAACAATGATATAAACTAATTCAACATCTTCTCGAGGGCAGCATCCAAAGTCTACACGGTTAAAACATGTAATATAGTCACGTTTATATCTCTCAAAATGCTAATATTATAAGGATAAGAAATAAACCCACACTTTGGGTCATACGATCTATAATATATGCAGTTCAATTTTCAATTAAAATAATAAACACAATTTTTATTATTCATAGTTAAGACCAAACTTAAACTACTCAAGCTTAAACTACCTATGTATCTTGCCTTAGGAATTAGGTCATTGTAGTTCTTAACTTCATTATTCAAGGTTCACAACTCAACCCCTTATCAACAATTCACATATTAAACATCATTATAAATAACAACCCCAGGGCATTAACACACAACAATAATAAATGCAATTTCATGTAATGGGTAATAATAGAATACAATGCCAATATATACTCTTTAATTTCTATCTACCCCCAACCTTATACTGGGATGGGTGAAGCTTAGCAAAGCATGTAGGGTCATCAACTGTATCGTTTATGCTTACGGCGAATGTATATCTCAATATACATATACCGAGTGGAGAATCACGTTACACCCCCATCGGTGTAAGACTTAAGGGAATCATGTTACACCCTCTGACCTTTTTGCTATAGAACCATGTTACACCCCTAGTCAGGCATCTATTTAACTCAAGCAGGAATCAATCACAAGTGGGGAACTATGTTTCACCCCCATCAGTGTAAGACTTAGGGGAACTGTGTTACACTCCCTAGCCTTTTTGCTAAGGAACCATGTTACACCTTTAGTCAGGCATCTGCTTAACTCAAGTCGGAAATAATATAAATAGCATCTCAAGATTAACGTTCCAATTCCAATAATTAAACTCTAATCATATGTATCAACTGGGGATTATCCGGTTATTTTAAATTCTCATTTTGTCATTTTCTCAAAATCATAGATATGTCTATATATATAACCCGTCCTTTGACACATCAATGATATCAATATGACACTCTCGGCTAATCAATGATAACATTATAAAACCGGATGATGCAACCCCAGCCTCATGTATATGATATGCTCAATCATGTAAATAAATATCATTTTAATAAAAACATACATTCTTATTAGGCTTGATAATAATTTGGAATTCGCTTACTATTTAAGAATCCATAGCAATTGAGTTTGGGCTCAAAACATGTATTTAGAAATCAATTTTTAACATTTCAAAAATTTTACCCAAATCTGGTGTTCGAACACCAAAAGCTTCAGTCTAGACACCCTGTCTAGTTGGTCCAGACAACCCCAGTCTTAATACTCTGTCTAGTCGGTCTAGACACTAAAGACCAGTGCCTAATTCCTAGTTTCAGTTTCAATGAAATCTAACTCCAAATCTTCCCCAAATCACCCATCCAAGCCTCAATCTCAACAATAACTCATATATAAACATTTAAATACTTAAATCACATGTTTTTATAACATTTAATTGAAGAATAACTCAAATATATACAAGATCTTCACATTGATATGCATATACACACACACACACAAAAATCTTATGATATTCAACCAAATCAAGCATATATATACATCAAAACCATTCTAACAATGCCTAGAGCACAAATACAAGTCCCATCTGCCTTGAATTCGAAGAGAAAAGAAGAAATAAGAAGATTCTAGTTTTAGCCTCCAAACTTTAGGTCTCAATTTCTCCCATCTCGAGTGAAAACCACGCGAAATGAATACTACCACAATGTTCACAGTGTCGAATACTATCCCGATCCACCAGCCTTCCACTCTGGATCACACTTTCTCTCTCTACCCTCTCTCTTCTCTCTATCTTTTCTCTTTCTCTCTGTTCTCTCGAAGCTGTTGAGCCCTAAAAAGAAAGGAAAAATGGAAAGAAAACGAAAAGAAAAGAAAGGAAAGAAAAGAAAAAAGAAAAGGCTGGGCCCTAGGCCCATTTATCCAACTAAATATTAATTCGGGCTATACCTAGCTAAGGAAAAATAAAATAAATCAACCTAATCTCATAATAAATATTTTATTGGCCCAAAATAATACATGAATAGCCAAAAATAAAAACCGGATGTTACATTCTTCCCTCTTTATAAAAATTTCTTCATCGAAATTTACATAACATACCTTAATCAAAAACAAGGATGGGTATTTCAACCACATCATTGACTCATGCTCCCAAGTGGATTCCTTAACTCTACGGTGTCACCACAATACGTAAACCAAAGGAATGGCCTTTGCCACGTAAAACATGCTCACGCCGATCCCCTATCTGAACTAGCAATTCTCAAATGTAATATCCTTCTCAATATCTAATTCCTCCCAATTAATTACATGAGAAGAATCTAGTATATACTTCCGAAGCATTAAAATGTGTAACACATTATGAACCCGAGCTAACTGTGAAGGAAGCACTAGCCTTTTCGCCACCTCGCTAATTCTTCTAATAACCTCAAAAGGTTTGATATACCTCGATGAAAACTTTTCAAGTTTCCTAACCGAATAATACCTTGTCTCAGTAAAACTTTCAAAAACACAAAATCACTAACCTAAAACTTCAATCATTAATTCCGTTTATCAGTATAACTCTCCTGTCTAATTTGACTCCTAATAAGTTTATATTAGATTGCTTGAATCTTCTTTGATGCCTATCTCACCAAGTTAGGCCTAACCATCTTTCTAGGTTTAGGCCAACACAAAAGAAATCTACAAAATCATCCATACAAAACCTCATATGAACATATACCAGTACTCGCCTGATAACCATTTTCATACCCAAATTCAATTAGTAGTAAATGGTTTTCCCAATTTCCTCCTAGAATTAATGCATAAAATCTAAACATATCCTTTAAAATTTAAATAGTTCGCTTCAATAGCCCGTTTATCTACGAATAAATATTCTACTAAAACATAATTGGGTCCTCAGTACTTCATGCAAGCCCTACCAAAATCGCATTGTGAACATTAAGTCTCGGTCTAACACAATCAATAATAGCGTACCTTGTAACTAAATAATCTCCTGAGTATAGGGTGGACGCCACTCATCCATAGAATCTTTATTTCAACTGGAAGAAAATGAGCCAAATTTTCTCAACCAGTACACAATCACCCAAATAACGTTATGCCTCTTATGAGTCCATGACAAACTGACACAAAATATATAATCACATGGTCACTTTTACTATGCCATTAGTAACAATGGCAACAAATCAACCACCCTCTGTTGCTCAGCTTTCACATGCTGATAAGTTAGGCAACAACACACAAACTTAGTCACATTACGTTTCATGCCACCCCACTATTATAGATATCCTAAATATTAGAACATTTTTGTCCCACTAGGATAATAACAAACCTCTAACAATTGAACGCTCGATTCATCATTTTCCAAAATTTATTAGTCTCAAGTACAAACATATAACCTTTAAATTTCACTTATCCATCCAACGACATAATATAACCTTTAGACATTTAGTCAACAAACTAGTGACACCACCTTTTTTTAACAAAAATTATCTTGCTATTAGACCTTAATAACTTTGATTCATAACATCAGTGTCATTCATAATAACTCAAACTTCAAAAAATTTATTTCACTCTTATCATCATTATTGTCCAATAAATTTTAAAATCATTATTATTCTTTTGAATAGTTTACTAGAAACAAACTATTACACATACCAAACTCTACAGGTTCTTGTGCAATGTATCAACTACTACTTTGGCATTACTAGAATGACACTCGATGTTAAGACTATAAGTCCCTAAGTACTTCATTCACTTTGATTGCATCACAATCAAATCACACAATGTATACAATTACCTTTAAGCCCTAATAAGCTGAGCATATCCTAAACCTTTCACTATTCCATTAATATCGTCAAGGCTTCAACTGCCTCAACCCACACCACCATTTGTTTATTTTGCATCAAAACAAACCAAAGCCTTTTTGTGAAATTTTGCAACGTACAAGGTAACTCACTTATCAGCTAAAAATGACCAACACTGGAGCCTCAACCAACTAGTGCTTTGGCCCATTGAAACGTCCTTACAAATTTTACTCTAAACAATTTAACTTATTTCCAAATTAACTGAGTCAATAGACCCTCCAACTGAAAGGAATCCTGAATAGAACAGTTATAACAATTTGCACAATTCACAAAACCCTGGCTATCAATCACAAAGCTCAATTGTGCTCAACTGACATAACCAAAACTATTGGAAAATCAATCGTAAAACTTCAACTAAAAATTTCCTGATCTCAAACTTTTACCTCTGACAATCAAACTTACTCTTCCTAGCACACAAATAACCAAACAAATTTCTAAACCTTAGCACCTAATGGTCATCCCAATTATTATCGAACTTAACAATGTTGTTTATATAAGACCTCAAATTTTTATCATTCCACCTAACCAAAATTTATGATGTCTTCACGACAAAATACTATAGTAAACAAAACCATAGCCGATAATTCATTCAATTGAAGTCTTTAACTTCCTCAACCTAACGGGGGCCATAGTTTATGGCATAATAGAAATAACAGAGACAACTGGAATAAGATTTAGAAAAACGTCAATCTTCCTCTGAGAAAATAACCCTTATTATTTCTCAAGAAGCGCCTCCATAAATTTATACATTCTTCACAAAAAATATTATTGAGACTCTTTCCCATTCAATATTAAACTTAACATCAAAATAAAAGCTCTTTCAACGCACTTAACATTAAGTAATGGAGATGATAATATAGTTCTAGCCTCAACCCAAGACTAAACTACAGTGTCTTTAAGTAAAATAGTCATCACTAATATGTAGTAACAATGAATCATCACATAGTAAGTGGATAACCTACCCATTCCCACATTTTTATCAATTTCATTTATCACTTAAAACTCTAATATCATTCCACAACTATCCTCATTCAACAATAGAATATATTCTAGATAAATCCATGAGTCACTAACTTAGCCTCTTCAAGCCTCTTAAATTTGAATTCAAAACTTTTATTATTTTTACACTCTCTTCTAATTATCATTCCTGATGTTGAACCATTGAAAATACTAAATTTGCTGGTAAAGATCCCAATCAATCAACCACAATCACAGAATAACAGAAAAGCAAGATAAACAAAACGAGGAAACTTACAAAGGAAAACCTCAAACAAAACTTTCACTAAAATAAATGTTGGTTACAAACTTAAACCCTCGACTCCTCGAAGGCACAACACCAAATCCTCAACAACTTCACGTGCTGAATCCTCAGCTCTTCAAAGATTCAAACTCCTTCGAATCATGCAGATGCAAGAATACTTGGCTAAGTAATTGAGAACGTTCTAACTTTTCTGGCTCACAAGCTTGATGTATATTCTCTCTGTGTGCAATCCTGAAGACGCCCAAAAGATATATATAGAGAAACTGAGGTGGCTAAGGCTTGAAATAGCCTGAAATTGACTGAAAGAAGTACCTCGCGGGAAGGGTGCACCTGCGGTCTTTCCGCAGCTTTCCCGTGACTCAGAGCGGACTTCCCGCACGGCCAAAACTCTAAATTCTGCTCTTGGCTTTATCCCACGGCTACCTGCGACCTTCCAGCAGTCTTCTTGCATTAATGTATTCTGGCTCCGTTTGGGAATATGCAAACACTCTTTTTCTTGAGGCCTTTACACTTCTTCTTGACTAAAGACTCTAGTGCCTTAGCTTACACTAAGTCTAGATATTACAAAACACTTTCTTTGACCATGGATTTGCCAATCTACAATTTTAACCTTAACAACCATCATTAGAAATTTCATAAATCTCACATCTAGGCTCGTTGAGACATTACCAGTTACTTAAATTTACCATTAATCATGATGTTCCACAAAATTTTCATATTGCTCAATGATAGAGTCACGATTTTAGGAACAATCCTGGTCTATATAAAGCCAACCATATACAAGACACCATGCTCATCAACTCTAAACCATGTGATAATGATATGAAATTAGTAAAACACAACATAATCATGTAAGCCTCATTACCTAAGGCCCAAAGTATTCGAAACCTAACCCTCTGATACCATTCTGTCATGCCCCTAACTTAATTATTCGGGATAGACGACATGAGAATATGGAACTCGATTAAAATCAATCAAATCTAGCCCAGGTTAAGTTAACATCATAAATATCAATTTAAAATATTCACAAATGTTACTCATTCTCATATAAAAAAAATATTAACGAATATCACTAATAATTAAATAATGATATAAACCAGTTCAACATTATCTCAAGGGCAACATCGAAAGTCTATAAGTTAAAACATCTAACATAATCAGGTTTATATCTATTAAAATGCTGATATTATAAGGATAAGAAGCAAACCCATACTCTAGGTTGCACAATCTATAATATATGTAGTTCAATTCTCAATTAGAATAATGAACACAATTTTTATTATCCATAGTTAAAACTGGACTTAAGCTTTTTTTTTTTTTTGGTAAGTAACTGGACTTAAGCTACTCAAGCTTAAACTACTTACGTATCCTATCTCGGGAATCAGGTCACTGTAGTTAACTCAACCCTTTATCAACAATTCACATATTAAACATTATTATAATTAACAACCTTAGGATATCAACACATAACAACAATATATGCAATCTCATACAATGGATAATAATGGAATGCAATGCCAGTGCGTACTCTCTAATTTCCATCTACCCTTAATCTTATCCTAGAACTTGTGATGCTTAGCAAAGCATGTGGGATCACCAACCGTACTATTTACGCTTGCAACAAATGTATATCTCAATATATATATACTAAGTGGGGAACCATGTTACACTCCCATCGGTGTAAGAATCAAGGGCACCATATTGCACCCCCTGGCCCTTCTGCTAGAGAACTGTGTTACAATTCCAGTCAGGCATCTACTTAACTCAAGCAGGAATCAATCACAATTGGGAAATTGTATTACACCCCCACCGGTGTAAGATTTAGGGGAATTGTGTTACACCCCCTAGCCCTTCTGTTAGGAAACCATGTTGCACCCCTAGTCAGGCATATGCTTAGGTCAAGCAGGAATTAATCACAGGTAGGAAACCGTGTTAAACCCCCATTGGTGTAAGAATTAGGGGAACCATATTACACCCCCTAGCTCTTCTACAAGGGAACTGTGTTACGTCCCTAGTCAAGCATCTACTTAGTTCAAGTAGGAATCAATATAAATAACATCTTAAAATTAACATCCCAGTTCCAATAATTAAATTCTAGTCATATTTGTCGACTAAGGATCATCTGATAATTTCAAAATCTCATTTTATCATTTTTTCAAAATCATGGATCCCGTCTATATATATAACCCATGCCTCAACATATCAATAATATCAACATGACACTCTCGGCCAATCAATTATCACAATATAAAATCAGATAATGCAACCCTAGCGCCATACACATAATATGCTTAATCATGTAAATAAATATCATTTTAATATAAAAATGCATTTTCATTAGGCTAGAACCATGATTTGGGTTTGATATACTCTTCAAAAATCCATAATAATTGAGTTTGGGCCCAAAACATGTATTTAAAAATCAATTTTTAACATTTTAGAAAAGTTACCCAAATTTGGTGCTCGAACACCAAAAACTATGGTCCGGGCACCCTATCTAGTCAGTTTGGACACCTTGTCCAATCGATTTAGACACCAGAGACTAGTGTCTAGTTCCTGGTTTCAGTTTCAATGAAATCCAACTCTAATTTTTCCTCAAATCACCCATCCAAGCCTCAATCTCAACAATAACTCATATATAAACATTTAAACACTTAAATTACATGTTTTTATAACATTTAATCAAAGAATAACTCAAATATATGCAAGATCTTTACATTTATATGCATATATATATACACACATTCATATATATATAGATATACAAATCTAATGATATTCAACCAAATCAAGCATATATATACATTAAAATCATCCTAACAATGCTTAGAGTACGAATATAAGTCTCATTTACCTCAAATCCGAAGAGAAAATAAGAAATGAGAAGGTTCTAGTTTTAGCCTCCAAACTTTAGGCCTCAATCTCTCCCACCTCGAGAAAAACCACGCAAAATAGATATCACCACAATGTTCACGATGTTGAATACTACCCCGATCTGCCAGCCTTCTACTTTGAATCACACTCTCTTTTTACCCTCTCTCTCCTCTCTCTCTCCTTCTATTCTCTAGAAGTTGTCGAGCCCCAAAACGAAAGGAAAGGGAAAGAAAAAGAAAAAAAAAAGGAAAAAAAGAAAACAAAATGGCTGGGCCCTTGGCCCAGTTATCCAACCAAATATCAATTCGGGCCACACCTAGCACAGAAAAAATAAAATAAATTAATCCAATCTCATGATAAATATTTTATTGACCTAAAATAATGATAAATAAATGTCTAAAAATAAATACTGGGTGTAACACAAATTGACATTTTTTTCCACAGAACAACTTGACAAACTAAGGGAGTGTTTACAGTGACAAAAAGTGAGATAATTTAAAATAATTTGTGGGTTCGTAATTCGTGTAGTGAGATAAAAAATGAATAACTTTTAGAGATTATTAGAGTTTTTAAATATTTTTCATTGCGCCAAACCCACCCTAAAAGTAATTATGCATTTCTTTTGCTGATTAACTATAGTAACCAAAGATTTGTTCCAAAGGTCAAATAAATGTAAAAAAAATTAAATAAATAAGTAAATAAATTGACTTAACCAAGGACTTGTTCCAAAGGTCAAATTGATGTAAAAAGAATAGATGAGCAAGTAAATTGAGTCGGATAGATTAAAAAAAAAGAATTATATGGAACTTATTACTATACGATTCCACCTACCTAGGAAGCAAAAAAAAAAATAATAATAATAATAATATTTGAATTATTGATTAATCAATAAAGATAATTTAGAATTAATAATTTAGTATTTAATGGATATTTTAATGGTTTAAATGAGTTGGGTAGCATCAAAGTCAAATTTTTTGGTGAGCAGAGCCTAAGTTGTTCATAAATGATAAAATTCATTTGTAATGCTACCTGAAAAAGGCATTCATGTCAACGATCCTTCTGTGGGATATGTAGATATAGTTTATTGGTGCATTATTTGTAATATTGTAATATTAAATTAATTTGAAATTGCTGATAAATTTTGAATATATTCAATTGAATGATATGATAGTTCAAATATAAATTATTTATTGTGAGACATGATAGTTAAATAAGTAATTACTAATATGTAAATGATTTGGCTAAAAGTTAAACAAATTATAATGCAATTTTTAAAATGAAAAGTACATTGTAATGTAAATACAAAATGCATATTAAACAAGTATGAGCCCTTAATTAACTTATTGAGCCATGTAATATTAGAATTGTACTTATTTACTAAGTGAACCTAATTTTTATGCTCTAATTCCAATTTATACAGTGGAGGAATGTTTAACAGGATATTGTTTCTAAACAAGACAAATAAGCGTCGTAGAATTTACAAGAGCATGGTCTTGAATTCATAAGAAATAAGCAAGATCACAAAATTTCAAGATGAAAGTCTCAAAATCACAAACTAGTATCCAATTAGAAAACAATACCCCAAGCAAAGAGATAACAATGAATAAAATAAAAAAAAATCAACAATTATCTAAGGAGACATAATGATTTGTTGACAACAGTAAAAACTCCTTTGGACCCAGAAGAGAAAACAACCCCAGATCCTTAAGTGGATCATATTAGAAATCTTCACTATGAAAAGAGAGGTTACAAGGTACAATGAAATGGTTTACAAGTCTTCCCAATCAACTACCCCTTGATCTACTTGTCTAAGACCTATCCTAACCTTGCTTGCTAGACTTCTCGCAATTAACCTCAACCTGTGAAGAAAACAACCTTCAATACATGAAGAAGAAGCTCCCCAATTTGATGCACTCCAATAGATCTGAGCAAAACCAAGGTAGATCTTTGCTAAAGATGGAATATGAGGTCATGGATCGTTGATCCTTCAAGCCACTATCATCTTTTGGAGTTTAACCTCGAAAAGGTATGGGTGAGATTTCGAGGCGTGAGGTCAAAAGATAGGGTTTGGGAAAGATGTTTGCTATGTATATCAATGAAAAGGGCAAAAAGCTCATCTAGGCAAGATTTAAAATTCTGGACGTGCTCGTGGGCAACTCGTGGGCGCGAGATTCCCTTGAGTTGCTGGCGAGGCATGCTTACACACTAGTTAGTGCTCTTGCAAACTCGAGGGCATCTCGCGGGTGTGAGATTCTTCTAAGTTGCTTACGAGACATACTTACATATTATTTTTTCTAGACAAGACAGTAGACTTCCCTTTTCTTCTTGCTTCTTTTCCCAACCTTTGTATATGGTGCACAAACACTTTTTAGCTTATGTTGGTGAACCATTTACTTAACTTGTGACATTTGCTAAAAACTAACTTAGTACAAATTACAATCAAATGTTTGCTCGAATATTGTCAATTCAAAAGCTAACAAATATGACACTTACAATCTCATCATTTGGCAACTATGAGACAAAAACAAGCACCCCAACCCTAAATTACAAATAAAAGAAAATGTCGCAAGACTAACAAACACAAGACTTGATAGAAATTAACTTAACCAAAAGTCTTGATGATCAACCTGAAACACTGAGCAAGCACATCAATGTTCAACACAGAAACTAACTTAACCAAAAGTCTTGATCATCAACCTGAATCACTAAGCAAACACATCAATGTCCAACATATCAATATATCAAAATAAGAATTCAAATATAATCATAATGCTCAGCACTCCCCCTCAATTCTTCAAACATGCATCGCTCCCTTATACTAATTTCTCTATCTTTCTGTGAGAAAATAACAAAGCATAATTAATAAATTGAGCAACGAAATATGATAAGTAGAGCATATAACCAAATAGATCAAGAGAAAGAAGTAAAATTCATGGCATCCATTAAACGAAAAAAAAATTAAGTTTAGTTCAAACCACTAAACAGTTTCAAAAGATGGGGAGGATAATCCTAATGGTTAACAGTTCAGTCATAATAACAAAATAAAACATTAGCAGGGTGGCAGTTTAGACTAAGTAGCATCAGTGACAGCGGAACATCAGTAGAAGCAGCATCAAGGAGAAAAATAGTATCATCAACGGCCTTGACAACACACGTTCTCAATCTTAGCAAAAGTGCTAATCAGATCACCTATGTCAATGTTGAGATTATTGACTTGGGTAGTGAGATATGCAATAAAGGTCTGAGCAGATGAAAAGATATCACCCAAGGTAGTTACAATGAAATCTATCTGATTTTGGGAGTAAGCTGCAACCCTGTTTGCTGAGTCTAGTTCACACGGCAGTGAATGTTGGAGACTATCAACTATCAACTTCATTGACTCCTCCAGATGGTCAGACTGCTTGGTTAGGAAATCCTCTAGCTGGGTCAAGTGATTAGTAAGTGTAGAAATAGCATAGACCACAACAGAGTTAGGTTCAGTGGAGGTAGAACCAGAGGAAACACCACTCGGTCGATCAGGAGTTGCAGGTGGTACTGGATAAGGGCCCATGGAAAAACCAGGAAGCAGAGGAGTGCAATTGGTAAGGTAGGGCTTTTTCTGAGCAATGGTTCTAGCAATAGTTATACAGCTTATAGGCTTCTCTTATCCTATGGCAATTTCATCAACCCTATGGACAATATTGAATTTAGACCTGAGAAAGATAGTGATGAAGACTCCATAAGGAAGCCATAACGGGTAATCCTTTGGTCGTAAGCTGTGCAAATGTTCTAAAACAGTAAGGAAGGTAGGTCAATGGGGATGTCGTTGGTGAGACAATAAAGAAACATCACTTTTTCTTCAGAAATCTCAATCGAGTGATGTGTGGGAGTGATAATGGAGTCAACAATCAGATTAAGGATGTGAAAAGGCATTATGAGGTCATTGTGCTTAAAGGACATACCAAAAAACTGGGCCATGGGCACATCCCTCGTGGGTTTAGCCATATCAATAACCAGAGGAAGACATAACTAGTCCAGATTAAAACAAATGGCATTGGGGGAATGGTTTTTCAGATGGGAGGCAATACTCCTAACGAGAAGTAAATTGAAATATCCCGAACCTTAGTGTCAAAAACTCCAAAACCATAGGATATATTGTGAATATTAGAGTAAAATTCTTAGACTATGCTCACAGAAGCATATACCAAATTAGAAAAATACTCCAACCCAACCCCTTTTTAAAAAAATTTCTTTGATAAAAGCATATTCTCTAGGCAACTAAAAAAAATTAACCTGGCGTTCTAAAAGAATAGGCCAGTGGGAGAAGACAATGTTAAAGAGTTTTTTACTTTCTTTGATGAAGAGATTCGAAGAAGATGGAGCTGATCAAGAACTGACCTGAGGAAAAGCATTTGGTTGGAAGGAGAACCCTACACTGGTAGAGGACATCTTCTTCTTCGCAATCAGAGATTTGGTGGTGCTTTTCGAACATGAGTGACTAGGGCATTTGGCAGGTCTAGTTTTGGCTATGGTAGTTAAACGGAGAGATCACCAAGAAAAGGGTTTTGAACAAGACAACCATGCGAAAAGAAAGTCATTGGGAAGGTGCAGGGTTGTAATGAATGGCAAGTAGATAAGGTTAAGGTTTCGGTATATGTGAAAGAGAGAAAGGTAGCTGAAGGGTTTTCACGGGAAGACAAGCATTAAACCTCTAAGAAGAGCAGAGGGTTTCTGAGGGTGACTCTTGTTTAAACTCTCACCTAAATTTATATCTATCTCCTTCCCAGCACACATCATTAACAATGATGAAGAAAAAAATTTGAAAACTATAAATCCATTAAACATGATGGAACACACTCTCTCTCATCAAACCCAGAGTATTACCTAATTAAATTGTGCCACACACACCCAAAAAAAATCAACTAGTGGCACCATTAATTCTGACAACAAAGTAAGCACACTCCACCATATACACTCACAGATACCTGCATATACATTATGTATATATAAAAAAGCAATTAGCCAACAGTGACATGCCATCAATGTACCTTATTCCTGAAAATAAGCTCCCATTACTTGTATTGATTCTAAAATGCTCTCATTCGCTAAAAATCAGAGTTAATTAGAACATATAAAATGCCAAAGGATTTCACAAACAAGGTAGCCATAAGAGAGAGAGTAGTGGCAACATAAAAAAAAAAAACAATACACTACTACTACGCTGGCAAAGTAGCCTACCACCAATACTTGTATTGCCATAATAAAGAAAAAATAATAACCAAGGTAAATATTTAAGAGCAAGCTAAGAGATAAAGGCATCAAATGACAAAAAACTTAATCTTATACATATATAGACTTTTGAAACGCTATCACAACTTGCCAATGAAAAACGCTCCAAGAACCATATCCAAAAATAGTATTGTCACAATGAATTTATTCTTTCTGAAACAAACAATTAAGGTTATGAAAATTCTTTAGCTTCAAAACTACACAATGTGTTAATCAAGCAACAAAATACCGAATTTTTAAAGCATATAAAAACTTAATATGTATGAACATAATTTATCAATGACATATTGTCCAAATTCTTGAAGATTTCTTTAAGAAATACATAGGGAATTAAGTAGCACTTCTAATGGCATATCAATTTCACATAAATGTCTCACACTAAACTCAAACAATATCTCAAGACATAGTACTAATTGTAGTGCCACACTTAAATTTTCTAGGAAAAGTCTACATGGAAGTCAAACCAATCAATTGCCCAACAAACTATAATAATTTCCCATTTTGAGATTGAAGAAATTGACATTGCAATTTGATTTAAATCATCATTTTCTCTCCAAACAAAGATGAATTTAATAAGTGTTATGTGATAATGGTTTTCATGCATCTTGTTTTAATCTCTTTTTCTCCTATACTTATTTTCATGTAATGTAGAGACTAAGATGGTAACCCTTTCTATCACCAAAATAAAGAGAGAAATACAACTAATTCTATGCTTTCAACATTGGATAATTGGGATAGAAAATTATAGGCAAATTGATTATAGGTTAATCTAAGGTAGTCATCACCTTAAGAATTTAAGAAAGGTACCATCTCAGTTGACTGAATGTTCGATATCAAACGAGTTGAAGAATGAAATAAGTTTGTGACCTTAATAACACATCTTCAAACGCATTCTCTATTCGCTATGAATTTTAAAGAATTCCTTAAGAACCAGACGATACCCAAGGATTCAAAATATAAACACATATCAAATTCAAATATACTCCTACTCATTCAAATATTTCATAGCTTAAACAATACAAAATGATCTTATTAACATAATCAATCTCATAGCCATAATTGTAAGATCATTTATTTAAATTTCATTGAAACAAAATTATTCAAGGAGTATGACTCATAGAGATGAACATAGATATTCAAATCTAGAAGCTTCTAAAGGTTTAGTGAATATGTCAGCAAGTTGTCTATCAATAGGAATATGTTCCAAGGTTAACAAATGTCTATCAACAAAGTCTCTAATGAAGTGATGTCTTATGTCAATGTGCTTTGTGCGCAAGTGTCGAATAGGATTTTTGGAGATATTGATTGTACTCAGATTTATCATAAAACAATGGCGTAATATCTCGATCAATTCCATAGTTTGAAAGCATATGTTTCATCCAAAAAACTTGAGAACAACAGCTCCTGGCTGCAATGTACTTGGCTTCGGCTGTTGAAAGAGATATTGAATTTTGTTTCTTGCTATGCCAAGCTACCAAGATACCCCTGATGTAAAAACATCCTTCGGATGTCCTTTTTTGATCATTAAAGCACCCTGCCCAATCTGCATTTGAATAGCAAGTAATTTCTGAAGAAGAACCATTAGAAAATCAGATGCCATAGTCTAGAGTCCTATTTATATAACGAATGATTCGTTTGATAGCTGTCAAATGAGACTCTTTGGGATATGATTGATACCTAGCACAAATGCCTACATTAAATGCAATATCTGGACAACTAACAGTTAAGTATAATAGGCTACCAATCATACTACAGTATAAAGTTTGATCAACACTTTTTCTGGATTCATCCTTGTTTAATTTCGTAGTTGTGCACATGGGAGTCCTAGCACGTTTACTTCTAGAGAGTCCAAACTTTTGAACCAAATTTCTTGCATACTTGGCCTTGGCCGTTGAAAGAGAAATTGAATTTTTTTTCTTGCTATGCCAATCGACCAAGATACCCCCGATGTAAAAAGATCCTTCAGATGTCCCTTTTCGATTATCACAGTATCCTGCCCAATCTGCATTTGAATAGCAAGTAATTTCTAAAGAAGAACCATTAGAAAATCAAATACCATAGTCTAAAATCCCATTTATATAACGAATAATTCGTTTGATAGCTATCAAATAAGACTCTTTGGGATAGGATTGATACCTAGCGCAAATGCCTACATTAAATGCAATATCTCGACAATTAATAGTTAAGTATAATAGGCTACCAATCATACTACAGTATAAAGTTTGATCAACACTTTTTCTAGATTCATCCTTGTTCAATTTCGTAGTTGTGCCCTGGGAGTCCTAGCACGTTTGCTTGTAGAGAGTCCAAACTTTTGAACCAAATTTCTTGCATACTTGGATTGAGATATGAAAATACTATGTTTCACTTGTTTAATTTGTAAACCCAAGAAAAAATTTAGTTATTCTATCATGCTCATTTCAAATTGACTCTTCATGAGTTTAGCAAATTTTAAGGCATGCTTTTCAGAAGCAGAGCCAAAGACAATGTCATCCACATAAATTTGAGCAATGGTGATATGCTTGGAATCGTTACGAATGAACAAATTCTTGTCTACACTACCCCTTGTGAAGTTAGATTCAACTAAAAAATTGGTAAGTCTCTCATACCAAGCTTTGGGAGCTTATTTTAAACCATACAATGCCTTGTTCAAGCGAAAAACATAATTGGGATACTTTAAATCAATGAATCCTTTGGGTTGCTCAACAAAAATTTCTACTTGTATAAAACCATTTAAAAAGGCACTTTTCACGTCCATTTGAAAAAGTTTGAACCCTAAGTAGCAAGAAATGGGTAACAAAATCTGAATTGATTCTAGTCTAGCAATGGGTGCAAAAGTTTCATCAAAGTCCACTCCTTCAATTTGAGTATACCCTAATCCTACTAGTCTGGCTTTGTTTCTGACAATGATACCAAATTCATCAGTTTTGTTTTTAAAAATTCATTTGATCCCTATAACGTTAACATCACTAAGTCTAGGCACAAGTTCCCAAACCTTGTTTCTAGAAAACTATTCCAAATCCTTATGTATGGCATTTATCTAATGAGAATCAAGAAAAGCCTCTTTAACATTGTTTAGCTCAATGCATGAAGTATAACACAAGTAAGTTACCTCACTACAAACTTGCTTCCTAGTTTTCAGAGGGGTTGTTACCTTACCAATGACTTGTGTTAATGGATGGTTCAGTTTCAACCTAGAGAAAGGATTAAGAGATAAATGCTAATTTTCATCCTTGTTTTTTTCTTCAGCATCTCTTTATAAATCTCTGCTAAGCTTATCTTCAATTTCCTGCACTTTTTTCTGACCCTCTAACATGAATTCTTCTTGCAAACATATTGTGAACTCTTTTTCATCCTCATTTGAATTATGCTTCAAATAGAATTAAGAGGATCATCATCAACAACAACATTTATGGATTCTATGACAATAGAATGTTTCAAATTAAATACTCTATATGCTCTATTGTTTGTGGAATAACCAATAAGTATCCCTTCATCATATCTAGCATCGAATTTACTTAGGGACTCTCTATCACGATAAATATAACACTTGCTTCCACAAATGTGAAAATATTGAACATTTGGTTTCTTATCATTCCAGATTTCTTAGGATCTGGCTTTAGTTCCCCTTCCTACAAAAACCATGTTGCTAAATAACAAGCAATGTTTAAGGCCTCAACCCAAAACTTCAAAGGTATTTTCTTACCATGTAACATGACTCTTGTCATTTCTTGGAGAACTTTATTATTCCTTTTAGCAACCCTATTTTGTTGAGGTGCTTTAGGAGTAGAGAATTCATGCAAAATGCCACAGTCATCATAAAAATTAGAAATTTCAAAATTTTCAAATTCTTTTCTATGATCACTTCTCAATCTAATGATTCTACCAATCTTAACACCTTTTCATTTTGGAGTCTATTATACAGAGATCCAAAAGATTGAAAAGTATTTGATTTTTTCCTCAAACAATTTACCCAAGTATCTCTGGGATAGTCGTCAACCATAGTTAAAATGTATTTTTTGCCACCTAAACTCTCAGTCCTAATAGGACCCATTCAGTCAACATGCACAAGTTCTAAAATAGAAGAAGTAGCTGTTATGTTGGTCTTTTTATGAATAGCCTTTGTTTGCTTCCCTTTCGGACGTAGCTCACAAAACAACTTTCTTGACTTTTGCAAGCTTTGGCAACCCTTTCACAATCTCGGACTTAGATAAACTTGCAAGATCTTTGTAATTAACACATCCAAGTCTTTGATGCCAAAGTTCAGTAGTATCATCCTGTGCAACATTGCAAACCAAACTTCTATCA
The DNA here is from genome assembly GCA_019916065.1 of Vitellaria paradoxa. Taxonomy (NCBI): domain Eukaryota; kingdom Viridiplantae; phylum Streptophyta; class Magnoliopsida; order Ericales; family Sapotaceae; genus Vitellaria; species Vitellaria paradoxa. The sequence goes on from CM034238.1 coordinate 42,442,566, forward strand.
GTAAAAGTCTATAACAATTAACCTCAGTTCTAATTCCCTTCAACGCTACATTGTTATCTTTATCTAGAATTGAGCATTCATCTTTTGCAAACATAACATTATAGTGTGAGTCACAAATTTGCCTAATGCTAATCAAATTTACTTTTAAGCCATCAACATATAGGACATCCTTGAGTCTAGGAAGACTTGGACAATCGATGCATCCAATTCCAAGAATTTTAGACTTACTACCATCACCAAAAGTAATCAAACCTTCATCATCATCTTTCAAAGAGGAAAACATGGACTTGACACCACACATATGCTTAGAGTATCCGCTATCCAAGTACCACATATTTGAACTTTGTGCTCCAAAAGCTATGCAGGCAACAAAATATTTTAGATTATCACATCTAATCCATGCTTTTCTAACTTCATTTTTAGAAGAATTCTTGCCTTTGAAATCAGTCTTCATGATGGTCTTGGTATTGGATTTAGACACTCCACCATTGAAGTTATTTCTATTTAGTTTGAACAGAGCTCTTTTGTCCACATAATCATGAAATTGAAGACCATTGAATCTATTAAATAAAAAATCTCTTCCTTTGAGATCTCTATTAGGATTGACTTTGGATTTGACATAATCCGAAGGTAACCCATATAGTTTATGACAATGTGGTCTTATGTGAACCCTAATTCCACAATGATGGCATATGAGAAAAAATTTTCTAGCATGTTGAAAATTTGAAGTATACAAATTAGATTTAACAAAATTATTACCTCCATAACCTAAAGAGTAGTTGGAAGAACTATTACCCCTAGCATGATTCTTCACCTTACTTATACCAAGGATTACTTTTTGTTGAAAAACTCCGACTCCCTTTTAAATTTTTCTTGGAGCTTCTTCTTTCAACATTTGAAGCACTTGGAATGGAGTGAGAATTTTTGAATTTATCTTTTAACTTCTTTTCTTCATGAGGTTCAACTCCATCTTTGTTGCAGGTACAAATTTGATTGGTCCATTTCTCTTCCAATATATCTTGTAGCTTCTTGGTACCGGCATCCCACTTCTTGAATGAATTAGTTGTCTTGGTAATTTTCTCCTTCAATTCTTCAACTTCTTTCTCTGACGCCACATTCAAGGATGTTAATCTTTCCTCGTTCTTTTCAAGCTCTCAATCATTCTTTCCAACTCAATAACTTTAGACTTATGACTTTCAACTTCATTTGTCAAACGCTCTTTCTCACTTTCAATCCTATTTAGTTTGGAAAGTGCTTTAGCCTTGTGTTTTGTAAGAGTCAAACATCATTGGTATAACTCATTATATTTATCTTGCAACACATCAAACTTCTCTTGAGTGTCTTCCTCTCATTTTAAATCTGAAGTTTCACTCATATAATATTCACCAAGGCTTTTCTGAGAATCACCAATTTTAGAATTTTTCTTTGGGGAGAATTCATTGACTTTCACCATAAAAGCTAAGACATTTGAAGAGTCATCCTGAAATCCTATTGAACCATCCTCAACTTGGTTCCCTTTACTCTTTTAATCAACTTCATTAACCCATAAAGCAGTAAAGACTTTTTTGTTTTTCCTCTTCATCCTGTTTGCACATTTATTAGTGACCATACCCTTTACATTCAAAACATTGCTTATCTCCAAGTTTCTTTTGCTTCTTGTCATTTTTTACCCCTTCTCCAGCTTTTTTCTTCCCTTTGTAGAACTTTGATGAATTGTTAAAAGAAGACTTCTTGGAAAAGCTTTTAAATCTCTTAACAAGGAAGGTAATATCATCAACACTTACTTTAAAGGTGTCAATTTCTCCATTTTCATCTTTACAGACTGAGCTTAAGGTGATTCCTTTGTTTTTCTTGTAGTTCATATTTATTTTATATGTTTGCAGTGACCCAACTAACTCTTCAACCTTCATTTGATCTACACATTTGCTCTCCTTAATAGCTTTTACTTTTGGTTGAAACCTATTAGGTAAGGACCGAAAAATCTTGCAAACAATCTTCAATTGAGGATAAGTTTCTCCAAGATTTATTGAAGAATTCACAATATCATTGAGCTTTATATAAAATTGATCAAAAGTTTCATTCTTAGCCATTTGAATTACCTCAAAAGCCATTGTGAGTCTCTGCAACTTTGCTATTTTCATCGTTGTTGTTCCTTCGTAAGTAACTTGGTGGATATCCCAAACTTCTTTCATTACTTCACAGTTAGAGATTCTTCTGAAATCATCCTGAGATACACTGTAGAAAATAGCATTCAAAGCTTTGCTATTCTGCCTAACAACTTCATTATCTACGGCTGACTAATCCCTCTTTGCTTTAGGTGTGAGATTAGTATGACCTACTGTTGGTGGTCTCCATTCATCAATAACTAAATCCCAAATGCATTCATCAATGGATTTAAGAACGATCTCATCCCTGCTTTCCAGTAGTGATAGTTAAACCCATCAAGAAATGGAGGCCCAATAGTTGACCGTCCTTCTCTCAAACAAAAAGTCTAGACACAAAATAGAGAGCACCCAAGGCTTTGATACCACTTGAAAGTCCCAAAATCACAAACTAGTATCTAATTAGACAACAATGCCCCAATCAAAGTGCCAATGATGAATAAAATGAAAAACAAAATTAATAATCATCCAAGAAGACACAATGATTTGTTACAAGGGTAAAAACTCTTTTGAACTCAAAGGAGAAAACAACCTCAGATCCTTAAGCGGATCAAACTAAAAATGTTCATTTTAAAAAGAGAGGTTACAAGGCACAAAGAAATGGTTTACAAGTTTTCCCAATCAGCTACCCATTGATCTACTTATTTAAGACCCATCCTAACCTTACTTGCTAGACTTCCCGCAATTAACCTCAACTCCTAAAGAAGATAACCTTTAATAGATGAAGAAGAAACTCCCCAATCTAATGCACTCTAATAGATTTAAGCAAAACCAAGGTAGATCTTTGGCAAAGATAGAATATAAGGTCATGGACCATTGATCATTCAAGCCACCATCATCTTTTGGAGTTTAGCCTTGCAAAGGTATGGATGAGAAGTGTAAGGTCAAATGGTAGGGTTTGGGAAAAAGATATTTGCTATTTATATCAAAAGAAAATGGCATAAACATCACATGAGTGAGATTTAAAATTCTGGATGCACTTGAGGGCAACTCGCAGGCACGAGATTCCCTTGAGTTGCTCGTGAGACATGCTTACAAACTGCCTAGTGTTCCTACAATCTTGCGGGCATGAGATTCTTCTAAGTTACTCACGAGGCATACTTGCACACCGTTTTTTCTATACAAGGCAGCAGACTTCCCTTTTTTTCTTTGTTTTTTTTCCCCAACCTTTGCATATGGTACACAAACACACTTTGGCTTGCGTTGGTGAACCATTTACGCTAACTTGTGACATTTTCTAAAAACTAACTTAGTACGAATTACAACCAAATGTTTGCTGAAATATTGCCAATTAAAAGCTAACAAATATGAAACTTACACAAGAAAATGTTAATTTAATTAGTAACTTGAATATGCTGAATTTAAGATTACAAGGGTCCTATTTATAAAAGTAAAGTAAGACTAGTCCTTTACCAAATAGAAATTGACTTTCTAACTCTATAATAAAGTTATTCTTTAAACATATTTAAAGAAAACTAAATTCTAATTCTATAGCGATTATAATACGGTCTTTGGCCCAAAAATGAAGACAAATAATTGAATAGAACTCTTAAATTAATCTTAAGCATGCATAATGTCCAAAACAAAATAGGAAAATTAAAAATTTTAAGTAGGTTTGGACTTAACATCCAAATGATTGAACATGCATGTGAACGGAAGCTGATTATGCTGAAGGCATTCAAATGTGATCAGCTAGACAGTAATATATCCTAGCTCTACAATTATATATTGTCCTACAAGCTTGTTTCTGTTCAAACAAAAATATGGAAAAGACTCAGATCACTTTGGATCCTTTTTCACATTTGAACACTTTAATAAAGACAATAATTATGCCACTGCTCATCCTACATCAACGGTCAACTTGTTTATCAAATGAATGAGTCAAACCGAGCATGAAAGTATGGCAAATATATAATTCCTCATCTTTAAAAATGAATTCATATCGACTTATCATGGCTCACATACCTCTTCGACTTTTTTAGTGGTGAGAAAGATCCAAGTTCTTCCTATCCCAAATTGCTCTAGGCTTTGAAAACGCTTTTTAAACCTTTAGGGCTTAAGGTTTAGGTCCATTTAGTTTTGAAAGAATATTTCTTTTTATTTTTCTCATTATTATTTTGAGATCCAGAATAATAGAAAAAATTAATAGATCGACTTCAATGAGTTTTACTTATTTAAGACTCGAAAATTAGGTATCATAAAATTTCTGTTATCAATATATATAGGATAAAGACAATCTATAAAGCTCGTGGCACTCAAGTTAAATATGACCCTTGATTTCAAAAGGATAGCAAATAGATGCAAAATTAAAGAATGTCATAACTGTGTACCTTATGTGCAAGACCTAAGAAATTCCAATGAATATCAAGTTGCAAGAGTGAGAGGGAGCATGCAATACTTTGGAGCTTGCACATCAACTTTTTGTAAAATTTGATCGAAACACCCATTCAAATTTCTTTAGTTCTTCATTTTCATGACTTTGTGAGAGCAAAATTATGTCTTCTTCTCTAAAAGTCATACTTTAAAACAAATGAAATAGGATTTCTTAAATTTCATTTCAATGAGGAATGTTGCAATTTTTTTTTTCAAATGAGTACTTCATGTTTGAAATCTCAACAAATTAGAATTGCTCGTTTACTATTTCCTGATCATGTAAAGAGCATTCAAGTGCTCACTTAGTGTGGAGGGTTGAAATCTGCTAGTAGATTCACATAATCATGTCCTAATAAGTTGGTTTATCAATGGGGCGGATTTAGATCAAATTCATTAGATCTAGATCTGATCTAGATCCAATTATAATGAATCCGATCCAGATTCAAAAGTAATCAGATTCGATTTGTAAGATCCAGTCCAGATCTATATACTCGGCAGATCCAACCTGTTTTGAAAAATAATTTTTTTAAATTCTCATTTTATAAAAAAATAAAAAATATATATTTTAAATAAAATATTATATATATGTATATATATATGTACAACAACAACAACAAAAAAAATGACAAATCATGATTAGTAAGATTGAGAATTTAATATGACCAAGTCTATTTTGTAAATATTTTTAAAGTCATAAGCCCCGTTTGGAAAACATATTTGTTATATTTGTTGTTTTTTTTTACTTAGAAAATGAAAACTTAAATAAAAAAATTGTAAATAAAGAAAGGTGTTTTCATCTCTCTCTCTTTTTTTTTTTTTTTTGGTGTTTTAAACATTTGTCAATTTTAACATTTTGTTCATTCTTATTGCATCATAATAAGATGAATTATTTCATTCAAATATTTTATTAAACTAAACAATTTTTTAATAAATAAAACAATTTAACTAATTTAATTAATTATTAATTAATTTAATTAATTAAAGTAATATGGAATATATTTTAATAAAGTATTCTTAATAAATAATATAATTAAATTAATCAATAATTGATTTAAATAATTAATTTAACATAGAATATATCTTTTTAAATTATTTTTAATAAATAATATAATTTAATAATTTAATAATTGATTTATCTGATTAATTTAATATAAAAATATATTTTATTAAATTATATTTAATAAATAGTGTAATTATTTTATTTTTATTGAATTAAATTATTTTAAATAAATAATATAATTAAAATAATTAATAAATCATCATTTTATAAAAATATATATATATATATTTTATTCAATATATATAAAACAAAAATATACTCTGTTAATTTGTACATTATTATGAACACTAATGCTTAGAGAATTAACAAATCAACTTTACACTTATAATTTAGTTTTTTGTCAACTATTTACCTTTAATTTCTAATAAAAAAATAAAAAGATATAAATTATAAATTGTAAATAAAGGTACATTGAGAAAACTGAAACATGTAACTAACACATGCTCTGTATATTTATATATTTATAGTTAAAAATAAATTTTTAACAATGTAATAATGTAAATAAAATTTTCTTTTAATTATTTTATTTAAAATTTTTTTAATTTAATTACAATGTAACTATATTAAAAATAAATGACATAAGCAATCTCACTTAATTGATATGCAAATTAAGTAGTATAACCTTTCATTTATATTTCGTATATATGTATATATAGTAGAGTAAAATAATTAAAATGATTTACTTTATTCCACATAATTTTTTTATTTTTAAAATATTTTCTAAATTTTTATTTTTTTAATATTTTATTTTTAAAAATAACAAGTCAGGCGAATCATCTGAATCCGAATCTATTGGTTCTTAAATCCAACAAGGGATGGCAATGGATCAGATTGAAGTCAAGTATTGTCTAAAACATCCCCAAATCCGTCAAGTAAAAAAGGAAAAAAATACCCGGACTAGGCGAATACCTAACAGATATTTTTAACTAGCTATCATCTCCTAATTCATCGGATAATCAGATATCCATTAGGTAATTGGGTAGCCATAACCTTTAAATATGAGGTAATTAAATCAAGAATAAAAATTAAAAAATTCTTAGAATACAATAACTTTATAAATAATTTTACATCTTTTTTTTTTCTAACTAACCTAACCTAACAAACCAAGTAACTATAAAAATTGTCTTTCAATAAAAATATTTAAATATTTTTACTTAGTAAAATTTATTATATTACTTTTATAAAAAAATAAAAAAAATCTCATATTTAATCTCATCTTACACTTTTATTATATATAAGTAAAAAAAGAGAAAACTTGTGTCCATTCATTAGATCAAGAAAATCCTAAGTCTAAAATAAATTATTTAGTATCAGAATTTTAAATTAATTGATATTAATTTAATGAACTCCATTCTTTGAATACAATATATATGTGTGTGTGTGTGTGTGTATAATTTAGTATCCGAATTGACGATATTATTTGTATAAATTAGGGCATCCGATAATTTAAACTGTTAATTAAGTAATTTAGACAAACAATCAAGTAGTACCCATTAGGTACCTAATAAGTGGGTAACTAGCGTGAGTAATTTGGGTGGTAATACCTATCGGTTATTCTATAATCAAGGTAATCAGGACGAGTTCAAGTAATACCCGTCGATTATATTACATTTACTATCCCCATATCCATATCTTACAGTTATCTTTTTATACCCTAATCCACCTAATTACCTGAAAATTTTAAAAATAACCATATTTATCTAATCGTTGTCAGATGAGTACCCGCCTGAGTGGGTTGAAATTGTCATTTCTAAACCTAACGAATCTAAATATGTTGGGTTATGTATTTAATCAGACAAATTTGGTCTAATATTATTGGCAATGGTCTAAGTCGAATTTAAACCAAATCCGACCTATTGACAGACCTACTAATCAACACTACAAACAAACTGAAGGAAAATAATTAGGGTCGTCAACATATAAAATAATTAATTATTTTAGTTGGATACAAAATAATTAAAAATTTAGCTTAAAGACTAAATTATAACAAAATTAAAACCTTCTAATACCATTAGACCATATTCTCATCACTTTTTACTCAGTGTGCAAAAGTGAGGTCAAATGAAGGGAGTGTTTGGTTTACAAACTTGTACCCAAAAAATTTTTCCCAAACTTTTTATTCGGTAGACAAAAGAGTGGTCAAATTAAGAGTGTTTGGTTTACGAATTGTAAAGTCTTGTGGCAAATCCAATCAAAATCTTAGTTAAATTAGGAATGCTATTCAAGTTTCCTAAAGTGATGCAAATTGAAGATTTGAAGAATTCTAAACATTTAAGGAGATAAAATGAATCAAGTTGACCAAGATTTTGAAGAGTTCTAATTGGTGTGAAGGATTACAAAACCCAATGGAATTCGGACGCAGCTTTCTGGAACAAGAATGGAATTCCAGTGTACCTCGCAGGCACGGCGCGGGGAGCGCGCGGGTGCGCCCCAAGCACGCAGGCATACCGCAGGGAGCGCGCGGCTGCGCCAAGCTGTTCCAGAAATTCCAGTGAGGTACGCAGGCAAGAGGATGGGAGAGCGAGGCTGCGCCAGTGTTATTTCCTAAAGCGCAAAAATTCCAGTGCAGGTCGCAGGCTGGAGGATAGGAGCGCGAGGGATCGAGCTATGAATATTTTGTTCGGATTCAATTTCCTATTTTGCCAAACTAGGGCAATTTTGTAATCCTATATATGTGAAACCAACTCTGTAATTGTAAGAGGTGGGAGAACATATTATAGGGACCTAGAGAAAGAGTCTTTGAGTATTGAGAGCTTTCATGTTCTTTCTCTAAATTCGTCTTGTATTTTCTTTTCACTTTCTGTGTGAGGCAGAAAGCCTGCTTGTAGGATTTATCGAGTGATTCGAGCAAGAGTGACGAAAGGATTCGTGCGAGTGATTCGTAGAGAGTCTAAGTAGAGTCTTGTAACCCGTTGATAGTGGGATTGTAAATAGAGGTTTTTCTCCCTGTGATAGGGTTTCCTCGTTATTCTCTTGTGTGATTACTTTCACTGTGTGTGTGATTGTGTGGGTTTGGAATTTTCAATTGGTATCAGAGCAGGTCACTCTAAGTTCTTGAGTGAAGATCTTCATCCAAACCAATGGATCCACCACGTGAAGGAGGCTCAAGCACCAGACCCCCTTGGTTTGACGGTTCAAATTATTCATACTGGAAGGTATGAATGCAAGCTTTCCTTTTAGGAATGAATTACAAAGTCTGGATGTCAATAGTTCAAGGATGGGATGAACCGACTCATGATATTGATGGAAAAATAGAACAAAAGTCAATTCAGACGTGGACTAAAGCTAAGCAAGAGAGTTCGGAGTAGAACTTCAAAGCCTTGAGTGCCATATTTTCTGCAGTTTGCCCTAATGAATTCTGCCGCATCTCCAGTTGTACGAGTGCCCGAAGAGCATGGTTAATTCTGCAAAGTACACACGAAGGGAACGAACAAGTCAAAACCAGCAAGCTTCAAAAACTCACTTCTGAGTTTGAGGGAATAAGGATGAATGAAGATGAAAGGTTTGATGACTTTTACGTCCGACTTAGTCACATTGTCAATTCATGCCACAACCTTGGAGAACCTATTCCAGAATACAAAGTGGTACGTAAAATTTTACGCTCTCTTCCACGAGTGTTTGATTCTAAAGTTACAGCAATAGAAGAAGTCAGAGATGTGAACTCTATGAGAATAGAAGACATTGTGGGATCCTTGCAAACGTTTGAAGCAAATATGGTGAAACCTCGCAAAGCGTCAAAATGTATTGCTCTAAAGACAGTGGAAGAAGAAAGTGATGAAAAGGAGTCGGATAAAGAAATGGCGCTTGTGGCTAAAAGATTCGTAAGATATATGAGGAAGAAGGGTTTATTTAATAAGAACAACAAGAATGAGTCACAATCTCAAGAAAAAGGAAAGAAGATCAAGAAGATTGAATCTGGGGAAGAAAACAAGAAGAACAAGATCAAGTGTTTTGAGTGTCATGGATATGGACACTTTGCTCAAGACTGTGCAAACAAAAAGATGAAAAAGAAACAAGTCAAAGTCATGAATGCTACATTAGATGATGAATCCAGTTCAGATGAATCATCTTCAGCAGTATCCTCAAACGATGAAGGTAACTTTGTTGCTTTTATGGCGTCTCACTCTTCGTCTGCAGGAACTCCATCTGGATCTCAAAGCGACACCGATATATCTAATCATGAAGATGATGACTCTGAGGATGAATTCAATAATGACTTGCAAGTGGCCTATGATGCTCTCATTGTCGAATACAGTAAGGTAAAGAAACAAAGACAAGCCCAACATACCTGCAACAGTAAACTCCGAAGTGAACGAGATTCCTTGAAGACAGAGAATGAAAAACTCACAGGTAAAATATCTATTTTGGAATCTGACAAAATTTCTCAGTCTCATAGTGCAGAAAAGTTCAAAGAAAAACTTGAAGAAAAGAATAAAAAGATTGATGAATTGGAGAAAGCTGTTGAAGAACTTCAGGATGAGGTCAGTAAGCTGAAAGAAAAGATCAAGAGTGATGAGAAGATAATTGAAAGAATGAACTCCAGTTCACAAAAACTTGAAGAAATTTGGAGCCAACAACGAACACATGGAGACAAAGCAGGCTTAGGCTACACTGGAGGGAAAAATACAATTGTTTCATCATTATCAGCGCCTTCAGTAGTAGAAGAGGTTGTTTCAAAACCTGCAGCCAATCCCAAGACCTTCCATAAGTCTATTGCACCACCAAAGAAGAGTTTTGAAAAGAATAAACACTATCAGCATTCTCCTCACATAGTGAAAGGTATGCATTTTGCTAGATCCCAATCCCTTGTACCTGTTTGTCACCATTGTGGAATCAAAGGTCATATACGCCCAAACTGTCACAAACTCTATGGTCTTCCTTTAAACTATGTTAAAAATTTTTCAAAAAACCCTGAGCCTAGAGTCCCTGTGAAGAATAAATTTCAAGTGTTTTCAGAAGATTATTACAAAAACTCACGTTCTTTTCAAAAACAAAACAGTCCAATATTTCGAGGAGGTACAAATTTCAAATTTGTTGAGAGAAAGAATTTTCATAAAAGTCAAAAACGTGAGAAAAAACCTGTTAAGACTACTGATCTTAAAACTAGAGCTATTTGGATTAGAAAGTCAGATTTAAATTGTTTTGTTTCACAAACTGCCCTGAAAGCTTTGAACTCAAACATGTGGTATCTTGACAGTGGATGTTCTAATCACATGAGTGGGAATAAATCCCTATTTTCAAATTTAGAAACTTGTCAGGGTGGTATAGTGACTTTTGGTGATGGTAGCACATCTCAGGTAAAAGGGAAAGGTGAGATCAAGTCCACAATTTTTAAATGTTTGAAAAATGTTTTATATGTGGATGGACTTAAAGCTAACCTTATAAGTATTAGTCAGTTGTGTGATGCTGACCATGTTGTCCAGTTTTCTAAAAATGAATGTAGTATTTTCAACAAAAAGGGACAACAAGTCTTACATGGCATACGCACATCTGATAATTGCTATGGGGTAGCAAATTCAGAAGGCTTTCTTTGCAATTCAGTCACCTTAGATGAAAGTGAGTTATGGCATCAAAGATTAGGACACATTAACTACAAAGATTTACACAAATTGTCCAAATCCAAACTCATAAAAGGCTTACCTAATCTTAAAAAAGCAGAAAAATAGTGTGTGTGGTCCTTGTCAATTGGGAAAGCAATCTAGGAAGGCTCACAGAAAGATAAAATCTATCAACACTACTGAACCTCTTGAGCTAGTCCACATGGATCTAATGGGACCCACACGCACTAAAAGTCTTGGAGGTAGGCAATATATTTTTGTGGCTGTAGATGATTTTACTCGGTTTACATGGGTAAATTTTTTGTGTGAAAAATCAGATACTTTTGATGCGTTTAAGTCCTTGTGTTTCAGGTTACAACAAGAAAAGCAACGTGTGATAGGTTGCATCACTAGAATCAGGACTGACCATGGAAGAGAATTTGAAAATCAGAAGTATGCTGACTTTTGTGATGAAAATGGGATTAAGCACGAGTTTTCAGCTCCAAAGACACCTCAGCAAAATGGAGTAGTGGAGAGAAAAAATAGAGTTCTACAGGAAATGGCGCGGTCTATGCTACATGGGAAACAACTACCTACAAAATTTTGGGCAGAGGCGGTACACACAGCATGTTACATAGCAAATAGGGTGTATCTTCGTCCTAATTCATCTAAAACACCCTATGAGCTATGGAATGGTAAGAAGCCCAATGTTAAGTATTTCAGAGTTTTTGGGAGCAAATGTTTCATCCTCAAGGATAGGGTCAATCTTGGAAAGTTTGACTCCCGAAGCGATGAAGGAATCTTCTTGGGCTACTCTTCTACTAGTCGTGCTTTTCGAGTTTATAATTTAAATACATCTTCTATGATGGAATCTGCCAATGTAATTGTTGATGACAATACTAATGCTACTGTCCTTGAACAGGGTGAAGAAGATAATGAACATATAAAGGAGATTGAAAAAGCTCAAGATCGTATTGAAGAAGAAAACACTGGATTGAGTAAAGAAGATAAAGTTGAACATGACAAAACCACAAAGCAGTTGGAACCATCATCCAGAGTAAAGTTGAATCATCCAGTCAGTCAAGTCATTGGTGATGTAACTGATAAGATGAAAACACGCATGCAATTAAGGAATGAGGTAACTTATGTATGCTATGTTTCTTGTGTTGAACCCAAAAATATTAAAGAAGCCTTGCTTGATGAAAATTGGGTAAATGCCATGCATGAAGAATTAGATCAATTTGTTCGTAATGATGTGTGGACCTTAGTACCTAGACCTACTAACACTAATGTAATTGGGACTAAATGGATATTTAAAAACAAGAGTGATGAGTTTGGAAATATCATTAGAAACAAAGCCAGACTTGTTGCACAAGGCTACACACAAGTAGAGGGAATTGACTTTGATGAGACTTTTGCGCCAGTTGCTAGACTTGAATCCATTAGGTTACTTTTGGCTGTTGCATGTTTGTTGAAATTCAAATTATTTCAAATGGATGTCAAGAGTGTCTTTTTGAATGGTGTTCTACATGAAGAAGCATATGTAGAACAACCCAGAGGGTTTGAGGATCCTAAATTTCCAAATCATGTTTTTAAATTGAAAAAGGCTCTTTATGGTTTGAAACAAGCTCCACGTGCATGGTATGAAAGACTCGCTACATTTTTAATTGAATTTGGATTTACTCGTGGTAGTGTAGACAAGACATTATTCCTTCACATGGATTCTAAGCACATCTTAATTGCACAAATTTATGTGGATGACATTGTGTTTGGTTCTACTTGTGAATCTTATGCTGTTGAGTTTGGTAAGTTAATGTCTACACAGTTTGAGATGAGCATGATGGGTGAGTTGACTTACTTTCTTGGACTCCAAATTAAACAATAGAATAATGGGATTTTCATTTCACAATTCAAGTATGCTAGAGACTTAGTGAAGAGATTTGGCCTCTCAAGTGCAAAACATGCTAGAACTCCCATGAGCACAAGTGCAAAATTGCATAAAGATCCAAGTGGAAAAAGTGTTGATCAGACCATGTATAGAAGTATGATAGGGAGTTTGTTGTATCTTACATCTAGTAGACCTGACATTGCATTTAGTGTGGGTGTGTGCGCTAGATATCAAGCTGATCCTAAGGAATCACACTTACATGCAGTCAAAAGGATAATAAAATATGTCAGTGGTACACTAGAGTTTGGGATATGGTTTACATGTGACACCAATTCTGATCTTGCGGGATACTCTGATGCCGATTGGGCAGGAAGTGTAGATGATCGCAAGAGCACTTCTGGCAGATGTTTCTATGTTGGTAATAATTTAGTCTCTTGGCACAGTAAGAAACAAAACTCCATTTCATTATCTACTGCAGAGGCTGAATACATTGCTGCTGGTAGTTGCTGTACCCAACTTTTATGGATGAAGCAAATGCTTGCTGATTATGGAATAGAGCAAGGCCCTATTACTTTGTTTTGTGATAACATGAGTGCTATTAGTATATCTAAGAACCCTGTCTTGCATTCTCGCACCAAGCATATAGAAATTAGGCATCACTTCATTAGAGAGCTGGTAGAGGAAAACATCATCATATTGGAGCATGTGCAAACTGAAAATCAACTTGCTGATTTTTTCACAAAACCCTTGGATGCCCTTCGCTTCGAGTCTCTAAGAAAATCTGTAGGCATTTGTGCACATCATTGAAATCTAAAAGATAAGCTAGAAGTTTATTAATTAAGTTAAAAATATTTTATGACTTCTATACTGTTACATGTGCATTAAATCTTCCAAGTTTATAGATTTCAATGAGTTCATAATTTTCGCATTCCTTGTAAATTGATACGAAGTGTTTTGGTGAAGTTTGTCATAATCTTGAAGTGCTTCCTATTACACTTGATTGTACATGCATATACCTCTTTCTCTTCTGTTCCACGAATCAAGGGTTATTGTTTGATGTGTTTAAAAAATGTTGAGGAGCCTGATTTGTGCATATCAAAGTTATGCATAAAAAAAAAAAAAAAAAATTGGAAAGGGCTACCGGTGGGACCAGTGAGAAGCCCCTTAATGACTCGTTGTTTGTTAAGGAATAGCTACCTGCCCATAAGCGTGTGAAAGCCGCCAATTGTTTAAAAAAAAAAAAAAAAGGGAAGAGTGGCTCTCAATTCATTTGGTACATCAAATTTAACTTTTTGAGTCTATGATTTGTTTGAGGGGAGCCTATATGTATATTATAGTCAAAAACTCACACGTACACAAGCATTTGTTCAATTTTATGACTTATTTCACCTCACGACACAGAATTGAAAATTTTCTTGGAAAATCAAAATGTGAATCTTTGAATTTATGAAGGGTGCGAGATTGATGTACATGCATTGGCATAGTGGAATTAAAATTTTTTTAATATTTTTAATAAATTTTTCTACTGTCTCTTTTGGTTTTGATTGTTTGTGTCCAAATCTACACTTACAAGATTTTCCCGAGAGCCTCGCAGGAAGGACGCAGGATACGCGCTCCTTCGCCAAATCCTCGCAGGCAATACGCATGATGCACGCACCTTCGCCGCCCATGGCGCAGGCTACCCGCTGGATGCTCGCGGGAGCGATGTGGGGTATATATGGGGCCTGGACAGTTCACGGGTCATTTTCAAGCACGTGTCATTCCTCGCACCTGCGACCATCCAGCTTCCTCTCCAGAGTCTGTGTCTGCATGTGAGCATACTAGGTAATCTTTACGTCTTTCTCCTTTAGGTTCTATCTTTTTCCTAAAAACATGTCCAAAAGAACTTGAACTGGGTCCTCCTCCTCATCTGGAAATCGATTTCTTAATCAAAATGAATTTCACACATTGTTTTCCAAACGCCCTGTTCTCATTGAACGTCAACTAGACTTACATGATTTTCCCATGATTCAACCTTTGTTTGCTCAGTTAGGTTGGGAGTCTGTTACTTCTTTATCTGCATATGTTCCTGTGAAGTTGGTACAAGAATTTTACTCAAATTTTTGTGAGACTGATTTTGAAAATGCCATCTTTAAGACTTCAGTTAATCGTGCGTCCATTACTGTCACTCCTGATTTTATTGCTTCCATTTTGGGCATTGCTCGACCTACTCTTGAGGAACGGTCTTCACTCTTTTATCCTACTCAAGATGGTGTGTCTCCCACCAAAGAAGAACTGACCAATGTCTTCAGTATTATGACTGACTCACCATCCTGGCGTGGTGAAACATATGTTCATGGGCATCTCAAAACCGATCATCGCATGCTTAATCTCTTTGTGTCTGCATCCATAGATCCTACCTCACATTATTCTGATGTCACACTTAGAAGAGGTCGTGTCATGTATGCCATACTGCTGGGTCTTCGTTTTGATCTTGCCTTGTTCATGTTTCGTCTCATGTTCACTGCCCAACAATTGAAACGCACAAAGGATTCTCTTCCGTTTGGTGTTCTTGTCACCAAAATTATACAGTCCCATCACATTGAATTGCCTTCTTCTGGTCTCACACCACAGCCTATACCCATTACCCGCCTTACTGCTAGGAAATCAGTTAGTCAGGCTGTGGATGATACACTTGATGCACCAAACGAGGCTGAATCTAGTCGTAGCACACGTCCATTTACTATGAACTCCATGTCTTTGTCTTTGCTGCGACTTGAGGGAGAGGTTGAAAATATTCGTGCTGATCAGACTGCAATTAATGGGCGATTGGATACTATCGATGCCAACATCAAAGCTTTAACAGATTTGTGCACCAATCAATTTCAGTCCTTACATCGCCAGATTGATAATTGGGGAGCATTTCAGGATGAGCTACCCCAAGACGATGATGATGATGACACTGGCTTTGGTGGTGGTTCTTTTGGAGGAACTGATGGTGCTGGTGGCAGTGGCAGTGGTGGTTTTGTGAGCTTGTCACTTCCATATCAAAAAGGGGGAGTCATTTCAAGGAGTTATTTCAAGTTATGTATGTAATATGTGAACTTGTTTAGGGTATGCCATGATATTTTATGTCTTATGTGCTTTGGTAAGATTTTGGTGCCTTGATGTGTGTGTTCAGTACGTGCAGAATTTGAGCAGAATTTAAAATTTAACTTAAGTTTTGATATGGAATTGCCAAGGGGGAGATTGTAAAGTCTTGTGGCAAATCCAATCAAAATCTTAGTTAAATTAGGAATGCTATTCAAGTTTCTTAAAGTGATGCAAATTGAAGATTTGAAGAATTCTAAACATTTAAGGAGATAAAATGAATCAAGTTGACCAAGATTTTGAAGAATTCTAATTGGTGTGAAGGATTACAAAACCCAATGGAATTCGGACGCAGCTTTCTGGAACAAGAATGGAATTCCAGTGTACCTCGCAGGCACGGCGCGGGGAGCGCGCGGGTGCGCCCCAAGCACGCAGGCATACCGCAGGGAGCGCGCGGCTGCGCCAAGCTGTTCCAGAAATTCCAGTGAGGTACGCAGGCAAGAGGATGGGAGAGCGAGGCTGCGCCAGTGTTATTTCCTAAAGCGCAAAAATTCCAGTGCAGGTCGCAGGCTGGAGGATGGGAGCGCGAGGGATCGAGCTATGAATATTTTGTTCGGATTCAATTTCCTATTTTGCCAAACTAGGGCAACTTTGTAATCCTATATATATGTGAAACCAACTCTGTAATTGTAAGAGGTGGGAGAACATATTATAGGGACCTAGAGAAAGAGTCTTTGAGTATTGAAAGCTTTCATGTTCTTTCTCTAAATTCGTCTTGTATTTTCTTTTCACTTTCTGTGTGAGGCAGAAAGCCTGCTTGTAGGGTTTATCGAGTGATTCGAGCAAGAGTGACGAAAGGATTCGTGCGAGTGATTCGTAGAGAGTCTACGTAGAGTCTTGTAACCCGTTGATAGTGGGATTGTAAATAGAGGTTTTTCTCCCTGTGATAGGGTTTCCTCGTTATTCTCTTGTGTGATTACTTTCACTGTGTGTGTGATTGTGTGGGTTTGGAATTTTCACGAATTTTACCCAAAAATTAATTTTTTTAAATTTTTTCAATTTTCTTTAACTTTTTATTAATTTTAAATAACATTTACAAGTTTCTTTTAAATTTTTGTCAATTTTTATGAATTTTTACTAAACACGCTAACGCATCAACTTATTGTGCAAAATTGACAAAATTTTGCGCACCGAACAGCCCCAAACACCAAACTCTTGTTTAGCCGCCGCAGCCCACAGGAACCACAAGTCAAGTCATGGCCTAAAAGAATAAATAAATAAATAAAATAATAATAATGCATTTTCCCAAGCAAGTTGCTGACCAAGGACCCGTTAAAATGACCAATACATCTGCAATCTATTCAAAACTCACTACCTAAACTTTTCTGCAATTGGTTATTCACAACTTATCTCTGATTATGTCTCTCCCATCAACAAAGCTTCCCCTTCTCCTAATAGTCACCATTTTTATTTTTCCAATCGTTGTCCCCTCTGCAGCTCAATTGTCCTTCAACTTCAGCAGTTTCAGTCTGGACGACGACAGCATAAAATACGAGAGAGCTTACGCAGCAAACAACGCTATCCAACTCACCAAAAACAAAGCCAACATCGGAAGAGCCACGTACGCGAAGCCAATGCAGCTTTGGGACAACGCTACTGGGAAACTCACAGACTTCACCACCCAATTCTCCTTCGTCATGGATTCCCAGAACAGAACCGGTTACGGCGATGGGATCGCCTTCTTCCTCGCGCCCGTGGGCTCCCGGATTCCAGACGGGGCGACGAGAGGGGGCGGCCTTGGCCTTGCAAATGATGATCGGAGACTGAATTCAACAGACAATCCTTTCGTTGCCGTGGAGTTTGATATCTATAAGAACGATTACGATCCCGACAACGACCACGTCGGCATTGACATCGACTCATTGAGATCTGTTAAGAATATCACGTGGCGGAGTAGCGTTCGGGATGGGAAGGAAAACGAGGCTTGGATTCGTTACGATTCTAAATCGAAAAATCTGAGTGTTGTTTTCACCGGTTTTTTGAACAACGTCACCATCTTACAAGGCCTTTCCTACGTAGTTGATCTGAGAGATTACTTGCCGGAGCAGGTGGTTGTTGGCTTCTCAGCTGCGACAGGAAATGCCTCGGCGGTCACACAAACCATTCAGTCCTGGAATTTTAGTTCTACGCTAAAGATCGATCAAAATGCAAGCAGGCCAAGTGCAAGCAATCCAGGCAAAATCAACACAGTGCTGGTGGTTGGATTGGCCGTGGGCGGAAGTGTTTTGGTTGGTGGGTTTGGATTGCTTTTCTACGTCCTGTGGAAGAGAAGGAATATAGGGCGAAATGAAGATGACGACGAATTCGACCTTGATGTAGACGTGGTTGATGAATTCGAGAGGGGTACTGGACCGAAGAAGTTCTCGTACAAAGAGTTGGCTCGTGCGACGAACGATTTCACGCAACAAAAGAAGCTCGGAGAGGGAGGATTTGGCGAGGTTTACAGAGGTTTCTTGAGAGAACTGAATGCCCAAGTTGCTGTGAAAAAAATATCAAGAAGTTCGAAGCAGGGGATAAAAGAGTACGCGTCAGAAGTGAGAATTATTAGTCGGTTGAGGCATAGGAATTTGGTACAACTCATTGGTTGGTGCCATGAGAAAAGGGACTTTCTGCTTGTTTACGAATTCATGCCTAATGGAAGCTTAGATTCCCATCTCTTCAAAGAAAAAAGCTTATTGGAATGGAGTGTGAGATACAAAATTGCTCGAGGTTTGGCCTCGGCTTTATTATATCTACATGAGGAATGGGAGCAGTGCGTGGTTCATAGAGACATAAAATCAAGTAATGTCATGCTGGATTCGAATTTCAATGTTAAACTCGGAGATTTTGGGCTCGCCCGGCTCGTTGACCATGAAAAAGGAACACAAACTACAGTCTTAGCTGGAACAAGAGGGTACATGGCTCTCGAATGCATCATCACAGGTAAGACTAGCAAAGAATCAGACGTGTACAGTTTTGGAGTCGTGGCACTGGAAATAGCATGCGGAAGAAAACCTATCGACAACCAAGCCGAAGAAGGTCAAGTGGGCATGGTGGAGTGGGTTTGGAACCTCTATGGAATGGGAAAGATTCTCGAAGCAGCCGACCCGAAACTGTGTTCGCTTTTCGACAAGAAAGAAATGGAAAACTTGATGGTTGCTGGGCTGTGGTGTGCTCATCCGGACAGCAAGCACCGGCCTTCAATTAGGCAAGTGATTCAAGTTCTTAAGTTTGAAGCTTCGTTGCCCACTCTCCCATCCCATATGCCCGTGGTAACGTACTTGGATCCTTCCAGACAAGTCCAGCCCTTGGTCCAGAGTGACAACGCTGATTCCTCCTATTCTGGACCCTCTTCGTCAAATGCATCAGTCTTGTATCCAAGATAAGCTTTTTGATAGATTTTGTTGTTGGAGATTCTCGTGTGCTGTGGTAAAAATAAAATTATTCCCTTTTATCTGTGCGGTAAATTTTAAATCATAGGAATTTGTTTTCCTTATTCCAAGAAGTAAAGATTGTTTATTTGTTCAATTTTCATTTTATGCCAGCGTCAATAAAGCATCCAGAGCAGCTTCTTTCCTTTGATGTGTCCTTAAAGGGGGTTGGCATTCCTTTCTTACCAATTCAGGTACGGGTGCGAGCCGTTGATAAGGCTGAGTTTGGCGTGTCAAATTTTGTATTGTTAGGTGTTCATTTGGTTACTCAAAAAATTAGAAGTTTTTGAAGAAAGTTAGACAAATTGGGTAAAAATTGGAGAAAGTTTGAATTTTTTTGTGCGAAGAAAGAGAAATTTAAAAAAAATATAGAAAAAGTTGAAAATTTATTGTGTTTTTTGACACATCAAACTGTCATGATGTATCGTTTTTAATAATCAAGCCTGAAAAATCTGAGACTTTAAAAGTTTTATTTCTCATAACAAAATAACACTAATTTATTTCAATTTATATCGGATTTCTTATTTAATAGAGATTCCTGGTCAAATTTGAAAAATGACTCCCATTCTAATTCCTAAAGGATTATAATATTACATTTGGCCCAAAAATAAAAGATTAATAATTAAAAATATTTAAAATAACCCTAAACTAAATTTGAAATAAAAACAGTCTTGAAAACTGGCCAAAATTTTCACAACCCTACGTCGTTCTAATGCTTAGTCTTTAAACTGAATTAATTAATAGTTAGTTCAAATTAATTGAAGCAAATAGCGTCCGACCGCATACTATAGTTATTTTAAACTACCTTTGAACTGAATTAACTAATAATTAACTCAAATAAATTGAAGCAACTAGCGTTGGAAGGCAGAGCATAGTTATTTTAAAGTGGATGGGTGCCACCTAGTTTTGTCAACTCTTTTACTAGCTCGATCCCCACTTTGCGTTCTATGTCAATTCTTTGCTACGTAACTTATTCTTTCTAACAAATGTTGATAAATCATAGGGCAAGTGGACCACTTCGAGTGCAACGTGGCTTCAAATTTTTAATATCATGCAAATGTGTTTATTTTCTGTTATTAAACAACTTGAAAATGCCTCCAATCGTTAATATTATATCTTTCGTTATCTTGAAAGATCGCCCACGGCGAAGAAAAATTCTTAAGTGATAAAAATTTAGAAAAAAAAAAAAAAAATAGACTAATTCAGCAAATTGCATGACTCTCGAACAGCAACAGTCTTTAAATCTTTCTTAGGAAAGCGCAGCCTGCAATTTCTTAATTTATGCCAGAACTAGCTCAAGCAGAACTGATGCTAATGGTTTCAAAGAACTGATGCTAACTCAAGCAGAAATGCCAGGATGAATTTCCTAATCTCTTGGGTGTTTGGTTTATCAAAATGAACTAAAAGTCAACTTTTTACTAATGTTTTTCAATTTTCACTAATCAAATTTTTACACATATCACTTTTATATTAGTTTTTTATACTTTTTTTTAATATTTTTTTGCCATCCAAACACATAAGTTAGTTATTATCACCTGTTAACTCATCCTATTCTGGATATTTATATGGCGTTTGGATAATAAAAAAATTGAAAAAATTTATATAAAAGTAATACATAATGAAATTTAATTATAGAAAATTGAAAAAAAAATTTAAACTTTTTTGTAACTTTTTTTTAGTTTTGGGGCTTTTGACCATCCAAACAGGGCCTGGGAAATCATTACTGCTCCAACTGGTAAGGTGAGATGCTGCCGTTCTCCATGTCACATACCCACCAACCATCAACCTTCCTGTGGGAAAAATAGACACAGTTACCCCTGCAACCTACTTTGCTTCCAGGGACAGACAAACGACAATTAGCCCCACAAACAGCGTTGCGTCCCCGAGGCTTTCCATCTTAATCCATGAGAGGCTTGGAAGATAGGAGCCGAAAAATCTCTTAGCCGCGATGTTAATAGCTTTTCCAGAGATTAGCAAAACCAGCAAGATGTCCCCATTGGATTCAACCAAACACTCCCTGAGATGCTTTGAAGGTACAGAAGGAACAGCTCTGCTTGAACTAACACCTGTAATTCTTGTGCAAGAATTGATTTCCTCTATGACCACAAGTGTCCCCTGCAAACTTAATGCATGGAACTTCCCCTCAAACCGATAGCATTATTGAACTGCATAAATTTTGGGGTCAATGAGGGTACAATCTTGCTTTGTCCATTTGTGTTCACCTGGATTAAGATAGTACTGGTTTGTTGTCCACGTATGGTACTTGCCCTTTGTTTTGATGAAATTTGGTACATGGAACACGGTGTTCGATAAAATGATAATTTTGTCTATTTTGAGAACCAAATCAAAGTGCGGTCCAATCTTTCAATTAGATTACGAATTTATATAAATGCGTTCTACTCCATTAGGAGATTAACGTGGCATATTCATTTGTTCAAAATGAATAAGTGATGAATGAGAAAATTGGTTCTAAAATGACCTCCTTGAATAAGTGTTCTTATACTTTTGTATGAAGAAATTTATTAAAACGACGTAATTTTAATAAGTAGTTTAGTTTATTAAAACGACGTAGTTTTAATAAGTAGTTTTAATGTTCAAAATTACGTCGTCTTGAATAGGGTTTCTTCATTAGGTATGTCTGTTCATGAATGAAAGTAGTTGTTCCATTGGTGTCTCTTCTAACAGGTACTTTATCTCTATAAAATCATCATTTTGCATTAGATTTTTTTTTTCTTCGATTTTTCATTCAAGTGTAATTCTTTTCCGCATTATTGCATTAGAAAGTTTGAAAGTGCAAAAACATTATTTTGGTTTGTTGTGCAAAATAAATTGTTGTGCTACTTGTATTTTTCGTTTGATCATTGTATACTGGGAGACAAACGTCCAAGAAATCCAATAGCACCAGTGTGGAGGGCGAAATTTGTCTGAATGACATAGTATCTAATACTAGCCTTGATCAACAAATTATATTCATTCTATCCAGGTTCCTCTAATTTATTATTCTCTGTTTTTTCTTTAATTGTGATACAAAAAAAAAAGCACAAGTATAATAGGAATTACAATCTTAAGACAAATTTTCTCTATAATTCCTTACTTGTGTATTGTGTCTTGATTTGGATAAAATTTCTTCTGCTGTTTCAGTCCAAAATTATTTTCTGCACTGTTCCAGAATTTCTTTTCTTTCCTGGTAGAAACTTTGTTCTGTACTGTTTATGTGAAAATATTTATACCATTCCCGCAACTCTCCGGTTTTAAATTTCTATTTAAAAAAAATTATTTTATTTTTCATAAGATCTCTCTTCACAGAACCTTGCGGTGTCCTGTTACTGATCCTATGTGGTATGTGTTAAATCAAGTTGTGTTGCTTTAATCCATTCCTTTTAAGTTTTATTGCACTTTCAAATTTTTTAATATATATATCAACATTGACTGGTCATGTGCAGATTGTTCTGGCAACATATATGTTTGTGTGTGCTTTGCATTGTCAAATCAATTTGCATTGTTTAGTCATATCCGGTTAACTTGAATTCAAATGATGCCAATACTTGTAATCAATCTAGTCCCTATATTGGTTTAAATTTGCACTGCTATAACCTGTAATTTTCTGCACTCACGTTATTGTTTATTTCTTGCACGAATAAATTTTATTGTTTCTATTTAAATTTTGGCACAGAATTTTTTGGGTATAGTTTAATTGCTGTACAAAATTGTGTATTTTCATTCGTGCACAATAAAATATCATGTTTTAATTTCTACTGTAGAATTTATTTGTATTGTACGAAACTGTTCCTTGCACAGTTTTATAAATTTACTGTGTATTTTCTGTACAGTCAAAAACTGCACAATATTTCTCTACACAAAAATTCTGCACTATTAAAATTTTCTGCACAGAAAATTCTGTTATTTTTTTTATTCATACAGTATTTTCTGCAATTTTGTTTTCTCTGCAATTTACTGCATTTTTTTCCTCTCTCTTCACCATTTTCTGCACAGTGTAAGTTAAACACTGTTTTATTAATTTTTCTTTAAACTTGTTTGCAGAATTTTCTGCATTACCTTATTGGATAAACTTCAAGTAATAAATATACGAATTTTGCACTACTTTATGTTTAAAGTACACTGGTTTATTTAGTTTGCAAATATTTCTTAAATTTATTGCATTACTTTGTTGGGTTGAACTGCAGTAATAATTTATTGCATTTTTGGATTCTGTCTAGAAATTTGAGATGGCTGCAAATATTTCCACCACATCCTTCTCTACACCTGTGAGTCATGGAGAAAAGCTTGAAAAATTTAATGGAACTGATTTCAAGCGTTGGCAACAAAAAATATTGTTTTATCTCACTACGTTGAACCTTGCAAAGGTTCTTCGTGAAGAAGCTCCTAAGCTTTCCGAGGGAGAAACAAACCTCCACACTATTGCCGCAATCGATGCATGGAAGCATTCAGATTTTTTGTGTAAGAATTACATTCTCAATGGATTGGACTAACATTTTGTATAATGTGTATAGTTCAATTCAATCTGCAAAAGAATTATGAGACTATTTGAATAAAAAATACAAAACAGAAGATGCTGGAATGAAGAAATTCATTGTTGGGAAATTCTTAGACTACAAGATGGTTGATTCCAAAGATGTGATAACCCAAGTTGAAGACCTTCAAGTCATCATACATGATATCCATACTGAAGGGATATCATTAAGTGAATCCTTTCAAGTGACAGCAATCATTGAAAAATTGCCACCACTTTGGAAAGATTTCGAAAGCTATCTTAAACACAAGAGGAAGGAGATGACACTTGAAGATTTGATTGTTCGATTGAGAATTGAAGCAGATAGTCGATCTTCTGAAAGGGAGAATGGACATCATTTCATGGAATTTAGGGCGCATGTGGTGGAAGAAGGCTCAAGATCAAACAAGAAAAGAAAGTTCAATGAACAAGGGGCCAAGAACAAAAATGCTGGACAAGATATGCTGTTGTCACCATCAAGAGAGGCCCGTTTGGATCTTCATCTTTGGGCATTGAACATAGAACCGCGCTCTTGAACAGGGATTTTTATATCCCAAGGTGGGAGCTCGCGATCACCTGCGAGCATGATTTTAAAAAATAATAACTAAAAATCATGGGTGTAATCAGCAGCGAAAATAGGGATGGTTAGTGGGATTAATTGCAACCACAGCACACGTAAAAAAAAAAGTAAATTATGTATGTTTTTTCAACATCGTTCTCGCTAAATCTTTTTTTTTTAACTCCACTATCTCAGTTTATCTCTACAAAAACCCATCTTGTTCTCCTCAAAGAATTCTTATATTATTTTGGTATCGATCATATCTTTTGATTGGTTACATTAAATGGATCATCATTGAACTAAAATACCTGTATTTTCTCATTTCGAGTTGCATTTTTATCTAATATAGATATATGTGTGTGTATTTGGATTATTGATTTTTAATGAGATATTATTGTGTATTGATAAAATTATTGTTGCATATATATATTAATATATATGCATATACATAGATCTAAATGTGAATTTTTTAATATTTTACTTATTTTTCATAATAAAGTCTTTTGTATTTTTTAAGTTTAACTCTGCTTATTACATTTTTTATTTCTGTCACTTAATGTAACAGGGTGTAACCAAAAAAAAAAAATAGAAATTTAAAGGAAAAGGAGAGTTACGAAAATATTATGTAATGAAATAACGTAATGGTAACAGTCAATTTTTAAAACTATACCTGCCAGAGGATCCCAAAGATAATACCATAATGGTTCGACATCTCTAGTAGTGACTAGAAAACCATGGGAGCAACACTTGCAATG
The DNA here is from genome assembly GCA_019916065.1 of Vitellaria paradoxa. Classification (NCBI taxonomy): domain Eukaryota; kingdom Viridiplantae; phylum Streptophyta; class Magnoliopsida; order Ericales; family Sapotaceae; genus Vitellaria; species Vitellaria paradoxa. Next base: position 42,467,949 of record CM034238.1, read on the forward strand.
ATGGGGCGGCTCTGAGCGGATCCACCGGTCGTAGTGACCTCCACCAAACGAAATGTTGAACATATCTGGATCGCTCTTTCCCTTGCATTGGTCATCTGCACTGATATCTCTAGCAGTGGAGGGTTGTGGTAGTGTTGATTTTCCAATTTGTTTGCTTGCCTTGGTACTGAGGCATTAATCCACGACTTGGTGGGACCCCCATGGCTAATTTTCTGCAGTAGAGTTGACTGCTCCGCGACCAAATTGAGTAATTGTTGGGGAAGATCTGGCCATGGCTTTGTACTATTGGATTCTTTGTTTTGTGACAACTTCTTTCCTGTCTTCGCCCCATTTTGAAAGTGTTATGATCTGTGTGTTGTTGAGGCAGAAAGAGAGATGGGTCTTGGATACCTGTTTTGAGGACCAATAATATAGAGATAGAATCCATAACATCCAAGTTTTATAGCGAGGAATGGTTGTCGTATACTGTTGACTTTGGAAATGATGCTTTCCTTGGGCTTCACGGTTTAAGCTGTATATATATATATATATATATATATATGAGAAATATCATGTATATACAAGAGGCATAAATCGGGCTTACCAAAATGGGATCATCTGGACTGTAAGAACCATCCGGACAAATCAATTTTTAACATACTTGTCTGTACAACAGAAAACCAAACCAACCTTGTGCAAAATATACTTGCCAAAAGAAATGTATTTCAGAATATATACTATATCAAATGATAACAGAGGTAGCTCAAATTACACCATTTATGCGGCCCTCCGGGGCCACTTAAAAATAAATAAATAAATATAAAAAGGTGAAATTTTGTACCAAAAAATGACACATGTGACTTTGATAGTTAGTTGGGTATTTGTAAAAATTTGTAAAAATTGAAAAAAGTTGAAAAATTTTGTAAAAGTGGAGGAAAGTTAAATAAAAATTAATAAAACTGAGAAAATTTGTAAAAGTTGAAGAAAATTTGAGAAAATTAAAGAAAGTAGGAAATGTGTTGGTAGAAAAAGTTGAAAAAAAATGACAGAAAAATCTTTTAGAAAAAAAGATTAAAAAAATTAACAAGCATATTAAAAATTAATTACTTATAAAAATTAACTATTTTTATTTTTATTTTTATTTATTTCTATTTGTTTTATTACACACTTAAAATTATTAAAAATTACTTAAGTATATTAAAAATAATAAACACAAACTTTTGGTACAAAAATTGTTAATAATCCTATGTGACAGGTTGTCAATACATCCATTTTTTTGATAAGTTGGCGAGAAATATAATCATTATTTTACTTTAACCCAATTTAAAAGTTTTAAAACTTTTTACTAAATACATAAAAAATTATCAAACGTTACTAAAAATTTATATTTATTTTACCAAACACCACAAAATTATTAAAAGTTACTTACTCATATTATAAATATTTTTTATTTTATTTTATTTTCTAACCTAATCAAATAAAAAATTAATTATTTTTATTTATAATTTTTTTCAGAGAATTACTATTTGTACTCCACTTTTAGTTTCTTGCACTCTATTTTCTCTCACAATAAATAATACTTATTTGGAGTACAAAAAATTAAAAGTAGAGTATAAATAGGTTCATCTTTTTTTTCACTAGCAGTGAATTTTGTCGTCTAACAAAACCTACCATTTTTCTAGATAAAACGGCGCCGTTCCAATAACTGCAGCGCTGCGGTTATTGGGCTACCTCCCCCCTTTCCCAAAGCTCCAGTTGTTGGGCTACTGCTTCCCCCCCCCCCCCCCGCCCCCCCAAAAAAAGGCAGAAGTCAAAAAGACAACCATTTACCTGACATTTTCTTTGCCAAAGGACAATTACTTACCTGACATTTTCTTTCTCCAGGGGTCCTCCACTTCAGCTTAATTTCGATCAAAACTAGATATGTATATACTTACCAAAAAAAAAAAACCTAGATATATATGACCATAAATATACAATTGAATGGTTCAGTCTCTTTTCATGAATATATGATCACAAAAAATCAAATAATAAAAAAGGAAAATTCTACCACATTTTCTTCGATGCTATACATATATACTAATAATAATTTGTATTTACGGTATTTTAAACAAAATTAGTATTGAATTTTTAGTTAAAATTTTAGACAAAAGTTTTAAATATAGTTATGAAAAATCAAAATTTCTTTAATGTTGTGTTTAGAACATGGACTTATAGAAGAAAAAGAAAATTAAAAAAATAAATTTTATAATTTATGTAATTTTTGAACATTTAATTAATTAAAAATTAAATTTTGTTAACAAGTATCTATTCATTTTTCTCTTATTTTTTAACTTAATAAAAAATAAAATAAATTTCATTTTTTTATTTTATTTTATTTTGGGTTCTTATTATTTTTTTAATTTTTTATTTCCTTCTACAAATTCATATCCCAAACATAGTCTAAAGGAGTTAATAGTGGAGGAAAAAATTATGCCCCAATTCAACAGGTTAGTCATCAAGTTTTGCCGCCGGGAGTTAGTCACAAAGCTTCCAGCCAGGCTTATCAAATGTCCAGCGGTAAATGAGACTTAACTCTTTTTAACCTAACTCTTTTTAACCTCTGCATTTTTTTTTATTCCTAATGAAATTTATGAAATTTAATTTTAAAATAATTTTAATCCTTATTGAAATTTAATTCATAATTAAATTTAATTCTAATTTAATTTAGAATTAATTTTCCAAGCAAGTTGCTGACCATGGTTAACCTGTTCAAATGACCCATCTATGTACAATCTATTCAAAACTCACTACCTGAACTTCTCTGCAAGTTGTTCTCCACGACTAGTCTCTGATTATCTCTCACCCATCAACAAAGCTTCCCCTTCTCCTAATAATCAGTACCATCTTTATTTTTCTGATCATCATCATCTCCTATGCAGCTCCGTTGTCCTTCAACTTCAGCAGTTTCAGGCCGGACGACGACAGCATAAGATACGAGAGAGCTTACGCACCAAAAAACGTCGACCACAAACAAAGCCAACATTGGAAGAGCCACGTACACAAAACCAATGCAGCTTTGGGACTGTTGGAAAAATTAGTCAAAATTCAGTCACTGTTTTGAGAAAACTAAATATCATAAAATTGAACTTACAAGTTTGCGCAGAAAATTGAATTCTTGATCAAGTCTAGTGTTGGACACTATCTCCTTAAGACTGAATTCGCCCCCCACAAGGTTTCTGGTTTTAACGGACGTCAGTCTTCTAGAATAGAATGATCACACATACACACAAAAGGAAGCGACAATTTGTGTGTTCTTGCGAACCAATACTTTGCTTGTACTCTTTGTATGCAAATAAAATTTTCTTATGCAAAAGAATTTTGTATGCAATGTTTTTTTAATGCAAAAAAATCTAACCCGGTTTTATGCAAGGATGAATGTTTAAATAATTAGCCATTAGCCATGTCTATTGGAAGAATAGACACCACCATTCATGAAGAGGGGCATCTGTTCATAGAACAAACATGTCTGTTAGGAAGAGATACTCCAAAACGACGTAGTTTTGGAGAAACAATATTTGGACTGGGCTAATAATTTGATTGGGCTAATAGGGCACAGAATTTTCTAAGCCCAAAATCCAAAATGAGATCATTCAAGCCCAAAATTTATTCAGGCCAACTTTGGTCCTCACTTTGAAGCCTATTTTCATTCACATAATTCATGATTTTGAACATGTGAATTCATAGAATTAATATTCTTACATAATTATATTAATTTCACATTTGATCCATAATTAATAATATATGGAACCCTCGTAAATATTGACTTAAAGTCAATAAAAATTCATGGTTAAATCCATGAATTCCAACAGACAACGCCACGGGAAACCTCACAGACTTCGCCACTCAATTCTCCTTCGTCATAGGACTGATCATAGATTTCCAGAGCACAACCAACACAACCGGTCACGGCGTTGGGATCGCCTTCTTTCTCGCGCCCGTAGGTTTGCGTATTCCGGATGGGGCAACGAAAGGGGGCGGCCTTAGCCTCGCAAACGATGATCGGAGTCTGAATTCAACAGACAATCCTTTCGTTGCCGTGGAGTTTGATATTTTTCATAACGACTACGACCACGTCGGCATTGACATCGACTTGTTGAGATCTGTTAGTAGTATCAAGTGGTGGAGTAGTGTTCCGGATGGAAAGGAAAACGAGGCTTGGATTCGTTACGATCCTAAATTAAAAAATCTGAGTGTTGTTTTCACCGGTTTTGTGAATAACGCCACCATCTTACAAGGCTTTTCCTACGTAGTTGATATGAGAGATTACTTACCGAAGCACGTGGTTGTTGGCTTCTCAGCTGCGACAGGAAATGCTTCGGCCATCCAAACCATTCTGTCGTGGAATTTTAGTTCCACTCTACAGATCGATCGAAACGTAAGCACGCCAAGTACAAGAAATCTAGGCAAAACTAACACAGGGCTGGTGGTAGGATTGGCTGTGGGCGGAAGTGTTTTGGTTGGTGGGTTGGGATTGCTTTTCTTTGCCTTGTGGAAGAGAAAGAAAATAGAGCGGGAAAATGAAGATGATGACGACTTTGACCTTGGTGCGGAGATGGTTGATGAATTCGAGAGGGGTACTGGACGGGAGAAGTTCTTGTACAAGGAGTTGGCTCGTGCGACAAACGATTTCGCTCAACAAGGCAAGCTCGGAGAGGGGGGATTTGGTGAGGTTTACAGAGGTTTCTTTGAGGAAACTAAATACCCAAGTTGCTGTGAAGAAGATATCAAGAGGCTCAAGGCAGGGAATAAAAGAGTACGCATCAGAAGTGAGGATCATTAGTCGATTGAGGCATAAGAATTTGGTACAACTCATTGGTTGGTGCCACGAGAAAAGACAACTCTTGCTTGTTTACGAGTTCATGCCAAATGAAAGCTTGGATTCCCATCTCTTCAGGAAAGAAAGCTTGTTGGAATATACTGTAAGGTATAAAATTACTCAAGGATTGACCTCAGCATTGCTATATTTGCTCAAGGAGTGGGAGCAATGCGTGGTGCATAAAGACATAAAATCGAGCAATGTGACGTTGGATTTGAATTTTAATGCCAAACTTAGGGATTTTGGTCTGATTTGACTGATTGACCATGAAAAAGGATCACAAACCACAATTTTGACGGGGATATTGGGATACATGGCTCTAGAATGTGCCATTACAAGTAAAGCTAATAAAAAATCATATGTGTATAATCTTGGAGTCGTGGTAATAGAAATAGCTTACAGAAGAAGACCAGTTAATCTTTTGGTTGTAGAAGAAAGTGAGAGAAATATTGTCGAGTGGGTTTGGAACCTCTATGGAATGGGAAGGATTCTCGAAGCAACTGATCCAAAACTATGTGCAGTTTTCAATTGGAAAGAAATGAGGACCTTGATGATTGTTGGGCTGTGGTGTGCTCATCCAGACAGCAAAGTCAGACCTTCAATTAAGCAAGCAATTCAAGTTCTTGATTTTGAAGTTCCTTTGCCTGCTCTTCCATCAAAAATGCCCATGGCAACATACTTGTCTGATCTTTCAATGACTAGCGATGGAGATACCTTTTTTCCTTGAGGCAACCAAATCCAGTATTTAAGCCATAGTTACAAAACTGATTCCTCAAAGCACAGTGCAGCTTCTTCTTCATCTGTGAACACCATAGGTTGATTCATGTACTTTATTTCTAGTTCAAGACTTTCATGTGTCATAGTGTATATTTTTAATTCTTTCTATGTATTGAAGATGCAATACATGCGATCACTAAAATTCTACTTGAGGGTTCTTTCTATGTATTGAAGATGCAATATATGTTCACTAAAATTCCACTCGAGGATATATATATATATTTTTTTTGGGGTAATAATTAGGGTAATTTTTTTTAATTAAATATAGAGTTGAATAGAAGTTACTTCTAATTTTACCACACTCTTTTTTCGACGATATCATCTTTCAAAGAGTGTAGAGAACATTGGAGATGACATCCTACAATAGATATTATCGATATATATATATAATTGAAATGGCTATAATTAAAAGTGTGATAGAATAAAGTGAAATTAATTGTATCTCTTTTCCAATCCCATATCCAACAAAACAAACGTGTCTAACCTAAGATTTAATTAGTTGCAATTGGCTTTTTCAATGATTGTTATGCTTGTATAGTCTCATCGTTAATCATCCAAATTTAGGGTAAAAAAAATAATCACTAAAGTGGGACATTACAATTAATTAATAGTTTAGGCCCTTAATTATTAAAAAAAATTAAATCTTAAATTATAATTTCAAGCAAAACTAAGAAGGCATTTCCCTCCTTCTTCTTCTTCTTTTTTTCTTTTTTTTTTTTTTTATTAATTCAATCAATCCATTGATTAAATTTATTCATGAACTCCTTAAGTTAAAAATTAGGCTAAATTCCACTTTATCCCTTAAACTTTACTTGAAGTTTTACTTTAAGATTTGGGCTTTTTTTCCCCCTTTTTCGTAACAATCAAAGGAATAGGTTTTTAATTATTTGCAATCCCCTCACTTAGTTACCATTTTACCCCTACAGTCCTATCATGCAATAATTGTCAAACTTTTAGGATTAAAATGATTACTAATAGGTAGCATTACAACTAACTAAAACTTCATACCATTAATTATTAAAAAAACAAAATCTCAAGTTTTGTGATAAGATTTCAAGTTCAGGGTACAAATTGAAGTTTGCTCTAAAAACTATATAATCAGCTTTTTGTGATTATTCAAAAATAATAATTTTTAATTATTATCTATTTGTTTTCATTAAAATTTTTAAACTCAACTAGAAAATGAAGTAAATTTTACTTCTTTCATTTTATTCTTCTTTTTTTATCCTCTTTCCCCTTAGGGCATGTTTGTTTTGAAATAGTAGAGGGTAAAATTTTATTGTTGTAATTTTTATTCTTCGTTACATTAAGGAAATATTTGGTACAAGGTGAAAATTTTGAAAGTAAAAAATTATTAGAATATTTCATACCCTTAATTGTTAAAAAATAAATAAATAGATAAAACTGAAGTCATAAAGTGGTATTTCACATAAAATTTAAGGGTGCAAAGTGAAATTTAAATGCAATTTAGGCTTAAGCTTGGGCTTCGGGCAAGGAAAAACCATGTTAGCCCATTGGCCACGTAATTGACGAGAAACCTAATAGGAAATGTGGTACAAGTTAATACTTATAATTTTACTACCGACCATATTAATTTTTTTTTTTTTTTTTTGATATGCATATCATTATTTTTGAGTATTAATTTTGCAATTTTCTATTTCAGTAAAAGAATTGATTGTTATATCATTCTTTACCCAGAAGTTATTAATTTGGACTTATTATAAATTCTTAAATTACTGGCATTTATATATGTTTTGATTTTTCCATTATTTGAAAATTTTGAAGTTATTCTCATTTTATCTCTCATCCATTAACTTTATTGATGAAAATAATAGAACATATATGTGCATTTTTAATTAAACTTTTAATAACAATTGACAAGAAAAAAATAAATTAAAAAAATTTAGCTCCCGTTTGATAATGTTTTTGTTTTCTATTTTTCATTTATATTTTCAAAATTTATAAACTGGCAATAAAAGCATATTTGTTAAATCTATTTATATTTTTTTGTTTCCAAAAAAATGAAAACTCAAGTAGAAAAACGTAAAAAAAAAAAAAAAGTGTTTCCATTCTTTTTTTTTTCTTTGTTACAAACATTCTATCAATTTTAACACTTTGTCTATTTTTGTTACATCATATCAAAATAAATTATTTTATTCAAATATTTTACTAAACTAAAATTATTTTTAATAACTAATATAATAAAATAAAATTAATGAAATTAATTATCTAAATTAATATGTAATACATTTTATTAAATTAATTTTAGTAAATAATTAAATTAACTAATTAATTTAATTAATATGTTATTAAACTATTTTTAATAGTTAATAAACTTAAATTAACTTAATTTAATTTAATAATTTATTTAATTTAATTAATATAAAATATATTTTATTAAATTATTTTGAATAAATAATAAAAATAAATTCATCTAATTTAATTTAATTTAATAATTCATTTAATTTAATTAATTTAACTAATATGACATATATTTTATTTAATTATTTTTAATATATTTAAATTATTATTAAATATATTTTATTCTATTTTTTAATAAGTAATATAATTAAATTATAATTAATATATTTTATATTTATTGAATTAAATGGTATAATAATTATATTTTATTCAATTATTTTGAATTAATAATATAACTAAATTATAATAAATTAAATATTTCTTAAAAATAAAAATTAATAATTATAAATAAAATTATATTTCAAACGCAGCTTTAGTTTTTATTTAAGAAAATGATAACAAAAAAAATAAGTAAATAAATATAAATAAAAAAATAGCAGTATTACAAAACATTCCATTAAAATATGGATGTTACAAAGGTTGTTAAAAAGGGCGTTGAAATTGTAAAATTTGTGGTGTCTAATGCTTTAGCTCGCTTAACCTCCCACGGTATCGCGGGAGTTTGGACGATTCACAGGTGCACGTCACCGCTGGCAAAAGCTACTTCAGTTGCAAGTAGGAATGTCACAATTACAATTATTTAGCGGATATGCCCCCTCACTTTATATAAGGAGGGTACGAAGATGCTAATAATAAAGATAAAGATAAAAGTAAATATAAATATTTTAAAATATTATTCGAATGAAAAGAGACACATAACCGAGTATGATGATCTCTATCTCGCTCTATACTCGTTTAAATATTTATTCATTAATTTATGTATATTTTTAATTTTTATTTAATACATATAATATATTTTTATTTAACATGTATAATATTTATAATAATTTTTAATATTTATTTATAATAATTAGTATGTTTGATAGGTAAACGACCATAGAGGCCGAAAATCTATTACATATTGAGGACCGTTATGAAAAAAAAAATTTATCTCTGAAATAAGCATAAGGAAGGAGAAGGGCATACTACGTAGCCATCCAGTTGGCATTCCTGTGCGCCTGCACGTACGTTACCTCGCAAGGCCAACCACGGCGCTACACAAGTCAAAATTTTGAAATGTGGACGGAGGTACGTGGCTGCTGGCAAAAACACTTCGACTTCTGTTATTAACAATAATTTTGGATGCTTTTGGAAGTCCAAATAAAAAAAAAATGAATAATTGTTGTTTTTTCTATAATGTTTGACAATACCTCAAATTTTTTTAAAATTTTTATCAAATAATTGAAAGTTCTTAAATTTTTTAAATTTTTTTACCAAATAACTAAAATTACTAAAAACTTTTAAAAGTTATCAAATTTTTACAAATACTCAAAAATTACTAAAATTTTTTTTTTAAAATTTATTTATTTTATTAAACACGTAAAAAGTTACACCTTACAAGTTTCACCAAAAAATAACTAAAAATTGTTAAAAACTTTGCTTTCAAATATACACTTCGGAGTTGTTTAGAGCACTAAAAATTAAAATAAAATTTGATTTGATAAATTTTTACTATTTAGAATATAACCAATAAATCACAAAAAGATAAAGACGAACAATCCTGTTCGAACGAATTCTAACAAAAAAATTTTTGATGTTTTGTGCAAAATGTTTTTGAAACTTTTATAGATTTATTGAAATTTATAAAAATTTATTAATATAAATTTTTAAAAATTATAGAGATTTATAAAAATGTTAAAGAGATTTACGTAATTTACAATAAAAAAAATTATATATTTATAAAAATTAAAAAAAAATTAATAACTTCAAACACCCCTCAGCTTGGGGCCATGTTGTACAATAGAAAAAGGAAAAATAAATTCAACACAAAAATACTTTCTACTGCTACATCTGCACAAGTCAACCCATTCAAACCAATTATCGTCTATATTGGATTGGGTCCCACTCCAATTAAAAAAAAAAAAAACCTGATTTATTCTGTGTGCGACGCTTGTTTGCCACGTGCGAAGCCAGTCAAACCGGAGTACAAATGAGACGAGCTCGCGACGAGCTCACTGATGGGATCAGCTTGTTTAATTTTTTATTTTTTTGTTTATTATTTTTTAGATAATTTTAATTTATTAATTATAATCTTCGAATGAATTTGGAATTTTAAGAATATAAAATGCTTGGAGTACAAACTAAAAAAATGATGGTAAAATTGTAATGTAAATTTTAGAATAATTAAGAAATGCATTATATTATAATACAAATACAAAATATCAAATATATCAGTATGTTATTTAATTATATACGTAAATATTGATTCATTTCGAAACCTTATAATGTTCAGATTTAGCTCATTTATTAAACAAGTCTGAATTTTTCTACTCACTTGACTCGTTCAATAAATCAATAAGTTAAGTTGAGCCAAACCCAAATATCTTCATAAAAGACTTGTTCATTTATTGTCGGAAATTAAATTATTTGATATCATTCACTATTTAAAAGAATATTATTTATTTATTGGTAAAGGAAGTTTGGAGTTTCTAAAAAGTTTAAAAAAATAAAAAATTATTATAAAAGTGACAATACTCAAATTTAACTGAAATAAGTTAAAAATTTTTTAAATTTTTTAAAATTCTTTAGAAAAACATGTAGTTCCAAAAGGAACCTTAAAAGACAGAGACCGGCTTGAGTTTGGAAACAAGTGATTGAAAACTACCTGGTGATAAAGCTTTAGTAAGAATATCGACCAACTGCTCACGAGAATAAATCGAAACAAGTCGAAGAACACCCTCCTGTAAGTGATGACGAATAAAATGGCATTCAATCCCAATATGCTTGGTACATTCATGATAGACATCATTATGAGCAATAACAATAGCACTGCAGCTATCACAATGAATAGGAGTGCTAGAAGGCTAAGAAACATCAATATCCTGAATGAGTCACTGTAACCATAAAAGCTTAGAAGTCACAGCGGCAAGAGCACGATACTTACCCTCAGTGCTAAGTATCCAATAGTGTGTGCTTTTCCAAACATTGTATTGTCTGTTGCAGAGTAAAAGAACTCAATCCGAGGCGATCGAGACTTAGATAGAGGTGCAACGCCAGGAACGAGACAGAGGCGCAACGTCGGAAACTGGGCAAGGGTATCAAGAATCAGACAAAGGTGCAACGCCAGGAGCAAGACAGAGGCGCAACGCCGGAAACTAGACAGGGGTATTGAGTAGTTGAAAGGTTGAAAGTGCACGCAAGTGCATTAAAGGAGGCGCGAAGAGGCGCGTTGTGAAAGGTTGAAGGAGCACGGAAGCGCGTTGAAGGAGGCGCGGAGAAGCGTGTTGAGAGGTTGAAGGTGCATGGAGGCGCGTTGAAGACGCATGGAAGCGCATCAAAAGGGGCGCAGAGGAGCACGTTGAAGGCGCATGGAAACGCATTGAAAGAGGTGCAGAGGAGCGCGTTGAAGGCACATGAAAGTGCGTTGAAGGGGCGCGAAACAGCGCGTTGAAGGCGCATGGAAGCAAGTTGAAAAGTTGATATACCAAGATAACAAGATAGGTGGTGACTCGTGGAAGGAAGAGCGATGGCTAGTAGTAAGAGAACGAGCTATGGCAATGATCGTTGCCATAATATCGGGGAAAGGTTTAAGCTATCCAGGGTCGAAAACCTTATTCTCTAATACCATGTTAAGAAAATAAAAAGAATAAAAGAAAACTAGAAAAATTTTGTATATTAAACTATATTAAACTGTGTATTGAATATAATTAAATAGCAACCTTATTTATAATGGTGCCAAAGTAGAATCAGAATAGAAATAAGAAACTAAAATAAGAATCCTAATCCTATAATGAAAAGGAAAACTTAGTATATTTTACATATGGCAACATAGATATTTGATATGACTAAACTAAGCAATATCCTAATAAAACCCAAGTTTTGGGGGGCATGAAGGTTGTCGGAGTTGAGCATATGGTTGTTGATCCTGGGTAGATTAAGCGCCCAGCAACCACATCTTTGGCCACCAGTGTTTCCTTTTTGGCGTCTCTACTGTTGCCGCTACCTCCGCTACTTCTCTACCCAATTTCATATTACTTTTATTTATGCCATATCTAGTTTTCGAGAAATTTTTAAATTTCAAGCTAGTTTCTCCTTTGGAGATATTTATTGCTGCTTCAGTTTTTCTATTGAAAATCTCAATCACTCTGTTGGAGATATGCATTTGCTATCCTGCGCTTTTAGCTTTGTGTATTTTGGCCATTCAACGCCTTTCCCCCCTGTAAGTTCGGTTTGTGATAATCTACGTTTGTGATCTTGAGGCACGTTAGTAGATTTAGGTTTTTGATCTACGTTTTTGTGTCCTCAAGGCGCGTTAGTAGATCTGGATCTACGTTTTTTTGTAATTTTGAGGCGCGTTAGTATATTTGTACTCGTGATCTTACGGTGTCTAACCAAAGCTATGTTCGTGATCTCTCAAGACGTGTAACTTGCGCGAAGTAATAGGGATGTGCTGACTGTTTTCCAGTTCTTAGTCTCCAAACTCAAATTGATTTCTAATTCCCCATATTGAGTTTGAGAGAGGATGTTGACATATATAAAATATAGAAATAATCTAACAAATTTGATACGGGATAAAAGTGCTAATGTTCTTTTTACTAAGGCCCCCGCCCCCATCACCAAATACTAGGTCGGCACATTTGCTCTTCTATACAATGGACTGATTAAGGATATCAAACCCAAGTAGAAAAACTTGCATGGAGAAAGGAAGTACAATTCATAGCAATCTGAAAACTTCAACCACTGGAGAAAGAAACTAGCACCCATTGATAAATCAGAGAAAGTTCAACCACCACGGAGACTTTTGAGGTCGATATGACTTTGAAAATAGTGTCCGTTTCAAGTGTCAAATTTTGATAAGAATAAAAATATGCAAATTTTGATTATTAAACATTTATGTAATCCTAGAAGAGTATAAAAAATTTAAAACAAATTAAAGAACTTTAAAAAAAATGGAAGAACGTGAGAGAAAATTGTAAAAAGAAAATTTAATGAACATTAAAGAAAACTAAAAAAAAAGTTAGAGATTTTTGACTAAATTTAGCACTCCAAGTGCACACATAATATAAAGATTTTCAAGGCTGACGTGTCTACAAAAATAGTATTTGTTTAGAGTGTCAAATTTTGAAAAAAAAAATAAAAATAAAATGTATGTAAATTTTAAATTATCCAGTGTTTGATGTGTTTCTCAAAAAATATGAAAAATTAAAGAAAATTAAAGAATTAGAAAATATTAAAGAAAATAGGAGAAAGTCCGAGAAAGTCAGAAAAAAAATAAAAGATTTTTTATATTGAAAAGTTAGAAAATTATGGAAAATTTTGAAAATAACTAAAGATTTTTTGTCAAATTTAACACTCTAAATACACACATAATTAAAAATATCAACTTTTACTAATTTTTTTTTTTGTACTTTCTCCCAACTAAATTTTATCACATATAATTTTTACATCAAATTTTTCTACATTTATTGTATTTTTTTATCAAATTTTTACTAACCAAATACCCTCTGGGATACTGTAGAGTGATTAGTGGTCCAATCACTTCAAAGTATTTAAACCGTTAAAAGCACTAGAAGATTACAAGGTTAACACGTCATTCCTAATGAATAAAAAAACATTTTCCGCGTATTAATTTGCAAGCTCAATCACTTGTTACCCAGAATGACTAACTTCCCACTCCCACAATTGGTTTAATTCCTTCGCGACTCCTCTGCAATTATGTACGTTCAATCACCAAAGCTTCCTCTTTCAATGATCGCCATAATTTATTACCTTCTCCCAATCGTCATATTCATCCCCTCTGCATCTCCTTCAATATCCTTCAATTTCAACAGTTTCAGCCCCAACGAGGGCAGCATCAAATACGAGAGGTGCACTGCATCCAACAACGTCATCCAACTCACCACGAACCTCGCAAGCTTCGCCCGAGCCACCTACGCAGAACCCATGCAGCTCTGGGACAACTCCACGAGAAATCTCACAGACTTCACCACCCACTTCTCCTTCGTCATCGATTCCCAGAATCGAACTAATTACGGAGACGGAATCGCCTTCTTCCTCGCACCCGAAGGCTCGAAAATCCCCGATGGTGCCACGAAGGGCGGCGGCCTCGGCCTCGCCGCCGACAACCAGCAACTGAACTCGACGAGCAACCCGTTTGTCGCCGTGGAGTTTGATGTTTTCCGGAACCCGGCTTGGGACCCGGAAAAAGATCACGTGGGTATTGATGTGAACTCTCTGAAATCTGTCAATAATATCACGTGGTTGAGTAGTGTTCGTGATGGGAAGCAAAATGATGCTTGGATTAGATACAACTCCAGGACGAAGAATTTGAGTGTTGTGTTCACGGGTCATAGGAACGACACAATTGTCCTACAAAGCCTTTATTATATACTAGATCTGAGGGATTACTTGCCAGAATTGGTTACCTTTGGCTTTTCGGCAGCCACAGGGAACGCGTCCGCTTTGCAGAGGGTTCGAACGTGGAATTTTAGTACTACGTACGAACAGATTAGGGACTTTGTCCCAGCAACTCCGGCGCCAAGCCTTAGCCCTGACGGGTCTCCTTCTCAAAAACCCAATAGTTCCAGTAAAACCAACGTAGGAGGACTTGTGGCTGGATTGGCTGTGGGTGGAATTGTTTTGGTTTGTGGGTTGGGTTTGGGTTTGTTTGTCTTCTGGAGGAAGAGGAGAGAAGAAAATGAAGATGACGACTTTGATCTCGACATGGTTGATGAATTCGAGAGAGTTGCTGGACCAAAGAAGTTCTCATTTAGAGAGTTGGCTCGAGCGACGAATGATTTTGCAGTTGGAAACAAGCTTGGAGAGGGAGGATTTGGCGGGGTTTATAGGGGTTTCTTGAGGGAATTGAATTCCCTGGTTGCCGTGAAGAAGATATCGAAGGGTTCGAAACAGGGGATGAAGGAGTTTGTGTCAGAAGTGAGGATCATTAGTCGGTTAAGGCACAGGAATTTGGTACAACTCCTTGGTTGGTGCCACAAGAAAAGAGACTTTCTGCTTGTATACGAGTTCATGCCTAATGGAAGTTTAGATTCTCATCTCTTCAAAGAAAACAGCTTGTTGGAATGGAGCATGAGGTACAAAATCGCTCAAGGCTTGGCCTCGGCTTTGCTCTATTTACACGAGGAGTGGGAACAGTGTGTGGTCCATCGAGACATAAAATCGAGTAATGTTATGTTGGATTCGAATTTCAACGCTAAACTCGGAGATTTCGGTCTAGCCCGATTCGTTGACCATGAAAAAGGAATGCAAACTACAGTCTTGGCCGGAACAAGAGGGTACATGGCTCTCGAATGTATCATCACAGGTAAATCCAGTAAAGAATCAGACGTGTACAGTTTTGGAATCGTGGCATTAGAAATAGCATGCGGAAGAAGGCCCACCGACAACCAAGCCGAAGAAGGTCAAGTGAGCATGGTGGAGTGGGTTTGGAAACTCTATGGAATGAGAAAGATTCTCGAAGCAGCAGATCCGAAACTGTGTTCGCTTTTCGACAAGAAAGAAATGGAAAACCTGATGGTTGTTGGGCTGTGGTGTGCTCATCCGGACAGCAAGCACCGGCCTTCAATTAGGCAAGTGATTCAAGTTCTAAAGTTTGAAGCTTCGTTGCCCGCTCTTCCATCAAATATGCCCGTGGTAACGTACTTGGATCCTTCAAAGCAAGTCCAATCATTGACCCAGGGTGACAACACTGACTCCTCGTATTCTGGACCCTCTTCATCAAATGCATCAGTATTGTATCCAAGATAAGCTTTTTGATGGATTTTGTAGTTGGAGATTCTCGTGTGCCGTGGTAAAAATAAGAAATAAAAATAAAATAAATAAAATTATTCCCTTTTATCTGTGCGGTAAATTCTAAATCAAGCGAATTGGTTTTCGTTACTTCAAGAAGATACGATTGTTTATTTGTTCAATTTTCATTTTATGCCGGAGTCAATCTGTGAAAGCATCCAGAGCAGATTCTTTCCTTTGATGTGTCCTAAAAAGGGGGTTGGCATTTCTTTCTTACCAATTCAGGTACGGGTGCGAGCCGTTGATAAGGTTGAGTTTTGCGTGTCAAATTTTGTATTATTGGGTGTTCATTTGGTTACTCAAAAAATTAGAAGCTTTTGAGAAAAGTTAGACAAACTGGGTAAAAATTGGAGAAAGTTTGAGATTTTTTGTGCCAAGAAAGAGAAATTAAAAAAAAAATAGAAAAAGTTGAAGATTTTTTTATGTTTTTCGGCACATCAAACTGCCCGATTTATCATTTTTAATTAATAATCAAGTCTGAAGAATCCGAAACTATGAAAGTCTTATTTATAATAAAAACTAACACTAATTTATTTAGAGTCATATCGGATTTCCTATTCAATAGAAATTCTTGGTCAAATTTGAAAAATAACTTGCATTCTAATTCTTAAAAGAGTACAATATTACATTTGGCCCAAAAATAAAAGATTAATAATTAAAAATACTTAAAATAAACTAAATTTAAAATAAAAACAATCTCGAAAACTGTTCAAAATTTTCACAATCCTATGTCATTCTAATGTTTAGCCTTTAACTGAATTAACTAATAGTCAACTCAAATTAATGGAAGCAAATAGCATTCGAACGCATAGTATAGTTATTTTAAAGTGTCTTTGAACTGAATCAACTAATAGTTAATTCAAATTAATTGAAGCAACTACCGTTCGAACGCAGAATGATGTTATTTTAAAGAGGATGGGTGTCAGTGTCACCTAATTTTGTCCAACTCTTTTGATCCTTACTCGGTCCTACTTTGCGTTCAATGTCAATTCTTTGCAACCTAACTTGTTCTATTCTTTCTAACAAATGTTGATAAATCATAGGGCAAGGGGACCCATTTGATTTTTCTCTATATTCAATACGAGTGCAACGTAGCCTCAATATTTTAATATCATGCAAGTGTGTCTATTTTCTGTTATTAAACAACTTAGAAATGCCTCCAATCATTAATATTATATCTTTCTTTATGTTGAAAGATCGCCCACGGCGAAGAAAAATTCTTCAATGATAAAAAATTAGAAAAAGAAAAAGACTAATTCAGCAAATTGCATGACTCTCGAACAGCAACAGTTTTTAAATCTTTCTCAGGAAAGCGCAGCCTGCAATTTCTCAATTTATGCCAGAACTAGCCCAAGCAGAAGTGATGCTAATGGTTTCAAAGATTAAAACATTTTTCTCGAGGATGAATTTCCTGATCGCTTGGGTGTTTGGTTTACTAAAATCCACCAAAACTTATAAATTTTTACCAATTTTTTTTCAAATTCTTCTAATCAAATTTTTACATATATCACTTTTACACTAACTTTTTGTACTTTTTTGGTATGTTTTTGCCATTTAAATGCATAGATTAATTATTATCACCTGTTAGTTCATCCCATTTTGAATTTTTTATCGTGTTTGGATGACAAAAAATAAATTAAAAAATTTGTATAAAAGTAACACATAATGAAATTTAATTACAAAAAATTAAAAAAAAGGCTTATAACTTTTTTTTTTAAGTTTTTTGATGATTTTGATCGTCCAAATAGGGCTAAATCATCACTGCTCCAACTGGTCAGGTGAGATGCTGCCTTTTTTCATGTCATATACCCGCCAACCATCAACCTTCCTGTGGGTCAAATAGACACAATTACCCCTGCAACCTACTTTGCTTCCAGGGGACAAACATACAACAATTAGCCCCAACAAACATTGTTGTATCCCCAAGGCTCTCCGCCTTAATCCATGAGAGTCTTGGAAGACGGAGCCGAAAAATCTCTACCCCATCCACAATGTTAATAGATTTTCCAGATATTAGCAAAACCAGCAAGATATCCCCATTGGATTCAACCAAACACTCCCTGAAATGCTTTGAAGGTACAGAAGGAACAGCCCTGCTTGAACTAACACCTGTAATTGTTGGGCAAGAATTGATTTCCTCAATGACCACAAGTGTCCCCTGCAAACTTAATGCATAGAACTTCCCCTCAAACCCGATAGCATTATTGAACTGCGTAAATTTTTGGGTTGAATCATGAGGGTCAATGAGGGTGCAATGTTGCTTTGTCCGTTTGTATTCACCTGGATTAAGATGGTACTGGTTTGTTGTCCAAGTATAGAACTTGCCCTATGTTTTGATGAAATTTGGTCGATGGAACACAAATGCGGGACAAGATATGCCTGTTATCACCATCAAGAGAGGCCCATTTGGATCTTTGTCTTTGGGCGTTGAACTTAGAACCGCGCTCTCGAATGGGATTTTTGTATCCCAAGGTGGAAATCCCGTGCGAGCATAATTTAAAAAAATGATAACTAAAAATAATGGGTGTAACAGCGGACATAGGAGTGGTTAGTGGTCTCAATTGCGCCCACACATTTAAAAAAGAAAAAGTCAATTATATATATTTTTCAGTATTCTTCTCACTATTTTTTTTTACCCCACTATTCCAGTTTATCCCCATAAGATTAAAAAGTCAAATCATTTTTTTTAACAAAATTCTTCATCTTCCCTATCATTTCTCTCTTCATTCTCCACAGAAACCCTTTGTCTCTATAGGATTAAAAAGTCAAATCTTTTTTTTAACAAAATTCTTTACTTTCCCTATCATATCTCTCTTCATTCTCTACAAAAACCCTCCTTGTTCTTCTCAAAAAATTCTTATATTTTTTTGGTATAGGGCATATCTTTTGATTGGTTATATTGAATGAATCACTATTAAACTAAAGTAGTGTCTGAATCTTTTCATTTTGAGTCGCATTGTTGCCTAATATAGATATATAAATATATATATAAATGTGTGTGTGTATTTGGATTATTGATTTTTGATGAGATATTATTACCCACTGATAAGGTTATTGGTGCAATATATATATAAATCCAAATGTGAATTTTTTAATATTTTGCTTACTTTTCATATTGAAGCCTTTTGTCTTTATTTTTTTAAGTTTAACTCCACCTATTACATTTTTTTTTTATCTCCGTCACTTAGGCTTGGTTTGGCAACCAAAATAAGTTGTCCTTTTTTTTAGTTAGCTGTTTTTTAGCTACCTAGTATTTTGTGTTTGGGAACCCAGGTTAGTTACTTCTTTTTACCCTAACTTTTCTAATAAATTTATAAATTAACATCTATACCTTTAATGATTCACGCTATTTTTCAAAACTACATTGGAAGACACAAATGCCCCAAATCCTTGTATGCCTACTGCTAGATTGGGTTGATCCCATCTAAAAAAGGGTTGACTCCATTTGTTGGTTTAAGGATTCACTATACTTACGATCAACAGGGGTCAACTTCTTTTTCTGATTGGATCGACCCTATTTGTTTGGTTTAAGAATTTATATGTCCACTGCCAAAAGGGGTTGACTCATTTCTTAATTGCAATCGACCTTATTTGTTAGTTTAAAAAATTCACATACTTACAATATCTGAGGAAAAGGTAATTTTGTAATTTAAAAATAATTCAACAATTAGCTGCTAAAGTGATACGTTGTCAGTTGCTACCTAACAACCACTGTAGCTTGGGAGTTGTCGAACCAAGCCTTAGTGTTAACAGATGTAAGCCTTAGTGTTAACAGATGTAACGGGAAAAAAAATTAAAGGAAAAAGAGAGTTGCGGAAATATTACATAATGAAATAACATAATGGTAACGGTCGGTTTTTAAAACCATACTCGCGAGAGGATCCCAAAGATAATACCACCGTTGTTCGACCTCTAGTAGTGACTAGAAACCCATGGGAGCAACACTTGAAATGATGGGACGGCTCTGAGCGAATCCACTGGCCGTAGTGCCCCCATAAACGAAATGTTGAACATATGTGGATCGTCTTTCCTTTGCATTGGTCATCAGCATTGATATCTCTAGCACTGGAGAGCTGTGTAGTGTTGATTTTCCGAATTGTTTGCATTGCCTTGGTACTGATGCATTAATCCATGACTTGGTGGGAACCCCATGGCTAATTTTCTGTAGTAGAGTTGACTGCTCCGCAATGAAATTGAGTAATTGTTGGGGAAGATCTGGCCATTGCTTTGTACTATCGGATTCTTTGTTTTGCCACAACTTCTTTCCTTTCTTCGCCCTTTGGCCATTTTGAAAGTGATATGATCTGTGTGTCGTTAAAAAAAAAAATAAAGAAAGAAAAAAAAATAGAATTTGACCTTGAGATTTATTTATTAGGCCAAATCCCTAGAGAGTGAATCTCTTTTGATTTGTGTCACACATACCGACTTCTCAATATGTAAGCAATAAGTTGCGAACTCACGTAACGGTGGAGATTCGAATCCACATTCAAGAACTACTAACTTTTATTACGGTTTGCTCATGATAAGTTGGCCTCAAGATTTACTAGGGAGATGACTTGAACTTAAGACTTTAGGATGGTAAGTCTCTAAGTCCTAACCCAAGACCCTCTCCTCTAACCCCTGGGGTTGATCTGTGTGTTGTTGAGGCAGAAGGAGAGTTGGGTCATGGATGCCTGGTTTGAGGACCTATAATATAGAGATAAAATCATTAACATCCAAGCTTTATAGCGAGGAGTGGTTGTAGCCTATTGTTGACTTTGGAACTGATGCTTTCCTCGGGGTTCGAGTCCACAGTTTAAGTTGTATAAATATAAATATATAATATATATATATATATACATATACGAAACATCATGTATAAACAAGAGGCATAATGTCAGGCTAACCAGAATGGGATCATCTGGACAGAAAGCCTAACCAAACTTAGGCAAAATACACTTGCCAAAAGAAATGTATTGCAAAATATACCGTATCAAATGATAATAGAGGCAGCTCAAATTGCACCATTTATACGCCGTTTGGGGCCACTTAAAAATAAATAAATAAATAAATGTAATTTTGTACTGGAAAATAACACATGTGACTTTAATAGTTAGGTGGTGTATTTAATAAAAATTTATAAAAGTTAAGAAAAATTGAAAAAATTTGTAAAAGTTGAAGAAAATTAAAAAAAAAAAAAACCTAATAAAACTAGAGGAAGTTTGTAGAAGTCCGAAAAAAAAAAAGAATTGAGAAATTTGAAGAAAGTTGGAAATGTGTTGGTAGAAAATGTTGAAAAAAATGATAAAGAAAAATTCTTATAAAAAATTAATAAATATAAGTCACAACTCTAACAACTAAAAAAAATAAATTAAAATAAAATAAAGAATAATGTAAAATAAGGAAATAAAATAACTATAAATTTTAGCAAATATTAAAAATATATATTTAAAAATATAAATAAATATTAATATTTAAATATAACCTTTTCAACGAGTAGTCAAACCAAGTGGGAAAAAAAATTTAATAGAATATTATTACAATTTTCAACTTACATTAAAAGAACTGCTAGCGCCATCAAAAGAGAACATTTGGATATTTCGCGATATAAGTAGGATCGAGTACTTAAATGGAATATTTGTATCTCAAAATGGAAGTGGCATCAAACTTGAATCAAGATCCAGAGATAATACACTATTGGAAATAGCGATATTAGCTGACCAGTAAAAAATGGTTGTTAAAGACAAAAAAGTGATCGCTGAATGTATTAGCGATCGCGGGTAAGGAGTTACAATTGGCTCGCCTGCTAAAATGTATTGGCGACCGCCTAAATAGTCGCACTGCCTAAGCAGTCGCTAAAGTATTTGCGATCGCACCAGCGACCTGCCTGTGAGAAAAAGATCAGACTATGTTAGCTGTCGCTAATTTCCATAAGTACAGTCGCAATAAATTTATGATACCTTTTTTTAAATTGATTTTTATTTTCTATTAATCTAATTATTTGAACTACTTATTTAATAATTGTTTGTTATTTATATTATTTATTTATAATAATTATTTATTACAATTATTATTTATTTATAACTAGTTAGTTATTTATAACAACTATTATAAATATTTATAATATTTATTTATCTATAAATATTTACTTCAAATTTAATTTAATTTAATTATATGAGTTAATTTGTACATGTAACTAAAATTTTTTTTCATAAAATCAAACAAGCATGGCTCATAATTATGATTATATATACAAAAACAATATCAAATTAGATTACAATTAAAAGAAAATTTTATTACATGTAAATGTTCAAAATACAAAAACTAAAATATATACAAATGTACTGATCAAAATATATACAAATGGCTCCTAATCATCCTAATCCAGTCCAAGAGGGCCATCCACCATTGTCCAGATCCCACAATGAAACAATAACGAAATTAGAACGTGATAAGAAGACACAAATAAAGAAATTTCCATCTCATCCATTATCTCGACCCGAAGTGACGTCTCTCGCGCGTCCATCTCAGCTCGAAAGGTTTAGAGCAGATCCTGGTCGCGACGTTTAGCCTGAGAAGATGACTCTGCTCGCGTAATGGACCGGCGTGGAATACCCGCACCTTGTGTAAGTGTGTATCCATGACCATCGCATCCGACGATGGAGAAAAATATCTCGCCCCTCCTCTCCTCGGACTCCCGCTCAGCCGGCGGTAGCTTGTCTAGATGTGCATTAAACTGAACCTAATGGAAACAAGCCGAGATGGAAAAACAAGATAAGTAACTACATTATCTAAAGCAAAATTAAACTATATGTTCATTGGGCAAAATATAAAAATTAATTACCTATATGGTCTGAACCTTCCATTGAATCAGTACGTCGAGTCACCAACCACGTAGACATCCGATCTGTCCTCAAGCCCCCCTCTGTCCTCTGTTGAAAGATAAATTTTATGTTAATAATTTATTATCATAAGATATGAAAATAAAAAAATTTACGTGGTAGGCTAACGTTTTTACCTTGCGGCGGACCTGAGAAAAGTGTCGAGTCTCCTCCTTGTGGTCGGGGCCCTGAGTTTCTCTTGGCCTCTGCCTATTTTAATTTTTTCTCGATTAGTTTTTGTAACTTATGCTTTATAACATGAAAACTTAAGGAAAAAAATTCAACTTGTAATCTACTCACCTGTGCTTCAGGACTCGACCACTACCTGACTAGCTCAGCCCACTGGTGGGGAAGAACGCTCGGTGGGACCCATTGGAGGATGTCAATGTCATTCTCATGACCCTTCTAGTATTTATCTTTAATCTTATTTTTATGATCCTTCCACATTTCCGACACTTGGCGAACATAACGTCTCAGAAGTCTGGAGAAACATCAACTACATTGGCCTAAAAATGACAAATTATAGAATATTATTTATATTACAAGTTTCAGCATAGAAACCACGTACAAATGAAATAGGAAAATTTTATACCTTGCACCTCGGTCCGTAGACCCTCCAACGTAGAATACAGGAAACGGTCCCACTCGGGAGTGGTCAACAAGAATTTGATCAGATTCCAGACCAAATGTCCTAGCTGTGAAATGAGAGACCGTCCATTCTTTCCCATCGAATGGGGCGTGTCAACCCACCGTACAGGTCATCCACTGGGACCCACAGTTCCACTACGGCAATCCCTTCGAGGGCCCTCTACCAGACCTCGAAGGCTTGCTCGAAGTAGGGGAATCTATTGCAAATAAAATGTTAAGTGATAAGTTTTCATTGAATAACTATTGTTAATGAATAAGAACTATTGTTAATGAATAAGATAAAATCTTAAACTAATGAACTTTACTTGCCTCTCTATTGCCAGACACTAAAGGTGCCTGATTGTACGTCGAAGGATGCGCGGGCATGGGGGTGATGGTGGAACAGCATCTGCTGAGCTACTGTCTGCATAGGATAGGTCGAGGCGCTCAGCTATCATCCTAGGACCAGTCCTCTTCCTAGAGCTTTCGAACATGGCTCCCTAACTATTCACAAGTGAAATTTATTACAATTTTGAAAAAATAAATAGATTTGAAATCTATTTTGTTCGGATAAAAAAGTACACAACCCTATATTAGATATGTAAATCAACCGTATCCTTCGACCGTGTCCCTAACCCAATTAACATCTTCATCACGTTGGATGATTACATCCTAGTCAAGAGCTTATTGGGCGAATGCATCAATATCTGGCTCATCACAGTCGATCTGAAATACCCCCTTCTTGACATTTTAACCGCAATTTGCCAGTAAAGATCGACTCGATCTCCAATATAGTAAACTTACTTTGCCACGGATGCCAGTATGTACAGTTCATCTTCTATTCGTACATCTCGGTATAACAAATTAGTTGAAATTTACCGAATTAAAATTGGTACGTATCAGTTTTAACTCCACGAATTAGATCAGCCCAGACACACTTAAATAATAAATATCTCAAATTGCGATTATAAATGACTTCAATAATGTCGTTCAATTGACCGTATTAGTAACCATCAGTCAACAGATGGACAATCGATGCCACTATTTTGTGTAGCTTGTCCTATCATTTACTTGCTTGATGCGAAATCGAAATCGAAACCTATTGATGTCACAAGCTGTGTAACGTCGGGCCGTCGTGTATGGACCATCAACTAATTGGTTTATTTCATCGATCAAAGTAGAATCGGTAGTACTTCGTACATTGTAAACCTATGGAAATTATCATGAATTAATTGAACACAAATTCATAGTGATGTGAAAAACATATAAAAGTATTTGAAAATATTTAATACGTATGTAGTTTTTAAACCAGTCGTGAAAACATTGATAATGGCACATTCAAATTTGATTGTCTATTGCACGAGGCATGTTCCGTTTCAGCTCGTTTATGTGTCTTGTACAATGCAAATCAAATTGGATTGAGAATAAACATGATAATTATTACAAATGTTGCGCAATAGACTTTCTCTATTACAAAAAATGACTTACCGAGTCAACGGCACAATTGATTGGGTGTTGAGGAGCACGAACCGATAAGCTTGGATCCACTCGATAGTGGTTGAAATCAAATGATGTGCCTTCCCCAATAGGACCTTCATTTATCCACTCTGACCTAATTAACTTTGTTTGGACATTGTCGTTTAAATATACAGCACAAAAATTGATGCACTCATCCATTAAATAACCTTTGGCTATGGATGCCTTCCGGTCGAGCTTTGTACTGCACATACCTCTTCAATGTATTCATATACCTATTCGATTGAATACATCCACCTAAATTGGATAGGGCCACCAAGCCGGGCTTCTTCAGTAAGTGTATGATTAAGTGAACCATTACATCAAAAAAGCGCCGGTGAAAAATTTTTCTCCCGATGATGCAGTGTCAAAGTAATCCTCTTCTGTAGACCCTTCAAATCTTCTGTACTAAATTACTTTGTCACACAGTTGCCTGAAAAAGTTATTGAGCTCGATCAACGGCTACACCATAAAATTTTGTATACTTTATTTTTGTATGGTTGTTAAAAATATGACTCTAAATAAAATTTATCTCAGTATTTAAAAATATTTTTCTATTTTTTTTAGGCCTAAGAGTGTTTATTCAATTTTGTAAATATTTTTATTATGAAGGACAATTATGTCATTTAAATTATGCATAAAAATAGATAGCCAACAAAGGATAATCGAGTAATTTCACTTAATGAAAAAAGAAGTGGAGTAGTAGAGGCTATTTGTGGAGTGCAAATAAACTCACCCTTATTTTTTTCTCAATATTTGGATAATTATATTTATTATCCATTAATATTTAAAACTTTATATTTACATCCTAGTTATAAAGTCACCCAAAATGTAACTCTAAAAGACTTGTAGAGAATTAAAATACTCAAATTATCTTTATATTATTCATATATATACATATATATCACGTCCATCTCCAAATGCCTCTTTATATAGGCATACAATCATAATGGTGAGAATTCAAAAAGGTGATGTTACACATAACAGAATGTTGGAAGTTATGGTTAGCCATTAATCCACTGAAATCACATAAAATATGCCTCATTAAAACCTCACCAACTAAAACCCAATAGAAAAAATCTTAGCAAAGGAAAAAGAGTACAATATTTATATGTGGTGTAAATGGGCTTAAGTTGAGATTGCCTCGTTAAAACCTTACCAAATAGAAACCCAATAGGAAAAAAAACGTAGCGAAGGAAAAAGAGTACAGGTATACAAACCCTTTAATGACTTTTCCTTATAAACATATCCGATTTTAATTGTCTCAAATGTTTAGCATGATCGATCTTGAAGACGACGCATAACAATTTTATAAACTAATTTCTTGAACGTTGTAGTTGGCAATGCTTTAGTAAATAAATATACCAAATTATCATCAGAATGTATTTGCTAAACATTTATCTCACTGTTCTTTCTGGAGCTCATGTGTATAGAAGAATTTTGGGGAGATATGCTTAGTTATGTGACCTTTAATAGTTGCCACCAATAATCTGTGCAATATACGCAGCATTATTTTCATAAATTATTGTTGCAACATTGTTGATAGAAAGCAATCCACACTTCTCTTGAATACACTAAACCATGGATCTCAACCAAATGCATTCTCAACTAGCTTAATGAATTGCAAGTATTTCAGAATGATTTGAGGAAGTTGTCGTCATTATTTGTTTCATAGATCTCTATGATATAGAAATATTGCCATAGGCGAATGCATATCCTATTTGTGACCAATCTGGATGTGGATCTGAAAGATGACCAGCGTCTACATAACCAACTAACTTTGATAGTGACCTAGTTGTGTAGAATAAACCTATATTCACAGTTCCTTGAAGATAGCAGAAAATATGATTAATTCTATTCCAATGTCTTTGGTATGATGTCAAGCCAAATCTAGCCAATAAGTTGACTGGAAAAGGATATGTCTGGTCTGGTACAATTTACAAGATACATAAGAGCATCAATTGCACTAAGATATGGTATTTTAGGACCAAGCAGTTCTTTGTCATCTTCTTTAGGATGAAAAGGATCTTTCTTTACATCTAGTGATCGAACAACCATTAGGGAACTCAATGGATGAGTTTTGTCCATGTAGAATTGTTTCAGCACCTTTTTTGTGTATGTTAATTGATGACCAAGTATTCCTACTTAGCAAATGAATAATTTGTAAATCAAAACAAAATTTAATTTTGCTAAGATCTTTCATTTCAAATTATTTCTTTAAATAACTAGCAACTTTTATGAGCTCCTCCAGGGTTCCAACAAGATTCAAATTGTCAAAATATATTATAATAATAGCAAATTTAAATTATGATTTTTTTATATAAACACATGGACAAACTAGATCATTTACATATCCTTCTTTCAAAAGATAGTCACTAAGACGATTATACCACATGTATCCTGATTATTTTAACCTATATAAAGAACATTAAAACTTGATAGAATAAATACTTCTGGGTTTTGAGTTATTTGCTTCAAGCATTTTAAATCACTCGGGGATTTTCATATATATGTCATTATCTAATAATCCATATAAATATGTTGTAATTGCATCCATTAAACGCATGTCAAGACTTTTAACGACTGCCAAACTAATTAAAAATCAGAATGTGATTTCATCCATTATAGAAGAGTATGTCTTATTATAATCAATTCTCGGTCTTTGTAAGAAACCTTGGTTTACAAGTCATGCTTTATATCATATAATCTCATTCTTCTCATATCATTTTCTCACAAATACCCACTTATATCCAACAGGTTGTATATGTTTTGGTGTTGGACTATAGGTCCAAATACTTTACATTTTACAAGTAAGCTTGTTTCTGCCTCAATTGCTTCTTTCCACTTTTAGCCATTCAACTCTATGTCGATATTCTTCGATGGATTTTAGTTCAGGTTCATCATTGGAAATATCAAGAGTAACGGCAAATGAAAATGTGTTATCGACAACTATTTGATTTCTACATCTTCTCTTGTAAATTAATAATATATTGAGATTTCATTATTTCTAAATATCTCTTCCTCTGCAAGGGTCTTTTCATTTTCAGAGGTCATTTATTCCTCTTCAAGAGACATTTCTTTAGTTATTTCATTTAGTTGCTCTGCAGCAGTAGCCTTTTCGAGAGTACCAATTCTTTTAGGAGTATTAGTTTCCTTTTGCATTATTCTTTATGCCTTTCTTTTTCAAGCAATCTTATCTTTTGCACTGACAGGTCTCCCACGCTTTAAGCAGGGTTTAGATTAATTAGCTACTCTATTGACAATTTATCCTATAGGGACCTCAATTTTAGCTTGGAATATTTGCAACTGGTATATGTGACTTTGTAACATGTTTTGTGTCGGTTAATACGTCTAGTACTTGATTTACAATAATTTGTAATGAAACGATCCTTTGAACTTCTAGTTTACGTTCACTTGTGTGAGGATCAAAATGAGATAATGTTTTAACATTCTAAATGATCTCAGTCTTGTTTTGTAAGTGGCTTGTTATCCCCCTAATGGTGGGAAAACACGTTTATAAAAATGACAATCCACAAAACAGGCTTTAAATACATCACTTGTCAAAGGCTCAAGATATCTAATAACAGAAGAAGAAGAATCATAACCAATATTAATACCCAGTCAACGCTAAGGACCCCTCTTAGAAGGCTGCAGGAATGTAATAGGTATATATACAACATAACAAAAAATTCGTAATTGAAGAATATTTGGTTAGTGGCCAAGAACAAGTTGTAATGGTGAATAGTGATGATAGGTAGTAGGACAAACACGAATTAATGATGCAACATGTGATATTACATGTCCCCTAACTAAAAACAGGTAATTTGGTCTTCATAAGCAAAGGTCTAGCAATTGAGTGAAAATACTTGAGAAATGATTCAGTCAAACCATTTTGTGTATGAATATGGGCAACAAGATGTTCAATATCAATCCCAATTGACATACAATAGTCATTAAAAACTTGTGATGTAAACTCACTAGTATTATATATCAAGTCTAATAGATTTAATAGAATAATTAGGAAATTGTGTCTGAAGTCCTATTGATTTGAGCAAGGAGTCTAGTAAATGTAACATTACGAGTAGAAAGTAAACAAATATGTGACCAACATGTGGATGCATCTATTAACACCATAAAGTAATAGAATGGTCTACATGGTGGATGAATGGATCCACAAATATCTCCATGAATATGTTGTAAGAAAATAGAAGATTTAACCACAATCTTTAAGATTGATAGTTAAACTATCAATTTACCTTAGGAATAGGCAACACATGTATAATCATCTATCAAAAGAATTTTTTGGTTATTTAGTAGATGTCCATGAGAATTTTCAGCTATTCGACGCATCATGGTAGATCCCGAATGACCAAGATGGTTATGCCAAATTCTAAAGATATTTGGATCAGTGTACTTCTGGTGCATCACAACAGGTGATTTAATACGTTAAATAGTCATGTTATACAATCCCGAAGAGAAAGCATGAAGCTTCTCTAATAAATGCTTCTGGCATGAACTAACTGATGTAATGTATAGATATTCTTTATCATATTCAGTCATAGTTTTGATATGATACCCATTATAACGTAAATTTTTAAAAATTAGTAAATTTCTCTTAGATTTGCTAGAATATAAGGCATCATCAATATAATTTTTGTATCTTGTGGTAACATAACACTAGCTCTTCTAGAGCCTTCGATCAAGTTTGTGATGCCAGATATTGTAATTATATTAGATTCAGCTAATGCTAAATGCGTAAAATATTTCTTGTCACATAGAATTGTGTGAGTTGTTGCACTGTCTGCTAAACATTTGTCCTCACCATTCATTTTGGACTCAATCCATTGATACAATCCATGTCACACTATATCAAAATATTAAGTTACTAACTTTATTGAAAAAATAAAAATAAAAACTACATTGCATAATGTAAAAGATGATAAAACAAAATAACATGAAAATAAAGTTAATCAGTGTGTACATTTCTATTACCAATTAAATGATTAATTTTTCCACTAGGGTTTTCAAAGAAATAAAAAAATCAAGGTGAGTAATATGCATAGGAATTATTAAAATCAGTAAAGTTTAGTTCCACATTTTCCCTTTTTTTTTTTTTTTCTCATTCATTGATGCTTAGTAAAGATCCACTAAATGTTTAGGTTGTACGAGGAGTACGTGACTAATGTCCTGGCATGCCATACCTAAAACAATTATCTTCATAATTCTTGGGAGCAATGTTGTTAAAATCTTGATTTAAATCTTAAAATCTTATAATTTTACGATGTTCGAGTAGGGAAACTTATTCAATTTTATGTAAAATCTTAATAGGGGTAAAATAGGTAAAATCGATTTTGGGACATAAAAATGGTAAAATCCTTATTTATAGACAATTTTACTGAATTTTTAAAAATTAAGTGATTTTTGTGTAATTTTTTCAAATAAAATAGATTTTTATGAACGTTTTCAAGTAATATGCCACACCTATTTCAGTCATTAATTTTTTTAGATTTTTTTATTCTATAACACTATTATTTATTATACTACACTAGTTGAGGATCATATGCCTTGTTGTATCAAATTGACTATCATAAATTAAATGTAGTAGATAGGATAAAAACCAAGAGACCTATAATAAAATATTACAAATACATTTCAACTCAAATAAAAAATTAAGATAAAATGAAGTCAGTATTTTAATGTCAACTATATAAATCACACCAAATATTTTAACGATCTCAATTGTGTACTTAGGTAAAAGGAGTATAGAATCAAATATAGAATCTTTTGTAAACTTTGTTGATAATTCATTTTGTTAATACGGGTAAGTTTTTTGTGTATGCCATTTTTTTATACATGTCTTTTCTCTCTTCTCTTATTAATAAAACTACTAACTTATCAAAAAAAAAAAAAGAAGCTCTAAATGAAAAATTATAGCATGATAGGCAATATTTTCATTTTAGAAACATTTGGTAAAATCTTATGATTTTGCGATTTGATTTTACAATTTAATTTTTGGACCCTCCAACGATTTTAGGTAAAATCTTGATTTTATCAACCTTGTTTGGGAGGTTTATTTTGTAAACTCTTTCCCTTTTCTTGTTTTACTCTGGCATTGTTCCACTTCTAGTGGTATAGTGTGGCATTCTTATTTTTAAATTAGAGAAATTCTAACTTTCATAGTAACCCCCACGATTTTGACAATTTCTGCCATGACACGTCCACGACGATAATCACATTTTTTACTATGAAATAAGACCACATTCACTTCAGGGAATGGTGTAGATATAGTTGGACAAGCTTGATGATTTTTCATAAGCAATTCATTATTTTGTTCAACCACAAGAAAATATGAAATCTATTCAGAATATTTCTTAAATCTACGCTCTTAATATTGTTGCTGCAAAAGCACATTTGAAGCATGAAAAGTAGAATGTCTTTTTTAACATGTCTTCATAAGTAATTTTGTCATCACATAATCTCAATTGAGAGCTGATTTTAAACATTACAGAATTATACTTACTAACAGTCTTAAAATCCTGCAACCTCAAGTGGATCCACTCATAACGTGCTTTTGGGAAGATTATAATCTTTTGGTACTCGTACATTTCCTCTAAATTATTCCATAAAACAAATGAGTCTTTTACCATAAGGCATTCAAATTTTAATTCTTCATGAATGTGATGGAGCAAGAAAATCATTACTTTTGTGTAATCGTGCAGGGATGCTTGACTTTCTACTTTAATAGTTTCACTAAGATTCATTGATTTAAGATGAATTTCAGCCTCAAGAATCTAAGATAAATAGTTCTTGCTCATAATATCAAGAGTGACAAATTCTTATTTAGTGAGGTTGGGCATTTTCACAAGCTCTATTAAAACAAATAATATCTTTTAGAATAAGAATAACCACAAGAATATAAATATAAAACTACATGATAATAGATTTAAATATCACACGATCTTTAAGATCAATCTATTTAAATATATATATATATATATATATGAAATATATATAATAATGATCTCCTATGATTATGATCTTCAAGACCATAAATAAATAGGGTCGTGATATTCAAGATCAATGATATAAAAATAAATGTGATCTTCAGGATCAAATGATAAAATGATTTTCAAGACCAATATAAAGTTATTGTGATCTTCAGGATCAACATAAAAGTAAATTTGATATTAATAATCAATATCTAGAATTTATGATCTTTAAAATCAATATAAGAATAGGGTAAAAGTAGAAGAATATATAAAAAAATTGCTTAATAATTTCTTTACGTACCTTGTAGCTCAAGTGAAAAAAAGGGGTCAGATTTTTTTTTTCTTTAGTAGAACTATGTCTTCTTCTTAGTTAGTTAGAGTCTTATGCTGATAACGTTTTATAAAATCACCCAGAATATAACTCTATAAGACTTATAGAGAATTAGAATACTCAAATCATCTTTATATTATTCATATATATATCATATCCATCTTACAAGACCTCTTTATGCAGGCATATAATCATAATGTTGAAAATTAAAAAAAGTGAAGTTACACGAAAAATTAGGAGTTATGGTGGAGTTATGATCAGCCATTAATCCACTAATGGATTTATAATACATCACTTATTTTGAAAAATTGTTAAACCCCAACCCCTTTCTTTAATGTGTTATTAGTGCTAGGACCACAAATGATAACATCAACAATAAATTTGTAATAATATATATCAAATTTACCCTTTAGTCATATGTACTTAAGAAGATTAAAGTAACCTACTAAAGCAATCAATTTAAAAAGGGCCCAGAATTACTTCAAAAAAGGAAATTTTTAAAAAATTTAGAAACCAAGAAAACAATTCTCAATTTATGTTCATCTTCTTCTTCAGCCCTGCAAATGCAGTTAAGTCCCTATTAGGTTTCATATACAGCAAACATATAGTCTCGATGGCTCTCTTCCCCCCCCCCCCCAACCATTTCTACTGCCCAATGCTCAAGCTGCCGTCGGGCTCAAAATCATAGCTGATCATTGGAAATGTCAATCTCATGGGACCACTTCCCGCGACTAAATCCACCTACTCTCCCTCAAATACGGCCCACCCCACCTATGCAACTCTGCTTTACCTCCTCACCCGTTGTCATTGGCTCCTCCGTTGAAATGACCAAGATCTTCTTCAAAACCGTGACCTCACCTTCGATCTGCCAGTGGAGAAGCTCCTTCTGCGACTCCAGTGATTCTTGAAACGAGAGCTGCAAACGGCTAGTTGTAACTGGTTTTGCTTGGAGGCCTCCATTATCGACCCTGAGAATTGAATCTTCCTCCACAATTTTCAAAAATAGAATTAGTTAATCAGTTAAATGTAATTACTTAGCTTATGTGATTTTGTATATAAAAGGGAATACCAGAAAGAAAGCCTGTTAAGATTTCACTTTTACTGATTCATAATTCAAGATTCTTACTCTCTCTTTCTCTCTTGTTCATCTCTTTCATCATGTCTCTAGCTAAGGCTTTATTTTCTGTTACAGATTGAAACAATCTAAAAATCTCTTATTCATTCAAATCTATATATCTGGGGCTAAGGTTTCGTGATTGTAAATACAGCCCTTCAAATTAAGCAATGAACTAGATGCTACAAGGGAAGAAGTAGTTGGAAGAGAAAGTGGCAAATTTGGAGCGATGATGGAGGAGTACGCTGGAGGAGTTGTCGCTGTGGGGGCGCTTGACATCAGAAATTCAATATCATGCTCAATTTCTTGGATTTGCAGGCGTATGTGAAGAAGATGAAGATTTGGGAAGAAATTAGCGAGGTAAGATTTAGCCTCCATTCATGCTTAATAGAATTTTGAGTTGAGAAATTGTATTGTTATCTGATAGAGAATGATTCCAACCATTTGTTCACAAAATTCAGTGTTATGTTTGCAGGGGGGAATCTAAGATTTTATAACTGGGGGGTCAAAAAATTTTTATTAAATAATATTGATGTGTATCAAGTTTGGAAGAATGCTTTGTTTGATCAGATGAATAAAACCCTTTCTAAGGAAGAACAACTGAAATCAAAAATATGAAAAGCACGAAAAAAAAAAAGAAAAAAAAAAAACCTTTTATCCAAGATTTACTTTCGCCTGAATCGAAAAATCTTTTCCGGTGCTACGGTTGCCAGAGGAAAATGGTTTGTAGAGAAGGTAAAGAGGATAATGAAGCAAGAGAAAGTAAAAATAATAAGAAAATGGAGTATATAATGTTTAGGGCATTATACAGAACTTTACTTGTTCATGCTTATATTTTTTCAACCAAAAAACCCAGAGAAAAGAAAAGCCTCAAACACCAACATGCAAGTACATAATGTTTAGGGCATTAAAAGCATGACCAAAAGGTAAACTCTGCGGAGTAACTACTGGAAGGCACAAAAAAGGATAGGTCAACCGAGGGTTCAACTTTTATAATCAGTACAACAGGCAAAACAAGGGCTGCCGAGCATTATGCTAACGGACCATACTTGAGAGATTTATAGTCACAATTTAATCTCCATAGTTAACAAGAGAGGGTTTGTAACTGAAAGTAGTTTCACAAAGCCTGATGATGGGTATTGTGTGACATTCATTAGTATATGTGCCAAATAATGCTGAATTCTAATGCCACCAATCTCGTATGTTAAAGAAGATACTATATCCATATTTTCTGCTCATCTCATGAAAGCAAGTTGTTAAAGAAGGTTATGAACCATTATATTATAGCTTCCCTTTTAGATGTTTAAGGTCCCTTTTCTCTTATCAACTACTCTACTTGAATTTAGCATAGAGTCACTGAACAACACCTTAAAAAAAAATAAATTGCCAAAACAATGTACATTTATATAAGCTCGAAGCTTAGTCAATATTTGAATTTTCCAAAAGAAGTACTAATATTCATTTAATCAGTGCTTGCGTAATTTCAAATGGAATACATGCCCACTCCTCTTTGGCACACATCTGCAGTTGAAAAGTTGCCTTTATAATCATTAGTAGATTCCAGGCATCGTAAAATGTTCACACCAACCATTTGGTATATCTTTTTGATAAGCACCAATCATTTGGCCTACGTCCCAATTGAATTCTTGTCTTAATATTCATTATTTACTAAAAATGTGCTATCAATTTTAGTACTGAGCATCAATTTTCAAAATTAAACGTTTTAGATAGCACATCATCATGAGGCATATAATTTCCTTCCATATGATTTAATTAACTGCAAAAGTCTTTTAATTTGATCTAACAGTCCTTTTTTTTTTTTTTTTCGATTGAGATAATTCCATGTGAGGCTGCTTTCAGTCCTTATCATTTAATTAACAGCAAAATTGTTTTAATTTGATCTCAAAACATATATTTTTATTTTTTGTTTTGACTGCTATGATTGCATGCAATACTTCATATGGTGCTAGTTTCTTTAAAAGATATATATATATATATCTTGTGCTTTGAAAAATTAGAACCATATGGTGGAGCATATCAGGCAACGCAACTACATTCACGCTACGTTTGATACGTGGGGATGAAATAAAAGGGAATGGGAATAAAATAGAATAGAAGAAGAGGTGGAAATTAATTACAAGTGGAAATGGACTGGAATGCTCATTCCAGTCTTGTTTGGTTGCTAACATGAAAATAATAGAAATGAAATAGATATTCAAATTTTATAATTTGATTACACTATTTTAAATATAATGAAATATAATAAAAATTACTAATATTAATTTTTTAAAAATTATAAAAATAAACTTTATCTTCGGATCGTGAACTTGAGTTAAAAAAAAGGGGGCTAGGAATAAAACTGTAATTTTATAATTCAAGTTCGAATTGGACTAAAATTTTATTAACTATCAAAATTTTATTAAATATTAAGAGACATGTGAATAAATATTTTTTAGTCTTTTGGAATACCAAAAATATAAATTTAGCCCAAAAACAAGCCCAACGGCAAAATAGGCATTAAATAGTATGAATTCAGATCAAGTTAAAATTTGTTTAACTATTAAGAAATATGTCAACGATATTTTTCAGCCTTTTGGCAATTTAGAATGTAAATTTAGACAAAAAATGACTTAGAAGTAAAATTGTCATTTTACAATTTGAGTTAAACATGAGGTGAAATTTATTTATTACTAAGAAACATATCGATAAATATTTTTTAACCTTTTGGAAGTCCAAACTATGAATTTGGGCAAAAAATGAACCAAGGGGTAAAATGGTCATTTTATAATCCAAGTTTGGATCTAATCGAAATTTGTTTAGTTATTAAATAATATAAATGAATATTTTTAATAGCCTTTCAGAAGCTTGAAATACAAATTAAAAAAAAAAAAATGGACTCAGCAGTAAAACAGTTATTTTATACTCTGAGTTTAGATCTAGGTTGAATATAAGATCAAGCGGTAAACTGATCATTTTACAACCCAGGGGAGTAATTGAGAGATTTTTTTTTTATTACAAAGTAGTTTGTTTTTTATTTTTTTCAATCTTTGGATCAAATTTTAATTGCAATGGAATAGGTAATATTATTACTTAAACACTGAAATGCCTTTCCGCACTTCATGTGGGAATGGCCATTCTTATGAAATATTATTCCAACTTAATTTTTTAATACCAAATAGAAAAATAGGTTAAAGTAAGAATAAGTTCCATTTAATTCCATTCTACTCTCACGTACCAAACATAACCTCAATTCAAAACAAAGAGGCACTAGTGTAAGAAAGTTATTCATTTGCTTGCATAGCAAAGTACTCCACAAAATTGAGTATAAACAAAACTAGGCCATGATCGCACTACATTGCAGAAAAAAAAATGTAAAATTGAAATTCATACAGAAAATAAGTGCACAAATGGCAAAACACTCAGCAACATTAACCACAATTGCCATTGAACCCTCAAGTGATTCTGTAATGAAAATTTTCATTGAAATGCTAAAAGTAATATATATTTGCCAAATTCAGATAATCACCAATATGCTTCAACAGAACGATCAAACAGACAAATTGAGACAACGCAAGCAGACGCTTGATACAATAAAAGTGCGTGTGCAGTTACATATATGAGCGTATTACATGCAAAGCTATCAAGAGAGAAACCTGGAGAGGAGAAGATGATCCGTCTAAGGAAAGATATGAGTAATGGAACGTTCTATTCCCGATCAGAACTTCGTCTCTCCATGGAACAATTCGAATTGTATTTCGAGCCCTACCGCCGATTGCCTTACATCGACCGTAATAAGTAATCCGGATCTTGAATTTGGTCGAAACGTCGAAGGGCATTCGGTTCGCATGATGGTTCAGCCGAAATCTCGTTTTACAAACGGAATGATTCATCACCGGTCGAGGTCATGTCCGGTCCGGTCCATGTATTAGCGTAACTGTTTGCTTGAGAGTCTGTTTGGTTGGTTAAATTTTTCAATATTAGAAATGGAAGATTATATTTACCTTCTTTTTGGTATCTATCTATAATTAGGATGTGAATTTTAATACGTCCCGATGGATACCTGATCTATTCCAATTTGTATTCCAATCTGATAAGTGCAGGTATTTTTAAATTTTATGAGTAATGAAACGAGTTAGGGTGTAAAAACAAAATAATCATCGGTTCGGAGACCAGTATATCTAATATATTTGATGAGTATTATCAGAATCTATCTCGATTATCCCGATTATAATATATTTGACGAATATTATCCAATTACTTATTCAAAATACTTGATTATTTGTGCAAATTTTCAGATATTGAATTTATGCAAATAATAACATCAATTTAGATATTAAATTATTATATAGTATTTAAAGAATGAAAAACATTTTATTAATACCAAATAACTCCAGATTTGATTCTAAATAATTTATTGTAATTTTAAATTTGGTTCCTAATATGACAGAGCACATAAATACGATTTTTTTTTCTTGGGCTCAATTATAGTATAAGTTTAAGATGAGATCAAAAATGAGATTTTTTTTAATTTTATTTTATAAAAGTAATATAATAAATTTTACTAAGTATAAAATATTTAAAAATTTTTATAAAAAATAATTTTTTAATCTTTTAAAATGTTAAAACTTTTATTTAGTTAATTGTTGCAAAACATATATCGGCCTTTTTTTTTTTTGGATGCACACAAAAATATGTAATTAAACAAATCAAATGTTTTATTTACTTACCTTCACAAAAAACATATACATTCTTTAGTTAAGTTATTTAGGGTTCATTAGGTTTGTTTGTTTATTTTTTATTTTGAACTCATTTTCTATTCTACATTTTTAAAAAGAAAGAAAACAGTTCAAAACAATTTAATTATTGTGTTTTCAAAATTTGTTTTAAAAAATAGAAAATAAATTTACACATAAAATAAAAAATAAAAAATAGTAAAAAGTCATTTTGGGCGTTTTTAACCTCAAAATAAAGAAAATCTCAAAATAAAGAAACAAAAAATATTCTGTTTCCTTATTTTAAAATTTTTAAAATATAAAATAAAAATAAAAAATAAAAAAACAAACCAAACGCCACATTAGGTTTCAAGCACCGGCCATCTCTAATGGATGAAAAGCCAGACCCACAGTATCCACAAATGGTTATCATTTTAAAATGTAACTAAGCTAGACTCCAAATAAATCACACTTTCTTTCTGCGTGTCTTTCAAGTGTAAGCCTTTAAGCCAATCGGTAATTATGACGTTTCAAAAATTCGTCACACTTTGTAACTTTGTATCATGGAACATGGAATCCATAAAGTAACCTGAAATTTTATGCTATGGCACAATGC
Source organism: Vitellaria paradoxa (assembly GCA_019916065.1). Classification (NCBI taxonomy): domain Eukaryota; kingdom Viridiplantae; phylum Streptophyta; class Magnoliopsida; order Ericales; family Sapotaceae; genus Vitellaria; species Vitellaria paradoxa. Next base: position 42,506,536 of record CM034238.1, read on the forward strand.
TTTATGCCATCCTTGGGACGCAAAAGGATGATCATCAACCAAAACTTCTCTCTCCTGGGGGCCCTCCAGTTCAGCCATAAAAGTAGGTTTCACACTTTGCGTGAAGGGTCATCAAAAAATCAAAAGAAAAATTCCTTCACATTTTCTAAAAAGCTTTTTCTCTCTATCCTTTTCACAAATTAAAATTCAATGGGTGAAAATTTTCTTTCCTTTCATTCAATGATTTAAATTTTTTTAAATTTTTAAATTTTCTCTCAATTATTATTTTAATAGATTTCACTACTATCTATCTTACAAAACGGTTTGAACATTTTAAATTTTACTATATTTTAAGAGTAAAAATCATTTACAAATCAAAACTACAATCTTAAATTTTATCCAGTTACAGTTAGTAGGAAATTGAACCTTTCGAATTAAAGTATCACAGTTTATGTTTTCTTTTATAGTGCTTACAAAAGTGGATTTATAATAGGACGAGAGGGGGGAGTTGCCCCACTGACCTTGAAATTTTTGTATATTTTTTATATTAAATTTTTATTTTTAATACATAATAGTTCCGTTTGAGATGATTAAAAAATTCTAAAAAATAGTAAAAAATACTAAAAAATCCTAGAATTATTCACTTTTTATCTCACTAATCAAATTACGAACCCATAAATAATTTTCACTTTATCTCATTTCATCTCCCTTTTTATCACTCCAAATACAATCAATATATAAATTGCTACCAATAAATTTAAAATTTGTCTCTTTAAATATGTTGGATAATATTTTTTTTACTGTCAAATCAACTAAAAATTATTTTTATACTTTTTATATTTTTTTATTATTTCTATTCTCTCTCAACTAAACATACATCATTTAAGCTCCATTTTGGAGTTTCTGAAAATAGCTGAAAATATTGAAATACTCTAAAAGTTATTCATTTTTTATTTCACTGCACGAATTACAAACTCACAAATTTTATCAAATTTATCACTTTTTATAACTCCAAAACACCCTCTTAATATCTCCCAACCTCTTCATCTTTCATTCTCCCATCTGTCTCATTAAATTCAAGTAATCTCTTTAACTTTTTTTCTCACCCCTTCTCTCTCTTCATTTCCCACTCTCTCATTAAATTCAAATAATCTCTAAACTCAAGCAGCCGTTTTCATTTTTTTCACCTCTCTATCTTTATCTCATTAAATCTAATTTGTAGCAACTTATTTTATTTTGTTTACACTACTCTCTCTCTCTCTCTCTCTCTCAATCCAACCTTTGAAAATATATAATTTTTATTTTTGTCTTATTTTGATTATTATTTAAAATTTGTAATATTTATTTTTTTAATTTTTACCCCACTTAATAAAATTTCTATGCCCACCCTTGGATGCTTATCAAAAATTAATTGGAGAGGGAGAGCAAAACATATGCAGTAACTGCTAGAGTCTAAAGTTTTGAAAATAAAATTAAAATCCATAAATTATCATAATTTTTTTCGATTTGAAATTTTTGTCCAAAGTTTCAGCTGTATAAAAACTTAATATTAATTTTGTTCAGAATGTCATAGGCATAGATTTTTATTAGTGTATATATATATATATATATATAAAGGACCAATCTACCTTCCCCATGGCTAACACTCACAGATCATGAATATCTTTAGAAATATTTATGATTATTCGTGTCAATAAAAAAAAAGAAATTTTTTTTCTTCGTAGGATTTAAAGTTTAATTTATTTTTTTATTTTTTCAAGCTAGAAAATAAATAAAATTATAAATCGGGAAATCTTAGGAAAAGTTGGCATTCCATACGATGGAGGAGGCATTAATTATTTCCCAAAGATGTGGGAAGTAGACAAAAGATTGAACTAGAGTTATTTGTTTTCACACTTTTGATAGTCTTTGTCCCTAAATTACCTCTTATTTTTTTTCTCGATAATTTTGTGTTATACTATTTAATACTTGCATTTGCTTTACTACCTCAATCATGAAATTATGTGACACGCCCCTATTTTAGGTTACATATTCAATTCTTTAAATAGAGGGGACATAGGTTTCATCTTCTATCTATAATAAATCAATAATCACATTTTATTGAAAATCTTATATTAAAATAAAATACCATCCGTTAGATTTATATTTATTCATTGGCGTAATAAACAAGATCTCACAAATACTTAAATATGTGCAAACTCACAGTTTCTAACATATTAAGCCAAGTCTTAGTCTATATTGCTAAAATTCTAAGATTATTTACACAAGCTCTCAATTACTGACATATGATTAAAGCAGGAGAAACAGACAATCCAAAGTCTTCTCTAGGTGCTTGTAGTCACTCCTAAACTCAACCTAAAATGTGCAAATTTCAGGTGTGAGTGTCACACATTTAGTAGAGGTATTATACTTAAAATAGAAGATAATAAATATAAATCAAAGATAATCCACAACAATTATATAGACGATCATCCCACAATCAAATAATAATTAATTTAAATGTATTGTAACTGACAGTAATACAAATATCTCAACGCATAATTTATCATCACTTCTCATGTGTCAACCATTATCATCATCGCTAGGCCCAACTGGCCATCCCATGGCATATTTGCATGATAAATAATTTAAATAATAATGCAACACATATTTGGCTCCATCTGACATATGAATTGAGTGCTCAACTATGGACAATGATTTTGATTTAGCATATCCCCTTAGGCCCCATCTGGCTTGACCCTATTTACCCTCGCCCCATCTACCCTCATTATTGGTCCTATCTGAACTGGTTGCATCTTGGTTTTTTTTTTTTTTTCCTTTTTATGGCCCCATCTGACCTTCTTTTTTCTTGTTCTGGCCCCATCTGACTTGGTCTCATTTGACCATAATACAAGTGTAATGCACATAATTCATGATGCTTTGCAATAATATTTTTTTTCCCAAGTAAAGTATTACTTCCCAAATTTATTATTGCACAAATAACTACAATTCACAAATAACATAATAAATCTATAAATACTCAGCACTTCATATCAGAGCAAATAATTAATATAACACAAAGTAATAAAATTTATTAATTTATATTTAATATATTTTATCTTTAAGTTTAATACACCCACTTGAACAACATATATTCTGAGAAAATCAAACTACTAGGGCGGTTGCTCCTGATTATCTTTGTGTTCTAATTTTAACCCAGACAAAATATGTAAATCAGACATTAAACGGTTAAAATATAAACCAAATTAATTAATAATATAAATTTAATAAATAGAGCAAAACCATTATACCTTCACCATATTTCGTTTATTTAATCTTTCATAGAGTTAATTTTAAATTGATAAAATAAAATAACTTACCTCGACAATCCGACCAAATTTCTAAACTTTTTTTCTTTCTTGTTATACTTTCCCCTCAGTTTTTCCCTTACTATTTTTCTCTCGGTTGCCTGTGCTCTCCGTTAATTAAACACGTGCACGTATATATATATATATATATGCAGGTGAATCTTCACCTGGCAGCAAAAACCACCTCAACCTCTTTTCTTTATTTTATTTATTATTATTTTTTACGTGGATTGCTCATCAACCTTCCACGCAAACCCGCGCACACTAATACCTCCCATCAGCCATCCACTTCAACTTTACATGTTTAACTTCAATTCAAAAACTAGTCTAATTAATATATTAATAGCTTAATAAATTTACTAATTAGTTTAAATTAAAATTAATTAAATTTTAAAATAATACCGAATTAACACAATTAAATTATCAAATATAAAATAAAAATTAAATTAATAATATAATTATAATTAATAAAAATTTAAGGATGTCACATTATGCACCACTAATCCTTGAGTATGGATTGAATTCAAAAAGGAAAAAAAAATATTGAGTTATCAATGAAAATAAGCAAGCCATCGCCTTTTTCTTTTCTTTTATGTTTTCCTTTTTTCTTTAAAAAAGTTATCTTTGAATAAGTGGGAACACACTCGCAATAAAGCAGTCTTAAGCAAGCATATCCTACAAAAAGAAATAAAAAAAGTAAAGCAAAAAAGCATAGGCAAATGACGGATCAGTGAAGAATCCAAGAAGATTGACAGCATTTTCTATATATGTCAAGAAGCTTTGAACTGTCTTTGAGAGGCAAAAGGACAATTATTTACCTGACATTTCTTTCTCCTGGGGTCCTCCACTTTAGCTTAAGTTTTATCAAAACTAGATACATATGACCATAAATATATAATTGAAGGGTTTCACAATCTCTTTGCATGAATATATGATCGCAAAAAAATCAAATAATAAAAAAGAAAAATTGTACCTCATTTTCTTCGATGCTATATATATATATATATATGGGGGGACCAATTTGCCTTCCCTATATGGCTAAGAAGAATCAAGATTCCTTCAATATTACGTTTGGAATATGAATTTGTAGAATTTAAAAAAAAAAAAAGAAAAAATAAAATTTATTATCTATGTAATTTTTGTACACTCAATTAATCAAAAGGTAAATTTTATTGATGAATATACATTTATTTTTTCTTATTTTTTAACTTAATAAAAAAATAAAATAAATTTGATTTTTATTTTATTTAAATTTATTTTATTTTAAAATCTTATTATTTTTTTAATTTTTGTTTTCCTTTCACAAATTCAAATTTCAAACATAGCAGTAAAAGGAGTTGGTAGTGGAGGAAAAAATGATGCCTCAATTCAACAAGTTAATCATCAAGTTTTGCCGCCGGGAATTAGCCACAAATCTTCCGACCAGGATGAAAAATATCGCACTAATCAACACTTATCAAAAGTCCAGTGGCAAATGTGACTTAACTCCTTTTAACGTCTGTATTATTTTTATTTCTAACTAAATCTATGGAATTTAATTTTACAATAAATTTAATCCCTACTGAATTTTAACCTTCCATTGAATTTTATTTCTAATTAAATTTAATCCTAATTTAACTTAGAATTAATTTTAACCTTTGATGAATTTTAATCGTAATTGAATTACATTCACAATTAAATTTAACCTTGCTTTATTTTTTATTAATTTTAATCCATACTAAATTTTAACCCTAATTAAATTTTATCCCTAATTAAATTTAAAGTTTTTTATGAAAATATTTCTCAAACTGTCTCTCCTTTTTTATTGCATCCTCAAATTATCAAACTCACCTATTACATTCTAGAACTATTCAGTTCAATTTTATTTAGTCTGAAGACTAACTCTATTCATTAAAATTATGAAAAAATTGTCATGTGCAAGTCATGTGACTTTTTTCACCTTATCCATGAGTATAATGGTCAATCTATATCTAATTAGATTAACTAATTAATTTAATTTAATTATTTGGTTTAGAAGAGAGAAAGGAAGAAAAAAAAAAGAGTGGAAACAAATTATATCTTTTTAAGAAAAATTTGTAGACTCCATTTGGGAATGTTTAAGTTTACTTTTTTGGAAAATTAAAATTTATAGAAAAAAGTAAACAAGAAAAAAAAATGTTTTCAATATATTTTTTCTATTTAAACATTTTTTAACTTTAACAATTTGTCCATTTTTGTTGCATCATATTAAAATGAGTTATTTTATTTAATTAAAATTATTTTTTAATAAATAATATAATTAATTTAATTATCTAAATTTATATTTAATATATTTTATTAATATTTTAATAAATAATATAATTAAGTTAAATTAATTAGTTAATCTAATTAATTAAATTAATATGAAATATATTTTATTAAATTATTTTTAATAAATAATTAAATTAAATTAATTAGACATGAATTGACCATTATACCTCTAGGGTGGGTTGAAAAGGGCCACATTACCCGCACATGATAATTTTTCCGTCAATTTAATAGATTAATTAATGTTCGAACCAAATAAATATAATTGGATAGTTCAAAAATATAATGAGTGTGTTTAATAGTTTGAGAACAAGATAAAAAAATAAAGAGAGATAGTTTGAGGTATATTTTCATTAAAAAAAAAAAAAAACTCTTAAATTTAACCCTAATTTAGTTTGGAATTAATTTTAACTCTAATTTTAACCCTAGTTTAATTTTTTAATTAATTTTAAGCTTTAATAAATTTTAACCGTATTTGAATTTTATCTTTAATTTAATTTAATCCTAATCTAATTTCGAATTAATTTTAATCATTTTTTATTTTTAACCCTAATATATAAAATTAATCCTAATTAGATATAAATTTAATTTGTCTAATTGAAGCAAGTGCATATAGGATTATTTTTTATATTTTACTATTTTCAATATGAAATATACATTCAGGAGTTCAATAATTTTAAAATTATGAATTATTTGTATGAGTTTATTTATTAATCTCTTTTGTGATTGAGTTATTAATTATTTGAAGTTTTTTTTTTTTTTGAGATTGAATTTAATTTTTAATTAATTTTTAAGTTTTTTGTGATTGTATTTAATTTTTACTTAATTTTAAGCTAGTTTTTTTTTTTCTGATTGAACTAATTTTGAATTATTCTTTTTTACATGATTGAATTTAATTTATTATAAATATCTTATAATTTATTGTTATTTTTAACCCTAATTGTACTACTTCAATGAGAATATTGCCTGGTCAATATTCCACCAATCAACAATGAACAATCAATTAACAATAAATCCACTAACTATAACAAATTAAGTATACTATTTAACACAAATTACATATAATTAACTAATCAATAATTGAAAATAGTAAATCGTTTAACGATCACCAATATAAACGACAATTGAATCAATAATCAATTAACCAACAAATTCTAAATTTACATTCTAAATAACTACTAATTAATAATTAAAATCAAATTTCTAAATAATCAATAACAATCTATCACAAAGAGATTACAATGCTAACTCCATCGCAATGTATAAGCCAAATATCAATTAGCTCACTCAAAAAATATATATATACATATATATTCATATATCAACATCATACAATTTTTATAATTTATCAATAAATCGGTCCCACCCTCACAACTGCCACAAATCATGAACACAAGCCAAAGGCCAATCCACAGCCATTAACAGTAGAAGTCAATCCTCACATCAACCAAAAAAAAAATACAATGTCCTTAAAACTAACCTAGAAGCATCAAAGAAGAAATAGAATCAAAGAAGAAAATATATATATATATATATATATGTTGCCAGGATTTACACACAGAGAGAGAGAGAGAGAGAGGGGAGGAATGGCTGGCGGTGCGATGGTAGTAAACAGTAGAAGTAGTCGGCGGTGGAGCTCCTGGAGCAGAGAGGGGAAATGAGGGGGAGAGACAGAGGGGGGTTAGGGCCTGGCATGGGAAAGGGGGAAGGGGGGGGAAGGAAAATTTTGACCCATTTTATTAAGGAGTATAGAAGACCACCCCAAGTGGTCATGCGTTGTTTCTATAACAATAATCTATATTAGTTTAGCCGACTATTTCAAGATAGTTGACCGCTAGAGTTCTTTTTACCCTATTTTCTATTAGTGAGTGGTAACATGTACGTAAACACTAGTGATAGAGTAAGAATCTCATTTCGCTTAAGTGTACATACCTAAGAGAATGATGGAGATAAAACATAATAATAAGTATTTCATTTCATCATGCCAAGAAAATAGCTTTTCTTAGTTGGCAAGTAATTATTCCATCTTTTCAAAATATAAGTGTCCTCCCAATACATAAACCTATAGGCTACATTTGAATTAAAAGATATGTTGATGGGTGATAAGTAAATATCATATGAGATAAGACATGGGATTGAATATAATATTGAATTAATTTTTCATGTGAGAATATTTTTTGGATATTGGATTTGTAAAATATAAAATATGATAAAAGATGTAATTTGATAGAAAATAATTTTAAACTATTTAAGTTGATTATAAACAAATTCAAAGAATGGAAATATATCATCTCAAGCCCCTCCCTTATGGGATAATATATCCCCCGATCGGGGGCTTGGTGTCCATTTCAGATTTGAAGTCTAGACAACTTACTTGCACCAAATGTGGGGTTAATGAGTTTCACGGATTTAATCTCCAATCATCCCTGTATTTGCAAATAAATGTGGGCACTATGACACACTTATTAAGTGTACTTAAAGTTCATGGATAAGGCACACAAGTTGGGAAAAACAAGATAATTTCTTCTTGTTGACCTCACTTAATTTTAAACCTTGGTTTGGGGGGGGGGGAGGTCTTACATTAGAGTCTAGAAAAAAATTAAAGGTGTTGACACTACAGAATAAATAATGTTCCAACAATACCATAATTAATGCAATTTTTCAAATCAATAATTTTATTTTTTAAAGTCACATAAACTATAATTACCCCAAAAAAAAGTTAAATAAATCAAAATGTCACATTTGCATTCCACAATTGTCATAATTCATTGTAGATTTAGAATTCTAAAACAAACATCGTCTTTCACGTACTAAATCCTATTAATTCATTCAATAAATACACAAATCATAAAGTAAAATCATACAAACTCACTTTTCTCTTGCGTTATCTTGAAGAGATATTACTTATTTTCCAATATTAAATAATATAGCGACGCCTATGGAATCATAAATTATCTAACATGCATTTTATGATGGAGGATCTATACCTATCCACCTTATAACAACTTCACAAGCAATTTTTTTTTTTTTTTTTTTTTTGTGTAACATATAATTTTTAAATTCATTAATGATAAAAGTTATTTTAATATTCATCTTTCAATTTTTTTTAGTTGTCAAGGTGGCATCTACTAAATAGCCAGTTGTTAGGTTTTACATTTAGTGTGTTTGGAAGAGCAAAACACGTAAAAAAAATTCTAATTTTTATTAATTTTTTTAACATTTTCTAATAAAATTTTATTACGTGTTACTTTTATATTAACTTTTTTGTAAAATGTGGCCATCAAAATACCCATTCAAATTTTTCTAATTTTTCATTTTCATGACTTTGTGAGACCAGAATTATACATGTACGTCTTCTTCTCTAAAAGACATACTTTATAACAAATGAAGAAGGATTTCTTAAATTTATTTAAATGAGCAATGTTGCTTTTTTTTTTTTTAATGAGATGTTTGAAATTTCAACAAATTAAAATTGCTTGTTTACTATTTCTTTGATCATGTAGGGAGCATTCAAGTGCTCACTTAGTGTGGAGGGTTGAAATCTACCGGTCGTTCATACAAACAAATCGATGGAAAATAATCAGGGCTGCCAGCATATAAAATAATTAAAACAATTAATTATTTTAGTTTGATATAAAATAATTAAAAATTTAACAGAGGCTAAATTATAACAAAATTAGAACGGTATTAAACTATATTCTCATCACTTTATTGATCGGTGTACAAAAGAGTGGTCAAATTAAGAGTGTTTGGTTTACAAACTTCTATCAAAAACAATCCATTTTAGTCAATTTTTTTCAACTTTCTTCACTAAATATAAAATTAACTTTTACCTACTTTTTTCAACTTTTTAATAATTTTATTTAACTCTTACAAGTTTTTTCAAATTTTTTTACCAATTTTTACAAATTTTTACCAAATACTCAAACATGTCGACTTGGTGTGCAGCCTGCAAGAACCAAAAACCACCATATTAATAAATTCAACATTCGGAAATTATTTACTGGGATGAAAAATTTGTGATTCAGAATTTACTCAGGATAATTCAGAAAAAAAAAAGTATAAAAAATCTTGGTATGACACCCAAATATGTTAAAAAATAAGGAATAATTTGGTGAAATATATATTATTAATTTGTTATGGCCATAACATTTTTTATCAAGTAATAATTTTTTATTATATCTATAACTGCAATTATATACATAAAAAATTATTCATTAAATTATATGCAAAAATAATGAGGCAAAAAAAAAAATAATCTTCAATTTTTTTATCTATATTTGCTATTAAACATGTACAAATATAGATGACTATTTTATGTAAATTTAAAAATGTTATAAAAATTTTTTTACTATGTACATAAGTATAATTATTTATATAATTATAATTATAATTATAATTATATAATATAATTATAATTATAGATAAATAATTATATAATAAATTATATAATATATAATATATTTTATTTAGTAAATTATATAATATATTTTATTTAATAAATTTGGGTTATAGAGACACAAATTAATTGAACAAATGAATAAGAAATAAATATAAAGTCACAAATTAAATTTTTTAGTGCTAGTATTTTATTTGTGTGGGTCACTTATTCAAGGATTTGAACATATATAGCTAGCTAGTTGAATACTAAAAGATATATATATATATATATTATCATATATATATATACAAAATTGTTGATAATTAAAAAGTAAATATAAATTATAAGAATCAAATCAAGAATATTATTGTTGATGAACAATCTTGAAAATTTCAAGGCACAACCTTGATTCCAGTGCTACAACCAAACTTTTTTGTTTTTTTGTTTTTAATTAGTTTGTACTTATTAGTTACTATTATAATTCATACTATTAGTTAATTTAAGTTTCCAGTAAGTTGTAATAAACAAAGTCTAAATTGATTAGAGATTGGGTAATTTCGTGAGTTTTGTGATTTCATCACAAAATTCATAGTTATCAAAAAATTATTGTGACTTTTTTATTTTATCACAATTTAATCAAGTTTTTAAATTTTTATCAAAATTTCAATATGGAGAGAAATTGAAAATTTGGCTGAATATTGTGATTATGGGAAGCACAAGTCATGCCCCAAAAGTGAATAAAGTAAACGATAATGCATTTTTCCAAGCAAGTTGCTTACCAAGGACTTGTTCGAATGGCCCATACATCTACAACTAATCACATGACATTCTTCGAAACTCACTACCTAAACTTTTCTGCAATTTGTTCTCCACAAAATCTCTGATTATGTCTTACCCATCAACAAAGCTCCCCCTTCTCCTTATAATCATTACCATCTTTATCTTTCTGATCATCATCATCATCCCCTATGCAGCTCCGTTGTCCTTCAACTTCAGCAGTTTCAGACCGGACGACGACAGCATAAGATACGAGAGAGCTTACGCAGCAAAAAACGTCATCCAACTCACCACAAACAAAGCCAACATTGGAAGAGCCACGTACGCGAAGCCCGATGCAGCTTTGGGACAACGTGACTGGGAAACTCACAGACTTCGCCACCCAATTCTCCTTCGTCATGGGACTCATGGATTCCCAGAACACAACCGGTTACGACAATGGGACTTACGGCGATGGGATCGCCTTCTTCCTCGCGCCCGTAGGTTCGCGTAGTATTCCGGATGGGGCAACGAAAGGGGGCGGCCTTGGCCTCGCAAATGATGATCAGAGACTGAATTCAACAGACAATCCTTTCGTTGCTGTGGAGTTTGATATTTTTAAGAACAGTTACGATACTGACAGCAACGACCATGTCGGCATTGACATCGACTCGTTGAGATCTGTCAAGAACATCACGTGGTGGAGTAGTGTTTGGAATGGGAAGGAAAACGAGGCATGGATTCATTATGATTCTAAATCGAAAAATCTGAGTGTTGTTTTCACCGGTTTTTTGAACAACGCCACCGTCTTACAAGGCCTTTCTTACGTGGTTGATCTCAGAGATTACTTGCCAGAAGAGGTGGTTTTTGGCTTTTCAGCTGCGACAGGAAATGCTTCTGCCGTCACACAAACCATTCGGTCGTGGAATTTTAGTTCCACTCTGCGAATCGATCGAAATGTAAGCCGCAAAACCAACCCGGGACTGGTGGTTGGATTGGCTGTGGGTGGAATTGTTTTGGTTGGTGGGTTCGGGTTGCTTTTCTTTGCCTTGTGGAAGAGAAGGGAAAGGGGGAGGAATGAAGATGATGACGACTTGGACCTTGATGTGGACATGGTTGATGAATTCGAGAGAGGTACTGGACCGAAGAAGTTCTCATACAAGGAGCTGGCTTGCGCGACAAACGAGTTCGTGCAACAAGACAAGGTTGGGCAGGGAGGATTTGGCGAGGTTTACAGAGGTTTCTTGAGAGAACTGAATGCCCAGGTTGCTGTGAAGAAGATATCAAGAGCTTCCAGGCAGGGAATAAAAGAGTTTGCATCAGAAGTGAGGATCATTAGTCGATTGCGGCATAGGAATTTGGTACAACTCATTGGTTGGTGCCACGAGAAAAGACAACTCCTCCTTGTTTACGAGTTCATGCCGAATGGAAGCTTGGATTCTCATCTTTTCAAGAAAGAAAAATTGTTGGAGTGGGCTGTGAGGTATAAAATTGCTCACGGTTTAGCTTCAGCATTGCTATATCTGCACGAGGAGTGGGAGGAGTGCGTGGTGCATAGAGATATAAAATCGAGCAACATAATGTTAGATTCAAATTTCAATGCCAAACTAGGAGATTTTGGATTGGCTCGATTAGTTGACCACGAGAAAGGATCACAAACCACAGTTTTAGCAGGGACATTGGGGTACATGGCTCCAGAATATGTCATCATAGGAAAAGGCTACTAAGGAATCAGATGTATACAGTTTTGGAGTCGTGGCACTAGAAATAGCCTGCGGAAGAAGATCAATTAATCATGCTGGCTGAAGAAGAAAGTGAGAGACACATCGTCAAGTGGGTTTGGAACCTCTATGGAATGGGAAAGGTTCTCGAGGCAGCTGATCCAAAACTGTGTGGAGTTTTCAATTGGAAAGAAATGAGGACCTTGATGGTTGTTGGACTGTGGTGTGCCCATCCAGACAGCAAACTCAGACCTCCAATTAAGCAAGCAATTCAAGTTCTTGATTTTGAAGCTCCTTTGCCTGGCTCTTCCACCAAAAATGCCCGTGGCAACGTACTCATCTGATCTTTCAATGACTAAGGATGGAGATACCCTTTTTGTTGGAGGCAACCAAATCCAGTATTTGAGCCATAGTTACATCACTGATTCCTCAAAGTTCACTGCAACTTCTGCAGCTTCTTCTTCATCTGGGAGCACCATAGGTTGATTCATGCACTTTATTTATAAAGTTCAAGACTTTCATGTGCTGAGGCGTATATTTAAATTCTTTATAGGTATTGAAGATGCGATACATGTGTTCACTAAAATCCCACTTGAGGATCCTTTCTATGTATTGAAGATGCAATACGTGTTCACTAGAACCCCACTTGGGGATTTGTACCCCCCTTTTGTAACAATTATGGTATGTTATCTTATCAACTGTAGGGTTGAATAGAAGATAGCCCACTTCTAATTTTATCATACGTTTAGCTATAATTTTTTTTTTTTTTAAATGAGGATGGCATCTTTGTAGAAAAACATTGCACATGACATTCTACAATAGATATTGTTGCAAAAATAAAAATAAAAATAAAAATAAAAATTGAAAATGGAATAGAATTTAAAGTGGAATTGTATTTCTTTTTCAATCTCATATCCAACGAAACAAACATGTCTATTCTAAGATTCAATTAGTTGCAATTTAATTTTTCAATGACTGTTATACTCCTACACTCTCATCGTCAATTATCCAACTTTTAGGTAAAAAATCATCACTAAAGGAACAGATTACACCTAATTAACAACTCAGGCCGCTAATTATTAAGGAAAAGAAAGGTCTTGAAATATAATTCAAAGCAAATCTAAGAAGGGATCTACCTCCTTTTTTTTTTTTTTTTTCATTCAATCAGTCCATTGATTAAATTTATTCATGAACTCCTTTAGTTAAAAATTAGGATAAATTTCACTTTTATCCATTAAACTTTACTTGAAGTTTTAATTTAGGATTTGTGTGGTTTTTTTTTTTGGTTAACAATTAAGGGAATAAGTTTTAATTATTTGCAATCTCGTCACTTAGCTACTGTTTTACCCCCATAGTCCTATCATTAATTTTCAACTTTTAGGATCAAAATGATTACTAATGGATAGCATTACAGCCAACTAGAAGTTGAGATCATTAATTATTAAAAAATAAAATCCCAAGTTTTGTGATAAGATTTTAGGTAAAACTCAGGATACAAATTGAAAATTTGCTATAAAAACTACGAAGTCTATAAATTTAATTATACATAATAAACTTTTTGTGATTATTCAAAAATAATAATTTTTAATAAATATCTAGTTATTTTCTAAACATAACTAAAAAATGAAGTAAATTTATAAATTTATTCTTCTTTTTTTATCCTCTTCTCTCTTAGAGCATGCTTGTTTTAGGATAGTAGAGGGTAAAATTTTATCGAGGTAATTTTTGTTCTCCATTACGTTAAGGACATGTTTGGTACACAGTGAAAAATTTGGGGATAAATAATTACAGGATAATTGTTATCCCGATAACGGTTACTGAAATAATAAGTTTGTGGTACTTGTGTTTGGAATGAGAGAGTAAATATTATTCAGTAATAATTATATTATGTTTGGAATGTTAAAACTTTTTAAAGGGTAAAAGTTAATTATATTTGGAATGACAATAAACAGGCCAAAAGTAAACGTTAATATTTAATTTTAATAAAATATTTTAATAAAATAAACCATTATAATCACTGTTACTTTAATAATAATTAATTTTAATAAAAAATATATTATTAAAATATATACTTTTAAATAAAAATATTAATTATAAAAAATACCTTTATTATAGATTAATAATTCAATAGTAATTAATTTTCATAGTGAATTATTATTTGTTAAAATTTATTTTTATTTTGATAAAGTAATTTAACAAAATAAATAATTTTAGTTTATTTAAATAAATTATTGATTTTAATAAAATTTTTATTTAATAAAATATTTTAATAAGTCATTATTATCTATCAAACATTTATTTTAATTGAGGAAAATAAATAATTTTAGTCATGAATTAATATTTCAATAGTATTATTTTAATAGAATAAAATAAATTATTTTAATAGTAAACTATTATTTATTAATTATTATTTTGATAAAATAATTTAATAATTTATTGATTTTAGTTTGATTAAATAAATTATTATTTTATAATATTTATTATAATTTTTTATATGGGACGTTGCTTAAGGTTTTACACGAGGTAAAGAAATATTTTATGGGGGTAATAAGAAGAGTAAAATTTTTTCATTATCTGCTATTACCCTCATATAGGAATAATTGTTAATTCATAATAATTATTACCTTCGTCATCCAAACTGATGTAATAAAGAATAAAATTACCTAGTAAAATTTATCTTTCTTCACTCCCAAAACAAACATCTCTTAAGAGAACGTTTAGGATGAGGTGAAAATTTTGGAATTAAAATATTACTGGGATAATTATTACCTCAGTAATAGTTAATAGAGTAACAAGTTTATAATACTTATTTTTAGATTAAGAGAGTAATTATTATCTGATAATAATTATATTATGTTTAGAATACTAAAAACTTTGAAAGGTAAAAGTTAATTGTATTTGGAATTAAAGTAAGTTGACTTAAGATAAAAGTTAATATTTAATCTTAGTAAAATATTATAATAAAATAAATTATCATAATAATTATTATTTTAATAATAATTAATTTTAATAAAATATATGTTATTAAATACAATTTTAAATAAAAATATTAACTACAAACAATAATTTATCACAGATTAATATTTCAATACTAATTGATTCTAATAATGAATTTTTTTTTGTTAAAAATTAGTTCTCTTTTGATATTTATTTAAATAAATTATTAATATTAATAAATTATACTAATTCAATACATAATCTAGTAGATTATTATTTATAAGAAATAGTTTTCGTTTAATAAAATATTTTAATAAAAAAATTTTTAATAAGTAATTATTATTTATTAAGCACTAATTTTAATTTGAGAAAATAAATAGTTTTAATCATAAATTAATATTTCGATAATATTAATTTAATAAAATAAAATAAAATATTTAATAATAAATTATTTTCCAACTTTCCTTCAAATACGGCCCCATCATGCAACTTCTTTTCCTCGCCCGTCGTCGTTGGCTTTTCCTTTGAAATGGCCAAAATCTTCTTCAAAACCATGTACTTCAACTTGAATCTGGCAGTGGGGAAGCTCCTTTTGAGACAACAATTCTTGAAACAACACCGTGGAGCCGCAAATGGCCAGTTGTGACTGATTCTGCTTAGAGGCCTCCATTATCGACCCTAAGAATAGAATCTCCTGGCACAGATTGAAACAATCCAAATCTCTGCTTCATTCAAATCTATTTGTATTTAGGGCTAAGGTTTTGTGACAGTAAATTCAGCCCCTCAAATTGAAAACCAAAAAAGCTCAAAAAAAAAAAGAACTCAGAAAAAAATGTAAAAAGTTTTAACTTTTTTAAATTCTAAAAAATTTCAAATTAAAAAAAAATTTTCAAAATCTGTTAGAATAAATTATTATAATGCGTACTAATAGATTTCAGCAGTTTTTTTAAAAAGTTAGATTAACATTTATATCAAAAAATTTTATAAAACTACAAAAACTTTTTAAATTCTTTACTAAAATTTTATCACATATCACTTTATAATTTTTAATGATTTTATATCAAATTAAATACAAACATTTAACCGTTATTTTAAAATAATTTTTTACACCTCAAATTCCAAAAAAAATTCACTTTTGTTAACTCTTGATTGTTTGATTTATTGATTGATTGATTTATTATTTTTTTACACACCGAACGGCCTCCAAACAAACAAAGAACAGATGTAGATAGAAGGTGATGAACCGGATAGTACTAGGGAAGAAGAACTTGGAGGAGAAGGCGGCAAATTTGGCGCGAGGACCGATGAGTTTAGCGAGATGCTGGAGGAGATGTCGTCGCTGTGGGGGCATTTAACATTAATAATTCAATAACGTGGCTTAATGTCTTGGATTTGCAGGGGTATGTGAACGGAATGAATGTTTTGGGAAGAAATTAGTGAGGGAAGATTCAGCCTTCATTTATGCTTTAACACTCCGATTGGCGTTTGAAAATATTTTTCTATTAAAATTGATTTTTTTAAATTAGTGAGGGAAGATTCAGCCTTCATTCATGCTTTAACACTCCGATTGGCGTTTGAAAATATTTTTATATTAAAATTGATTTGTTTTTTTGACAAAAAAAAAAAAAGGAGGTTAGGCATTCACCTCTACGAACATATTATAATAAATAAAAGAAATACATAAAAAGATAGAGATTTAAATCTGACTTCTAAAATATATAAAAAATGAAAACAGGTAATGAGTGGTAACTCACCACCATACAAGAGATGGGAGGAGACATAGACCTGACCTCCAAAGACAAAAGCAAAGGAAAGTAAAAAGTAAAATAAAGTCAACTTTACTCAAAATCATCTATTTTTCTTACGTCCAGTTAAAAGTAAAATAAAGTCAACTTTACTCAAAATCATCTATTTTTCTTACGTCCAGTTACGGTAGAAACAACACTAATGCCCTTTGCCTTTTTCAATCTCAAACGATCAGAATGCTTGGTGATTTGCTGAAAACCATCATCCAAATAAGCATCCATGTGACAAGCAACAGAGTCTGAGTCCAAGCTATCCAAAATATCTCTCGTACAGTCATTATCATGCATAGGTTCAGGTTTTGAAAAAAAACCATCATTCTTCTCATTCCCAAAATAGGGATCATAACTCCCTCCTCCAGACTCATCATAAGAAGAAGCAAACCTAGTCCGAATAGGGAGGATCCAAAATGACCTATGGCTCTATTGCTAGGAACACTCTCAGATGGATAGTTATAAACAATAGAAAATGTGCCACTAATAGGAATAGGAACCAAGATCGTCTTATCAGGGCCTAATAGGTAGCTGGAAGGGAGAATACCTAAGGTTAAGAGGAACAGAATAGAAAGAAGGTAAGGTAGCCACAAAAGGAGAAGCAAATGAAATCAAAGTATTTGGAAAAGGTCTAGGCATAAAGTTAAGAGCTCTAGTAGATAGAGAAGAGGTACTAGAAGTAGCAGCAGTAGAAGTGTGAGTGATGTCAAGGATGCTAGAAGACACATATGTTGAAGTAGATACAGTGGCAATAACAAAAGTGGAGAGAATGATCCCCACAGTGGGAGCAAAAGGAAATGAAGTAGTAACATCAACAGTGATTCGGTTAGAAATAATAGAATTCAAAGCAATCCCAATAGGAGAAGGAGTAAGTATAGCAAATCTATTAGAAGTCACAACAGTAAAGGCAAAGCTAGTAGAAGCAATAACTGTGGAAGTAATAATAGGGGCTGGCAGCTAAAAAGAGACTGAAGAAGAAACAATAGTCCCAAGTGCTAATGTAGAGTTACCTAAAGTGATTGGAGCATAAACTAAAAGTGTAATAGCAAGTACTGAAGCTTGAACAAGATTAGGGACTATATCAGAAGAAGCTGGAAGCACAGGTCCCTGTATAGAAACAGTAGGTGTAGAAGAATGAGGTTTAGACATTGGCACATATTTAGGAACCCCCTAAGGTCCCTCTCATTTGCTAGTTTTGCATTACCATCTTTAGACTTGACATTCTCTCTAACCTTTGTACGAGAGTCACGAAAAGCAGGATTATCAATAAAGTACTCAGTTTGCCTATGCCCTAAATGCTTACAAGAGAGACAGTACTTGAGCTCGGACTTAAATATCACATCCTACCAAAAACCCTCATTCCTTTCTCAATGTAGATTTTATCAACAAATTCTTGAGAAACATCAAAGTCAACCAAAAATCTAGCAACATTAGGCTGACTAAGTAAAGCAGTGGCATGATCAGTACACAAAAACTTACCTTGTCACGCTCTGGATTTTCATAACCTGAATGCCCGAGGGTGACTTGGGATTTTTTTTTTTTTTTGTTAGGATATAAAAATAAGATGATAACAACATATTGTCACACTCCAAATTTTCTTTCAAACTGGGGTCGACTTGCAATAAAAATTTAAGATATTCAAAATTCCTAGTTTATCCCAACCAAAATTTATAAGCCATTAGGCTGAATCATTTGGTAGGGTTCAACCGCAGAGTACAAAATAAAGATAGAGAATAGTATTGTAGAGCCATCTAAGCGTCTCAACCATGCGATTAACATTACGTATCAAATAAAAGCAACTAGGTCTAAACTAATGATTACAATCATCCAACAATTATTATTACAGACTACAATAATAAATAAAGTCTTCCAGTACTACGTAAGAAAAAAATAGATAACTCTTCTGGTGGAATATTTAAGAGAAATTAATCTCTTTCCAGCTCATCTTCAGTATCCTTGTGCTTAATATCCTGAAAAAAAATATTCTCACAAAAGGGTGAGCTACTAAAGCCCAGTAATCAAAATCTTCTAAGTGCCTATATACAGAGGTTGTACTGCTACACTGTATTAAGGTGACTCAATACAGAGAATGTGATTAGGTGGTATACTGTTCATAGTAATAATTAATTCAATAGATCACAACTGAATAATGTAAATTATACTTACAACGGTTCGATTAAACCGTCACCGTAACTACTATTTTACTTACACGTAAAATAGTTAAATGTTGATATGTATACCACAATGAAATCTGTGTCGCAATGGTGGGAATCTCAGATTCAGATCTTCAAGGTCTCGGGATCAAACCTCAAAGCGATACAAGTTTCGTATACATATATATATATATATATATATATATATTTTCTACATCTTTTTATAAAATATTCATCTAAAGAATTAAATATAATTAAATAATTCCAACACATCATTTATACATAAGCAAAAGAGATTGCCAGTCATAGTAAAATCTGATAAAGGGGTGCAATCTAAATCCTTCTAAGTTAATCATACTTCTATCCTTCCTCTACCCTCAGCGTTGGGAACCAGTGACTTTACGGGCTTAGCATCCAATGCATTCCAACGGTGTCACCCACTAAAAACCTAGCCGTCACGACCGGCTACCTGACTGGCCAGGTCAGAAGGGATCATCTCCCAAATAAAATGCGTATATTCCTATCTCTATCTAAAAGGTCATTTCTACCCATCCATCACCCCATTGCCAAAAATAACTTTAGCACTGAGTGCCTAATTTCTTATCACCTTTTTACATTCGCAAGGGTACCGTATATGGAAATAAGACATTTTTAATAATAATAGGCAATGTTTCCAGGCAATGAATCATAAGTGGGATTATTCAGTCACATACAGTATATTTTTAAGTAGTTTATCTAAATCCAATATTTCAATAACAATTCTCAATAAATCAAAGATTTAATATAGTCACCGATATTATTATCACAAAGGTAGGTACTACGTGTAAATTAACAAGTAGCAAGTAGTTAGAAATAATTTTGAATTCGAATTAGTATTTTAGTTAATTCTTTTGATAAGTTTGTCGTACTACCTTTGATAAGAATAAAATTGTTTCTAATGGTATATTAATTAAGCCGAGGTTGGCAGCTTAGTGGGTGAGCGACCCTAATTGCGATTTGAACTCGCGAGTTCGAACCTCATTGGTTGCGATCTTGATTTTTGCCTTTTTTATTTTATGGAATATAAAGATAATAAATAGCTCTTTGGACTAATATTTAATTTTAGAAAAATTGATAAGTTTTATTTTATTCTAACTGGATAGTATAGTACATCACTTGAACAATTAAGCCAATGTGAGATTACAAAACTAATTCATTCTAACCTTTTGAGTTGGTAGAAGAATAAATTTCCAATCATCATCTTATTTATAACCAAACCCTTATCATAGGTTTTCGGCTTCAAGATATCTACAAATATCCATAGAATTATTCCAATGTTTAGGAAAGTATTAAATAGTTTCAGTAAATTCACTAAATCATAACAATATAGTTGTATAACTTGGTAGGTTGACAAAACAATGCCTAAAAATCAATTAGAATAAATCAAATTCATTTAAGGAAGACCAAATGAGGAAAGAATAAGTTCATTGTTTCATTTGGGCATTTTTATCAAATACTTAGTTCTACTTAGCCATTTTAGTTTGAATAAGTCATCCAACTATTCATGATGAAACTGATTGTCTAAGTTAGTTATAATAAATATTAGAGTGTCAAATAATACATAATATCTAGTTTAAAATAATTTCATATCAATTAGAAAATAACTAAGTAGCATCAACTTAACATTCCACTTCGGTATTTCATCAAATAGTATAAGTGTTTTACTAGATTAGGTCTTGTGAAGAAAATCACACATAAATAAATTATTAACATAACTATAACTAATAGAGGGCAATTGGGAATTTAAATAAATCTTTAAACATAAAATTTTAAAAAAATCTAAACAAGTATCAATTAAAGGTTAAGCAGAAATAGCAACTTAAAAGAAAATTCATATAAAATAGAGTAGAACTCTAATATCTATAAACTTTATATCTGTAGAAACTAGACTTTAAGACCTACAACTTTCATGTTTTACACTTTTTAAAATTCTAAGGTCTAAAGGTACAAAAACAGCCTTGAATTCAGTTTGTTTAGAAGATACAGTTTTACACGTGCTCAATATTTTGGGCATAACTTTTGACTCACAAATCAGATTGATACAAATTTTTTTGGGTTGGAAAGAAAACTTAAAGGGCTACAACTTTTATGTTTTAGCCGAAGCTTAATTCCACCATTTTAGGGGTCAAAAACACATTAGTAGTTATAAACAGAGAGCTATCAGCATAGTAAGCTATATCAGTCAAAGTTTCGGCTTCCCTACCCCCAATATGCAGGTATTATTTTTTTTATCACAATCAAGTATCATACTTCAAACCCAGAAAAGGCATCAAATACATTTTAGGAGGTTTATCATCCTACCTCAATGAAGATATTGGTGACCAAGTCTGAGAAAGAAAAAGGAGTTGAGCTTTAAACACCACCCAATTGGAAATTTCGAGCCATTCTTCTTCCTCCAAGCAACACCGAATCCCCAACCACACTAAATAAATGATTTTTTTCTCTTATATTTTTTCTCTTTGAAGGCACGCTAATTTATAAGAAGTCATGGGTGTGTAGAGAAAGTGTCGGTAGAGAAAAATAACATCCACTTCCTAAACTTGAAAGCCACTAAAGTAGGATTATGCATATACAATTGGTAGCATGATCCAAGAATCATGTTTACTTTTTGACTATCTAACCATATAATTTAAGAGAGATATTGGAGGATGGATGGAGATGGGTGGCATGATTCGGCAATCATGCTAGCTTTTTGACTAATTAAACAAATTATTTAAAAGATGCTTTAAGTCTTTAAATCATGCTTGCTAAATAATTTGAAAAAAAAAAGCTTTAAAGTCATCAATGTAGGGTCTTTTTTTGACTAATTAGCCAAATAATTTGAGAGATTCTAAGAGATGTATGAAAGAAATGATGGATGGAAAATGAAGTTTGCTGGGAAATGATTTAAAGCTACTATTCATGAGTCAACTATGTGAGTGATAAAGTGAGTTGAGGTGAGTCAAAGAAATGGTTGACCCATGGGTTAATGGGCTTGGGTTAAACCAAATAGGTAATTGGGCTAGGAATTGTTTGGATAAAAGTTTAGAAATTCTACATTAAACTCCCATATAGGGTGGAATTAAATCCGAAAATCTTTCCAACTAATTTTATCATTCCAAAAATTTTCAAATCCTCAATTTTCTAGATTTTTACTATAATAAATATCACCACCACACTTAAGCAAAATTAATTAAGGGAAAGAAAATTCAGGTTATTACATACCCACTTGAGTAATAATAGAAAAAAGAGCCTCCTTGCAATAAACCAATTGAACTAGAAGGAATGGCAAGGAAATCTAAACTGGGATCACAGGAGACTCTTCTGAGCATCTAAAGGTGGGGGACCACTTAGAAAGCCTCATGGTAAATCCCTGAACACACCAAGCTTGCCTCACCCAAAGGCGTATATAGTCCTTCTCAAGACTCAATCTGATAAGAATGTGACAAGGATCAAGCAAGGAAATCTAAAACTCCCCCTCCAATCCAAGTGTCATGAAAAATTTTCTAATATTTTCCAAGTTAGGCCAACCATAAGAGAATTTGCCAACCAAAGAGAGTTTGAATAGGGCAACCATAATTTCAACTTTCTCAACAATAAATTTTACAGCCGGCTTGCCACGATAAGTGCTGCCAATTTGAAAAAAATGATAAGTTTAGTGGTGTTATCTTTGGCCAAGACATCAATAAAAGATTAATTTGGGAGGTTTGGAAATATCATTTCTATGTTT
Organism: Vitellaria paradoxa; assembly: GCA_019916065.1. Classification (NCBI taxonomy): domain Eukaryota; kingdom Viridiplantae; phylum Streptophyta; class Magnoliopsida; order Ericales; family Sapotaceae; genus Vitellaria; species Vitellaria paradoxa. The sequence continues at coordinate 42,529,640 of CM034238.1, forward strand.
TCAGGGATTTGGGAAGTGTTAGGAGGATTAAGATTATGAATTTTCGGAAGAGGAAGGTTTTGGGAAAGATTTCTTTTTTGGCAAGATATCCAAAATTGGAAAGGCTTCCTTTTTTGGGAGCTGCCAAAATAGAAAAGTCATTTAAGGAGGTAGGATTTTCAATTTAGGTATTAGAAGAATCCAATTGAGGATTGGATTTAGGACATTAAGAATGTACAATTGTGAAGAAAGAGCTTTGGATTGGGGATTAGGGTTTTCAGTTAGATAGGGGATTTCAATTTGGGAATTTAGGGTTTCTAATTGGGAATTAGGGTTAGGAGTTGACACATTGGTGTCAAGTTAGGAAATTAGGGTTTGGAATTAGGACTTAAGGTTTGGGAATTGGGAATTATGATTTTCAATTGGTACGTTAGGGATTGAAGAAATTAGGGTTTAGGATTAGGAATTAGGGTTTTCAAGATTGGGAATTTGGCAAATTAGGGTCTGAGATGTGGGATTAGGTATTGGAACTGGGAATTAGGAATTATGGAGATTAGGGTTAGGGGATTTAGGGATTTCATTAAGGGTACATTGGGAAAAAGGTGCATTAGGGTTAAAGGAAGAAGATTGAGTATTAGGGTTTGTATATTCAAGGGTGGCGACTGGCATGTGACGGGGTGGCGGCTGCCGCGGCAGCGACCACGGCAGGAAGGCCGGCGGTTGGAGAAACCATCGCTAGAGGTGAAAATTTTGCTAGAAAAAAGGGGAATTGAGAAGACAAACTACTAGAACCAGTTGGGGAACTGTTTGCGCCGAGAGAAGCTGGAAAATTGTGTTTTTTATTTTCTGGCGAGCTCGAAAGAGTGGGTAGTAGCAAGGATACATGAAATCTCCATTTGAAGCGCCAAAGGGAGCTTGTGAAAGGCATCTAAAGCAGCGGCGATTTGAGATTGAACCTCTGAAGATGAAAAAGGGAATTCGACTGACATTTAAAGCCGCCACGAAAGAACCATCCGAGGATGTATTTGCATTGACCATGGAAACAAGATGAACAACATTTAAACCCAAAGACAGACTAGGGTCCTAAACCTTCCACCAGAAACCTCACGGGGATGCTCGGACAAGGCGGCAGCAGCTAAAGAGCCATCAACGGCGGCTATAGAGTCGCTTGAAAACGTAAAAGAAGCCCTTACTAGATTGGGCGGTGGGTTAGGAGGCTTTTCAGAAGCCATGGTAGCCACCAAGGCTACTTAAGATCCACTTTGGACACTGGGAATGGAGAGGGCAGAATCTAGACCGCGTCGAAAAATGGACACCAACGGCGGTGGCTAGGGTAAAACCACTTAAGTTATTTAGCAAGAGTATTAAAATTAAGTGCCCATGCAACTTATATATTAAAATTGATTTTATTTGATTTGTTAAATAAAATTTTGTATTTAAAACACATTTTGAATTTAAAAATTAATTAAGTTGATTTAAGAGAAATATTAAATTTAGAAAATATGATATATAATGATAGACTTGTCCATTTACGTAGATGACTTAAGAAAATAACGAATTCTCATCAAATTTCCTAAGCAAAAATATTAAAAGAAAAATATTAATTACAAACACATTTTCACTCCTATTATGAAACATTATAAAAGCTTTTATTATGTGAGTCGGGCCCATTCAGGATATAACGTATTCCTTAATTATATCTCTTAATTCAAGAGAATACACTTTGATTTCAATTATTTATTTATCACAAGTCCAATTCACGCATCAAGAGTAAACATTTATTTTATTTAAGTGGTTGAACCAAGATAGATAATCTTGGCTGCCTACGTACCCATGGTTAATTAGATAAATCCATAATGAAAAAAAAAATCATTGGTATATTTTTAGAAAGGGGAGTTGGTTAATTTTCCCTCTAATAAAATTAATTAATTAATTTATCTATTTTTTGGGTGAATTTATGGGTTCATAAGGATTGTGGTTGTACCTATTTGAATGGGTTGCGTGCGTGTCTATGTCGGGAAACAATCCGAACTAGATGTAGTTCTAATTTTATTATTTAAATTTTTAGAACTTGATTTTTAATTAAAGAAAATTGATTTTTGAATGAACTTTGAGTCCACCCAACTTTGCTACTATACCCATTTAAATGGGTTACTACGTATCTAAGTTGAGAATAAATCTGGATTAGAATTAAGTGACTTGTAGTTCTAATTTTATTATTTAATTAATTTTTGAAATTTGATTTTATTAATAAGCCTTAATTTGAGGCCTCAAAGGCATTAAAGCTTAGAAAGAAAAATTTTAGAATTACGTTTCAACTTTATTTGCATAATCCAATTTTATTTCAATATTTTCCAAGCACTTGAAATTAAATCACTTCAGACTAATTTGTGCAAGGAGTTAAGTGTGGGCCAATTAATTTTTATTCTTATTAGTTTTAAAAGAAAAACCAAGTTAGGAGTCTTAAACAAATTTACTTAGAACAACTCCAAAACCCTTCACAATTGAATAAAAATTATGGAACTTCAATTTTATGAGGTGGTTGAGGAATCATTGGTTTTGACCCAATGATCCAATTACGGTTAGACATTAAGATAATCCCTTTGAAAATTTAAAGAAAAATTTTTATCACGTGAGAATTTCAGTAGAGATTTTTTTAAAAGAAATTAGTGGAAATTTTCTCTTTGGATTTAAAACTTGTAGAAAGATTTTTTTTTTTTTTAAGATTTTCTCTCTATATTTAAAATTTGCAGAGAGATTATTTTATTAGAGATTTTTTCTATATTTAAAACTTGCAAAGAAATTTTTTTTTTTTTAAGATTTTCTTATTTGAAATATGCGTGTACAGATATTTTATGCGTAGAGATTTTTCTCTCTCTATTGGAATTTGAAAGATGTGTAGAGATTTTTCTCTTTCTACTAGAATACTAAAATTGGAATACTGGAATTTGAAATATGCATAGAGATTTTTCTCTCTGTACAACATAGGTCTGGAATTTGAAGATAGGGTCTAGAATTTGGAATATGCATGGAGATTTTTCTCTCCATCTCGCATAAGGTTTGCAATGTGAAGATAGAGATCTTTGTATCTCTATATTGAAGATAGAGATTATGCTGGCAGTACTTGATTTTTAGATTCAACCAAATTATTTTGTTGTTGTGCCTAGCTTAAATTTTTTGTGCAACAGATAGCTTTTTTTTTTTTTAAAGGCCAATCGGTAATTCTTAATCCTAAATCAAAATCTGGAGTCTTTAAAAAGAGTCCACATTATTATGAGATACTACAAAGATAGAGTCTTTAAAAGAGTCTTGATCCTTATCAGATACAAAGATCAAGGAGTCTTTAAAAAGAATCCTGATGATCATTATCATATACAACAAAGATCAAGTTTGGAGTCTTTAAAACAGTCCTGATCTCAAACAAAAGAAAGCAAGATGAAGATTGGAAAAGAAAATACGTTATCTCTTCAAAGTAAGATTTTGTATAATCCTTCTTTAGTGTCTTCTTCTTTCTCTTTTCCTTCGTTTCCTCTATCTTCTTTTTTTTTATCTCTTTTTTTTTTAAATGTATTCACAGTCCTTCTATATATAGAAGACTTACATGCATCACTCGTTTTCAGTTGATAGATGTGGGTAGTTGATAAACGTGGATAGTTGATGACCCTACATTTCCCTTTGTTTTTTTATTTTATTTTAAAGAAAATCTGCATTCCTAACGCACATATATATAATGTGTAAGTATATATATTTATTTTAATTATTCTTTGGAGATCCCTTTATATTTATTATTATTCTTTTAAAAAATAATAATTTAACAGTGCCCCCCGAGAATTGCAAATGTGAAATTTATTCAATATGTGCAGAGCTTGATTCTTTTTTTTTCTTTTTTTTTTTTTTGTTGCATTGTCATTGGAGTTTTACAGTTCTGATTGGCCTTAGTACCCTCTTTTAATTTTGACTTGATGTCAAAGTTGGATTCAGCTTTTACTGTCTAATTCAATTCTGGCTTTAATACTTGAATTAATTTTGGCTTCATATTCAATTTAATTTTAGCTTATTGCTCAATTTTATTCTAGCTTAATGCTCGATTCGGCTTTGGCTTGACGCCCTATTTAAATTTTGGCTGGAAGCCGTATTTTATAGATTTTCTTTCTGTCATTTTAATGATTTTATTATTATTTTTTTCACACACTAATGCAACCCTCTTTCTTTGTAAGAATGGATGCATATGGTGTTATTGGTGCTCAATGAGCAATTAATCAATAAGAAAATGAATATACTCGTGGTTTTGAACACAAAAGATTAGTTTCCATAAATGATATTCTAGTTTCCATGTCCTCTAAAATTACAGTTAACTGGACCAATAGTGATGATTTACCAGCTGGTAAAGCAAAAGATGAAGCGTGGTAAAAGTTTGCAGCCTTCATGGTCCTCAATTTAAAGTACTTACCTTGATTCTAGTGGATGATGAAGCGAATAGAATGAACAAATTTAAAGTTGATTCTGAAGTTTATCTTGTTTTACATAGGCTCATGAAGGATAGAATCAACTGGAGACATGAATTTCAATTCCCAAGCTGTGTGAATTTTCAAAATTTTCTCATGGAATGGACTGAAATAATTTTGGAAGATTGCGGTGATATCTTAAATCAAGCTAGAATTGATGGAGTTATGGCTACATCCTGATATCCTTATAATTTTTGTCCCAATGTTATGAGTGCTTTTATCGAACTTTGGAGTGCATTAACCAATACTTTACACCATGCTAGAGGTGAAATAAGCATATCACTCCATGATTTGAAGGTGATTGGAGGTCTACCGATTTCTGGAACTCCTTATGAAGAATTTCTACTCACCAATCAACAATTGTTAAAGGCAGATGGAGATAGGAATGAAGCCAATTAATTGACTATTTCTGAGTTATTATTGTTTCACATGAAATTGTGCATACATCTTGAAGTCCCAACTCTAACATGTTCACAATAGGTAGATAACTTTTATCAAGTAAATGCAATTTATATGGCATCCACGGACATTCAACCATCAGTTGCTCCAAGGCATAATCCAAAGGTTTTAGACATGCTATTTCAAATGTCCAAAACAGAAATTTTGGCTGCTTTTTAAGCTTTTTTCTTTAGCAGGTATATGATTTATTTACTTATTTATTCATTGGTCATACCTTTAAATTATTTATTTTTATATTCATCTATTTAATTTATTTTTACTTTTTTTTTTAAGGTTTGTATTTCCTTACAAAATTTATACATTGAGACTTGAGACCTTTGTTGTGACATCTTTAATGGCACATGGGACTAGAGTTTCTCTTACACGAATAGCTTTGGGCTTTATATATCACAGGCTTGTGAAGTTTCCAGATGCCCTAAAAGACTTGGTTCAACCAATCTAGCCTTCCCAATCTATTATTTAATTAGATGGTGAGAAGAACATTTTCTAGACTTGTATCTATGCAGACTAGCTAGTGATATTCCTGAAAATTACCCATTGCTAGCAAGATACTCTGGAGTTATGGTTAAGACAGAATTTTTTTATTCAAGGGTGATTTTTAGGGCTGAGCAACATGTACGGTATTACCTAAATCCCTTAAAACAATTTGAAGATGTTCAACTTATGGATGATAGGAGAATTTCTGAAGACTAGTTTGAATTTCTAATGAGCATTCAGTTTGCTAATCTTCCAACTCAAACTGGATGCAAAACATAGATTGGACCCTATTATTTGAATAGATTTGCACGTCAATTTAGGTTTGACCAAGGTATTTCGGCAAATGTTTTGAATTTTCCAATTGCTCAAAAAAGTCTTCATGATATTGATGACTTAGCTAAAGCACAAGCTATTTTGTATTATCGAAGTACTTTGCCCTTTTTCACATTCCTCGTATGGCTCCCATGGGATCTTGTTCTTGGTAGTATTGTTCTTGGCGGATAAAAAGCTCTATTCCTTACTTAGGGCCAACTATTTACAAAGTTTATGAGACCCTAAATAGAAAGTTTGTACACAAAAGAGAGCTAATTTTTATCATCGATAAAATTAAAGAAGTTTCAGTAAGCGTAAGGGGGGCTGTGAGATTTTTTGATGATGATATAACTACTCAAGGGTTTGATGTATCTGTTGAGAAATCTAACATTCAATTTGGTGGGAACTATCATGTCAAAAAGAAAATTAAAGCTTGAGTTCGCACAAAAAGTTCATCAGATGATAAAGAAGATTCCTCAAATTACAAGGACCACAAGATATCTCGTTATAACAAATTTGATGATTAAGATAAATCTAATAGTCCTAATATTGAAGCTCCATTCAAAGATTTTCCTATGGAATGGGACGATGATAATAAAACTGATACTTCTTTTGAGTTCAAAGTCCCAAAAAATGAGCCTGTGAATGATGTTGAGCAAATTGACTATGAAAGTACCGATGATCTCACCAGAGATTTATTATGTGTTAAACCTCTTGAGGGTTTGGAATCATCTACAGATAAAAGAATATTATTAGAGGATTCCAAATGTGAAAAGCCTATTGAAAGGAAATTTTTATTAGAAGAGTTTTCACAAAAATTGTCGAATCTACTCCCGTGAGAGATGAAGTTAACTGGTTTACCAGTAAGGTCACTTAGTTATTTGATTTGTTTAAAGGCCTTGATGATGATAGTTCTACTCTAAAGGGGATTGACAGAGACACTATCCAGCTGATGACAACTTATTTTGAAGATTGTTTGAATGATCAAAGGAATCTTCAATTAGAATTGGTAGATGCTTTGAAGAATTCAGAAGCTCTTTAGGGGGGAAAAAGTAAAAATTCTAAGAGAAAAGGCTAGAATCCAAGCTATGAAAGGTCAATTGGAGTCTGATAAAACAAAAGTTCAAGAAAAGATTAGCGAGTTGGAATCTTCGCTTAACGTTCAAATAAGTCTTAAGAGTGAATTTCAACAATCTCTTATAGATGCTGAGAAGAGAAGCTCCAAGCATTTGAAGATCGTAAACTGAATTTTCAAAGCACTCTTGATTCTTTTCATTTACTCCAAAAAAAAGATTGAATAGCTATCCTTTTTACTAGAAATTTAGTTTCGATTAGTTTAAAATATTTTTCCCCTTTTTTTTTTTGGGCTGTGATAGTTGAGATGAAATTTTTATTCACATATGAGATATTGAACATTTTTATGATTTGAAATGTCATTCGTGGTTTATATTTTTTTATTACTAAACTTAAAATAAGAATTCTAAGGTATATATGTATCATAGTCGGGGATAAATTCTGGATTAGAACTAAGTCAAACGACAATTTTTTTTAATAATTGAAATTGAAGTAAAAAAATTTTAAACTGCTAATGTATCCAAGTTAGGAATAAATTCTGGACTAGAACATAGTTCGACTTTTTTTTTTTTAACAAATTATTCTTTTTTTTTTTATGACTGGACTTGAAATTTTTTGAAATAAAAATTTCAAGTTACCTATGTATCCAAGTTGGAAATAAATTCTGAACTGGAATGTAGTTCAAACCCCCATTTTTTTTTAAAATAAGTTATTTTTGTTATGATTGAACTTGAAATAAAAATTCTAATCTGCCTACGTATCCAAGTTGGGAATAAATTTTGAACTGGAATATAGTTTAACTTTTTTTTCCAAAGAAAATTATATATATATATATATATATATTTTGTTATGACTAAACTTGAAATAAAAATTTCAAACTGCCTACATATCCAAGTTGGGAATAAATTCCAAACTAGAATCAAGTTAAACGTAGTTCAACTTTTTTTTTTTTTTTGAAAAGAACTTATATATATATATATATTTTTTGTTATGACTGAACTTGAAACAAAAATTCCAAACTGCCAACGTATCTGAGTTGGGAACAAATTCTGAACTAGAATCAAGTCAAACGTAGTTCAACTTTTTTTTAAAAAAACTATATATATATATTTTGTTATGACTGAAATTGAAATAAAAATTTCAAGCTGTACATATCTAAGTTGGAAATAAATTCCGAACTAGAATCAAGTCAAACGTAATTCAACTTTTTTTTTTTTTTTGGAAAACAAATTATATATATATATTTTTTGTTATTCAACTTTTTTTTTGAAACAAATTATTTTTTTTTTTAGTTATGATTGAACTTGAAATAAAAATTTTTAGCTAGTTACGTATCCAAGTTGGGAATAAATTCTGAACTGGAATCAAGTCAAATGAAGTTCAACTTTCTTTTTTAACACATAATTTAAACTCAAAAGAGCTAGAGGGATCATGCAGTTTAGGCTTGTGGGATAAGGAGCATTTGAATCTTCAATTTTGTGAAGAAGGCTAACAGTTTAGGCTCGCATCAAGGAGCTAAACCCTTTATTTAAGCATAGAACCTTTTAAAGAATTTCCTGTTGACACAGGAATAAATGCATTTGCCCTTTGAATTTGAAAGTCTATATGCTCCTTTGGGGAAAACCTTAGTTACAACATATGGTCCTTCCCATTTTGCTTCAAATTTTCCTTTCATTCTTCTTGTGATAACAACTAGTCTTTTCACTGTCAAAACCAAGTCATCAATTGAGAAAGATCTATGTTTGACTTTTCTGTTGAATGAACCAGCCATTTGAGCTCGATAAATTTTAAGTCTTTGTTAAGCAGTAAACCTTTTTTCATCAAGTGCCTCAAGCTTAGCCAATCTGATATTAGCATTATCATCTTGGTTGGTGAGTTAGCAATTTTGAGAGATGACAATTGCACTTCTAATAAGAGTACGGCCTCCAAACCCTAAACAAGATTATATGACATGCAACCATTGGATATACAAATAGTTATTCTATATGCCCACAAAGCTTATGGTAAACATTATGCTAGTCTCTCTTATGTTTTGAGACCATCTTTTTAAGAATTTTTCTGAGCACTTTGTCAAAAGCTTTTACTTGGCCATTTGAAGATGGATTGTAACTTGCAAAATGTCCATGTTGAAATTTGAACTTTTCAGTCAACTTTATAATGACTGAACTTTTGAAGTCTAAGGCATTTTTTGAAATGATTTTTGAAAGAACTCTATAATGATAAATTATGTTATTCCTTATAAAATTTGCAACATCAATTGCCCTTACTTCTTTTAATGGTATTGCCTCAACCTATTTAGGAAAGTAATTAGTCCTTACTAATATGTATGATGGGAAGGTGAAGATGGGGGCTAAAAAGGACCTATAACATCGAGACCCCATGTTTCAAAGGGTCAAGATAACATAGTGGGATGTAATGATTGAGGAAGTTGATGTATGAAATCCCTATGAAGCTGACACACTTCACAAGTTTTGGCAAACTTCATTGTATTTTGGACTATGGTTGGCAATAGTAACCTAACCTCTTTAATTGTCCAGCAAGTTTTGCGCTAGCTTGGTATGCAACATAAGTCCCACTGTGAGTTTCTCGGAGGGCTTGAGTAGCTTCCTCTTTTGATAAACACCTTAAAAATAACCTTTGAAAAAAATTTTTGTATAAAGTGTTGTTTAAATAACAAAATTGAAGGGCTTGACGTCTCACATCAACTCATTTTTTTGGGTTAGTTCGCAATCGTCCATTTATGAAATTGTCCATGAAGGATTGATACCAATCTAAATTTTCTACAATTTCACAAACACTTATTGCATTGGCATCTTCTGTTTCTTAAATGCGGTCAAGTGTTGGGGGCAGTAGGTGACATTCCCCAACCATGACCTGTATGTATCTTTGCTCAAGTAAAGTTAAAGATGTTGCTAAGTTAGCCAATGTATCTATTTTATCACTCTCTTACCTAGGCACATGATTTATGTCAATTTCTTGAAATTAAGACATCAAGCACTTGGCTCTTTGGTGATAAAACACTAAGTTCTCATTTTTGACTTCATATAGGCCATTTAATTGTTTGATAACCAATTTAGAATCATCAAATACTTTTAAGCAACTAACGTACATTTCAGTAACATTTTTAGGCCAGTAATCAATGCTTCATATTCTACCACATTATTGGAACATAATGCCAAAAGTGAGAATGAGTATGGGATTAAACCCCCCAGAGGGTGTTACAAAGACAATGCCTATCGCCACTTCTTTCTTTCTTGATGCCCTATCAAAATATAATTGCCATAATACAATTTTAACAGTCAATACTTCCTCATCAAGAAAGTCATCTAGTAATTGCATATTATCAGATATCGGGTGTGCTGCAAGAAAGTCAGCAAGTGATTGACCTTTTATTACCTTTTGGTGGACAAAAGTGATGTCAAATTTTGTTGACAAAAGTGATGTCAAATTTTGTTAACAAAAATGATCGTTTGGCCAAACAACTTGACAAGAATGGTCTGGATATCAAATATTTCAAAGGGCCAGCTCTTAAAATTAATGTGACTAGGTGGGCAACCAAGTAGTGTCTTAACTTTTGTATGGCAAAAATTAATGCCAGACAAATTTTCTCAGAGGGGAGTAATTATTTTCTGCTCTAACAAGTGTATGACTTATGTAATACGAAGCATTTTCTTTTCCTTCATCATTATTTTGGGCAAGTAGTGCCCCTAGAGAGCACTCAAAAGCTGTAACGTACAGAATCAATGGTTGTCCTTTAATAGGAGCCATCAACATTGGTGGTTTGTCAAATATTCTTTAATACTGTCAAAACCATTTTGATATGCTTGATCCCATATGAAAATGACATTTTTCTTCATCAGTCTGGTAAAAGGTTGACACTGTTCTGATAAATTTGATATAAATCTTCACATATAATCCAATTGCCCTTGGAGATCACATAACTAGCGCAAGTTTTGAGGAAGTGGCATTTCCAAAATTGCTTTGATTTTGGAAGGATCGATTTCAAGTCCTCTATGTTTGACAACAAAACCAATGAATTTTCCTGATATAACCCTAAATACACATTTTAAGGGGTTCATTTTTAACTGATATTTTTAAAGTCTATCGAAAACTCATTTTAAGTCTTTAAGCTGCAACTCTCTTTTTCTGGTTTTAAAAACCAAATCGTCCATGTAACATTCAAGTGTATTGTGGAGCACATCATTAAAGACAACTGTCATGGCTCGTTGATATATGGCACTGGTATTTTTCAGTCCAAATGGCATTATTGTATAACAGAATATTCCTTTAAGAGTATGAATGCGGTCAATTCTTCACCTTTTGGAGCCATTTTTATTTGATTATATCTCGAAAACCCATCGATAAAAGATAGAGCACTATATCTAGTGGTTGGATCTACTAACAATTCAATAATTGGGAGTGAGAACTCATCTTCTGGACATGCGTCGTTTAGGTCTCTAAAATCTATACATGTACAAACTTATCCATTTTTCTTTTTGACTAGTACAATGTTTGCAAGCCAGGTTAGATACTAAACCTCTTGGATAAAATATTAGTTTTTCAACCTCAACTTCCATTTGCACAATTAGCTTTGGTCGAAAACGACATTGAGCTTACTTTACATGATGTTTTTCTTTTGATAGAGATAGTTAATGAACTACAACTTTAAGATCTAGTCCTAGCATTTCTTGATATCCTCATTCAAATACATCTCAATATTTCTAGAAAAGCTCTTGATAGGCATTTAATTCTTCTTAAAAAAAAAAGAGCACTAACAATGATAGGCTTGGGATCCTCAATAGTTCCGAGATTGATTTCTTTGAGTTCATCAACAATAGCTTGGCCACCATCTTCAATCTGCAGTTTGATAAAACTGTTAGTATTTAGTTTTTGTATTCAATTTTTATGTTTAGTTTTTAGTTTTTGTGTTCATTTTTTAATTATTTGTTTTAATTTACACAGTAGGAAGAAAAAAGCTTGAAAATATGTTTGATAACGATAATTGTTAGTTAGTAGTTATTACTGTTAATTAATTAAATTCAATAAATTTAATTAATTTAATTACATTAATTATTACAAATAATTTAAATCAATAAAAATAAAATATATTAAACATAATTTATTATAATTACTTTTAAAAATAATTTAATAAAATATATTTCATGTTAATTAAATTAATTAACTTAAGCTAATTTGATTTAATTAATTAATTATATTAATTAAATTTGATTATTTTAATTATATTATTATTTCAAAATAATTTGATTCAATAAAAATAAAATATATTCAATATAATTTAATTATATTATTTATTAAAATTAATTTATATTAAATTATTTTTATATTAATTTAATTAATTATATTTAATTATATAATTAATTTAATTTAAATTAATTAAATGGACTTGTTTCAATTATATTTTTAGTAAAAATAATTTAATTCAATAAAAATAAAATATATTAAATATAATTTTTTACATTATCTATTAAAAATAATTTAATAAAATAATTTTATATTAGTTTAACATATTAAATTCAATTATAACTAATATAATTTAGTTAATTAATATATTTAATATATAATTTAATATCTTAAATCAATTATTGATAAAATTAATTATTAATTAAACTATATTTAATATATTTTTACATAAATAAAAATAATATATTATTAATTTAATATATTAATTTTTTTATATAACAATTAAATATTTTTTTATTAAATGATAATATATTTGGTGATGACCGGAGATGAATGGGAGGTAGTGACGGTAGTGGCCGAATGTTAGTGGCGATTAGTGGACGATAGTAATTGATGGTTATAACTAGTAGCGGTTGTGTAAAAAATTAAAAATTAAAAATGAAAACTTGAGAAAACATCTTTTCTATATTTTTATATATTTTGAAAATTTTGAAAATAATTTTCATTTTTTTTAAAACTGAAAACTAAAAACAAATTTGCTAAATAAGTTTTCATATTCAATTTAAAAAAAATGAAAATAAAAATAAAAAACTAAAAACGAAATGATTGCTAACCGGGTCCTAAGATTAGAGAGGGAATTAAATGACCTTTATATCCTCATTAATTATGAAATTATCCCAATTCCGTTGTTGTACGGTGTACCATTGGCAACAGAATGGCAAGTCAATGGACTGCTCATTCGGAACTGAAAATGTTTCTTTCATAATTTATTTAAAAGGTAAAGTTATGCCCACCACTGTTTTATCCTGCACTATTTACTACTTAGTTTTGTATTGATGATTTTTAAATAGGAGATAACATCTTACGACTGTGATGATTTTAAATGAAATATACCAATCACCATTCATAGTCACCAGTACAAAATAAACGAGCAATAACTAGTGCGAGAAAAAAAAAAAAAAAAAAAAAAAAGAGAAGGTAGAATTTTTGTTCTTTAAAAAGGGGGAGAGTGATAGTTTTTTATTTTGTCAGTCCGTGACATTGATTATAAATCGTTGGATTAAAATTTAACAGTCTTAACGCTTATATATTATTTTAATTAAAAATAAAGATGAATATATCTGAACCATTGAATTTAAAATCAATGGTCCAGATTGCATGTTATAGAGCTAACATAGCATTCCCCTAAATCCAATTTCTGCAGGACTGCAGGGACTAGGAATTTATTTTTATTTTTTTTTATTAATCAGGGTGTCCAAGCTAACTTACATGCACCTCAACTAATCCACAGGGGCCTTAAAGATAACGACTAAGTGAATTTCCATGATCCTAAGAAGACTCGAATTAGTAACCACTAAAATCAAACTCAAAATTTTATCAGTTGAGTTACCTATTAGAGTTGGGACTAGGAATTTCTTAACGCTTTGTTTTAGTAAATATTTTATTCTTAAAATGTATTTGATTTTAAAAGAACAAATTAAAGGGTGTTTGGAGTTTTTTAAATTTGTAAAAGTTGTAATCTTGTAATTTGTACATTGAGTGAAAATTGTGTAATGAGTAAAAATCTTGAATTTTAAAGAAATTTGTAAAATTTTAAAGAGAAATAAAGTGCTTCAAACTAAGCCTAAGTTGAATAATTTAATTTAATAAATAAAATTTTATATTTGAAAGATATGTTTAAATTTTGAATTTAAATTCTTATGTTTGAAATTTGAGCAAAATGATATTGATTTCGGAAAAATACTAAAGTAGATCCCATTATAACTTAGATAACATAACATATAAAATAGATCCGATTATAAATAAGATAATATAAGATATACAAGATAAATTTATCTGCTTAAATAAATAATTGAAAAAGAGAATTAATACTTATCAAATTTTATCATTTTAAGTTGAACTTTAAATTATAAAGGAATCTCAAAATTTAAATCATAAAATGAGATCAAATTTAATTCATTATAAGAGTTGGGGAGGAATTATCAATAAATAAAATCAAATTTTACCATTTCAAACGAAAAGAAATGGGGAAAAAAATGAAGGAAAGAGAAAGAAAATTGTGTTGTGTGTTTTATTAAAACAAAAAAGAGGGGAGAAAGAAAAGAAAACAAAAGAGTAGAGAATCTCAAAATATCCTCATTTTCATTTACCTAAGTTTGGAAACAAATGAAAAGAAGAGAAAAAAAAAATTCATTAATGTATCTTTTGAAATATCATTATTTTACTCCGAAAGTTGCTACCCAAGCGCGATTGCATTAGAAAAGCTAAATGAAAAAATACTTCTTTGGCACATGGCGCCAACTTAAACCTGATGAGGCCCAAGTGACCACTAGCCCAATATTTAAGTTTGAGCTTACTTCTTATTTGGGCATGTATTTGAAAGTGGGCATGTTGTGTACAACTAAGCATGGAAAGAAGGTCGGGCCAATGTGGCCTAATTCGATCGCATTGTTACATCTTTGGGTCACGCCCGCTGCAAATTGACTTGTGATCCAACCCTGTTTTGACTTTGACTTTATAAATTTAATTTTATTATTATTTTTTAACTATTTATTTACACTGCACTAAAAATAAGTGGCGACTCAATTAATTATTTCATCTGTGACTAAATATGGGGTTTAGATACTAGGGTAGAGAATGATAATGTGAGTGAAGAAAAAATTCTTCACATGGTTTTGGGGAGGTCGTAGTTTTATTACAAGAGTATCCACTTTACGCAACGTATACATCAAACTACTTAAATACATTTATATGAGTAATTGGGTTATCGCCATAAATCTAAAAGTTTATAATGGGATGTTTAAATAATTATTTAGAAAGATTAAAAGTTAATTGAGAAAGAACGTTGTGATAATATAAAAAAAAAAAAAAAAGTAATAATTAGCCTTATAACTTTTTACTCTCAAAATTTCATTTCGCAACAAACGTTCTCTGAGTGGAGTTGAGGGGTGTGGTGGAGGGAAAGGAGTCCCCACCTGTTATGCTCTGAAACCACATCAGTGTTCATCTCGGTTTACTTAAATTATTTGGGTAATTTTCAGATTTTATTTTGTGGGCTCGAATTAATTTATTTAATCTAAATTGGACTTATTTGTTTTGGATTTAATGCTTTGGGTTTAACTTGTGAACTTGAAACCTAATGATATGCTAGAGTAGGCTTGATTCTATTACCCAATGTCATATTATAAATTGGGTTTAATCCATACACTTTGTGATTTTAACTTTATATATTTATATTTTATGACATTTGTTAACAGTTTTTCAGTGTACCATTAAAAATTAATAAAAATATGTTATATAATAATATTTTTGTAATTTTTTTAATTCATAGTTTAATTAAAGTATAAAATATTATTATGTATTTATTGATTTTTAATAATTCAAAAGTACTGTCCAACACCTGTTAATGGAACTCATATTTTATAAATATGCATTTAAAATTTTTAGAATCTGTATTACGGCTCCGTTTGGTGCACCAAAAAGTACCAAAAAAATAAAAAAAGTGTAATGCGTCAGATACTTTTTGACGTTTGGTGGTACCACTAAAATTAACCAAAATTTCTGTTAGAACATTTGTTAAATGAACATTCCAACGATTGTCATGTGGAAAGGCTGAAAGTTTGTCAGTGGTGTTACAGTAAAAGTTGTCAAGCCAAAAAAAAAAATCGTTGGAACAAGCATTCTAACATCGGTTCCAACGGATTTCAAAAAAAAATTTTGACTTTCTCCATTGAAACAGACATTCTAACACCTGTTCCAACGGATTTAAAAAAAATCCTGACCTTTTTGCACACAGGTCATTCACGTACGAATCACGAGATTGGTAAAGTTTGAAAAATTTTAGTAACTTTTGGTATTTTTGAATCACTTTTGATAGATTTATGTTGTATCTAACAGGGCTTACGTTCATCCCGTACGGCCAAATGATGCCTGAGTCAGTACCTGCCTGCCACTGCGGACAATGGTTTGTGAGTGTATATGTCTCGTTTTTGTCCTGAATTAATTTGCCAATGGCTCGAGAAAGAAAAGCACTGACTCATCTTGCAGTTAGCACCCACGGACCAAATCATGGACAGTTGTCGTAACTTTTGAGTAGCCAATATGGCGATTGAAACCCTGCAGCCTATTTTCATTACATATTTTGATATTAAATGAATACAATTATTATACCACTACATTTGTACTTTCTGCATAAATTCTATAATAAATATAATAATTAATTGACTTTTACCTTTTTGTAATTTGAACAAAAAATAAATAATTTTTTATAACCTGAAGTTAATACATATTTTTACCGTAATTTAGATTAGAGTAAAAAATTATTAAAAAATGGTTAATTTAATTAAATTTTTAACACACATGTATTATGCAGTCATTTAAAAAATATTATTTAAAAAATAAAAACAAATAAAATAACTTTTACTTTAACATAATAAGTGTAAAATTATACTTCTTATAGATGTATTTTTGCAAAAAAAAAAATTTCTCCACAAATTTTGATTTATAAGATACAAATTCAGTTAATTTTAACATATTCAATCAATTTTATACTTTAATTCAAATCACGAATGAGTTATGTGTTAACTTTTAAATTAAAAAGGGTTACATATATTTGGATTAAATCATAGAAAAGTAAATTTTAATTTAATTACGACATTTGTTAAAGAATACCTGGACATTTATTAAAGGTTGAAAACATGACACATGGTAATGTTTTACACTTCGATGAAAGTGTACACGTGAAACGCTTATAGCAACGTAAGAATTTTCACGTAAGCATATTCTTGTGGACTCTTAACAAGGGATAAACAGGGTTT
Organism: Vitellaria paradoxa; assembly: GCA_019916065.1. Lineage (NCBI taxonomy): Eukaryota > Viridiplantae > Streptophyta > Magnoliopsida > Ericales > Sapotaceae > Vitellaria > Vitellaria paradoxa. Next base: position 42,546,684 of record CM034238.1, read on the forward strand.
GAAATTGTTTTTGAACTTAGATTTAATCAGATATCAATTAATAATCTGATGATTTAATTTAAAAAATACATTTATTAAATAAGGGATATTCAATTTTAGAAAACTAAAAGTGAAAAAAGAGTTCAAAAGAGAGCTCCGGTGAAAAAGTGTCAGCATGTAATTAAGGTTATTTAATTTTATTAAATAACATTTATTACAATATTTATTAATTTAATTGATTGCGTTAAATATCAAATTTAATGAGTTTCAGGGGACTGCAGTGAAAAAATTTACTGCTGGGGTTGGTAGAAAAATGAATGGTTAAGATTTCTTTACACTTTAATGACACATAATCTTTAACATTTCGTATTAATTGTGCTCTAATCAAAATTTTCAAACTTTTATTTTTATTTTAAAAATAAATTTAATTAAAATAAATTAAAATAATTAGATTAAATATAAAGAAATCTCAACCCTTTATTTTTTACTGCAACCCTTACAATTAATTTTTTGCAACTCCCTTGGACCCCAAATTTAGTATACTAAGTGGCCAACCGGGTTTCAGGAGGCTGCAGTGAAGAAATTTCACTGCAGGGGCTGCAGTGAAGAAGGGTTAAGATTTATTTTCACTTTAATGACACATGACTTTTTACATTCTACATTAATTGTGTTCCAATAAAATTTTTTTAACTTTTATTTTTATTTTGAAAATAATTTTAATTAAATTAAATTAGAATCATTTGATTAAAAGTAATTAAATCGCAATTTTTGATTTGTCATTGCAGTCACTGTAGTGGATTTTTCTTCACTGCAGCCTCTGGAACGCGTCGCCAACCACCAATACGGTCCCAATTGGATTGACTAGAAATGGGGAATTCAAGAACACGGTCCCGCGGGAAATGGAATTTGGAGAGACATTAGAGTTCACCATTCCAAAATTTGTGGTCTGCATATATGTGGACGTAAACGTTTACCAAATTCGTTGGCCTCAAATTCACATCATCGTGCCTATAGAGTACTGATGTTCCTGTTATTCACATTTTTTAATAAAATTTAAAGAAAAAATTAATTAAAATTACAAAAAAGTTACATAGATATAAGAATGTTTAATTGGTCAAAACTAAAAAAAAAAAAATCAATTTTTACTAATTTTTTATACTGTCTTCCAATTAAATTTTATCGTTTATTTCTTTTATATCAAATTTTTATATTTTTATTATACTTTTTGACTAACTTTTTTTTTTTTTAACCAGACACTCATAAAAATTTACAAATGATTTTTATTACAGCCTGCGTTATAATGAAAACATGCACGGGTTCATCATACTTTGAACAAAGATTTCGAGAAACACTATTTTAATGGAAAAACTATTTCATGTAAAGGTTATATTTTAATAATTTCCATTGTAATTAAAATACTTGGATAATGATGTTATAAATGTCTTAACACCAAAGCTACAGAAACAACTAGGATGTCAGTGGATGGAATACTCGCAAAAATTGTCATATTAATTCCCAAACTTATCTAAATTTTTCAAATCCGTTCTTGTCCATTTAAAAACTAATTTTTATTTAAAATTTAATTTTTAGTTCAAGTTATGACTAAGTCCAGTTGATTTTTAAACAATTAAAACTTTACATTTACAAAACTAATAGATAAGTGAATCCTTGTCAGAAATCCACTTACTTTCTATTTAACAAGCTTATCACTTGATAGCCGATGGTAGTTTTGTGGACAAAGAACTTGAAACTTGGTTATTTAGGTTGTGTTTGGTAATGTTCTTGGTTTTTGTTTTCCTGTTTTCATTTTTTAAATTTTGTAAATTGGCAACAGAAACATATTTGTTAAATCTATTTTAATTTTTTTGTTTCCAAAAAAAATAAAACGGAAACAAAAAAAAAGGTATTTTCACTCTATTTTATTTTTTTGTTGCAAATATCTTATCAATTTTAAAATTTTGTCTATTTTTGTTACATTACATAAAAATAAATTATTTTATTCAAATATTTTATTAAAGTAAGTTATTGTAATAATTAATATAATTAAATTTAATAAATTAATTATACAAATTAATATAAATTATTTTAAAAAATAATAAAACTAAATTAATTAATTTAATTTAATAATTAATTATTACAAAATTATCTGAAATAAATATCATAATTAATTTATTTTATCTAATAATTAAATTAATTTATAAAAAATAATTAATAATAAATAATTAAATTACGTTAATTTTTAATTTAATTTAATAATTATTATTAAATTTTTTTAAATAAATATCATAATTAAATTAAATTATTTATGATTTAATTAATTTAATTTATAAAAAATATTTTTATTAAATTATTTTAATAAATAATTCAATGAATTTAATTAATTTAAAAATAAATAATTTATTTTAATAATTAATCTAATTTAATTATTTATTTAATATGAAATATATTTTATTAAATTATTTTTAATAAATAATATAATTAAATTATAATTAATATATTTTATATTTATTAAATTAAATGATATAATATTTATATTTCATTCAATTATTTTTAATAAATAATATAATTTAATATATTTTATATTTATTGAATTAAATGATTTTAATAAATAATTTACTGTATTAATTTAATTAATTATATTAATTAAATTAAATTAATATAAAATATATTTTATAGTATCCGATATTTAATTTTGGTCATTTATGTGTTATTTTGAGTCAATAAAATATTTAAATTGAAATTGAGTAATTTATTTTATTTTTCCTTAGGCCAAATGTGGTCTAAATTGATATTTGGTGGGACAAACTAGGCAAGGCCCAACCTTTTTTTTCCTTTTTCTTTTTTTCATTTCTTTTCCTTCTCTTTTTTCTTTTTTTCTTTTGCTTCTGCTTTTTTTTATCTTCCCCCCGGTTTGCCAGAGAAACGGGGAGAGAGAGAGAGAGAGAAAAGAAAAGGTAGAGAGAGAGGGATCCAGGAAAGAATTAAGGAAAACTTGGATAATCTTGGACACCGTGAACGCTGTGGCGATGTCTGTTTCGCGTAATTTTGTTCAAGGTGAGAGAAATCGATGCCTAAAAGTTATGTGCCTAAACTAAAATCTCTTCTTTTTACCTTTTCTCATCAGATCTGAGGCAAATGGGACCTATATATGTATTATAGACGTTGTAAGAATCATTTTGGTATATTTATATGCTTGATTTGGTGAAATTTTGTGAAATGTGTATATATATATACGGGTGTGTATATATATACGTATATGTGTTGAATTTTTCATACTTTTGAGTTATGATAATTTCATAAATGATATATAAAAATTTTAGGATAAATTTTTATATATTCATTTTGTGTGGAAATAATTAAATTTAGACTGACAATGAAAAATCAGTCCAAAATTGAAAGCAATTCGTTGGGCGTTCAGCGGAGGAGAAACGAAAAAAAAAAAAATAGAGAAAATAGTTAGAGATATTATCATTTGGGCCCAAAGCTTTTAGATAATCACAAATTAACCCCAAAATTTTAGATAATTATAAAATAGCCTCCAAAGTTTTAAATAATTACAATGTGTTTCACAAGAGTTTAAATAATTACAAAATGACCCCCCAAGGTTTAAATAATTATAAAGTGGCCACTAAAATTTAGGAAAGTTACGATTTTACCCCTAAAGAATTGGGGAAGATAATAATGTTGTCCCTAGAGTTATGAAAAATTATAGTTAACGTTACAAAATTGGAAAAATGTTAGAAAAATAGTAAAATTTGAGATTTTAAGGTATGCTTTGTTTTATATTAATAATTGTGGAAAAGAACTACTATATATGATTGAACATATCATGTGCATTAGAGTTGGGGTAGCATCATCTGGTCTATGTTAAGGATATTGATTGGCTGAGAGTGCCACATTTATATTATGACGTGCCGAGTTACGAGTTATATATATAGACTGGATTCGCGATTTGAGAACAATAAGAAAATGAGATTTTGAAAATACCAGATAATTCCAAATCGATATATATGACTAAAGATTAATCATTTGGAGTTGGGCATTAATATTGAAGTGAGATATTATGGGATTTTCTCTGGATTGTAGTCGGACCCTGCTTGAAATGACCGGATGCCTGCTTGAGATGGGCGGATGCCTGACTAGAGGTGTAATACGGTTCCTTAGCAAACAAGGCAAAGGGTGTAACACAGTTCTCCTGAGTCTTACACCAATGGGGGTGTAACACGGTTCTCCATTTGGTTTATATATATATTGAGATAATATGATTGTTATATTTATTGATAAGATATAGGGATGATTATATTGATTATGAGTTTAGTCATGAAATAAGAGATATAAAATAGGAACTATGGTGACCTGATTCCCGAGGTGGAATACGTAGGCAGCTCAGGGTAGAATAGTCTGAGTCCGGTCTTTATTATGAGTGAAGTTTGAGTGGATGGAGATTGGATAATTACATTACATTACATATGTATTTTATATTATGTTTGCATTGCATAATCTGACACGTGTATTCTATATTATGTTTGATTGCGATTGTTATGAGTTATGTTGTATGTTTGAGCATATTCATTAGTACACACTTGCATAGTTCTACCTAATGGGCTGTTTAATTTACTCTATCTATATTGCGGGTGACCCGACGAGGTCAGGGAATAGCCACCCGGAGTTGAGTTGAGATTGATAGATTGATTTGTTACAGAATTTTACTTATATTTAGATGTTTGTATTCCCTTTTGTGTGACCTGGGGGTGTGGGTTCCAAAGTCAATTTGTATATGAGATTACATTGTTGTTGATGAGACCTATGTGGTTGTATTTGTCTTAAATTTAGTTACCAGGGTGTGACCTTAAATTTGTCGCAATTGACAATATTTTATTTATTTCATATAGGAATAAAGAACGTATTTAGTTGCTCTGATGGTTGTTATTGTATTGAAACTTGACCTTGGCACAAGTTTTTATTTAATTTATTTTGTTCTCATATTCCCATACCGTCTGTTCCGGACAATTAAGTTAGGGGCGTAACATATTTTATTAAGTTCTATTAATTTTTAAAACTAATAAAATTAAATATTTTCTAAAATAAAAAATTAATAATTATAAACAAATTTACATTATCAAACGCAGCTTCAGTTTTCATTTCAAAAAAAAATAAATGGCAACAGAAAACAAAAAATAAAAAACGGCAACAGAAAAATAAGAATAAAAAAAAAAGACAGCATTGTCAAATAAGTCCTTAGTAATATAAGATAAAAGCAAATGAAGTCATATTTTTATGAATGAGAAAAGGCAGTATATCACACCTTTAATATTGATGTGGGAGGATAAGCACATCACTTTTCTTTTATTCTTTTTTTTTTTTTAACAGCATATCACACCTCTTTAATCAACTTATTGGGTTATTTTTATTAATATTATATATATTGTTTTTTTTTATTATATGGTGTGTTGTTTAATATAAAAAAATTAATTCAATATTAATATCAGACAAATTATTTTTTAAATTATCTACAACTTACATACACATAAATATTTAAAAAAATATAATATAATAAATTAATAAGGTATTTAATGGATATTTTACAGGGTTGCTAGTGGCATAAATGAGTATAGAGTGGGTATTGAATATCTTACCAATAAATTTTAAACCTGACTCAATCGATGTTTTGGTAACAGATTGCTAATGGATAAGACTTATTGGGTATTTCCGTGTATCTATCTTATCTTATTACTATCCTGCACACCACGTGATGATTATTATGAATAATTTCTGTTGGATGAAATATTCTAAAAATAACATTGACAAAAATATGAAAATATACGATTAAATATATTTTTTAAATAAAATTTTACATTAAAATAAATAAAATATTAAGGGAGTAAATTTTCAAAATATAATAATAATTTTCTCAATTACATCAGCCAGCACAGAATTAACAAAAAAAACATACACGTGGCCTGTACACATTTGCTAAGCGTTGCACGTGACTCCTCGGATGTGATGAAATATCACGTGATATGAAATTCCCCCCACCCCACTCCACCCGAGTCCTCGTAGCTCACAAAAAAAAAAAAAAAAAAACTCCTCACTCGAGGACTAATCAAAGGGCTGGAACATCACGGTTTATAGTTTTTGTCAACCTTTCTAATTACCTAGGTACCCTCACTAGCATGACATAACTGCTTTTTGTTGCCACAAATTTTGATTTAAATTTGGGCCGTGGCAAAAAGACTCTGTTTGAGGTGCAATATTTTATCACAATTTTTGTCAATTTATACTAATTTTTTACTTTTCCAAATGCCCCTAGAACAAGAAAAAATGGCACGCTCGTGTAGAGGTGTAACCCACCCTCAATCTAGTAAATTATTGTATTTTGATTAAATTTTCAGTGTCGTTCAAAAATTGCAGATATCACTCGCACCCTTTTAGATTTGAGTTTTTACCAATTAGACCCTCAGGGGCCGATTGGATGCGCCCAAAACATCCCCAAAAGTTATACCGGGTAAAAACAGTGGGCCCCACTCTTAGCCTTGGTTTAGCAACTTCATTACTAAAATTTTTTACCCCCTCTTCGGTTTCCTCCTCTCTCATTTCCTCCCCCTTCCTGTATAATTTTTAGATGCCCTCAATCTTAACTAAAAGTTATCTCCCTTTAAATTCTTTATTTTTTACGTTTTTAGCCCTCGTTAATAATATTGTTAACTTGATTAAAATAAATATAATGCTAGTAAAAAAATAATAGATAGGCCAACAAGTCAAAATAAATATAATAAAAAAAATTAGATAATAACTAACCATTCAAAAGTACATATTTAAAAAAAAAAGTTCTTTAACTAAATTTATAAAAAATTAAATTTTCAATGAAATAAATAATATAACTTCAAATTGTCCAAAAATAATTAAATAGAGTAGGTTTTACAATTTAATATTTAATTTAATGAGTAATCAAGTTTGAGATACCACAAGAGTAAAAAAGTCATTTGACCGTTTTTTCTATCATTTACTCTCTCTTATTTATAAAACATCCAAATGAAGTCAAAAGTTATCCCCTCCGTGAACATCATATTGATGTGGGCCAACCCTTTAAAAATAATATCCCATCTTATCTTATATCTCTTCTAAAACTTATTTCCCTGAAATTTTAAAACCATCCAATCGGATTCTTATGTTTTAAAAATTAGCTCATAATTCGCGACTGGTTTTGCTTTAACTTTTTAACTTCTTTGTTAGTTTTTTCATCCTTTCTCTCACTAAAATTTATTTTTTTAAATGTAGTTTTAGTTGTGTTAATTGTATTTGTAAAAAATTAAAAATTAAAAATTTCGCATTTATTTTGGTAAAAGCTAAAAAAAATTAAAAAAAATCAATTTTTTCATTATTTTTTCACTCAAACGATTAGTTTTTAACCAAATGAACGTAATTTTTTTTTTAACGAATACAACTAACACGTCTAAAAACTATATCATTAAAAAAATAAATTTTGGTTAAAAAAATCATATAAAACCAAAAAAAGGTAATAAAAAAAGGTGTAAGCTAAACGCAAAGCCAAACAAACTTCCAAGATTTAAAATTTTTGACAATAAAACTGTCTATTATTACTTTTTTTTCATTAGTTTGGGTGGTTTGACTAATTTGACAATGTTACAATAAAAATGCTCTCACAAATTTGAAATTTAATTTTTTTTGTTTGATAATTTTAGACATATTATTTATACTTATACTAAAAAATAATGCATACTCATACTAAAAAACTTAACACATTAATATATAAACATATTTTAAATTACCAAAATTTCAATTTTTTTTTTTTTTTTTGTTTAGACTATCAAAATGATTTTTTTTATTTAATAAATTTTAGGTATGTTATTCAATTTTAAGCCACTGCGTTAAACACCAAAAATAAACCTCTAGATTAACTTATTTACATCAGCGCCCCCCCTCGAGTCTTGGTTTTTTAATTAATGTTTGCTTCTTCACCATCTTCAATTCCACATGCCCTCTATTAATAAGACATCTTCTGGACAGTTGGTAAAACAAATTTGAATATATGTTTATTTTTATGACTCAATATGTTGGAATCAACTTGCGCCTACTTCATATTAATACTTGAAAGCTTTGGAATTAACGAATAGGTAAACAATCACTTGGTAAAATAAATTTAAATATATGTATATATATTTTGACAACTCTGTATCCAGCCTAACTTATGTCTATCTCGACTAATATTTAGGGTCTTAAAATTAACAATCGGATAAAACTCTAGTAGTCTTAAAGAGATTCAAGCTAGTGACTGCTGTAGAGTAAATTTAAGATTTCATTAGTTGAGTTATCCTGCAAGATTAATTTGAATAGGTACTCAAGCTTCTATAGTAAGGGTCTGTTTGGATAGGAAGAAAATGCAAGAAAATTACAAAAAATTGATGTAAAAGTAATATATGACAAAATTTGATTGGAATAAGTTAAGAAAATAGATAGATTTTTACAATTTTTGATAACTTTTTGTATTTTATTTATTTATTTTTTTAATCCAAACAGACGCTAAATTAATCATACCTCATAGCTCTATATATATGTATAACATACAAGATCAAAACCTATACCAGATGATAGGGTTGCCTGAATGACCGCAAGATAATAAGTAAGGGTTTGAACTTGAATATCCCCGTAATCCAACCCAATTTGATGTATTATTTCATTTTGAAGTGCAAAATCATGTGATTAGTAAATTTTCTTAATAATATCGTGAAATTAGAGCTAAAATACAACTGTATAAATTGAATTAAAGGTATAGGAAATAAAACTATCCTTACATAACTTATTATTTTGATTAATAAAATATGGGACACAACTAAGTTGTTTTAAATAAAATTATAAGCGTATTTCATTTTCAACTTCTCGTAATTTATTCACTTTCATAATAAATAATACTTTTTGAATTGTAACAATTTGTTTGGAATGATGAATTTTATAGGATTTGATTTTGTTTGATGAGAATTCTCATCAATTTTTATGTTTGGAATTAAAATAAAATTTTATGAGTTGAATTTGATTTCATTTTATAATTTAAATTTTGAAATTTGTATGAAATTTGAAATTCAATCCAAAACAATAAAATTTTATAAAAATTCATTATTTTCTTAAAAAATCTAAGTAAATAAACAAATTTATCCTCTTATATTATATTTACCATATTTCTTAATTCCTTTCACATGGCCAAACTTGATATTCACTTAAACTAAATTAATTCAATTCTTAAATTCAATATGTTCCAACATAAAATTTTATTTGCTAAATTAAATTAAATTAAATCAAATCAAATCTTTATTTTTAAATGAAATCAATTCTAATATAAGAATGTTTTCAAACGAAGTGTAACATTATTAATATCAATTCTTCTTGACAGAATCTCTAAAATACAGTAAATAATAATACATTTTTATTTTATAAATTGTCTATTCAATAACAGTGCACGTACTCTTTTATATAATATTTAAATACTGAGTTATTCAAATTTTTATTTTTTTCATTGTTCAATGTTTAACAATATTTAACGACTATACATATTGAATATATAGTCATGATTCTAAAAACGTTATTTTTGGGAAATTTCGTACTTAATAAAAAAAACTATTTTCAAAAATCATATCTTCCAAAAAAAAAGGATTAATTTCAATATTTATATTTTCAACGGTCATACTAATTAAAAATATTGTTTGATTTGAGAAATTATTATACATTAAACAGTAAACAATAAGAATATGTTATGAAAGTATTACAACAATTCTTTATGTTTAGAGAGGTACTAAAACACTTCTCTAAAATACAAAAAAAAGATTATTGATTAGAAACATTCTTTTTTACCTCTAATTTCAGGGATATTTCCGTCTTCCATAACTTTCTTAAGTAGGGATGAGAGGCCCTCAGTTGCTAGCAAGAAATGGAAAGGTGAAAGAGAATCTTCCTACCTGAATCCCGTGCTAGGAATAACATTACAGTTGGTACTCCCATTAACTAGGGCTGTATATCTAATTGTGCTTATGTATTGTATTATCTACTGTACCCAAGTAAGGGTAAACCCCATTTTCTTCGTAATCTCTTCGATGTAGTCCTAGCAAACCTTGTCAAAAGCTTTATTTAGGTCTATCTTGATAGCCATTACCGCTCTTCTTCCCATCTTCTTGTGCTTTAGGTGATGAAAAAGTTCATAGGTCATAAGAATATTATCCTATATTTGTTTGCCTTCAATGAATGTCGATTAATTTTTAGAGATAAGATGGTTCATCAAAGGTTTGAGCCTATTAGCTAAGACCTTTGATATAACTTTATAACAAAAGTTGCATAGGCTTGTAGGTTTTTAATGGCTAACAAGCTCAGGTGAGGGAATTTTTGGGATAAGAACTAAATCAATGAGGTTTAGTTCTTTCAGGAGATAACCAAAACTAAAGAAACTTTTGACTATATTGACGGGGTCTTGAGTTGTGGTGTCCTAAAAATGTTGGGAAAAAAAAGGCTAGGGAAGCCATCAGATCCTGGGGATTTAAGAGGGTCTAATTGAAAGGCAACAATTTTTATTTCTCCATCAAAGACAGGGCAGTAAAGGTTTTTATTCATGGTTGAGGTAATTGTGGGTTTAATAGCTTCTAGGAAGTTTATAAAAGTTCTTAGACTTGGGGCAGTATACAGACTGTGAAAAAAACTAATATGTATAATTTGTCTCATTGAACCTTGATGGCCTTGTGTTTAAGCATCATTCTTTGGGGGATCTATGGATACTAGCTAATAAGATCTGTCTCTGATTCAATAAGAAATCTTAAATGAGCATACTCTAATATCAATTGAAAAAACAAGCTAAGAATCTCAAGCGAACCCTAAACGCAATATTAATCAATCAATTAACCACAATACATAGAAAGTATTAAAAAAAAAAAAAAAGCAACACATAATGATTTAATGAGACAACCCTAAAAAGAGTCAAGAAAAACTCAGTCCCTAAAATGAAAGAATAAAACTCATTCACTATACAATTCTGGCTAACAAGACTCTTCCACGAAAGTTAAATAATTGAACCATCAATCCTATAATATAGGCACCTACACCACTCACCAACTTCAAGAGGATGAACATCATGAATCCAAAGCAGATTTAAAATCTACATTAATTCAAAACATTGCTATTTGTGTTTTTCTTTTTCTTTTGGTTGCACTATAGCGGGCATACTTAATTTACCATCTAGTGAGGTCTATAGGTACCTAAAGTCGGTGTTAATTCAAAGCATTGCTTTTTATTTTTCTCAATAGGTCCCCCAGCGAGGCTTATAGGTACCTTAAATTTGTTATGATTTTGCTAAGGAAAGTCTCTCTGTGCTTAGCGTCTGATGATCAAATTTTTGTTTCAATGCTCTAATTTGTTCTCCTTAGTTCCCACTCAATAAATCAGTCAAATTTATGTACTTTTGATAAATCCTAGCCAACAGTCTAAGAAAATAAGTTTAAATTCAATGTCTTGTGCATCTAAATTTGTTAATTACTTTCATCCTAATAAAAAATAAAAAGATCAAAGGTGTATTAATCTAATAAGATAATCTAGTAAGATACCATATCAACCAATAAACAAACCTAATAATTTTATGGCCATAGTTATGATTGCATTTGATTTGCTAAAAACTAAGAAAAAATTCTTAAAATTTTTGAAAATCTCTAAAAATTATTCACTTTTTTATCTTGCTGCACAAATCACGAACTCACAACTTATTTTACCTTATCTCACTTTTTGTCACTCCAAACGCCTCCTATATATCATTTTCTTTTAAACAAAAAATAAATAAAGTTGGACAATTATTTGTTTACTGAGTATTAAGCATATCTCTACACCTGAAATATTGCCAACCATTTTGCAAGAAAATAGCTCCAACAGTTTGAGAGATAAGCGGCCAAATCTTCTACAATAGATTGTATAATCAGCCGTTCCATACATCCAAGTTCAAGCAATTCCAAATGTCAAATGTCCCTGTATTTTCTCACTTTGTTATTTTTTGAATGTAATTTATATTCGGATAACTATTGTTCATATATAAATATCATTACAAGTATTAATAATATCATTGAGGATTTAGTACCTTAAATTATTCTTATAATACCAGAGCTATAATCTCATTAGCCACGATTCTTTCATAACTTCAATAAATACTCAAAGTTGTTGCTGTTCATTTTCCTTTATTACAATGACAAAAGAATCTGAACTCAATACAACAGTTCTATCAATGTTCTAGTTTGGTGTCGATCCGATTGAGTCTCACCAACTATCTCTTATGGCATTCACAAGTCACTCCCTTAATTTAGAACCTAGAAATTTATTACCATATCTCATCAAGTGAAAAACCTATTGAGAAAGTGTAAGATGCTGAAGGAAAAAAGATCGATAATTATGACTATCGTGCTTGGATCGTCAATGATGGTCTCCTTACGTCTTGGCTCCTTGGAACAATGAAAGAAGAGGTTATTAGTATGGTTTATGAGGAGGATTATACTACTTATCAAGTATGGCCTTATCTTGATCAACAACTTCTTCCTCACATAGTAGAGAAGGAAGGAAATCTCAAAAATATGTTAACAGGGATCAAGAAAGGGTCTCAATCTCTTGAAGAATATCTCAGAGAATTTAAGTATATTTGTGACAACTTGGTTGCCATCAAAAAGCCTGTTTCAGACTTAGACAAAGTTTTTCTGTTTACGCACGGTCTTGGTGGAAATTACATGAATTCTCATACAGTCATGCTCTCTAAGCCTCCCTATCCATCCTTTAATCAATTTGTGATGGCACTTCAAGGCCATGAACAAAATGTTTTAGCACAATGAAATGAAGAAAAAAGTTTCCTTAATCAAGCTTAAGCCTTTTTCTCTCGAAGAAACCACAGAAGAGGTTGTCATGGAGGAGGTGGGCATGGTTATTTTAATTCCCAAGGACGAGGATTTACTCTACTGGCCATTTTAAAGCTCACAATGGCAACAACTCTTCAAGTGGAGTCTGTGCTACTACAAGTTCACATTATGGTAGATGAGGAGTCTCAAAAGTTGATAATCAATCAAAGTCAAATACCAACAATGCAACTGAGTTTTCTAGTAACAAACCCATTTGTCAAATTTGTGGAAAAGCTAATCATCTTTCTATTGATTGCTGGTATAGGTTCAATTATTCATATCAATCTAAAGACTCTCCTCAGGCTCTTGCTAGCCTTAATCTTGCTGATAATAATGACCCTTCAGTTTATGCTAACACTGGTGTAACAGCTCCCTGATAAATGATAAGGGTAAGTTATTTTCTAAAACATCAAATACAGGTCATTATAAGATTTTTGTTGAAGATGGAACTGGTTTTTTTTATTTCTCATATGGGTGATGCTTATGTTTCTACAAATAATGGGAGTTTAAAGCTTAATGATGTTCTTGTTGTTCCTAAACTAACCAAGAATTTACTTTCTATTGGAAAGTTTGCATCTAATTATCACTATCTTTTTGGATTTACTAGATCTGATTTTGTGATAAAGGATCAAAGCAAGAGGATTATCGCCAGCAGACATAAAAAATGGCAAACCCTAGACAGTGTTTTTCATGAAGCTCTAAGTGCAATAAGAAAAAGTGGTGCAACTTCTTTTATTTGGCATCAACGGGTTGGTCATCCTCGCAATAAGCCACTTTCTTTGTTGAATGATAGAAAATTAATTAATGTTAGTCTTTGGGTGCCTAAAGCAAGTGTTTGTGTTAATTGTCAAATGGCAAAAGTTGTAAATTACCTCTTGATAAAGCAAATAAAGCTTCTCTCTTTTCGCTGGATAAAATACACTGTGATTTATTGGTCCAGCACCACTAACATCTAATTAATATTTTAGATACTATGTTGTCTTTATTGATGATTTTTCCCGATTTACATGACTATATCCTTTGAGAAAAAAATCAGATTTCTATAATTGTTTTGTGAAGTTCCAGAAGCTTGTTGAAAATCAACTTGATTGAAAAATCAAAGTTTCCCAATACGTGGTGGTAATGAATTTGACCTCCAAGATTTTTAGAATCATTTGTCAAATTGTGGAATTGCTCTTCATATATCTTGCCCACATACTTCTGAGTAGAATGGAGTTGCAAAACGAAAACATCGACCTGTGGTTGAAACAGGTTTAACAATGCTTTTTCATGCTAATTTGCCTTTAGCTTTGTGGGTGGAAGCCTTCTCTATGGTTTTTGTTTAATTAACAGGCTTCCATATTCAGTTTTACACCATGATGCACCTTATCACAAGATTCACGACAGACATCCAGATTATAGTGGCTTGCGAGTATTTGGATGTTAATGTTTTCATTCTCTTCGGCATCAAGACAAATCAAAATTCTTTAAAAAGACTTATCCTTGTATTTTCCTCGATTATAGTCTTTCGCATAAGGGTTATCATTGCTTGGAACATCACACAAAGCGAGTTTATATATCTCAACATGTTATTTTTAATGAAGAGGTGTTTCCTTGCAAACCTGTCCCACCACAAGTATTTAAACCTAGTTTTGTTCTTACAGAATATCCTTCTACAGATGAATGGTTTTCTTGTGTTTCCTCCAAGTCTGTTCCTACTCTGGTTAAAGAAAATGGTGTCCCACTTCCACATTCCGGCTATTGTGACTCTCATGAGGTTATTTCATAACCTATGCATATTAGTTCTTCATCTTTTGATGCTCTTGGTTTTCACTCTGCAACTTTGCCAAATGCCATCATCTCTAGCTCACAACATGTCAACTCCCATGCCTAAGCATCTGATGCTCAAACACTTGATAATATGGGATTCTTGCCTAATGTTTTAATGAGTAACATTTCGTTTGGATCTGTTGTTGTCCTACCGAACGATATCTCAACTAAGCCTACTGCAAATGGCAATCATGCTACTTTATTGGGTGTTGTTTAGCCCGATATAATTACTGATGCTTCCTCTTCTTGTGTTATGACAGAAGAATCACTGCCCATTGTTTTGTCCAAGCCATCATGTGATTGTTGTCCTTCGACATATTTAAAGGATTACATAATTGATGCTACTGCTTCTTTTTTTCTTATGGAGCCAAAAACTCTTAAAACTGCCCTTAAGGATCATCATTGGGTCACTGCTATGAAAGAGGAACTTTAGGTACTTCATGATTATAATATCTGGGAGTTGGTGCCTCGAACCGCAAACACTAATGTTGTTGGTTCAAAATGGGTGTTTCAGATTAAAACTAAAGAAGATGGTTCCGTTGACAAGTTCAAAGCTCATCTTATTGCTCAAGATTTTACACAGGTTTTTGGCATTGATTTTGATGAGACTTTTAGTCCCGTAATAATACCAATTGCTATTTAGGGTATGTTTAGAGTGATAAAAAGTAAGATAAAATGAGATAAAGTGAGATAAGTTATGGGTTCGTAATTCGTATAGTGAGATAAAAAGTAAATAAACTTTTAGATATTTTTAGAGTTTTTTAGTTTTTTTTTTTTATTTTCTAGCACACCAAACAGTGCCTTAGTTGGTTATTGCTTTGGCTATCTCTCATGGATGGACATTAAGGCAATTAGATGTTAAAAATATATGAAGCAACCACCCAGTTTTTTTGATTCTAAGTTTTCTAATCATGTGTGTTTACTTAAAAAATCACTTTATGGTCTTAAATAGCGCCTCGTGCATGGTTTGATCACATGTCTTAGTTTCTTCTCCATATTGGCTTTCAATGTAGTAAGGTAGATCTATCTTTATTTATTTTCCGCACTTCTACCATTATTACTATCTTACTCATTTATGTGGATAATATTTTAATTGTTGGAAATAGCTCTTCTTTTATCTAGCACTTAATCACGTAGCTTGGAAAAGAATTTGCAATCAAGGACTTGGGCTTACTTCGATATTTTCTTGGTGTGGAAATAAAGTACACTTCTGATGGTGTCCTTTTATGTCAGCAGAAGTACACTCATGATCTTTTGGTAAAAATAGAAATGTTGGAAAATTCTTTATTTGTAACACCATTGGCACTTAAACACAAGCCTCATGAAACTGATTCCACTCTCATTGACACTTTTGCTTATTGTAGCATTGCTGGTGCTCTTCAATATTTGATGTTTACATGTCCTGATATCACCCATGCTGTCAATCGGGTTTGTTAACATTTTACCAACCAGACTTTAGGCAATCTTAAAGACGTTAAACGCATTATTAGCTATTTGAATGGTACATCTGATCTTAGAATTCAATATCTTGCTTACAATCCTTCTTCTCTTTGTGCATTTAGTGACGTTGATTGGATTGGTTGTCCCTTGACTCAGTAGAGTACTAGTGGTTTTTGTGTCTTTCTTGGGGTTGATTTTATCTCTTGAAGTTTGAAAAAGCAACTTACAGTTTCTCGCTCAAGTTCTAAACCAAAGTATCGATCTATGGCATTTGCCACAACTAAACTTACTTGGCTTATATATCTGCTTTGTGATCTTGTAATTCTGTTTACCAAGCCTCCACATCTCTTTTGTGATAATCTTAGTGCTCTTCACATGATAGTTAATTCAATGTTTCATTCTCGCTCTAAGCATATTCCCTTAGATTACTATTTTGTACGCGAAAAGCTAGCAGTCCATCAATTGGTTACTCGGTATATTCCATCCACTTCACAACCTGCAGACATTTTCACGAAGCCTCTAGCCAAAGCTCCGTTTCATTTTTTCCGCAGCAATCTGTGTGTTCAATCTTCTTCCGATACCAGATTGAGGGGGGATATTAAGCATATCTCCACATCTAAAGTATTGCCAACCATTTTGCAAGAAAATAACTCTAACAGTTTGAGAGATAAGCGCCCAAATCTTCTACAACAGATTGTATAATTAACCCTTTCACACATCTAAGTTCAAGCAATTTCAAATTTCAAATATCCCTTTATTTTCTCATTTTGTTATTTTTTGAATGTAATTTACATTCAGATAACTATTGTTTGTATATAAATATTATTACAAGTATCGATAAAATCATTGAGAGTTTACTGCCTTGAATTGATCTCATTGACCAACTAAATAAGTTATAGTAAGGCTCCGTTTGAAGCAAAAAAAGAGTAAAAAAGAACATTAACTTTTGATATTTTAGGTATTTGATAAAATATCGAAAGTTGTCAATTTTGTTAAGTTGGCAAGTTACCAAAACACCAACTTTTGACGAGTTGGCGAAAGTTATAATGGTCATTTCACTTTAACTCAACTGAAAAGTTACCCAAATTTTTTTTGAACACCTAAAAATTGTCAAAAGTTATTAAAATTTTCTATTTATTTTATCAAACATATAAAAAGTTTTACCTACTAACTTTTACTAAAAAAATCACTAAAATTATTAAAAATTTGACCTCCAAATGGTACACTTTGTTACGTGATTGCCGCGTATCAATTTTTCATTTTTTCCATTCAACCAGTTAAAGCCAGTTTGCCATAAAATTTTCCGTTAGAGGTGTGCTTTCAACTTTCCATTTGGGGCTTTTTCCCTTTGCCATTTGCCTCTACTAAGACAACTGATGATGTGGCAAACATCCATGATCATATCGGCATATATCCATGAATGATGTAGCTGTTGGTTTTAGTATTCAACACAGGTGCAGTATAAAGCCTGCAAATGTTTTTTCATTTTCATGATTTTGTGATAGCAGAATTATGTCTTCTCCTCCAAAAAATCATACTTCATAACAAATGAAATAGGATTTCTTAAATTTTATTTCGACGAGGGATATTGTTTTTATTTTTTTAATGAGTACTTTATGTTTGAAATCTCAGCAGATTAGAATTTGTTCGTTTACGGTTTTCTTGATCATATAAGGAGCATTCAAGTGCTCACGTAGTGTGGAGGGATGAAATCTACAGGTAGATTCCCGTAATCATGCCATAACCAACGCTACAAATAAATTAATAGAAAATAATTGGAGCTGCCAACATATAAAAGAAGCGTTTGAAATAATAAAAAATGATAAAATTTAATAAAAATTATAAGTTTGTAATTCGTACAAGTAAAAAAAAATTAAATAATTTTTAAAACTTTTTAGTAATTTTTAATAATTTTCAACAAACCAAACATATCTAGAATTAATTATTTTAGTTGGATATAAAATAATTAAAAATTTGGTGTAGAGACTAAAATTCTAACAAAATTGAAACCTTACTAATACCATCAGACCTTATTCTCATCACTTTGGTCCTGTTTGGCCTACAAAAATTTATCAAAATTTATCAATTTTTAATTACTTTTTGTACTTTCTTTCAATTAAAT
Source organism: Vitellaria paradoxa (assembly GCA_019916065.1). Taxonomy (NCBI): domain Eukaryota; kingdom Viridiplantae; phylum Streptophyta; class Magnoliopsida; order Ericales; family Sapotaceae; genus Vitellaria; species Vitellaria paradoxa. Next base: position 42,564,954 of record CM034238.1, read on the forward strand.
TTTAACACTTATCACTTTTATGTCAAATCTTTTTATTTTTATTTTACTTTTTAACCAAAATTTGACTGACCGACCAACCAAACGGCCCTTTATTCGGCGCACAAAAGGGTGGTCAAATGAAGGAGTGTTTGGTTTACAAACTCTTCCCAGAAAAATCAACTTCCATCAATTTTTTTTCTAACTTCCTTTCAGTAAATACAAAATTGACTATTACCAACCATCTCTAATATTTTACGAATTTATTTAAATTTTTACAAATTTTTATTAAATACTAAGACGTTTTGTCAATTTTGCACACAAAACCGCCCCTGACACCAAACTCTTGTTTAGCCACCGTAGCCCGCAGGAACCGGAACCACAAGTCATGACCTAAAAGTCAATCTGGAAAAAGATATTGCATTTTTCCCGGCAAGTTGCTGGCCAAGGACCTATTGAAATGACCCATACATCTACAATCTATTCAAAACTCACTACCTAAACTTCTCTGCAAGTTGTTCTCCACAACTCGTCTCTGATTATGTCTCTCCCATCAACAAAGCTTCCCCTTCTCCTAATAATCACCATTTTTATTTTTCTGATCATCATCCCCTTCGCAGCTCCATTGTCCTTCAACTTCAGCAGTTTCAGTCCGGACGATGACAGCATAAAATGCGACAGAGCTGATGTAGTAAACAACGTCATCCAACTCACCAAAAACAAAGCCGAGATCGGAAGAGCCACGTACGCGGAACCGATGCAGCTTTGGGACAACGCCACGAGGAACCTCACGGACTTCACCACCCATTTCTCCTTCGTCGTGAAGCTGACCACGGATCACCAGAACAATACCGGTTGGGAAAAGCACAAGTACGGCGATGGCTTCGCCTTCTTCCTCGCCCCTGTAGGTTCGCATAGTATTCCGGCTGGGGCAACGCTAGGGGGCGGCCTTGGCCTAGCAAGCGATGATCAGATACTGAATTCAACACACAATTCTTTCGTTGCCGTGGAGTTTGATATTTTTAAGAACGACGATTACGATCCCGACGGCGACCATATCAGCATTGACTTCGATCCCGACGGCGACCATGTCGGCATTGACATCGGCTCGTTGAGATCTGTTAACAATATTACGTGGTCGAGTAGCAGTCGGGAGGGGAAGGAAAATGAGGCTTGGATTCGTTACGATTCTAAATCGAAAAATCTGAGTGTCGTTTTCACCGGTTTTTTAAACAACACCACCGTCTTCCAATACCTTTCTTACGTAGTTGATCTCAGAGATTGCTTGCCAGACCAAGTTGTTTTTGGCTTCTCAGGTGCGACGGGAAATGCTTCGGCAGTCACCCAAACCATTCTGTCGTGGAATTTTAGTTCCACTCTACAGATCAATCGAAACGTAAGCACGCCGAGTACAAGTACTCCAACGCCGAGTACAAGCACTCCAACGCCGAGTACAAGCAATCCAGGCAAAACCGACACAGGGCTGGTGGTCGGATTGGTTGTGGGTGGAAGTGTTTTGGTTGGTGGGTTCGGATTGCTTTTCTTTGCCCTGTGGAAAAGAAGGAAAATTGGGGGAAACGAAGATGATGACGAGTTCAACCTTGATTTGGACATGGTTGATGAATTCGAGAGAGGTACTGGACCGAAGAAATTCTCGTACAAAGACTTAGCTCGCGCGACGAACAATTTCGCGCAACAAGACAAGCTCGGAGAGGGTGGATTTGGCGAGGTTTACAGAGGTTTCTTGAGAGAACTGAATGCTCAGGTTGCTGTGAAGAAGATAATGAGAGGTTCAAGGCAGGGAATAAAAGAGTACGCATCAGAAGTGAGGATCATTAGTCGACTGAGGCATAGGAATTTGGTACAACTCATCGGTTGGTGCCATGAGGAAAGACAGCTCCTGCTTGTTTATGAGTTCATGCCAAATGGAAGCTTGGATTCCCATCTCTTCAAGAAAGAAAGCTTGTTGGAGTGGACTGCGAGGTACAAAATTGCTCAAGGTTTGGCGTCAGCATTACAATATCTGCACGAGGAATGGGAGCAGTGCGTGGTGCATAGAGATATAAAATCGAGTAATGTGATGTTGGATTCGAATTTCAACGCCAAACTTGGGGATTTTGGTCTAGCTCGACTGATTGACCATGAAAAAGGATCACAAACCACAGTTTTGGCAGGAACAATGGGGTACATGGCTCCGGAATGTGCTATCACAGGCAAGGCTAGTAAAGAATCAGACGTGTACAGTTTTGGAGTCGTGGCACTAGAAATAACTTGCGGAAGAAGACCAGTTAATAATTTGGCTGAAGAAGAAAGTGAGAGAAATATTGTTGAGTGGGTTTGGAGCCTCTATGGAAGGGGAAAGGTTCTTGAAGCAGCTGATCCAAAACTATATACAGTTTTCAATTGGAAAGAAATGAGGAACTTGATGGTTGTTGGGCTGTGGTGTTCTCATCCAGACAGCAAACTCAGACCTTCAATCAAGCAAGCAATTCAAGTTCTTAATTTTGAAGCTCCTTTGCCTGCTCTTCCATCAAAAATGCCTGTGGCAACTTACTTGTCTGATCTTTCAATAACTAAGGACGGAGATACCCTTTTTGTTGGAGGCAACCAAATCCAGTATTTGAGCCATAGTTACGAAACTGATTCCTCAAAACTCACTACGTCTTCTGCAGCTTCTTCTTCATCTATGAGCACCACGGTTTGATCCATATGCTTGATTTCTAGTTCAGGACTTCCATGTGTTGAGGTGCATATTTTTATTTCCTTTTTATGTATTGAAGATGCGATACATGTGTTCACCGTCTCATATATATGCCATGTTTCAATGAAATGATGAATAAATTACTTTTCGGTGCTCGTGGCGGTAAAAAGAACAACTTATCAGAGTTGAATCAAGGGCAAATTCAGAATTTGAGATTCATGTGGGCATAGAGTAGAGTTGGTTAGGATATAAAAATTTTGGTTAAACAATAAATTTAAAAATAAAATAAGTTGGAATACAAAAATTTAGAGTGAAATAAATTTAAAAAAATTAATTAAAAAAATTTTTGTTGGGCAAAACTATCGCCGGAGAGCTGAAGGCTGGGTCTGCCCATGCTTATAATTACTTTTTATCCATGTTTAGAATTAGAGGGGAATTGTTAATTCATGGGAAAACGTTTACTCTCAAAATAGTGAGTATGCTCTAAAAATGTTGTGATAACGAGCTGTAAAGAAGAAAGTTTACCACTCTTTTCTTACTTTTCGCTTACATTTTCTTCACGCCTCTGAAAAATTATAATACATATTAAAAAATAATAATTTTTAATCAAATAAAAATTTATTATGTTATTAAAAATTATTTTTTAAAACAATAATAATTTATTATTAAAATAATTTAATATATTTCATATAATTAAAACTAATACCATTAACATAATAATCGATGATCCAAGTTATTTTTGTTATTAAATTAAATTTGTTTTTAATAAATAACAATACTTACCTAAATAATTATTTTATTCAAATATTTTATTAGATTAAAATTAATTTTATATAAATAATAATGTATTATTAAATTTTTTATTTTATTAATTTACATTATTAAATTAATTATTATTATTATTTATTTTATATGATATTTTACTAAAATTAAATTATTTAATATTAAAATGATAATTTATTTTTAGTGTAAATAATAATAATAGTTAAATTGATTAATATTAAAATAAAAAAATTTATTAAAACTAAATTTAGTTATTATAAAAATAACAATTTATTTTTAAAATATTTCTTAAGATTAAATTAATTAAATTTAACTTAATGATTTATTATTAAAATAAATTATAAATATTTTATTAAATCAAACAATAATTTTCTATTAAGTATATTTTAATGAGTGAGTATTATATACAAGTTAATTGTTATTCTCAAACCAAATATAGTTAAATTATATGGATGAATTATCACACCCACTTTAAACTCAATACAATTATTGCAGCTGGTAAAATTTTGCACCTATAATTCAAATATGGTTAAAATAATAAATTATCCTCATAATTTCTATTAGCGTGAAACTTACTTTTATAATCCCTTGTGCGCAATCCAAACACTACATTACACTTAATTAGTTTGGTAGAATGAAACGAAATGGAATTGAATACCATTGAAAGTGGAAATGAATTGGGAATGAAATTTGCTGCCAACATAAAAATCATGAGAATTGAATGGACATTCTAATTCTGATAATCTGATTAGTACATATTTTAAATAGGATGAAATGAAATGTAATTAAAAAAAATTACTAACATTAGTTTTTTAATGATTACAAAATAAATTTTATTTTTTTATGTTTTTGACGATCATAAAAAATGTATCAATTAATGCTGTTCAACTTTTTGGGACAATATGAATTTGGTCAAAAATAGACTCAGTGATAAACGATCATTTTTTAACCTGAATTGGAATTGACTTAAATTTTTTTGATTAATAAAAAGTTGGCGAAAAATATTTCTCAATTCCCAACCATTTGGAGAGCCCGTACTATGAATTTTGTCGAATTGAAATTGTAATTTTTTTTTTCAATTCAAATTGCACAAAATTTGCTATGCTAATAAAAAAATTTTGGAATCCCAAAATTGAATACGGGCCTAAAGTGACTTTAACGGTAAAAAAGACTTAAATAAAATCTTAATTCGAATGGAATAATTATTTCATCACTTAAATTAAATAATATATGTTTTCATTCAATGTGTGAATACCTTTATTTTTTAATATCAAATGTAAGAATATGTTAGAATAAGAATGAATTTCGTTCTATTCTTGCTTCGCAAAGTAAGCTTTAGATAAATTACACTTTGGTGTATAACCATAAACCTTTTACACTTGCAACCAAAATTTGACTTATCCCTTCCATAAAACCATTAAATATGACCAAAAAAAATTACCATATGTTAACTAATAGCCACACTGAAACTTATATGTAAGTATTGACTGTTATAATTAAAAATAAACGAATTAAAATTAGATTTAGTATAAAATATAAATGAGATTTGATATAAAGTATAAAAGGACCAAATATAATATACTCTTACTCTTAACATATTAAAGATCATATGCTTTTTTTATATAAATTCTATTTTACCCCAGTGTTTTATTCAAAATTCCACTCTAGGATATGGATTTTTTTTATTTGTAACAATTATAGTATATTTTTTCATCAAATATGGAGATGAATAGAAGATAGCCCGGGCATTTTTTTCATCAAATATTGTATATTTTTTCATCAAATATGGGGCCCCACTTCTAATTTTTATCATACCTTTAGCTACAAATTTTTTTTTTTTTTAATCCGGATAGTGTCTTGTAAAGAATGTATTTTTTTAATCCGGATAGTGTCTTGTAAAGAATGTAGAGAAGATTGTAGATGAGACATCCTACAATAGATGTTGTCCCAAACCCCCCCCCAAAAAAAAGAATGAAAGAGAGAGAGAGAATTATAATTAAAAGTGAGATAGAATTTAAAAGTGGAATAGTACCTCTTTTTCAACCACACATTTAATGAAACAAACATGTCTAGTTTAAGATTTAATTAGGTGCAATCTCCATTTTCAATGACTATTATGCTTCTGTACTCGCATCGTTTCAGGAAAGCGTCACCATTGAAGGGAGACATTATAACTAATTAAGAGCTGAGGCCCTTAATTGTTAAAAGGAAAAAAAAAAATCTCAATTTTTAAATTAAAATTTTGAGCAAAACTTAGAAGAGAAAATTGAAAATTTCCCCTTTTTTTTCTCAAAAAGTCCGTGAATCAATTCATTCATGAACTCCTTGGTTAAAAATTTGGATAAAAAATTCACTTTTTCCCCTTAAACTTTACTCAAATTTCGCTTTACGATTTCGGCTTTTTTCATAACAATTAAGAGAGTAAGCTTTTAATTAGTGGTTAGCATTACAACTAATTAAAAATTTAGACCGTTAATTATTAAAAGAGTAAAGAATAAAAATCACATCTACAGTTTATCTTAGGTATTACTTTAATTTTACACGTTTCGATTATAGCAATCAAATCCTTTCACTTTCAGACAAGTATCAATTCGATCCTTTTGTTAATTGACCGTTAGAAATCACCATTAGACTAAAAACAAAACAATAATTTCATTTATAGTTCACCCTCAGTGTCACTTTAATCCGTCACGTTTTCAATTATAACAATCAAATCCTCACACTTTCAGTATATATTTGAAATATATTTTGTTAAATTATTTTTAATAAATAATATAATCTGAAATATATTTTATTAAATTATATGACATATTTTAATTTGAAATATATCTTATTAAATTATTTTTAATCAATAATATATTTAAATTATATTTAATATATTCTATTTTTATTGAATTATTTTTCCTAAATAATATTAATATAATTAAAATAATATTTATTTTACTTTAATTAATATGAAATATATTTTATTAAATTTGGTTAATTTTCTTAAAAATTAATAAAATAAAAAATTTTATTAAAGGGTGATATGATGGTTTCACTAATAATTATTATAGTTAACAGAATAGAATTAAAAGGACCATATAAATAAATGTATACTCTCGAATTGAATATATATACAAAATTATATATAAACAAAGAAAACTACAAAGAGTATATAGTTTTGTATATATATATAGAGTATACAAAATTATATACAACAAGTATACAAAATGTATACTCTAGAATCGCTATTTTTAAAATTTTCTTTCTCTGCAGTTTTGTATATATATTGCCAAATGCTTAAATTTTACTAATGTACGTTTTAAATTTTATTTTTGCTTATCTATTTAAAAAAGTGATTCGTGAGTATTGCATGACGCGCTATGAGTGCATTTCATGTTATGGGTGAGTAAGAAAAAAATTATTATTATTATTATTTTTTTTTTTTTGGAGGAAAGGGGAAAAAACTATGCTATGACTACTGGAGGTTTTTTTTTTCTTTTTTAAATTTGACATATTCTCTCTTTATGATTTGAAAGATAGTAAAAATATAATTAAGAGAATAATTTTAATTATTTAAAAAAATAAAAAGCTAGTAGCAAAAAATTACTCTTCCCCCCCCCCAAAAAAAAGAAGTTAATGCTAACAAAAAAATAAGTGGAAAGATGCATTTGCTTGACAACTTGGAACATCTTGGCTCGCGGATATAAATTCCGACGAATTGAAATGTATTTGATAAAGGAAGTTTGAAAATTTTAGCATTCAGTCATTCAAATACTAACTCAACGAAAGAAAATCAAGACAAATTTGCGCCTCTTAAATTATTGTTAGGTTTTTCATTGTAATATGATAATTTTTAGTAAAACAGTAATTTTAGTTTTGTATTTTTAGAACTAAGCTAAGGTGTTCGAGGATATAAAATTAATAGTTTTAAAATCAACGCAAAGCATATTCTAAATTAGAATTGAGGTTCATTGAGCTTGATGTGTTGGAGATAGCTTGCTTGATGTGCTATATGGATTGGCTAAATCTGTTGGATGGTTGGCAGTATATGTTAGATGGGTTCCAGGGGCCACAATGGGTAAATGCACTACAGAAATGCACTACAGAACTGCAATACAAAAATAAAGAGTTGAGATGCACATTATTAAATCATTGGAAGATTTGCACCATTAAATAATTTAAATCATTAAACAATCATTAAATCATTTGTAGAAAATAAGTTGAATCAGAACTATTAAATTATTTGAAATAAATCAATATCGCATCTCAACTACCTATCATTTTTACATTGCAATTCCTACAATATATTTATTCGCTGTAACTCTTAAAACCCTATGTTGGATGGGCCATTGAACAAGTTGTTGGATACCTACTAAAAATGTATGTATTTTGAAGTTGATGAAAATTTTGACTAAAGAAAAGAGCTCATTGAATACTCGCCGAAAGTTTCTAACCTAAAATTTTTCACTCATATTTGTGGAGGATTTTCATCATTAATTCTTATATTTCAATCTCTTTATTTATTTATTTTTTTCACCTAAGATTCTTCATATGGTTCAACTAATCATGCTAATACAGTTTAAAATTTAATATATATAGTAGGAGGGCAAGAGATCGATCTTCATTGCCATACAAGTTTGCATGCATTTATTGGTGAAAACTCTAAATTGGAATTAGCTTCCATTATTGGAGGAGGCTTGGAGTTTTGGTCAACCTGTCATAATTAAATTTATTACTTCATTTCCATCTTCATCTTTATTGCAGATAATTAATTAGGTTGGAAAAGCCTAACATGTATGGTCGATATGTAATAATGTGTAATTAATAACTTGAAAGCAAATCATCACCAACTTCAACTGTACTTAGGGTTACCGTTATTTTCATGAAGATGGCTAACGACCAATTAAGTCATTTAATAACTTGAAAGCAAATCATCACCAACTTGAACTGTACTTATGGTTACCGTTACTTCGAGAAGATGGCTAACGACCAATTAAGTCATTCTAGAAAATTTTTGATTGGCCTAAACGACCAATTAAGTCATTATAGAAATTTTTTGATTGGCCTAAAGTTTTAAAATATATATAAAAACTCGTGTTGAACCAACCATGGAACAATATCTAATCCATGTTTGGTTAACGACGTACATAAATGCAAATCTCCACCTTCAGATCCATTGCTTACTAGTCGATCCATATGATATAAAATTTGTAACGTAGTTATCTATATATTAATTAGGGGTCAATTGGTTGAAATTTGTAACATAGTTATCTAAAGTGATATTGAGAGTAAACTATAAATAAAATTACCATTTTATCCTCAATTTAACAGTTGTTTTTAATAGTCAACTAACGGAATGACCGAATTAATATTTGACCGAAAGTGTAGGAATTTGACTATTGCAATTGAAACGAGTGAGATTAAAGTGATACTACTGAAGGTTAACTGTAAGAGTGATTTTTTATACTTTATCCTTATTTAAAAAAATAAAAACTAAGTCTTGAGATAAGATTCAAGTAAAACTCACTGATACAAATTGAAATTTTCCTTGAAAACTACCAAGTCTATGTAAATTTAGTTGCACAAAATCAACTTTTTGTGATTATTCAAAAATAATAAGATTTTTGACGAATTTTTAAACATTTTAACTTTAATCAAATTAGTACAATGGTAGATTTTTAAAATTTTAAGGATATGAGTGATTTTTATTTTAAGTATGAGAGATAAAAAAATAATTATTCTTAAATTATAAGTAGATATTCTTAATTATTACAATTGAAAAATTGGATCACAAAGTGACATGTATGAAAAGTACGATGGAACAAAAAATAATAATAATAATAATTTACTCTAAAAACTATTGATAACGCCATCACTTAGCGACAACGGAAATCAGAGACGCCCGCAGCAACTTGCTGCTTCAAGTTATAATGATGCCATTGTCTCTAAAGCAGCTTCTTTGTATGCATCAATCCTCCATGCACAATAAGTTAACTGCTGAATTTTGTGGTTAGAGATTTCATGCGTCGAGGTATATTTTCTTATCTTTTCCTTGTTTAAACTATGGCAAAGGAAGCATGTGTAAATACGTGCGCACTTTATTTAATTTTAATATCTTTAATAAAAATATTTAATTTAAAACATGAATAAATAACTTATAACTACTAAGCTTTTTAACAAATTGATATTTGTAAAAATTTATTAAAATTGTCATATACAAATTGATTTGTACAGTGATAATAAAAAACACATTAGTCGATAAAAAATTTAATAAAATTAATATGTTACCTAGCTTGTTTTGTACTTCCATGTAACCATTTTGAAAATTAAAATAATTATATACATATATACATACACACGAATAAAGGTAGTGCTTTCATGTAAACATTTGTGTAAAAATGAATTTTGAAAATTAAAATAATTATATACATATATACATACACACTAATAAAGGTAGCACATGCAAACACGTGTACATCTTATTTAATTTTAATATCTCTGACGAAAATACTTAATTTGAAACATGAACAAATAACCTATAACTACTAAGTTTTTAATAAATTGATATTTCCCCATTAATATAACTTTTTTGTTTCCAAGCTCATTGACAATGCTTAGGGCTTGTTTGGTTGGCTAAATTTTGGTCAAGAAGTACAATAAAAATAAAAATATGTAACACAAAGGTGATAGGTGTTAAAATTTTATTGAAAAAAAGTACAAAACGTAGTTAAAATTTGGTAACTTTTGGTAAAATTTGATAGACCAAACAAACCCTTAATTTATTACATATATCAACCTTAAACTAAATCAAGCCTTCTTCTCATGGTGTCAAAAAGACCTTCTCAAAGTCCAACAAGTACTTCTAAGGCAAATTATGCACCAAAGGGGGCTCGAAAACAAGAAAATCGTATTGCTTCCACTTGTTTTCCTACTATTCTTGACTCTCAGATAGATCTCGAAAGCCAGGTTGCTGTAATAACTCTGATCAACAAGATTGATCGACTTACATTTCCAAGATCGACAAACATGACCTTCTTCCAAGGGGATTGAGACGAGGTTTGGAGCTCGAACCAGGCAGTGCTTAAACTCCGAGTAGCTCAAACCGTCCTTGAATGTGTAAACAGTTGGCTCCTTGTAGAACCAATACGTTCTTCCAGGGTAGTTGATGGCAGGGTCCGATCTCATGTTCATGTTCACCATCAAAATCTTATCTACATAAGATTGAGGGTACCATGATATAGGTAGTCTTCCACCTGTAACAAGATAGTTGCACACTCTTAAATCGGGATATATATATATATATATATATACACATACAGGGCCTTCTACAAGTTTTACTATCCTAGGGGGCCTTGGTATCTAAATTTTTATAGTTTTTATAAATTTTTGGCTATTTTTGTTTTTTTGTACATTTATTTTCAAACTTCAAATTTTATAGATCTTTTGTTTTTCAATTTTTTTAACTTTTATTATTTTTTTTATCAACTTTTGTCATTTTTTTTTTTCTAATTTTTGAATTGTGCCAATAAACACTAAAAGATTAAAATCAAAATCAGTTTTTTCAATTTCTAGGATACCAAATGCCTCCTATTATGAAAAGTGATAATAAGAATAATTAATGTCAATATCAAAGTTTTTATTGTATCAATTATTTACGTTATATATAACTACAATGATACATGATATAAATTATGTTAATATTTTATCACTATTATGTATTTTTCTTCATCTTGCACAAGAATTCAGTGGGTAAGATGATCATTCATTTGCCTAAAAAGTCGGATGCAATATGTTTGACGATAAATGGTAGTTAATTTTGGCTCGTTTGTAGCTCTACATGACTCTATAAATTTTTATAAAATTAAAATTTTTTATTTACTGTATAAATTACGAGACTATATTTTTATAAATTTATACTTAACTTTTACAATTTTAAACACCTTTAATATATTTAAAAAATATTATGTACATATAGGATTTTTTAACAAACCGAACGTGTTTTGAGTTGGGTGTGAAAATTATAGGCTTGTATAATTTTGAAAGAAAAAAATAAAGAGAAAATAAGAGAAAGGAAAATTAATGAGAAGAAAATGAAAAAATAATAGATTATTTTATCTTTTATTTCTCCTCAAATTCAAAAATTAAATGGAAAGATGAGAAAATTTTAATTTTTTATTTCCCCACTCTCTCTGTAATGACCCAGGAAATTAGTTTCTTGCTTAATTATCTTATAAAGAATTGACTTATTTCTTTTTAGGATATTAATTGATTATTTATATTATTGGGAGCATATGGGTTGTATGAAGATAATTTTTTTTTTTTTTTGAATTTCAAAATTTTAGTTTTTTATAAATTATTATTTTATAAAATATTATATCTTTTGGCGTCTAATATGTTTTTTTTGCATATTTTCATATCTAAATATGTATATACGAAATACATATGTGTTAGAAGATTACGTGGGTAGGGAGATTTAGGAAGGATCATGGGATCCAATTGGGGATTTCTAATCTTCTGGGCGTCAAATTCATATATATTTATATATACGGGTGTGTGTGGGGACTTTTGCATACAAAAGTTAAATAACAATAGTAATTGCCAGTTTGTGTAGTCAAGTTATAATTGGATTCAAAGTTCGAGACTACCCACGTGTATATATTTACCGGTTGTTCGGGGATGATGTAACCGAGTAAAAAAAAAAAAAAAAAAAAGAAGAAAACCCTACAGAAAAGAGAAGGAAGGAGAGAGAAGGGAAAAGGGAAAAAGGAGTGCGGCGTAGGAGAAAATCGGGTGAAGTCACCGGAAGAATCCAGACTAAAAACAGGTAAGGGGCGGACCTTTAATTTATTTTTTGTATACATATATATATATGGTAAAAAAAAATATTAAAGATTTCTCGGACGAACTGTGCTTGCCAATGGATTATATATATATATATATATTTGTATATATAAATGAATCCACATCCATTAATGCTTCCAGGTTACTTTTGATGTGAATGGACTTTTCACGAATCTTTTTTTTTAAATAGATATATTTTTTTTATTTAACCCTTGAATGATTGATTCCAGCGTGATGTCCAAACCAAAAAAAAAAAAAAAATTTTGTTTATTACATATAATTGATATCAGTGGCGTGTATTGCTTGCAATATATATATATATATATATATAATTGAATGCATATATGACTGAACGTTCTCAATTTAATTAGTTACATATATATATATATATAATTGAATGAAAATTGCTCGGTTATTAAAGTCTTATTGTTTGAAGGTGACATTAAATTGTTTCATTTGTACTTATGGCATGATTGACAATATGCCCGTATGGGTATGTTAATTATTTATTTAATTATTTATTCATTTTGTGAAACTTTGGATTAAAGGAAGATATTATTTAATGTGATTATAAAGTGAAATTTATTAATATGTTTTATTTGGATTGAGGGGTACTGAAAACATCGGGTATACGTACCCAAGGGTTGAAAGTCCCAAAACCCGCGCGGGAGTGGTAATCGAGTCCAGTAGGCTAGTAACCTACGAACGATGCAGATGCCTAAGGGTGGCATATTATATTCCTAAGGCATTGGCCTAGGAAGCAGACACCGAAGGATGGTGTATATTGGTTGGGTCTTGTTTTTACAGGACAACCAAGTAGACATCAACGAATGATGTATATTGGTTGGGTCTTGTTTTTACGAGACAACCAAGCAGCAGTATCACGAAATTAAATTGTTTTTCTTTGATGTGTGGTGTGGTGCTGAAACAAAATTAATTTGTAACGAAAAGAGATAAATGAATAAATTTAAGTTCTTGTTTGAAATTGTTACTTGTGCATATTTGTTTCACTTAGTAGCATGTTAGGGCATACTGCATCTATTATATTATTATTAGGGTTCCGAGCACACGTGGTACTAGTGCTAAACCCCTTACAGCTTGCGATGCAGGTAATGAATTTGAATCACGCGCCGGACCTACTCACCATGAAAATTAAGGATTTATCTATTTGTTTTATTTAATTACTTTAAACTTTTCTTTCGAGAATGGTTTTTAGTGAATTGTAAAAAGCCTCTGTTTGTGAGGTTATTATTAATTATCTTATCTAGCCTTGAGAGATTGTTTGGATTAGTTTTAGAGCTTTGTTTCCTAGTCAGTTTTGACTAGGGTATTTAATTATTTTAAAGTAAAATTTCATTTATTTTTATATTCGTGTATGGCTCTGATGTGGGACTGGAAAAGTTATTAAATGTTGTAATGTGTGTTCTTTTGTTCACTTATTCGGGTTGTGAAACCCAGGGCGTGACACTCTCTTTCCCGTGAGATACAGAAAAAATTTGATTAGATTTCGCCAAGTTGATTAGGCTTTGTTTGGATTCGAAAAAACTTCTACCTTTTTCAATAACTTTTTTTTCATCTTATTTGACCTTTTTATCAAAATTTATATATCTTTTTAGAAGTTGTACTTTTTAAGCGTGTTAATCACATTTATAAAAATATATATATATATGCCTTTTTCATTAGTTTTTTAGTTAAACAGATAATTTTTATTTAAACGGATGAAAATTTAATTTATTTTTGTTTTTAATTTTTCTTCTCATTATATGATTTTTCTTTTACCAAAAGTTAATTTATTTTTCTTTTATTAGCAATTTTTAAGTATGCTATTGAAATTCATAAAAAAAAAATTATGAAATAATGATTAAAAATAAATGACTGTAGAATGAAAAAAACCAACTTTTCTTTATAAGTATGAGAGTTTTCCTATTTGAATTTTGTTTTCTGGGCAATCTTTTTATGGACATGAGTAATACAAAAGTTAAAAAAACTCAATTTTTTTTTATATGCATGTGAATTTTCTTTTTTTAATATATATTTTATGGATATTAAAAACACATAAGAATTATAACTAAATGCTATCAAACAAAAAATAAATAAAATTTTAATAAAAATTCACATAAAATCATTCCCTAATCACCCTTAAAACCTCCCCTGTTCTTCCTCCCTCCTGTTAGCGCGTTGGCCCGTCACTTTCTACCTCTAGCTCATCCAACAAAATAGGCGTTTAGAGTCCTAAATTTTAAAAAAAAAACTTTAAAAATTTTTAACTTCATCAAATGACAGGTTATTTTTACATTACTTCAACACTAACTTTTATTTTCTTTTTTTTTGAATTTTTTTAAAACTCTAAACGCCATTTATAAACTTTTGGATATTAAATTGGAGTAGATTAACTTAATATATATATAATTGAACAAAATTGGTTAGACTAATAATATTTATAATTAAATTTTTACAATCCGTTTAGATTGAGTGAAATAGAAAGAAAAGAAGTAAAAATAAAAGATTTTAAAATCAATAACCTGTTTGTAAGTTTTTTTAAAAGAAAGAATAAAAGAAATGAGAAGAAAAGTGAATATTAAAATTTTAAAATTTTCATCTTCTCAAAAGTGGAAAAAAATAAAAAGAAGAGAAAAGTGAATTAATAAAACTTTTAAAATAACATATTTGCTCATAAAATAAAGAATAATAAAAAATAAATTATAAATATATTCGAAGCCTAAATGAATTAATTATACTCTAATTTATCAAATAATTTAATAATAAAATAGCCATCTACTCTTTATTTTCTTTCCATTTCTTCTCAACTCGTAAACAAAGTACTTACCAAACAAAAAAACTCATAAACAAAGAGAAAAAAATTTATTATTCTTTTTTTCCTAAACATTCAAACAAATAGAAAGAAAATATAATCATTTCTCTTTTTTTTTCTTCTCTCCTAATTAATGTTTTCTTTTCTTGTATTTTCTCCACTAAACTCACAAACGGAGCCTTAGTAAAATTAAACAAAAACAAACTTTTAAAAATCAAAGTTGATTTGATTCTGGAAAATTTAATTTTTTTTACTTTTATATTTTTAATAGTGTTTTCCTTGAACAAAAATAACACAAAATAATAATCAAACAAAGAGGGCCCTACCTAACAAAAGCATTGAAATGTTGAACAATAATACAATTCTTGATTTTTGACATCCATTCAGCTGTGTTTACATAGAGTTCCACGTATAGCCAATTGTAAAGAGAATGACTCACGTAACAATAATCAAACAAAGAGGGCCCTACCTAACATAATACAATTATAGATTTTTGACATGCATTCAGCTGTGTGTTTATATAGAGTTCCACGTATAGCCAATTGTTAAAAAGAATGACTCTCGTAATTGGCAAGTTCGTCAATGCCATTTTTCTTTTCAATGTTAGACTCTGATTGGAAAGTTTATTTATTTATTTATTTTTTTTTTTTTTTTTGGGGTAAGTGAGTTAAGTTACTTCTCAATTTATGCCTATTTGATTGTTTATCTTTTTCTGAAATGATTAAATTTATTCTCTTAAATTTTAAAATTCTTTTAAATCATATAAGATAAAAATATCAAATTAACACAAAATTAAAAAGTTAACTATTAAAAAACTAATTTTTCCCTTTCCAAACACAAAACAAAAATTAATTTTTTAGTAATTAATTAGTAACCAACTATAAAAAAAAGTTACATTTTTTCTTCCCAAGTTAGGCTTTGTTTCACCACAAAACAAATTAATAATAATAGCAATAAAATAAAATGTAATGTATGTGAATGCAGGCCAAACAAATTGAATTAATGTTTCTAGAAAATGGGTGTTGGAGCTCTAGTTGAATGAAAATGAAAAGGAATTTTGTTAAATATAAAAAAACGAAAACAGAGCTATATTTGGTAGAGGGTGGAAGTTCCCCCCCCCTTCCGCTAAAGAAATGCAACACTGGTTGAAAGAATAAGTATATAAAGGGAAATCTTTACAGATGATCATGAAATTTGGTGGTCCTGGATCTGAATTGCTCGATGGATATGACCTGCCGGTGATGATGAAACTTGTCCTTTATGACACCGGTGTAGTGTCTGTCAAAAATTCTCCAACGATCAAGTTAGAAAATATCCAATTAAATTTTGATAGAGTAATGGTAGGGTCAAAAATAGTATACCTGTGATAGTGACTTCTTTCTCTCTTTATAGGAACAATTGTTGAATTGAAAATAGAAACAGATCGAGATTTTTCCCCGATTTACTGCATCTTCCTTTCTTTGGATAAGGAGAGTATAAGATTTGAATCCATTCTAGGATTTAGTGCCAAGATTGATTATTCTGAATTGATTAACTGTGTTGTAAATCTCATAATCGTAATCGTTTAGGTCTCTCGTGCATGTCTGAAGTCAGCTCGACACTAATAAGCCTAGACTATGGAGCTTGGCCAATTGGTTCAAAAGGTCGGCTCAGAAGATCAGCTCAGCTTTTCTCAAACGATTTCGAGGGGCATTTGTGTCATTTAAGCTAGCTCGGAAATCTTCTTCATCATTCACCACTGTAGAGTTATCAAATAATAGAAGCATTTGGGGTTGTGATAGCATGTTCAGCAAGCTGCCACAAATGGCTAAGGGCACCATGTGCCTCACCTTGGCAATATGTTTGCTAGCTACACAAGTAGCAGCTGAATGTAAGCCTTACATTTATGCTTCTCCACCACCTCCACCCTATAAAAAATTCCCACCGCCACTTTTACGCCCATACTATTACAATTCACCAACCCCAGCATATTACTATAAGTTACCATTCCCATCATCACCGTCATCCCCTCCTCTATACTACTACAAATCACTACCGCTGCTTTCTTCAGCACCACCCTCTCCTTAATTACTATTACAAATCACCACCTCCTCCATCACTATCCCCACCAACTCCTTATTATTACAAGGTGGCACCACCACCCCCCATCGTTGCCCCCCACCATATAATTATAAGTCACCTCAACTATCATTACCATCGCTTCCTCTCCTATATTAGTACAAGTCTTCTCCCCCACCTTCCGCATCACTACCACCTTCGTTCGACTACAAATCTCCACCACCACCTCCATCCTCATTGCCACCATCTCCTTTGCCGCTACCTCCTAATGACTAAAAGTCATCACCAAAATCTCAACCTCCACCTCCCTCTCACTTCCCCCTCAGGGCTGGAGCTAGGATTATATAATACCCTCAATTGTAAGTCAAATCTCAATAAACTGGGGACCCATGGAAGGTTAACTGGGGTAAGGTTGTTTAGGGAATAAGTTAGGCTAATTCTTTTTTTGTCCAAAATTTACTTAGTAATTTTTTTTTTTTTTTTTTTTTTTGCACTGGGCTTGAGCCTATCGCAGACCCTCTCACCTCCACCCTGCCTCTTTCTACCCTTTCTGACTACTACAAATCCCCTCCAGCACCATCACCTTCTTCTCCACTATAATATTATTATAAATCTCCAATTCCACCATCACCATCACCATCACCATTACCTCCTCCACCATATATATTACTACAAGTCTCTTCCACCATCTCCTCGATACCACTACAAGTTCCCACCTCCCCCATCTCTATCATTGCCAATACCATACTACTATAAGTCTCCTCCCTTGCTAGGGATGTTAATGGGACAAGTATACAAGGGTACCCGACTCGGCCGAATCTGATATAAACTGATTAAGAAATACCCTAATGAGATTGAGATGGGTTTGAGATTGAAATTTAATTCCTATGCGGGTTTGGGATAGGTTTGCGATTTACCTATAATATATCCAATATCCAACACTAGTTTATGCTTATAGGATGTACGATACCTGATACCTGTAAGGTACCTGTTAAATACTCGCTTAATAAAATAAAATAAAATAAAATATATATTCATATATTTAAAATTTTATCCTTAAAATTAAAATTTTACAATTTTTAATCTAAGATCATTTATGAAATTTCGTTCATTTTTGTCCTAGAATATAATGTTGTACATCAGTAGCCGTAACCCCCAAATCTAAGAATCAAACCCCCTTCAGTCTTCTCTTTCATCGCTTGCAATTAGCATTTTAATTAATTTGAAAGTTCTTTATGCATGTATGTATATATATTGTTTAACTCTCTTTCTAGTTTAAATTGCCTTCACTTTCTCTTTTATTAGACTTTTCCAATTTTTTCATGAAACAGTTTAAGTTGCTGGTATCTTGCTTGGGCTAATGGTTTGGATCTTTGGTACTTTATTGGTAGCTAATCTTAGCTTACTTTATTGGTAGCTAATCTTAATTTTTTTGGGATAATTCCTTTTAACTTGTTTAATTTATGATTTATTGTTTGTTATTTTCACATGTCATGAATTATTCCGTATTAAGTTTTAAGGCCTTTTATGAACTATGATTCCTATTGTACTATTTCGGGGGTTTGCCAATTTGTATTTTGGACATTTAATTCTACTTTAGAGTATGTTTCTTTTACCTTTCAAAAAAAAAAAACTTGGAGGTCCTTTGACCACTGAATTTGTTTAATTTAATAAATTTAACATTTTTGTCACTTACTAATTTTTTTTTTAATCTTTGGTCTTAAATCAGGTATTTAATGGGTACTTAACAGATAATTTGACTTATTGAACATAAACGGGATTTTACAGGTTTGGGACTAGTTTCGCGGGTTTGGTATTCCAACTAAAAAATAAACAGGTTTGGGATGGTAATGGTATGTAAAAATAAACGGGTTTGGTAATAGGATTGACTAATTAAGCGAGTACCCTACTTATTTACATCCTTATCCCCTTCTATCTCCCTTTCCTTCTCCTCCATACCATTACAAGTCCCTAGGTCCTCTATCTTCCTCACCTTCAACTCGCCCAATGACAACATGTTATTAAATGAGTATAATTGGATTCAACCCCTTATGACCTGACCCAAACTCGTCCAATAGTGCTGTGTTTGGAAATTTAGGAGTCTTAGGTGAAATTCTTAAAAAGGCCTAGCCTAGTTGGTGTCTATTAGATAAAATTTTAAATAATTAAAAAATAATAATTACTGCATTAAATATG
The DNA here is from genome assembly GCA_019916065.1 of Vitellaria paradoxa. NCBI lineage: Eukaryota > Viridiplantae > Streptophyta > Magnoliopsida > Ericales > Sapotaceae > Vitellaria > Vitellaria paradoxa. The sequence continues at coordinate 42,584,306 of CM034238.1, forward strand.
AGATAATTATGATATGCATAAATAGAGTTAAAATAAATAATTCAAAAGTCTTTTTTTATGTCTCTAAACATTTGGGTATTAAATTGGAGTAAGTTAACTAAATATATACACATATATTTAAAATTGAACAAAATTGATTGGATTAATAATAATTATAATCAAACTTTTAGTAAAATTTAACAAAACAAAATTTTAAAAAAAAAATCGAGTTGATTCGATTCTTGAAAATTTAATTATTTTATGCACTTTTAAATTTTTATTGTTTTTCTTGAACAAAAATAACAAAAAATAATAACCAAACAAAGTGGGCCCTGGCTAACACAAGCATTAAAATTTTGACCAACAATATGATTATCGACACAATGTGGCTGACATCAGTTATCGATATGAGCCCCAAACATCAGATCGGATATTTAGTGGGTATTCGGTGCAATTCTCAACCCTTGGATCATTGAACGTGAATTGGATGGATGATAGTCGAATTTGGTTTGGATTAATTGACTGCAAGATTAAAAAAAAAAAAAAAGAAAAAAAAAACTACATAGTAGGAAAAAAAAAAATTTAAGAGTACTTCTAATATAAGTGCCTATTTGGAAAAAATGATTTTTTTAAGCTTCTATTTGGCAACATTTTCGTTTTTTATTTTTGTATTTATGGTTTTAAAATTTTGTTAGTTGACAACTGAAACACATTTATTAAATCTATTGTATCTTTTTGCTTCAAAAAATAAATACTTAAACAAAAAAACGTAAATAAAAAAAAGTATTTCTATTTTATTCTTTTCTGTTACCAACACTTTAACAATTTTATAATTAAAGTAAATTAATTATATTATTTATTAAAATAATTTTAGTTTAATAAAATATTTAAGTAAAATAATTCGTTTTAATATGATGTAACCAAAATGAACAGGGCGTTAAAATTGACGAAGTTTTAATAACAGAAAAAATAAAGTGAAAACACCTTTTTTAAGTTTTTTTTTTTTAAGTTTTCATTTTTTTTGAAATAAAAAATATGAGCAGGTTTAATAAACACATTTTTCTTAGCATTCATATTAATTAAATTTAATTACATTATTTATTAAAAATAAATTAATGAAATATATTGCATATTAATTTAGATAATTTAATTATATTATTTATTAAAAATAATTTTAGTTTAATAAAATATTTAAATAAATTAATTCATTTTGATATGATGCAACAAAAATTGATAGAGCTTTAAGATTAACTTGTAACACAAAGTATATATATGTATTCAAAATTTCCTTGCACATAATTTTATAACACATCCATACTTAGAGCAGCATTGGATGAGGCTCCTGAATTTATAATGCAAGACTCAATGGGAGAGTCTAGTGAACAAACTAAGCCATCATTATCTGACTCATCTATAACATTGACGATGTTCTCACCCTCCTGAATATTCCTGTTCTGCTACTTTTTCAATGGTGCTCTACAGTCTCGCTTCAAGTGCCCCATCTAACCACAATTCCAACAACCCTCAAGTTTCACATCTCTACCATGATATTTACTCCTACCTCTATTTTTAGAATTTCCTCTTCACTTGGCCTTATTGTTTCCCTTATTTGTAAACCTATCTCTTTCCTCCGTACTTAGTGTTGAATCCAAAGCAACACCTTCACCCGACCTCCTAAACTCTTCTCCTAAAATCAACCCAATAATATCCTTCAATTTTATTTTTTACAGATCTAGAGAAATTACTAACTGCCACTGCAAGTCTATTCCAGCTTTCTGACAAACTTGATAATAGAGTAAGAGCTCTAATTTCATCATTAAAATTAATACCCACGGATTTTAACTAATTCGTGACTGAATTAAATTCATTTTGATGTTCAGCAACAATCGAGTTTTTAGGCATCTTTAAATTAAACAACTTTTTCATAAGATATACGTCATTTACCACAGATGGTTTCTCATACATCTTTTCTAGAGTTTTGAACAATATATTGAAGTCTTTTCTTTGACAATATTTGATGCCACTAATGGCACGAGGCTTAATCGCATAGTTCAAATCAATTACACAGTCCCCAAATCTTTGCAATCCAAAATATTTCAATCTTCTCGTGTTACACTTTCAAGCTTTTTTCCACTAATCAAAAGATATAAATCCTTTTGATACAAGATACCTTCCATCTGCATCTTTCAAAAAGCATAGTTCGTACCATTGAATTTCTAGATCTTATATTTGTCTTTAGCCATTGTGTAAACCCTTAATCTCTTAACCTAGAGCTCTGATACCAATTGTTGGGGATCCCTATACTCAAACCCACTAGTACATACACACAATCGAAGACAAATAAGAGTAGAAAATAATCATAAATAAGAAGATAACAAAACACAAAGATTTACATGGTTCTAAGTTAGGCTAATTACTTAATTGTACACCAACGGGGTGCTGAGTGTTTCATTAAAATGAAAAAAAAAAAAAAAGCTACAAAGTCACAATAAAGATAACCCTAGACGTTCCGTTTATAATTGTAAGGAACCCTGACGTATACAAATAAAAAACTCTAAAATGCAAAAGTAAGTTTTCACCCTTATTTAATCACACCTCACACTCAACAATCCCATATTAAACGTCTTTTGGTTTGATATTGCTTTAGAAACTTTTGTTTTACAAACGTTTTTGTTTAAAATTTTATTATTATTAATTATCTTTTATATTTCTTCTCATATTGATATTTAAAATGTTTGGAGCTGATCCTTTAAACTATTCATCATAAAAATCTACCCATCTAATAAAAAGACTTCGAATTTTTAATTCTTTAATTATATATTTTTTTCTTTTTTAAATTTTATTTTTAATTCTATAATTAAAACTGTGTCAAATGAAATAATAAAATTAAAAGAGAGTTGATATTTAAAAAAATCAAAATAATTAATTTTTTTACTATTTGATTATTTTTAAATATATTTTTCTTTAATCAGGCTCAATTTTAGTGGAAGAATTTTTTGAAAAAATAATTATATAAAAATTAATAATCAAAAATTTTTTTGGTAGAGAAAAAATTGATAAAAATTAAAAATTTATAAAATTTTATGGAGTTCTATGGCAAGTTGTAAAACTCTCAACATGAACAGAAATGAAACATTAACACTTCATTTGGAAACATTCTATTATTAGAATTGATTATATTTTAAAACAAAAAAATTGATTGAATTTGATTTGGCAAATAAATTTTTATGTTTGGAACACATTTTGAATGTAGGAATTAAATTGATTTGGTTTAAATGAACTACCAAATTTAACTATGTGAATAGAAAATAAAAAATATAATAAATATGATATAAGAAGATAAATTTATCCAATTACTTACATTACGTAAAAAAATAATGAATTTTCATCAAATCCTATTATTTTAAATTGAATTTCAAATTTTATAAAATTTAAAAAATTTAAGTTATAAAATAAAACAAAATCAATCTCATAAAATTTTATTTTAATTTTAAACATAGAGACTGACGAGAGGAAGCTAGCAATTAGAAAGACCGGGGGGTCGTCAAATCACGTCACTTTGGAAAGGCATGTGGCGGCCAAGTCATGCCTTCAACAAGTTTTACAATCTTAAGACGAGTTTGCTATTTAAACTTTTAGAAATTTTTATTAACTTTTATAAATTTTTAATTATTTTATTTTTTGTGTATTCAATTTCTAATTTTATTTATTTTTGTTAATTTTTACAAATTTATTTTAATTTTTATTAACTTTTATCATTTTTTAATTTTTATCAACTGTTCTGAATAAAACCTTTCGAACATGGTAGGTAGGTGACTATGATCAAAATTTTTAAATTATACCACTTAAACACTAAAAAAGCTAAAACCAAATTTACTTTTTTTAAATATTGGATACCACATGCCCCCTATTTTGAAGAGTAAAATAATAAGAGTAATTAATGTTAACGTGAGAATATTTATTCCATCAATTATTTGCATTATATACAACAATAATTGAACTTGATATAAATTATGTTAATATTTTATTATTATTATTATTATTATTATTTATGTTACTTTCCTAAGTAACTATATTATTTTTATTTATTTATTTATTTATTTATTTATTTTTTGTTTAGTTTGCCCAAGAATTCAGGTGGTGCCTGGATAGCAAAGGGAAAAAATATTAGTGTAAAGTTGACATATCATAAAATTTAATTAGAGAAATATGAAAAAATTTAATAATTTTTAGCAAATTTTAATATGCCAAACACCACCTAAAATGATATATTTTGCAGTAAATGTAAATTTTGCTATGCCAAACACCACGTAGTGGGTAACTTTTTCATTTGCCAGAAAAATTAGATGTGATAAGCTTTGCAACAAATGAAGCGTCCAGTACGAATAGGGTTGTTCAACAGACCGAACCTATTATGAGATGAGTGCGAAAATTATAGGCTTTGTATAATTTTGGAAAAAAAAAATAAAAAGGAGAAAATAAGATAAAAGAAATTGGTGACAACGTAGAGAAGAAATTAAAGTGGAAAAAAAAAGATTATTTTGTCTTTTATTCTCCTCAAATTCAAAAAATCAAACAGGAAGATGAGAAAATTTTGATTTTTTATTTTTTTTTCACTCTCTTTTCAGTAAAATACAGAAGAAATTTCAGTAGATTTCACCTAGTTGACTAAGGCATAGTTTGGGTACAAATAACTATTTTTTTTTTTAATTTTCTCTCTTTACATGATTTTTCTCTTACCAACATTTAACTTTTATTTATTAATTTTTAGGCATGTTGTCAACAATCATAAAAAAATTACAAAATAATGATTAAGAATTAAAAAAATTATGTAGATTGAAAAAAGTCAACCTTTGTTTTTATATGTACATGAATTTTCATATTTAAAAGTATTTTTTCTTTCTTTTTTTTTTTTGCAGTTTTTTTATGGATATTAGAAAACATAAGTATTATTATTAAAAGTTATAAAAAAAAAAAAAAAAAGTTTAATAAAAAATTATATAAAACGAGAAGAAATTAAAATAAAAGAAACTAGAGCTAATCCTTCCGTAATCACTCCTGAAACCTCCCATGGTCTTCCTCTCGCAACAGGTTCTATGTCGCGTTTTATCGCTAGTTCATCGAGCAAAGTAACATTTGGATATTAAATTGAAGTGGATTAGCTTTATATATATATATATATATATATATATCTATTTAAAATGGAACAAAATTGATTGGATTAATAATATTTATAAAAAAAAAATTTAGTAAAATTAAACAACGACTTTTGTGGATAGGCATAATTATCCTCCAAAGAGTGAAACTGTAAATTTCTTATCTTACATTCTTATATATAATTTGAATAAACATAATTATCCTTGATAAATAAATTTTTATAAATTTTGACAAAAATACTTGAATTTAATTTGGTATAAGATAATAAGTTAAAAATTGAAATAAATTTTTTACAAATCTCAATAACATTTCCACTTCTACAAATCTCAAAAACAAACAATTTTCAAAAAATAGTTCGACATAACACCGTTCGAACGAAGCAAAAAAATAGTCCTTTCAAACGGATTCTTTCTCCAAAAAATTAATGCAAAAGTCAAAAATCCGTTCTAGATGGCACTATTCACTCTAAAAAGGTCAAATCTAAAACTGTTCGAACATATTCTCTCTCCAAAAAATTAGCGCAAAAGTCAAAAATCCGTTCCAACAGCACTATTTATATGTTTGGTGGTTGAGTACCAAATACCAAAACGTTACCTAAATCCATATTTTCTGTTATTTTTCAACGCTCCAATTGCCATCTAAATATTAACTTCGTTAATAGTATATTATTACCATTTAACTTGTATCGAAAGGCCTGTCAGCACCATCAAAAGAGAACCATTTGGATATTTACGCAACGAAGATAGGTGACGTGGCTTCAAACTTGAAAGAGGATCCCAGATAATACCACCATGCAAGGATCAGCATCTCTAGTGATCAGTAAACCAAGGGAATAGCCCTTGAAATGCTTAGGATGGAAATCTTTGCAAGGCCCTATATTAATCCCTCGGCAGTATCCTCTATGAAATGAAATGTTGAAGATATCCCAATTGGTCTCTCCATTGCACGATCATTGCCATTGATATCACTGGCATTGGAGAGTTGTGATGGTAATGTTAATTGATTTTCCAATTTGTTTGCATTGCCTTTGTGGCAATTGCTTTCCTTTCTTAGCCTTAGTACCTATTTTGAAAGTTTGTCTGTGAATGCACATATAAGAGGTATTTGGAGTGACAAAAAATGAGATAATTGGAGATAATCTGTAAATTCGTAATTCGTGCAGTAAGATAAAAAATAAATAATTTTTAAAAATTTTTAAAATTTTTCAGCGTTTTCATTTCACTGAACACACCCATAAATTAATAAGGCAAAAAGAGATGGATGGGGATTGGTTGCAGGATCTCTAATATACCAATATATTCGTGATCTCCAAGTTTTAGCAGATTTAAACATTAAAACGCAGAGCACATAAATTACTGAGGAATAATTAAGGGTGTTGTTGATTTGTCAAAATGCAGAGCATATAAATTATTGAGGAATGATTAAGGGTGTTCTTGACTTTGGAATAGATGCTTACCTTGGGCTACACGGTTTGGTACGATACTATATTTATTTTCAATCAATGCTGCTAATCCTTTTTCCACACCATAATTTAAAAAAGAGAGAGAGAGAGAAACTGGCCATCACACAATCCTTCTTAGGAAAGCGCAGCTTGCAATTTCTTAATTTATGCCAGAACTAGCTCCAAGCAGAAGTGATGCTAATGGTTTCAAAGAGTAAAATCTTTCCTCAAGAATGAATTTTTTGATCCCTTACTAAAATAGGTCAGTTATTATGGATTTGAGCGGTGCAGTACATTTAAATTTTAACAGCTGAAATGTGAAATATTAACTGTTAAATTTTTTTAAATAATTAACAGTAGAATTTTATTTTAATTAAGTTAATCAGAACAATTAGATTATTTAAAAAAAAAAAAATCTGATGATTGATATTTCACACTTCAATCTTTGAGGCGTAAATCCATTGCAGCACTCTAACACACTGAACATAACCTGTTAGATCATCCTATTCTTGATTTTTCAATGGGGAATCATCACTGCTCCAACTGGTCAGGTGAGATGCTGCCTCTCTCCATGTCGTATACCCACCAACCATCAACCTTCCCGTGGGTAAAATAGACACAATTACCCCTGCAACCTACTTTATTTGCAATTACAGACAGACAACAATTAGACCCAACAAACAATGCTCTATCCCCAAGACTCTCCATCTTAATCCATGAAAGTCTTGGAAGACGAAGCCGAAAAATCTCTACCCCATCCACAATGTTAATAGATTTTCCAGATATTAGAAAAACCAGCAAGATATCCCCATTGGATTCAACCAAACACTCCCTGAAATGCTTTGAAGGTACAGAAGGAACAGCTCTGCTTGAGCTAACACCTGTAATTCTTGGGCAATAATTGATTTCTTCAATGACCACAAGTGTCCCCTGCAAACTTAATGCATAGAACTTCCCCTCATACCCAATAGCATTATCGAACTGCATAAATTTTTGGGTTGAATCATGAGGGTCAATGAGGGTGCAATCTAGCTTTATCCATTTGTATACATCTGGATTATGATAGTACTGGTTTGTTATCCACCCATGGTACTTGCCCTTTGTTTTGATGAAATTTGGTCTATGGAACATAAATGCTGGACAAGATATGCCTGTTATCACCATCAAGAGAGGCCCGTTTGGATCTTCATCTTTGGCCGTTGAACATAAAACTGCGCTCTCAAATGGGATTTTTGTATCCCAAGGTGGAAGTTTGCGATAGCCTACAAGCATGATTTTATAACAATAATGAAAAATAATAAGTATAACGAGACGTAATGATGAAAAAAATAGGGATTCAAAGGGAGCAATTTGAAAATATTACGTGATGAAGTTACGCAACAATAGTAATGGCCGATTTTTAAATCCATGCCTGCGAGAGGATCCCAAAGGTGATACCTGCACCATGGTTCAACATCACTAGTAGTGACTAGAAAACCATGGGAGCAACACTTGAAATGGTGGGACGACACCGAGTGGATCCACCGGCAGACGTAGTACCCTCTAGGAAACATAATGTTGAAGATGCCTGGATCGCTCTTGCCATTGCATTGATCATCAACATTGATATCTCTGGCATTGGAACGAAGATTTAAAAAATAATAACAGCCGGTGTAATGATAATGAAAAATAACGAGCGTAGCAGAAGTGCAATGGAGGTGTAAAGAAAAAAAACGGAGATTCCGAAGAGGTTGATAACGTTACCTAGCGGCATTAGGTAGGACAGAGAGTTGGGGCAGTAGTGTTGATTTTCCAATTTGTTTGCATGGCCTTGGTACTGATGCATTGATCCATGACTTGGTGGGACCCACGTGGCTAGTTTTCTGCAGTAGAGTTGACTGCCGCGCAATGAAATTGAGTAATTGTTGGGGAAGATCTGGCCATGGCTTTGTACTATTGGATTCTTTGTTTTGTGACAACTTCTTTCCTTTCTTCGCCCTTTTGGCCATTTTGAAAGTGTTATGATCAGTGTGTTGTTGTGACAGAAAGAGAGATGGGTCTTAGATATCTGTTTTGAGGACCTATAATATAGAGATAGAATCCTTAACATCCAAGTTTTATAGCGAGGAATGGTTGGAGTGTATTGTTGACTTTGGAAATGATGCTTTCCTTGGGCTTCACGGTTTAAAGAGAGATGGGTCTTGGATATCTGTTTTGAGGACCTATAACGGGTGTGATTGGTATTTAATAAAATAATACAAATTTTTACAAACATGAATTACGAGATAGTAAAATTTAAATTTTTTACTCACTGCACAAAATACGAGACATTAAGGTGGCATTTAATTTACTTTTCTGTTTTCTATTTTTTGTTTTCTATTTTTGTTTTATGTGTTAAAATTCTCAAAACGAGGAAATAAAAAATGTTCTATTTTTCTCGTTTTGACATTTTTCTCATTTTTTGTTAAAAAATCTCAAAACAATGTTTCATCATTTTTTATTTCATGTGTAAAGTTATTTTTGGTTTTCGAAAACAAATTTTAAAAACACATGTAAACAAATCAGTTTAAACTGTTTCCTTTATTTTCAAAAGTACAAAATGAAAAATGAATTCAAAACAGAAAATGAAAAACAAAAATATAAAATATAAAATAGAAAAACAAATCAAATAAGGGCTCGTTTGGAGCCAAAAAAAATCAAAAAACTTAAAAAAATTCAAAAGTTTTCAAATCCCTCCAATCACATTTTGTTACCTATCATTTTTATATCACATCAATCCCATCCATTAATTTTTTTTTTATTTTTTTTTGGACTCCAAACGCACCCTAAGTCTTAACTTTTATAATTTTATATAACTCTAAACATACCTAATACCTAATATAGAGAAAAGAGAATCCGTGGCATCCAAGTTTTAGAGCTTTAATTATTACAAGACAGAACAAGTAAATCGGTGAAGAATGGTTGTAGTGTATTGTTGACTGTGGAACTAATGCATTCCTTGGGCTTCACGGTTTAAGTTGTATAAATATATATATAAATATAGATGTATATGTATGAGAAATATCATGCATGTATAAGAGGTATAAATCAGGCTTGCCAAAATGGGATTATCTAGACTCTAAGAACCATCCAGACAAATCAATTTTTAACCTGGACTCTATACGTGTCTGCACAACACAACGCCTAACCAAGCTTATGTAAAATATACTTGCCAAAAGAAATGTATTGGAAAATATATTCAGGAGTGTTTAGTTTACCAAATTCTACTAAAAATTATAAAAAATTAATAACTTTTTTTAATTAAATTTTACTACATATCATTTTTATATTAATTTTTTGTATACTTTTCTAGTACTTTTTTTATTAGTCAAACATCCCCTTAAATGATAATGGTGGTACCTACTATTTGTACGCCATTTATGTTGCCGTTCGAGGTCACAAAAAAAAAAAAGGTATAATTTCATACAAGAAAATGGCACTTGTCAATTTTAGTGATTAATTACGTGTTTTGTAAAAATTTATAAAAGTTAAAAAAATTTAGAGAAAGTTGAAAATATGTTTAGTAGAGAAAGTTTGAGAAAATTAATGAAAATGCTTTTTGTGATTTTTTTTATGCCCCAATTAAAATTTCAAATTTAAATATTAAAAAAATATTTTTGTAAAGGTTAATAATACATTCCCGGGATTGATATCATAACCGATACATTCATGAATCATGTGAAGAATCTTTTTCTTATGAAAACCAGTTTTCAACAAGGGATCTCGTTTTCAAGTACTCTTTAATTTTCCCGTCAAAACCATGCCATATAATTCATAACCAGAATCTGGATGATTGACACGTGGCTCAGAAGATCTACATTAAAATCATCAAATCATATGACAGCTAGGGGGATCCAATCCTCATTGAAATTTCCAAATTCTCCACAAATATGGCCGTTGTGACGTTACTCTGCCTATCTCTTAACGGCATTCGCAGAGCTCTTTCAGTCCATTGCCCATTGCTGACTCTGATAACTGCTTGTTTGCCTCGAACTTTGAGCCCTCTTCTCGTTTCCCAATGTAACCAATTCCCAATCTCTTGATAAATTGCTCAGTACTTCTATCTCATTCATTCTTCAGTGTAGTGTATTACGGGTATTTAGTTTATCTAAATCAATTAAAATTTACTAATTTTTCTGAATTTTTTCACTTTTGTTCCAATCAAATTTCGATACATACTACTTTTATATCAAATTTTTATAATTTTGTTGTACTTTTTTTTTTTGGGTCATCCAAACACCACCTACATTCACAAGCACGTGAGATCATTCATAGGTTTGTGTTGTGCGCTATCGAATTTGACGACTTCAAAGCTTCAAACTTGAATTGAAGCGTTTACGAAACCACTAAACCAGCATGCGGATTCTGGGTCATTTTTGTTTGTTACTCATTGTTTGCTCTGTTCTCAACTTCTATAAGAGAATTTTGGAATATATTCTGGGGTTTTCCTTGATGGAATGTGTTCCGCGCTTGAAGTTTTCGAGCCAGAAGAGTGATTTTGGATGTTGGTTTTTACTGCTTGGGTGTTTCAGACACTTGTTCAACGGGTTAGGTCTGTTTCTGTTGTTTGGTTTTGGATTGAAAGCCCTGCAATTTTGTTATCATTTCAAGGCCTCAGCTCAGTTCCTATGTGATATTAGAGGGAAATCAAGCGGTATGAGAAATGGGTTTTGTTCAAAGCATTGTTTTGATGAGACTTCCAATTCAGACCCACCCATGATTGATAAATTGGAGGAAACCCAAGAAATTGCAAACGGAAATGGTGATAATGACACTGATGAGCCAGAGAGTTGTGATGAAGATGAAGTGTTTGATGTTAAGTCGCTAAGAAAATTGGTCAAGATTGAGAGGAAGCAAGCAAATGCAACTTATTTGGAACTCGAGAAAGAGAGGACAGCAGCAGCCACTGCAACCGAGGAGGCAATGGCGATGATTTTGCGCCTTCAGAATGAGAAGAGTTTGATCGAAATGGAAGCCAATCAGTACCGCAGATTGGCTGAGGAGAAGCAACTCCATGATCAAGAGGTGATTCAATCATTACGATGGATTGTAATGGAGCACGAATCGGAGAGGTGTCTTCTGGAAGACCAGTTGAAATTCTTTAGGCAACAACTGAAGCTGTGTGAGAAGGGTAATGAAATGGATCAACCCTTCATTACTGAATCTGTGAGTTTTTTCAACTCCAACATTGAGGGTAGTCCTGGTGATGCACTAATTAGCTCACTGGTCATTGACTTGTCACCACAATTACCATAAGCTCCCGAGGTTACCTTATTTACGCTTATTTGCAGCATTGACATTCCTTCTGTTCTATGCAGTTTACAGGGACAAAAAATGACATAGGCATTAGAAAATTCTACTTTCAGATTAGAGACCGGACATTATAGCTCTTATTCATATTTCTTCTGTAATTTCATTTCATAGAGGATGCATTTGAAACTTGCAGGGAAATAACTAGGGAGGTGCTAGTACCAAGATATATTTATGCATTGCATTTCTTCCCATGTGTTATATATGGGTATATATATCTCAGCTAGTTTATGTTGAATTGAATTGAGCTCTTCTAAATTATACACTGGCCTTTGCATGGTATGCTCCTTTATTTTTAGATTCCTTTGTCTTTAGCTGAAAACTAGTTTTGGCCTATGCGATGCATGGAATTGTATAATATTTTTATGAACAAAACATAAGTTTTAAATATATTACAAAATATTTCAATAAAGTTGCATAATTTCATAAAATAGTTATCGAGTTATTTTTTATATTTATATATTTTTTTAATTTATATCAATGTTAGTGAGCTGATAGAGTTGATCAAAGTCAGATTTTCATATGAATACCAAAATTTTATATTTTACCAAATCTCGATCTGACCCAATTCTAAACATTAAAGGTTGCTCTAGAGTACATATTAAATCACAAACTGATGTAATAATTTGATCTCTATTCTATTTTAAATTGTTTGTTAATTTTAATATATGTTTTTATTTTTATTTTTTTAATTCTTGACTCATTATGTAAAATTATTTTGAGTTATAATTACTGTTAATATTAATTGTATTAAAATAATTCTTTAACTAGTTTTGTAAAAATAGCTTAAGTTAAAAATATTGTTTTTATTAATTGTATATTGTACTTTATAAAAATAACTCACATACTGATTAATCATTGTTAAGTTGACTAATTTAACCTTAAAATTGAACTTTAAAAAAAAAATTACTCCTTAGCCTAATTAAATTTAGGCACTTCCAATTCTAATTAATAGTAGGTATATTTTTTTCTGTATTTTAAATTTAAAATATACTAAGAATTGTTAGTATGAGAGGAGTTAAATTTTTGTTAAATTAAATTAATAGTTAGTCTTTTCTAAATCAATTTTCAATCCTAATTATTATTTAAATATTTTTCTTTGTGTTTCTTAATTTAATTTCAAACATATTTGAAATATGTAAATTTTACAATAATAGTAGGCAAGTAATCCATTTTAGAAACTCATTAACTCACTTCACATTCTTTACACAATCAAGTAATACCCTAGTGGTTATACATATAAAAGAAGGGTAAAGTACACTATATTTATACATATAAAAGAAGGATAAATTTTACTTACTTCCCTTTAACATTTAGGCAACTATATTTAGCACTCATAACATTTAAAAGTTATAATTACCTCCCTTTATTTTAAAAATGTCGTTAACTATAACTCTCTTTTGATAAAATCAATCATTAAACTTAACATAAAATCTCAAACTAATCAAAATTTGAGTTATTTTTCTTATTTTATCCCTCCATCTCTCACATCTCATCAGTTTTTTTTTTTTTACAAAATTCTCAAAAACTTTTTGATTTTACTTATTTTTCCTAATGTTTGGGGATTTTTGTAATAAAAACTTATGAAAATGTGAAAGAATAATGGATAAAATAGGAAAAAATACCTAAAATTTTAGTTATTTTAACATTTTCTATTACGTTTTAACGGTTGATTTTATCGAAATAGGGTCAATGTTAATAATATTTCAAAATAAGGGAGGTAAGTGTAACTTTTAAATATTATGGGTGCTAAGTGTAATTATCCAAATGTTAAGAGGAGATAGATGTAATTGAAATCATGTACCGATATAGGACAAAATGAAGCAAAAAGAGAGAAAAATGTATTAAAACATAAAAGAAAAGGAGTATTCCATTCAAAAATTTCTAAAACAAATGAAAAGTTGAATGATAAATAGAGAGGGTGCATATACGATTTAGTTTAATGAAAAAAAATTACACAACTTTGATATAGGTATATATAGTTAATAGAAATTTATAAAAATAATTCAAATATTGAGTATTATTAATTAGGTTAAAATTATCAACATTATCAATTTAAATTTAAAATTAGAAAATTTTCTAAAGAAAAAATTATTCTCGGACTTAAATAATATTTTGGTGTTTGTTTTTTGTAATTTTAAATTTAAGATATAATCAGAGTTATTATTGTGAGAGAATTTATGTTTTTTAAATTTAATTAATATTTAATAATTTTTAATTTTTTTTCTAACTTGAATTAATTTTTTAGTAAATTTTACAATAACAATGAACCAATAAGCAAGTTTCATTTGAGGAATCCATGAATTCACTTTACATTTATAAAGATAATACGTCACAACTATAGTAATTTTATAAACAAAAGAAAAGTAGAGCTGTGGTCATTAAATGTGCACAAAAAACCAAACAACCCGAAAACTGAATTAATTCAATCACTTTTGATTCAGGTTGGTTTGGGTCTATATCATTTTCGATTCAGTTTTTGGATTAAAAAATTAACAAATCGATATTTTTTGTTCAGTTCTGGATTAGTAGATATTCAACCTGAACCCGAACTAAAAATAACTTAACCAACTAACCTCAAACCAACTCGAAAATATAATATATAATTCTATGTAATATAATATTATAGAACCAAATAAGAAATATATAATGCATAATTATTCTTATATATTATATAAACTTGTGTCTATTCACATCAGCTATCCAGATTGAAGTTTTATTATGAAGATCGCGACTCGTATATGATCAAGGTTTTGTGAGTGATCAAATAATTGTTTATTCAGTATATATTTGTAAACTTGAAGAGATAAGACTGTTACCATTCTTTTGTTTTCTATATGTAATTTGGGAGTGGTCAAAATATGAGTGTTTATTGATCATAAAGTGCTTCAAAAGTTGAAAAAAAATAAGAAGAATTTATCTACATTGTTCAATATTGAAAGTAGGGATATCTTGTATATGGTCCAGTGTTTTAGAGTTTTTTTGGACCCGATCCAACCCGAAAATGGACTCGATCCAATCCAAAATGGCTTAATCAAAATTGAATCGATCCAACCCAATATTTTCAGTTTGGTTTGGTTTGGTTCTAATTTGAAATCGGTTCGATTTCGAATCTAAATTTTAGGAACTAAAAAAATCAGTTTGGTTTTAGGTTAAGTATAAACCCGAACCAACCTGACTTATGCATACCCCTAGTGGTCATCTATTGATAGGAAATAATAAGAAGTAAAATTTTGTGAATAAGAACAAAATAACATAAAAAAAAATAAAAAAAAGTATTTAATTCAAAGAATCATAAAAATAAAAAATAAATAAAATTATAAAGTGGTGAATATGAAAAGTGTCACATAGGATTTAATAATAATCTTTTAATTGATTTTATAAAATAACTTAAATTAAAAATATTATTATTAATCGTACATTGTGCTTTATAAAAAAAAAAGATATGATTAACCTGACTAATTTAAATTTAAAACTAGAATTTAGAAAAAAAAAATCACTCTTAAGACTAATTTTATTCAAATATTTGTAAAAAAGGAAAAAGAAAAGAAAAAGTGAAATAATGAATATAGAATGTGCTACATAAGATTTGATAATAATTTCTTTATTAGTTTTATAAAAATAACTCAAATAAAAAATATTATTTTTAATCATAGTGCTTTATAAAATAAAACAAATATAGTCATTGTGACCAATTTAAATTTAAAATTTAAATTTAAAAAAACAATTACTCCCAAATCTAATTAAAATTTCAATTTTTTTTATTCTTAAATTTTAAAAATATTAAGAGTTGCTGTTATGAGAGAAAAAAAACGTAATTATTATTTAAGCATACTTTAGTTGCGTTTTTTAATTTAGGATAAAGTACAAAAATTATCCCCTTACATTTCACCCTCAGTCTCGCTTTAGTCCCAATGGTTTTAATTAGAATAATCAAATCTCTACACTTTCAGTCAAGCAACAAACAAGTCCCTTCGTCAATTGACCATTGCAAATTACTATTAAGGCGATGGTAAAACTGACATTTCGCAAGATGGTTCACATGGCAAAGTGATGAAGTGACACTCTTGGATGACATGGAAAATATCCGCCATGTATCAGAATACTAATTGACCACGTGATAAAGTGATTATGTGGCACCATCGGATGACGTGAAGATTATCTACCATGTGCTAGATACTCACTCATCAATGTGTACTAGTGTTAATTGATATGGGCTGCTGCCATGAAGTAATTTCTCTTTAAAAAAGAAAATAAAGCATTACAAATTATGTTAACCCTAGGAATCGAATTAAAACCTTAAGGATAGGAAACCAGCTCACCAAGGACTTGGTTTGCATAGAGTTCCTAGATAAAATTTATATGTATTAAAAAGCTGAAGTGTGTATATATATTCATATAGAACATATTTATATATATTTATTTATAAATAAATATTTATATATTTATATAATATATATTTATATAAATTAAAAATTGAGGGAGAATATATAATATTTATTAAAATATATAATATTTATATCTTTTAATATATAATAATATATAAACATATATAAAAGATGAAGGAGAACCTACTTCAACTTTTGAATATATATAAATATTATCTAAGAACCTTACACATGCTAAGGCTTAGTGAGTTGATTTTGTTGTTAGCTCGCTATTCTTAAGGTTCTTAGTTCGATTCCTAGGACTAGCATAAATTTTAATGCTTTGTTTTCTTTATTAAAGTGAGGCTACTCAATGGTAGAAACCAATACTAGCACATGGTAACAGATGGTGGACCATCTTGTGAAATGATGGTTTTACTTTACCACGTGGACCATCTTGTAAGATGATGGTTTCACCCTCGTCTTAATGGTGGTTTATAACGGGTAACAGATGGAGGACCATCTATCCTCATCTTAACGATGGCTTAAAATCGATGGTTTAAAATCGGTAATAGATGGAAGGACCTGATTATTACTTGACCGAAAATGTAGGAATTTGATTGTCGCAATTGAAACCATTAGACTGAACCAAAGTGACACCGAGAGTAAAGTGTAGTGGTGATTTTTGTACTTTACCATTTAATTTAATACCTAACCTATTTGAAATATATAAATTTTATAACTACATTAAATTTATAAACAAGTGGATCCCATTTTTTGAACTTATCAGTTCATTCATATTAAATTTATAAGCAAATGAGTAATTTTTTGAAAGCGATAAGTTCATTCATAGCTATAAAAACTATATGCCACAATTCTAATGGTTATATATATATATATATATATGTAAGTAAAATTGTAGTGTTTACCGATATAGGACAAATAAACAAATGTTTTATGAATGAGAAAAGATAAGAGAAGAAGAGAGAATGAAGATATTTTCAAAAGTAATTCAAAATATGTGAAAAAATGAAATAAAGATCAAATCGGCATATCATGTAGAATTGAAATGAAGGAGAAAAGGAGAGAAAATTAATTTTTTTTTTAATATTATAGATATAAAATGGTAATGATTTAGATCGGGATCGAGTATTGCCTCTACTATCCCTGAATCCATCAAGTAAAAAAAAAAAAAAAAATACCTGAATCAGGTTGGTACCCGACGTATTTTTAATCTTGTACCATCTGATAACCCATTGGATAATCAGGCACCCATAACCTTCAAATATGAGACGATTGCATCAAGAATAAGAATTAAAAAACAATGATTAAAAAAATTATTTGAATACAATAACTTTATAAGTAATTTTATATCTTAAAAAACTAAAAAATTATCTTTAAATAAAAGTTTTTAAATATTTTGTACTTAGTAAAATTTATTATATTATTTTTATGAAAATAAAATTAAAAAAAAATCTAATATTTGATATCATCTTAAACCTCTACTATAATTAAGTTAATTTTTTTTTTTCATGTCTATGTACTTAGTTACATTAAGCACCAAATCTTAAACCTAAAATAAACTATTTGGAATAAAAATGCTGAGTTATTTAGTATTAATCAAATGGTCATCGTTCTTTAAAAACTATATATATAATTTAATATCCAAATTGAAGGTATTATTTACATAAATTCGATATTTAAAAATTTAGATAGATAATCGAGTAATTTGAATATATAATTAGCCAATATTCATCAAGTATTGTATAATTAGATAATTGGAGTGAGTTTGGGTAATACCCATCAGGTACTTTACATATACCAGACTCCAATTTGATAGTTTTTTTTTTTATACCCTAAATCACCCCATGTAAAATTTAAAAATACCTATGCTTATTTTATGAGGATGGATCAGGTGCCTGTGAGGACAGGATAAAATTGACATTCCTACTTATAGATAGATAAATACCAAAAAGAAAGGCAGTAAAAATTATTTTCTGCTTCTAGTATTGAAAAATTCAACCAACCAAACAGACCCTCAAGCAAACAGTAACGCTAATACATGGACCGGACCGGACATGACCTCGATCGGTGACGAATCATTCTGTTTGTACAAACGAGATTTCGACTGAACCACCATGCGAGCCGAAGGCCCTTTAACGGTTCGGCCCAATTCAAGAACCGGACTACTTATTACGGTCGATACAAAGAAATCGGCGCTAGGGCTGGAAATACAATTCGAATTGTTCCATGGAGAGACGAAGTTCTGATCGGGAATAGAACGCTCCATTGCTCGTATCTATCCTCAGACGGATCATCTTCTTCTCTCCAGGTTTCTCTCTTGATAGCTTTGTTTGTAATTCTCTCATATATGTAACTACACACGCACTTTTATTGTATCAAGCATGTGATTGTGTTGTCTCAATTCGTCTGTTTCATGGTTCTGTTGAAGCATACTGGTGATTATTTAATTTTGGTAAATATTATTTTTAGCATTTCAATGAAAATTTTCATTACAGAATCACTTGAGGGTTCAATGGCAATTGTGGGTTAATCTTGTTATGTGTTTGACTTTTGTGCACTTATTTTTTGCATGAGCTTCAATTTTTCTTCTTCTTCTTCTTCTTCTTCTTCTTCCTTTTTTTTCTTTTTTTCTTTTTCCTGCAACGTAGTGCGATCATGGTTTAGTTTTGTTTGTACTCAATTTTGTGAAGTACTTTGTTATGCAAGAAAATGAATAACTTTCTTACACTAACACCTGTTTGTTTTGAATTGAATTTGTTGCATGCAGTCATCGTAGTCAAAACAAAAAATAAAGATATATGTTTTGAGATCAATTAAAATTATTTTGCTGTTAATTAAATGATAAGGAATGAAAGCAGCCTCACATGGAATTATTATTATTTTTTTTTGGTAATTAAAAAAAAAAAAGACTGTTGTGAGATCAAATTAAAAGGCTTTTGCAGTTTATTAAATCATATGGAAGGAAATTATATACCTCATGATGGTTTGCTATCTTAAATGTTTAATCTAAAAATTCATACCAAGTATTAAAAATATCCAATCACCATTGATTGCAATCTACTGGTGGTATGGGCTGCCATTTTTTATCCATTCTACCAAAGCCCATGCCCATGCTTCTTTTGAGGAATCCTAACCCTAAAGGATATAATAATGAAAAGGTGCGTTGTTCTTTAGGAGAGCATCCAATTTGAATTTTGACTTGTATAAATCATAGTTATGAATCTCTTGTTGGTCAATGCACCTTTTTGTCAATCGATACGATACCTACTAGAAATGATGGATGCACACAGGGGGCAAGCTAAAGTTTGAAAATCACACATAGATCATTTAACTTTTTGGATTCTTATGGCAAATAATAGTGCATTGACTCCCTCACTTCTTCCTAATTCCATAATCAAAATTTTTGATTGGTTTGCTTTGGCCACCTCCTCTTGCTGCCAAAATTTATGAGTACACAACTGAACTGGGAAGCATGGACACTTCAAAATAGGTGCCATATCTGCATTTGACATGTATTAGACACACATATTTCTCGATCACTCTAAGATACATGTCGGACACGTCACATGGTGTATCCTATTATTTTATTATTTTTTCTTCAAATGTATTATTAAGACAAATCTAAATTTGAGTAGTCGAAATTCTTAAAATTATAAAATCTTATAACTTGCATTTTATTATGGTTTGTATATTGAATTATATATTAAATTAGTTTTGTTGTGAATGTTATATTCACATATATAACTAATAAAAATACACAAAATTTATATTTTTTGGCCATACCCCTACCGTGTCCGTGTCTTCATTTTTTTTAATTGCCGTATTCGTATCCGTACCCCGTATCCCCGTATCCATGCTTCTTAGCAACTGACTAATATTGGTGCATTTCAATCTATGATTTTGAATTTATTACAATAAATTTTTATTTAATACACATACACGTAGATATATCAACTCATAAAATTTAATGTAATTGTGAAATAATCTGATGCTGAATTTGTAATAATTATTGTATATCTCCACGTAAAAACTTGGCAAAATTATTGATGGTAACAAATACATACATTCGTGTTGCTGTAACTGTCAGCACACTTGATGGCACATTTTCGTACAATAATGAATATTAAGACAAGAATTCAATTGGGGCATGTACCAAATGATTGGTGCTTATCAAAAAAATATACAAAATGGTTGGTGTGCACATATTACTATGCCTGCAACCTACTAATGAATGTAAAGGTAAATTTTCAATTGCGGACATCTGCCAAAGAGTGAGTATGTATCCAATCTGAAATTACATAAACACTGATTAAATGAATATTAGGACTTATTTTTTCTCTTTTTCTTTTTTTCTTTTTGGTTGAAGGTGTTGTCAGTGACTAATAAATTCAAGTAGAGTAGTTGGTAAGAGAAAAGAGACTTTAAACAACTAAAAGGGAAGTTATAATATAATGGTTCCTAACCTGCTTTTACAACTTGCTTTCATGACATTCGCAGAAAATATGGGATATAATATCTTTGTTAAGATACGAGATTAGTGGCGTTAGAATTCAGCATTAGTTGGCACACATGCAAATGAATGTCACACAATACCCTTCATCATGCTTTGGGAAACTACTTTCAGTTACAAATCCTCTCTTGTTAACTAATTATTGGATCTTAAATTGTGACATAAATCCCTTAAGTAAGGTCTGTTAGCATAATGCTCGGTGGCCCTTGTTTTGCCCGTTGGCTGATTATAGAAGTTGAACCCTGAGTTGAACTATCCTTTTTCGTGCCTTCCAGTTACTCCACAGAGTTCACCTTTTGGTCATGCCCTTAATGCCTTAAAACATTATATACTTGCATGTTGGTGTTTGAGGCTCTTCTTTTCTCTGGGTTTTTTTGTTGACAAAATATAAGCATGAACAAGTAGAGTTGTGCGGAATTCTCTTTGGACTAGCTTGTCTAATTAACATTATTGGTTGGAATAGGATACGATTTGAATGGTCAACCCAGTGCAAGGTGACCGACCATTTCCATAACTTTTATTGTTTTGATCAAGTCCCAAAAAAAAAAAAAAAAAATTAAATAAATGTATAAAAAGTAGAGAGAGAGAGAGAGAGAGAGAGTCTCAATTCACTTATATCTGTTTTCAGAATCAGACAGAGGATAGGATTATATTTATTGGGTTATGAGTTCTTTTTTTTTTCTTTTTATTTTTGTAATTTCCATCTTTACTGTAGGTTTTTACTGTCCGTCAACAGTGATGGACATCCAAGGTTATGGAGGGTTACCTGAAACCCCACAGATGCTTCCACCTCCACCTGGAAGTTTTATAGATCGAGAAGAACTTATCCAACATGTTGGTGAGTTTGCCCTATCCCAGGGATATGTTGTAACTATCAAGCAGTCTAAGAAGGACAAGGTGGTAATCCTTGGCTGTGACAGAGGAGGTGTTTATCGGAATAGGCGAAAACCTGTTGATGAGACATCTGGTGAATATCCTCGCAAAAGAAAAACAGGTTCTCGGCTTACTAATTGTCCATTCGAATGTGTTGGTAAAAAGGATGACAGCTTGTGGGTGCTCACTGTTAAAAATGGTTCACATAACCATGAACCATTGAAGGATATTTCGGAGCATCCTTCTGCTCGTCGCTTCTCAGAGACAGAAGTGCTGCTGATTAAAGAGATGACAGAAGCTGGTTTAAAACCACGCCAAATTTTGAAGAGGCTGAGACAAAGCAATCCAGAGCTTTTATCAACCCCAAAGCATGTTTACAATGTCAAGGCTAAGCTCCGACAAGGAAATCTTTCAGGTCAAGAGTCCCTTTACCATGTTACAATTAGGCATTTCTTTCTTTATTTGTTCATCTTCTTTGAATCATTTATACATGGTGACGAGATATATACCACTTCATGTCAAGCTTCCTTATTGTTATTGTCATTTTTAGTTCTGAGTCCGTCTCAAGATGAAAGTTTACTGCACTGTGAATTACTCTCTCTCTCTCTCTCTCTCTCTCCCCCTCCTTCCCTCCCTTTGCCTCATATGCACCTATGTTCACCTGTTTATTGTTTATTGTTTTATTTTTCCTCTTTATGTTTGGGTTGGCAAAGTTGGCGGGACAATAATTGAACCCAAAGTTATGCAGTCACGGTTTCTGTGTCTGGTACAATAAACTCATCTTAGTTTTGCGGTCACTGTTTCTGTGTGGCAAATTTGGAGTTTGCTGCCATACATCACAAGATTTTTATTATGTGAAGAATGTTTCTATCCGAATAGATATTGGATGTGAGCATAATGTTATGAGATGATTGTGACAGTCTATTATGAAGAAGTTTATTGATTGAGATGGGTCCTGATCTTTTAACATTGTTAACTTCATTGCGACTTATGGAAATATAATTTTGTTTTTATCATTTGCTTTGATCACTGGCTTCAAACTCTTTCTTGGTTGCATGTCAGCCCCAATACGTGTATCCTTTGGGCTTCCCACCCAAAAAAATAACAGAAAATTGAAATGAAAGAAAGAAAGAATAGCAATGCATCTCCTGTGGGCGGGATTAAGCCTATCTATTACGGACACCAAGCTCAAGTTTTCTATATGAGATTCATTATGTAGACTTAAATGGTTTTAGTTCACCCGCAAAGGAACTCGATCAGTTTACACTAATGATATAGTTTGAGTTTGCATATTCTTGGGCTAATGTATAATGAATGTAACATTTCATCATGTATGGATCGATGCTGAATGAGTTGAGTAATGGCTTGGGTCCATAAATCATCAATCATCAGGAGTAAGAAAGATGGGTTATGACTTCCTAGTTCCATTGAAGCGCTTGGCAATTGTCAGTGGCACTTAAGTAGGACAGTATCTTTATGGTACCATTCTCCTATAAGTATATGATTGGTTTTTGTGATTGCTTAACACATGGAGGCTTTCAGTCAAGGTTAAAGTTGGAGTGTGCACTCCATGTTTTCTTCCACAACAACTGCAAATCCTTCTAATATCATCTAAGAAGACAAATTTGTTTTGTCCCAAAAAAAATTGATTTTGGTTAATGATTATAGCTCTATGGATCTCATTGTGGATTGCTTATGCAAACAAGTATCGGGGTATGCAATATTTATTATTTTGTGCACGGTATGTATTCCCTCGATGCTATTAGTTCAAATCTTCCTGCTTATAATATATATCGTGGGGGGAACATTATATTGTAGTGGATTGACACTTGCTTTTGTGGGATCCTTGCCTCATATTATCCATCTTCTGGACATGTTTGGGTCTTCAAACTAGTGAACCTTCATTCCCCCCTCCCCCCCCCCCCCCCCGGCTTAGAGAATGTACTTGGTCATTTGGAGTATGGATGTTAGGAATGGTCAATATGGGACCAGCACGGCGAGGGCTAAGAAATTTATATATCTTTATCTTTATTTTTGCAGTTGCACTGTTGCTGTGAGCTAAACGAAACTAATGGTTCTGCTAAAGGGTATAGAAATTGGTGAATGTTTCTATTTTGCATCAAGAAGTTCAGTGCTGTAAAGATTGACTTGCTTTAGAACCCCTATTGTCCACTGAAAACTTGTCAATTCTCAAATACTTATTCTCTAAAAATTCCTATATTTTTTGTTTCAGTGAAAAGATTCAAGACATTGAGACCTCAGATATCTGCTGTGGGAAATTTGCATCTCCCGACAACTAGTGAACCATCTTGGAGGCAGCGCTACCCACCAGTAAGTTTGGATATGACTTGGATGAGCTCAACTCAATGCCTCTTATTAACTATTGGGGTGCTATTTTTTTTTTCTTTTAAATTATACTAGATAAGAACTCATTGATTATAACTTGCAGAGGGTTCCCAATCTCATTGGTGGTAGGTTTGTTGATTCACAATCAACAGCATCCATCGACGTAATAAACCCTGTAAGTACTGGGGGAAAAAAAAATTCTCTAATTTGTATCCTTGTTTCTTCCTTCCTTTATTTATTAAGTTTATAACTAGTAAATAAATTTATTGATAATTAATAGGCAACACAAGAAGTTGTTTCTCAAGTTCCTTTAACCACCTCCGAAGAATTTAGAGCTGCAGTGTTTGCTGCAAAACGGGCTTTTCTATCATGGCGAAACATACCAGTTACAGCCAGGCAACGTATCATGTTTAAGCTCCAAGAACTTATCAGAAGAGACATTGTGAGTGCGTTAGGATGCAAGTGATGTACATCTTATTAAAGTTACCATATTTATTAATGGCAATTGTGAATTTGTCCTAGGATAAGCTTGCATTTAATATCACTTCCGAGCATGGTAAAATATTGAAGGATGCATATAATGAAGTGTTCCGTGGGCTAGGTTGGTGGCTTTACTGTCTTCTGGCATTTAAAAATTATGGTGGTTTTTGAGCTGTGTTCTTTATGGTTGAGCTCTTTTTTCTTTTGGATAAGTTTGTTATGGTTGAGCTCTTTCAATTCTTCCTTTTTTTTCTTGTAGAGGTTGTTGAACATGCTTGTGGAATGGCTAGTCTGCAAATGGGGGAGTTTGCCTCAAATGTATTGAATGGAATTGACACCTACAGTATTAGGGAGCCACTTGGTGTTTGTGCTGGGATTTGCCCTTGTAACTTTCCAGCAATGATTCCATTATGGGTAAGCCTGCTGTGTTTTTCTCTCTCCATGTCTTCTAATTCTAGGTGTCTCTATTTGGAGTATCTTCATCCCCCTCCCCCGCCCCAAACCAAAAAAAAAAAAAAAAACCTTTCCTTTTTCCCGCCTGATTGAAATGTGGAATACCTTTATATTCATTTTGATGAGTGCACAAAATTATATAATGAAATCCTTTTAATCACAGAATTGAGACAAAAGTTACGGGTAAACTCTATGTGGACCATTGTCAGTGCTAGAGGCATATTTCATGGTTTTGGGATGCTTAGTGGAGTTGATTACCTGATTTGTGAAAGTAAAGTAATTCCATACTTTATATTGGTTTCTGCAGATGTTTCCCATTGCAGTTGCATGTGGAAATACCTTTATTCTAAAGCCATCGGAGAAACATCCAGGTGATTGCTTATTCTTCTATTCTTCTCATTTAAGAATTCCTAGCACATTCTCTCCTCCTACCTTTTTTTGCTTTGTGGAGTTAATTTATATTACATGGGCTTTTCTAAATGTATGATGTAAATACTTGATGCTTGGGGGCAAGGGTATGACATTTGTTCTATACATAATTGGATATCCATGCAAACATATTTAGCAATTCAATTATAGCACATGATTGAGTATTATGCATAAAACTTATATTTTATTCATGAAATACTATAATGGCACATTATAAATACCATTTTGTCATATAAAATAAAATAATTATATTATTTATCAAAAAAATTAATTATATTGAATATATGAATATTTTCTTGTCCCCTTGTACCCTTGAATGAAAGAATTAATTGATCCAACTCTTAAATCCATACCT
The DNA here is from genome assembly GCA_019916065.1 of Vitellaria paradoxa. Taxonomy (NCBI): domain Eukaryota; kingdom Viridiplantae; phylum Streptophyta; class Magnoliopsida; order Ericales; family Sapotaceae; genus Vitellaria; species Vitellaria paradoxa. Next base: position 42,610,048 of record CM034238.1, read on the forward strand.
GACGGCTGTAACTAAGTCCATGTAATGTAGGATTTCATGCTGGATCTTTTATTTCCCTTTTCTTCTCTGTTATTTTTGGTGAAATGTTTGCCTTGTGACATGAATACAAAGTTGGGCAGTTTATTATTCATATTTTGTGAAGCAATGTAGTGGTGCATGTAACTCTTAACAATCAAATTTTTTTGGTGCCAAAATTCGTTACTGAACTCGGTTTTTGAATATCTTTAATTTTTAAAATGGCTCTACCATTTGATTAGCCCTCACTGCTTCAAAATTTTTGATGTGTGAATTAGGGTGCATTAGTGCACCAAATTTTACCAAAAAAACTCTAAAAATCTTCAAAAAAATTTCAACTTTTTACTCACTGCATGAATTATGAGACGGCAACTTTTACTAATTTTTTGTTACTCCAAACGCACCCTTAGTCTTCTTAAAATTAATGGAAATTGGTGCTTTGTTTGACTGCCTTTCAGCTACCTAGGGTTCTGATATGATTAAGTGTTCAACAGCAGATAGTTTTTCCTTGTTCCTTTCTCTTTACCTTTTCAAAAGATACCTTGTGAAAATTATTAGGTTGTCTTGGGCATAATTCTTGAAGAGGTAAGATATGTCGACATGTATTTTAGCCTGCTTTGATGCGGTACTAATTTTAGGGTCACGTGACACATGTTATTGCTTTTCATTTTCTGGTGATATCTCTTTTGAGAAGTTAGCATGAGGCTCTCTCATTATATCAATTCACGTAAGGGTTTGAGCTACTTTATCATTCTGCAAATCTTCTAACTTCACCAATGTCCCCCACCACAAATTCACAGTTGCTTATACACATTTTGATATTTTTTTGCCTCTGATTCAAGCCCTCCTCATGTGAATCCACTTTGATTTTGCTTTTGTTTAATTTTGCTTTTTGGTGCGTGTAAATGACACAATGCTTTGTTAACCCTCTAAAGAATTATAATTAATTATCTAGAAAGCTTTTGCACTGCTTTGTATTATGATTATTGATTTTTTTTTTTTTTTTTTTACTACATATTTGGTATAACCTCTCCATGGATTGGATGAAAGTGGGCCAACTCAAGTGGAAAAGGCAGCTGCACCCTGGCCAAATGTCATAACTTTGAGTCATCCCAAACTCTTACCTCTAATAAATAACATTTACAAGAGAACAAAAAATTCTCATTGGATGGGATTTGGAGAAAAAATTGTGGCTAGTTAACTGTGAGGTCCTGTGATCATTAGTTCTACTGTTATTGCAACTTTTTATGTTATATTCATAAGCTAGTTATAAGTTGTTATTATGCATTTTCCTTTATTATACCGCATTTTCTTTTCTTTCTTTCTTTTTTTTGTAATTTTTGTTTTTTGTGTTTTTTTTTTTTTTATTAGGTCTGCATTCATAATACAATTCATTTGAATGTTTCTTTGATTTCAGGAGCTTCAATTATACTGGCAGAGTTAGCACTGGAGGCTGGTTTACCTAATGGTGTCTTAAACATTGTCCATGGCAACAATGTGAGATCTAAGTTTCTCATGATAAGCATCATTTAACAATTGAAACTATTCTATTTTATTCATCTTTAATCTTCTTTTTGGTGGTTGGTTCCTTACTTCTTTTTTTTTTTTAAATTTTTTATTTTTTAAAATTTATTTATGTATATATAGGCTAAAGAGTGCCAAAAATGGGTGCTTTCCAGGTGCACTAGTTCCAAAATAATGATATGGGTCCAAAATAGTATATACATTCATTCTTAACATCCTGCACCTAAGGAGCGGAGTCTAATAACTTGTTGTATCTGTGGAGGAGACTTGTCCAAATATGTCCTATGATTTATTTTTATTTTTTATTTTTGGTTATTTCGGAAAAACTTTTGGACACTTGGTGTATATTGGTGCCTATTGCTTGTACATTTATGAAACAATTTGTAAGTTTTAAGAAAAAAACTTAGGAATCCAATAAAAAAAAACTAAAAGCAATATGGACATTTATGTATCAATCAATCCCTCCCCTTGAAATTTTGTAATTTTTGGAATTCTATAGCAGGAATCATGCAATTCTTTTATGAAAAGCTTTTTTTTAAAATAGATATTAAAATTATTTGTTCACACTTTTGCTCCAATATATAGAATAAAAAATGATTTCTTATTATTTTGGTATAAATAAAAAATGAAACTATGTTTGGTACGTCTTTGAACTTAGGAACAGGAACTGGAATTCTTGAGTTAAAGGAATTCCTCTCTTTGGTATGCTTTGTTCCATGTAGGTGCGAAACTTGAAATTTCGGCATTTAGGCTACGTCGATATGCGGAAATGAGCAGGAATGGAATGCTCATTCATGTGTTTCATTCCCATTCTCTTGTTTGATACACTTATGAAAAGTGGGAATGCCTATTCTCATGGAATGCTCATTCCTACAAAATGGGGCGTAGTCATTCCCTCTCTCAAGGGAAGGAATTGCCATTCTCACATTTTTATTCCATCGTGGAATAAGAGAGTAAGCAAAAAGAAGAGAAACAAATATAAAGCTAAATGATGGCCGCTGCCAGCCAGCCAGCCAGCCACCACCTTTACCACTATCCGTCCATGTTTTTTTTTTTTTTTTAGCCGTCCATTTTCACCACTATCACCACAATGTATCACCACTCGCTCACCCACCCCCACATCTCCACCCCCACCATCACTACTCTGCCCATCTCCACCACCATCATCACTTCTATTCCTGTGCCACATTCAAGAATTTTTTTATTGGTTTATTTCATTTTAATTAAATTAATATTAAAATGAAAACTACTATTTCATTCTAACATTATTTAATTTGATAACCAAAAAAAGGAATGGCAGTCATTCGGCTCTGTTTCCACCTTCATTCTATTCCAACCTCCATTTTCATTCGATTCTATTCCATTCCCACGTACCAAACATAGGAATTATGAGTTCCCTGATAAAAGGTTGGAACTTGAAATTCTGCTTCTTAAGGAATCACGATTCAATGACAAGAATACAAATGTGCACAATTCTCATCTTATTCCTTGACATGCTGAACATAGTAATTCTCGAGTTTCATTCCTGTTCCTGTTCCCAATGATGCCAAAACATAGCCTGAATGTTGTTGTAACATAAAAATGAATGAATGGCTGTTACTTTTATGCACATATATAAAAATAATAGTTATTTATCTTGGCACCACTTTTTTTTTTGGGGGGGGGGGAATTATTGTATTGATGACTGTGTTATGGCCGTGTCAGTGCTTCTTATCTTTCAATTATATGAATGTGGGCATGTGAACCAACCTTTTAAAGCGAAATAGGCACAAGGAAAGAGCAATAATCTGGGCTAGCTTACATTGCATCTCTGTGTAGTGTGAGCCACTCCTAAATTGGTTTGCAATTATATACTGATCTTTACCTTGATCTTTCTTTCCTGATAATTAGAAAGATATGTTAAGGAGTGCCAAACTGGTGCAATATGCATTTGCACATGCAACATTCACAAACCAGTGATATGTGCCCAATAATAAGTGCGCCCTATGCTTCCCACAACTATCCATCACTCTATAATTCACACACTGCATCATGATTGTAATGGGTATAAATCTCATTACCAGGATAACAGATCAGCAAATGACTCAAAACTCTGCATCACTCTTGCATATACAACAGCAATAGCTTATAAAGTAACTTAATATAACCCCTCAACCGGACCTGCAATTCTCCATAAAAGCAAAGGTTCCAATGGCGTATATGGCGTGGTGTGCTTTTCCATCAATATCTTACTTCAAAAATACAAAACATTAAAAAATGAAAAAAGGCAAAAGGTTCCAGACTAACTCTTCTTCAACCACTTTGTATGTGTATGAAAATATCTGTTAAAAACACTTATGATTTTACTTGATTTTTTTATTCTTACTTCTTCATCAGATGAAAATTCATATTTTGATGAGTTGCCGTCTCATTTTGGAATTTTTTTTGTCTTCAATTTTTGGCAGGACATTGTGAATGATATTTGCGATAATGACGATATTAAAGCTATATCATTTGTTGGCTCAGATACAGTGAGTTTTTTTCTTAGTGTCAAATTCATATTGAGTCGCTATATGATGCCTCTAAGTAATTAAATGATTATGAAATTGCAAGTTACTATCCATTTCCTTGAATCCACAGAAAATAAGTATACAGAGTTTGGACAAAAAAATGATATATTTAAAGTGGAATAAAAGAGGAAACAATGGAAATTCAATAACTACTCAATGTAGGTGATACTGCTGTCAATTATGGGCCTTTATTCTAAATTGATTGATTTTTATTCTCTCCCCTCTTTTTGCAATCTAATTCCTAGTTCTAGTTTTATATAGGCTCCATTTGGAGTAACTAAAAAATTCTGAAAAATGATGAAAAATATCGAAAAATTCTAAAAGTTAATCACTTTTTATCTCACTGCACGAATTACGAACTCACAACTTATCTCACTTTATCTCATTTTATCTCACTTTCTGTCACTCCAAATGCACCCATAATTGCAGATTAAGATGTAGAATAATAACCTAAGGTGGAGCCGATAAACAGTAATGTAAAAAACTGTGAATTTAGAATGTGAGAACTTGCATATGCCATAACTAATAGACTGCATTCTAAACAGTTTAACCCAATACCAATGGAAAATGAGGAATTGTACTGCTTTAATAGGGTGAACTAATTAGCTTAAATTGGTGTAATTTCATCATTGCCATTAAACACCTTCTCATCAAGTCACAGCCCTAAAGGAAATTCTTCTAATTAAAATCCATTTGTGGACTTCCATGAATCCTATTATAGAAAAATTATATCACAGGCTTTTCCATCCATCATTTAGAATGAACATCAAGCAAAGTAATGTTGTGAAATATTCTCCCCAACCCCATGATAAGCAAAGCTTATCTTTTTATATTCGAGGCCTTTCACCTTGATAGGTGATAACCATTATCATTTCTGGCATTTAGAGCGAAAAGTGAAACAGAGATATGATGAACATAATTACCCCAAAAAAAAAAAAAAAACAAAAGGGTAAGAGAGATATGATGAACAGTTCCCAGTTCATTATGTCAAGTTTTGACCACACTTTTTGTTTGAGATTTGGTTCATTTCTACGCCTCCACAGAGACACCCCATGATATTGGTTCATTTGCAATATTGATTATTTTTTGTTTAACTACCCTACATTGTTACATCCGGACTTCAACAAATTTGTGGTCTCCCCCCCCCCCTTTAATGCATGCTTCACTTTTGCATTAATAAATGAGCCATACCCAGTTAGCTTTTTTAGTAACTCCTTCATTTTTAATTTGTGATTGATGGCATGCATTTTTTTATTGACCCAAGTCCATTTGACAATTCTAAGTCCACCTTTGGTTTCTTCAGTTTATTTGTTATCTTCTGCTTAAATTTATAGCGTATGCCAGTACTTTATTTTATTGCTAATTATGTTATTTTTTGTTTCAAGGCTGGCAGGTATGTATATGCAAGAGCATCAACTAGTGGTAAACGTGTTCAGGTAGTAGCAGATCATCTTGCTCTGGGAACAAACATGCATTTCTCTTGTGACTTTTGAGCAAATATTTTAAGATTCCATACCCATAATAGTTGTCATGATTTGGTTGGCTGACTATTCCCTTCAGTCCAATATGGGAGCCAAAAATCATGCAATTGTCATGCCTGATGCTAGCATGGATGCCACCTTGAATGCACTGGTTGCCACTGGTTTCGGTGCTGCAGGACAGAGATGCATGGCAATCAGTGCAGTTGTTTTTGTTGGAGGCTCAAATTCATGGTAGTCTGTCTCCCCCCTTCTCCTTGCAATATTATATTTCCCATTTATTGAAGTAGTCTTGCAAATAGCAACTTTGATAAGGATCAAGGAGTGCATAATTTAACTTGCACGCCTGCAAATGTAAGACATCAGAATAACAAAGCTGTTGGTTCCTTCTCAGGGAAGATAAACTAGTGGAACGAGCTAAATCTCTTAAAGTGAATGCTGGAACCGAATCAGATGCAGACCTTGGTCCGGTGATTAGCAAACAGGTTGACGCATAGTTTAAATGGTTTTAACCATACATCCACCTATCAATGTTGAAGAGATGGTTAGATTATATGCATCAACATCTAATGATTATGAGCTTGAGACTTCTTATTATTGTGTTTTTGATTGACAATACCTGTTACATGACCGACTTCAGCTCTAAAAGCTAACTGCTATAGTTATGATTTTGCAACTTTTTATTGTATTATATTTTGGTTGGTAATACCTGTTATATCACTTTTTTTGGCTCTACAAGTAGCAGCTCTCTGGATCAGTTCTTGTTTATGCCTAAAACTTCATATGACATAGGTTTTCTGCTTTATCCACAGGCAAAGGAGCATACCTGCAAATTGATTCAGAGTGGCATTGACAGCGGTGCCAGCCTAGCACTTGATGGAAGAAACATTGTGGTATCCATTTGTACTTTTCATGTTGCCATTTTGATTTCTGATGGTAGCAGATGTTGCATATGATGATACATGAAAATTGTTCTTTCAACATAATCCACGTTGAGATTTCGTATTGTTTGAAAATGGGGACCGTGCACTTATGAAGGATAAATTTGTGGCCAAGTTATCTGCTGTTCTCTTTTATCTTTTTCTTTTTTCCGTTTTGTGCCATTTGGTAGGGATAATTTTAAGAACAAATATAATGCGTTATGTGTGAGGCTTGGACTCAAACCCGTTGCCGTTGCACTGTTTATCACCTCAGGTGGTTATACACCTGTGTTCATGTCTCCAGGGTTTACCAGATTATACCTGTGATTTTTGAAAATTGCAAGTTTTCTTTTTACCATCTCTTATGATGATTTTTTCCCTAGCAATGATCAAATTTTCATTGTGGTAAACTGGTTAAGTTAGCACAAAAACATAAACACGTTGGAAACATTTCAGAACACCACAAAAATATGAATATGCATAAAATTATTTAAAAATATAATTGAAGTCTATCTAAATGTGCAGAAGTTTAATACTCAACAAAATTTTAGTTCTTCATTGATGTAGCATCTCTAGGCCTTCGTTGGACATGACTATTCCATCTTAAATGTCCTTTTCTCAAGTTGTGATAAAAGGTTAATTGCTGTAATGCACATGTGAGTAAAAAGGGGAAATAGCTAATCATTTTCTCATTCATTGCCAAGTGAGAGATCTTTGGGACATCTAGTTTTGTTTGGGTTGCTTCTGATTTTTCGTAGAACTTTGGTAGGTCTTATTTGTTGTAGAATAGGAGAATGGCTTGATTATTAGAAAGTAGTCTTGGGTATTAGCTTCTTTACGTTTGGGCTTTGGAAAGAAGAATCACAGGTCATTTGAGGGTGTAGAGGAACATTTGTGAAGATGAAGAAGTAAATTACATACTTGTTCTTTCACGAGAGTAGATCCTTCCGCTGACCAATTTTCTATTTCATTGTCTTTTCAGTAGGCAGAATCATAGGTTGCTTTTGCTTCTATAGCTTTTGTTTTGATCTTTTATTTGGGCAGCGTCATTTTTAATTCTTTATTAATTGCTTAAATATCCCAAAAGAAAGAAGGGGGAAGGTGAAGAACATTTAACTGATAGGGCTACCTACCGGAAAAAAAAAACAACTGATAGTGCTTTCATTTCTTAAGTATCCAAGGTGGTCTACTTTTAACTAATCTATTTGAGGATGACAAATAGGTTCCAACATATGAAGTTGGCAACTTTATTGGCCCCACCATCTTGTCTGACGTCAGAGATGATATGGAGTGTTATAAGGTAGCTTATTTTATGTTTCCAAAGTGGACCATGTATTTTGTGAATGTCCAGTGGAAGGACGGATTTCGGCCTTGACAACACTTGATTTCTTGATTTTTGTCTATGCAGGAGGAAATATTTGGCCCAGTGCTTCTTTGTATGGAGGTTGGTATTTCATTCCACAGCCCTCTCTTTCACAATCCAGTGCTTGCTCATTATGAAATTTAAATATATATTTTTCTTCTTGCCCTTTACACCTTCAGGCTGACAGCTTAGAGGAGGCCATAAGCATTGTTAATAGAAACAAGTATGTCTCAGTTTTATCTTTTTCTAGAACATCTTTGTAAATTTTAAACTTATTGAACCATTGTACTTCCATTTTTTCTTTTATTTTATTTTTACCTGTTTCTCATTGGACAGATATGGGAATGGAGCTTCTATATTTACATCATCTGCTGCAGCTGCTAGGAAATTTCAGACTCAGATTGAGGCTGGGCAGGTAATGACTTGTTCGACAACTAGAATAAGAGATGCTGTAATAACACCTTAAACCCCAAAGAGCTTGAGTGGTGTTTGTTGACTGTGGTGTGTGATGGTCCTTCTGGCTGACAATTTCACTTAGGTCAAATTTTGATGCTAGTTGAAGTAGCTGAAAATGGGAAGATAGTCCCATCCAAAAACATTGATGCACGTTCTAATGTGAAAAAAAAACGAACATGCTGAACTGCCATTTTATTATGTTGGAGCTTTGGTATTTCATTAAACTTTCTATATGAAGCTCTGATAAGAACTGTGTTCCATTCAGGTGGGTATAAATGTTCCTGTTGCAGCTCCGGTTCCCTTTTTCTCATTCACTGGCTCCAAGGCGTCTTTTTCTGGAGATCTCAGTTTCTACGGTATGTATATGGTAACTCAAAAGGAATTGCCATTTTGGCTGCTTGGTTCTGCCAAGCAATTTACAAGTAGGGGTGGAAACAAGTCGGGCCGAGTCGAGCTTTTACTTATTTGGGCTCGGCTCGGATTATTTATACTAGGCTCGAGCTCGACTCGATAAAGAATGATATAGGATTAAAATTGGTTTGCAAACATGTCAATTAAACCAAAACGACGTCATTTAAGTCTAAACTATAATAAATAAAATATTGTAAAAATATAAAAATATATTTTTGTTATTTTATCGAGCCTGCTTGTGAGTTTTCAAGTTGATTTTTTTAAGGATCGAGCTTGAGTTCTCGAACTCGAGTCTAAATAATCCACAAATCGAGTTTGATTCGAGCTCATTTTAATCACTAATCACGAGTCGAGCTTTTTTTGAGCTATTCGCTTTAAAAAAAGCTTCTATCCCTATTTACAAGTGGTCAATGATTGCTATAAAAATTTTTCTTAATTTGCAAAAAAATTAAAAAAAAAAAAATTTGTGGGTGCTGCAAATTGCAGGCAAGACTGGAGTACACTTTTACACCCAGGTCAAAACAGTGACTCAACAATGGAAGGATTTTCCGAGCAGCAGCGATGGTGTATCGCCTGCGAATGAAGTGCCCTTGACAGATTTTGGATCCCTGGGGAACGAAGAGGATTCCATGGCAAACGAAGAAGAATCCCTGGCAAATGGAGATTACCTGCCGCTGCCGACTTCTGATGGTGATGGCTCACAACAGATCCAAAATGTCTAGTTATTATTATACTTTTTTTATTTTTTTTTTGTACTTTACATATTTTCTGTTTTTATTTTATTTTGTTTTATTTATGTTTTTGGTGGGTATTAGCTCATGTTGAACCCTTCAGTAATATATAGTCTCCTTTTTCCTTCACTTATTTCCTACCAAAAGCTATTCATCTTATAAAAACCTCACACACTCACCCCCCAATAATAATAATAAAAATAATAATAATAAAACACAGTATGGATTGATCAAGCCAAATGATATAAAAATAATTTATAAAATAAAATGTGTAACATCTAAGGTGCAAATTCTTAGCCAAATCCATACTTACAAATGTAAGGTCGTGCCAAGTAGCCAAGTTCTCTATGTTAGAAAATGAAGACGATCCTGAATTGGGCCTGAACCCCCATGTTGTTTTAGGGTGGGAGGAAAATGAAAAGTGAGAGAGTTTTTTCTTTTTCTTTTTTTTGTTTGAGTTGATGAAAAAGAAGATTTATCTTTCTTTATGTTTCTCACTCATTTTCTTGTCTCGTTTTTATTTATTTATTTATTTTTTGACCTTATCTTTTTTCTCTTTTCATCTTCTATATATATCATTTTTATTTCACGGTGAAAAAAAAAAAATTAGTCTCTCCACATTTTCCCCAATTTTTTCCTATAATAGCAAATAAAAAATAAAAAATTTTCACCATTTCTTTTCAGATCTAGAGGGGCTAATAGTACATGCAATGTAAATTCAGTGAATTCAGTGAGATTATTGAATTAAAATTTAACGATTTAAATAAATTTATATTTTTTTAAATTAAAAATATTTTAATATATTTTAATCATTATATTTTAACATAATAATTTTAAAGTCTGGAATTATAGTGTAGTCAGCTTGCCTTTTTCTTTTTTTTCTTTTCATTTCCAAACCAAGTAATTCTCATTGGGGATTTGGCATCAATTTGTAAAAGAGGAGAGACTTAAGTCTTGTGATATCGATTTTATAAATCGTTAGATCAAAATTAAATAGTTTATAATAAAAATAATTTTAAAAATTTTTACTTAAATTTTTAAATTTATTTTTATTATAAATCATTTGATTTTAACCCAATAATTTACAAGATCATACCACATCACTAAGATTTCAAATAAGTGATATTAGCACCTAAATCCTCAATTTGTACCGATAAAAGCTGGAAAGTTTGGGACCTGAGCGAGCGTCAGCAACACGTGGCGTCATTCATATCCGAATCAAAAAGGAATTGTCTAATAAAAAACCATCTATCATTTAAACAAAATATATTTTTTGATTCCAACCATATCAGTGCGAGCAAGCTCAGCGTATTTGTAGATAGTCAAAGTTCTCTTCAGCTCTGGCTGATTACCTTCCTCTTCATCATCATTAGAAGAATCATCGATTGAGTTGCAACGATGTTGCAGTTTTCACTTCGTCGAGGTACATATATGTCGCGATCTCTCTCTCTCTCTCTCTCTCTACATCTTAACTGTATTTGCATATGTATGTGTACGGGAATCGCTTCAGTTTTTAATTACAAATCCTCAGATTTCACACTTGTGTATGTGTATTCGTGTTCCAGTAAGGACCTTAAGGTCGTTGAGCCCTCGGATCTTTGCTCCAACCAATTCTCATCTCTCGACCGCCACCGAGCCGTCTTTGAAGCACCGTAACCCTCCGGTGAGATTCCTTTCTTCCATTGAAGTTGAATCGCAATTTAATTCTTTAAGAAACGGTCTTTACTCACTGTATTTTAGGGACTGGGGCTTACACTATCACTCTCTGTTTGGTGGCCTAGAACTTTGAGAAAGGAAAGGAAGAAACAAAAAGAGAAGGGGTTGATTGATAAATTGGTGTGCTATGAAAATTTTATGATAAAGGAGTTGACCCGGTTAAGGATTGAAATTAAATTAGTTTGCTAAGTTGATTTGGGATTTGTTTCAAGAACTCTAGAGCTTCACATCTTTCATGAGGTTTAGAGTATCTGCTTCTTGTTGCTGTTGAAATTAAATTAGTGTGCTTATTTTTTGAAGTTGCAATGGTCTGAAAGTCTCGTTTTTTTTTTTTTTTTTTTTTCAATCGTATCAGAGGGTTCCGAATCTTATTGGAGGAAGCTTCGTAGATTCAAAATCATCTGAATTTATTGATGTCATAAACCCAGTGAGTGTTAAAATGCCTCAATAATTTTGTTCTTTTGTCTTCCTATTATGTTGTAGATAATCAATTGTTGTGGTTGCGATTTTGTTTGTCTAATTGTAAAAAATTTGGTTGTAAAAAATTTGGTTATAGGCAACACAAGAAGTAGTTTCCCAAGTTCCGTTAACAACAAATGAAGAATTTAAAGCGGCAGTATCTGCTGCTAAACAAGCATTTCCCTCCTGGCGGAACACACCAGTTACTAGCCGTCAACGCATTATGTTCAAACTACAAGAGCTTATTCGGAGAGACATGGTAAGCATGTTGGCACTTCTCACTTTTGCGCAAATCATGACACGATGTTAATGTATGCCACTGTATTCCCTGTTCTAGGATAAGCTCGCAATCAACATTACTACAGAACAAGGGAAGACATTGAAGGATGCACAAGGCGATGTGTTCCGTGGGCTAGGTTGGTGTTATTGTGTTCTGTTCATCTGGGATAGTTAGATGGCAAGGTTCAGATCCTTTTAATTCCTGCTTTTATCCTTGTAGAGGTGGTGGAACATGCTTGTGGAATGGCAACTTTGCAAATGGGCGAGTTTTCTCCCAATGTGTCAAATGGAATTGATACCTACAGCCTCAGAGAGCCACTTGGTGTTTGTGCTGGGATTTGTCCCTTCAACTTCCCAGCAATGATTCCCTTGTGGGTAAGGCTCTATCTGTTGCTCTAGTTTTACCTCTCTATTGATTTCAAGACATTTTCAGACAACAAGCCCCTTATTTCTTGTTGTAAGGTTTGGATAATGGGGACAAGATAAAATGGGGGAGGCGAGAAACGTGTGAGTTAAATTTTTGAAAGATGCATGGAAGAGTGGATGCTTATGCCCAGTAGAATGGAATTGATACCCATTACATAGTGTAGCATGGGTAAATCCATAGCATCATTTTGGTGCAAGGAAAGTAAGAAACCCAACCTTAAAGATCTCAAGGAGCAATGCTGCCAAACCATCCATTATGAATACTAGTTTACATAGAAAGATTGAGGTCGGATTGTACTTTTATTCTAACAATTAAAGAGTGAAGACGCTCTAACAATCTTTCTTTTGGGAGCCATTGAGGCTGCACTTGCTTAGACAGAGTGTCTTCTAACATGATGACTAAAAGGATGAATTTCATTAAGGCTTTGCTACAATTACTTATTAGAGCTATATCTGTGCATTGTGCTTTAACTTTATTTTCCATAAGTACAAGTAAATTTCTTTAAGAAAAAAAAAGTTCCAGTGCCATTGAGGCACAAAAGGAATCATATTCTACATCACCTCATGCCTCCATAAAGTCTAATATCCCAAAAAGAATAAAAAATGCTTTCACTCTATGTCCATCTAGTAGAGACTGAAAATATGACAGCATGCAACAAAGGCTCCACCCATCAAAAAACCTCCTATTTCTCTTTCCCACTAACACCAAGCCAAGTATATTAGTCCTACATCCCATATGGGAAGAAAGGAACAGAAGATACTTCCGGGATGAGGAATCTACTCTATATAAGCTAAAGGCTATGTTTGATTGGAATGACTAAATGATGGAGGGTAAATAATACTATGAGATAATGTATGAGATTGGATATAGCATGAGATTAATTTTTTATGTGGGATTATTGTGTTGGCATTTGGTTGTTGGGATATAAAGTGGGATTAGAGATGTGATTTGATAGGGGATGTGACAGGAAATAATTTTAGATCTTTTGAGGGCGCCCATAGTATTCCCAATCCCACATTTTGAGGGCTAGCAATCTGAAGGGATTGTTGATTATCAAACATGGGATTTGTGGGACCCGCGAAAGACACATTCAATCCTGAGTCTCACATTCCCAAATAAACACGACCAAAGAGCGCATTTTTTGGCACACTATACAGATGGATATTAGGTAGCATAGAACCTGATATACTCTCCTCTTTACACTTCATTAAAACAAGTATATCTAGCGATAGGTTTATAGGTTGTCTTTTTTGAGCTATGGGCTCCCTTTGTTTTGTACTATGGCTGTATTCCCTTGATATGTTCTTTGGGCTCCCTTTGTTTTGTACTATGGCAGTATTCCCTGATATGTTTTTAATATATGTCTCTTAATTATCAAAAATGAAAGACTTTTTTCTCCTCTTACTCATTTTGCCACCTCTTCAACAACTGATGGTCCAACACCAATTTGTGGCAAAATTTAAGAAACCCCCTGACAAGGGTAGCACTAGGATCTGTAGCCCCTTACCTACTTCACAACAAATGAGAATGTGCTCCACTGTGTTTCCATCTTTCCCACATATGAAAGTCAAATTTGGAAGGATTTTACTCCTAATAAGAGAAAACAAAGGAATATAATTTCTCTTGCATGTTGTTCACCTTTCACAAGCATAGGATCTATAGTGGTTTTTAAATTATATTGATGGATTCTCTATACCTGAAAAAAATATACATGTAAAGCATGTGTATGCGGGATAAGGAAGGAACAAACTTTTTTTCTAAGCATTTGATTTGTGATTTATTTATTTAATTTTTTGGGGTGGGGTGGGGTGGGGGTTAATAAAACCTAGCACACCAAGTCATTTGATTTTGGATTTTCAACAGATGTTTCCTGTTGCAACTGCATGCGGTAATACTTTCGTTCTAAAACCATCAGAGAAAGATCCAGGTACTTGTTGTTTCACTGTATAATCCGATTTATGAAATCTTACAGTGTTATTTCCCTTATATTTGCTTTGATGCTTTAGTTAATGGAGCAAAGAATTGTATTTTTTGGGCACAAGAGACATTTATTTAGGATGTTTTTCTATTAACTGAAGACGATTGCATCTGAATCATGAGAAGATATAGGGACATGTGAAGCAATTTCTTATGAGTATTGTGGCATAGAAGACAATTGTCAAACTTGTTTATTTTTCCCTGCACATTACCATCCCAAACCCATTTATTTTCTTAGTTAAAATTCCAAATCCATCCTCTTCTAAACCGGTTTTGTCCCATCCCACCATTAAATACTCGTTTAGAAATTGAAATTTTTTTAAAACAATTGATGTATTCTCTGCAACACTGAGTAAATATATTTATGAATATACATATAATTAGACTTTCTTCTATCAAGATATCCTATTATTTTCTCTTTAAAAAAAAAATCAGTCAAATAAACTACAAAGAGTAGAATGCATATAAGTTCAATCACTACTTATACATTCAAATGACTTCATAAAATTAACCATTTAGCCATTATTTGAAAGTGTGAATCACCTAACAACAATCCATAATCAAAGCAATATACAACCAATGCAAGATCTGATAGATTCAACATAAGGTGAAAATCATGTAAAAATTACCATAAATAGCCTTAGGCCCTAGACTTTAACTACTTTTATTTTAGGGACAAAATTATAATTGTGTAAATAATATGTAATATATTATATATTATATTATATTACATGGATGTTAGCGGGTATACTATGGATATCGGGTATCAGGTACCCTATAAGTATAAACAGGTGCCGGATATTCGGTATTTTACAAGCAAATCCCAAACCCAACACAAAATTGCATGGATATTAAATTTTAATGCCAAACCCATCCATCCTATAGGGCAATTCCCGACAACTTTTTAACGGATTCGGTCAGATCGAATACACGAGCAATTGACATCCTTAACACAACAATTTGTGTTTTTTTTAGCCCCTTGGCATTTGTATTGGCAATCATGGCTGATTCATAATTGCAAGATTCAAACATTAAAAAAAAAACATTAAGAGTACGAATGCAGGAAAATATTGCATAAGAAATCTATGTTAAAAAATGTTTGAAATTATTTTCTTGGAGCGGCTTGTGTTTTCTAGTTCCTATCTGCAGCTGGCTAGTAGCCTTAGATTTTTGCTGCATGTTTAACCTGTTGATGTTGTTATTATCAAACAACATTACTATTGTTAAGGAATGCAAAAATATTTGTATTTTTTACAGTCCATTTCTTTGTTCTCCAGGGGCTTCTATAATGCTTGCAGAGCTGGCCAAGGAAGCTGGTTTACCTGATGGTGTTTTGAATATTGTTCATGGCACCAATGTATGCTCTGAATTCAACCTTTGTCCACAGGCTTTCATTTTCTTTATTGATTACATCACTATGAAACATCCACTTTAGTATTCATTAGGGAAATTTTATTGCTCTCCACTTGTAAAATGTTGATGCTTGTAATGTATTACCAAGTTGATATGATAGACACTTTGAAAATTGACAATTTCTCCACTTTAGCTCTTTTTAATGAACTTTTTTTTTAATGCTTGATTAATTGACTTTTAATTGGATTTGGCTAGGACATTGTTAATGCTATATGTGATGATGATGATATCAGAGCTATTTCATTTGTCGGTTCAAATACAGTAAGTAATACATCCATTTTTATTTCTAGCACCAGATTATGTGAGATGGTTCTGTTTGTAGTCTATGTTTAAGTTAGCCATTATAAGTCTTTCTTACTTATTCATTTGGGATTTCCAATGTAAAACACTAATGTTATGTTTGGAATATGGATTTCTGGAGAGTGGGAAAGCAAATTGAAGTGACAAAGTTAAATTTATTTGGTTGAGTTGGAAAAATGGGAACCAAATTTATATTTTACATGGTCAGGAAAAAAAATTTACTCGAGTTAGAAATTTTATTTCTCATTCGCTTTTCTTTTTCATCTATAAATCCATATTCCAAAATATCATAAACATTCATAGTTGACTACAATTTCCTTGTCAAGTTATGTGACCGCATTGGGTTTATTACTTATACTGGTAATAATACTTCGAGCCCATGAGTAAAACCTCACGTTAAAACATCTAGAATTATTTGTAGCTTCCTTTTTTTTTTTTTAAACGAGGATGGTAGGATGAGGGGGTGCATTCTCACCACTCTACATTAGAGAAGTAATATAAGGGTATTGAAAAATGTTGTTACCTACTAATTGATAGTGTAGGAGATAAAATTTATGGATGATAATGGAATAGGAACATGGGAGCAATTGACCTACTCAATCTCTAATAGGACTTGTTTAAAAGTACCTAGGATTGGGATTTAAAATAATACTTAGTTTGAAATTTCTCTGCAGGGTTGCCCTTAAACCCGATTAATGTAAATATATAATAATTATATGCATTTAAGTTGTAGATCATTTAAGCATTAATCTTGGATTTGGAGTTTGTATAATATTGATGTTCCTTCTTGTTAAATTGTGGTGGTGGTGGTGGTGGTGTTGTTTTTTTTTTTTTTAATTAGGATTTTAAACAACACATTTTACAATAAATCGTAATTCTTTGCTATAATTTTTAGAGTACCATTATTCCTCTTATTGAACATTTTTTTTAAGTGCGTGTATATGTTAAACAACAATATGTTCTAGATATAAAAGATAATGAAGTATATATGGTCCGTGCATGGTTATCATAACCGAACTAGATATTAAACTAATTAATGTATTAGTTCACAATTAGCTACTTCAACCAGTGATATAATCGGTTAAGCATGTGCAAGAGCCTCGTTCACTGGTTGATGCTTCAAACTTTATTTCAATAAATAAAGAATTATTATTGTTTTTTATGGTCGATTACACTTTAAACTCTTGGATCTGATGTAACTACATTAAAAAACTGTGGGAATGTGACGAACACCAAAATTCACAAGTGCTCGACCTGTTGCCATTCCTAGTAAAATTGGATATAAGCATAATCTTTGCACTATGTTGCAATGTGGGTGCCCTTAGACTTGTCTTGTAGCCAACCTGCCACCCACAGCAAAACCCAAAAAGGAAAACCCTGCCCAACCACGACAAAAAAGGAATTATAAATAAATAGCATTCTCAGCACTCAAATTTATGGTTATTGTGGTAAATGATTAATGTATGATTTAACATGTGTAAGTTTTAAGGAAAGTGTACAATGCTATGGTACGTTATTGGCAAGATGATTTTTTTTTGTTTTTGTTTTTTTTTTATGTATACGCATGATCAATTCAATTCGGTCTAACAGGTGAATTTACTCCAATTTCATCTTATTTTGAACTTTGGTGGTACCACTTGTGTATTTGTTAAATTCTGATTTGTTGTTACTTTTTTCCCCCTCCCTAGGCTGGGATGCATATATATTCTAGAGCATCAGCCAAAGGAAAACGTGTTCAGGTCAGCACCTGTTTTCTGATATTAGAACAAGCGTACAAGTTTCTCACAAGTAAATATGGTAGCTCGTATAGCAACCGATACTTGAATATTTGACTAGCTCACTCAACCTGTATTCAGTCCAATATGGGAGCCAAGAATCATGGAGTTGTCATGCCTGATGCAAACGCTGATGCTACACTAAATGCTTTAGTTGCAGCTGGTTTTGGTGCTGCAGGACAAAGATGCATGGCTCTCAGCACAGTGGTCTTTGTTGGTGACTCAAAGTCATGGTATTATGTTGCATTCTAGTTGTTTCCTTATTGAATTTTCTCAATTTAGTTTATATTTGTTACTTAGCAGTTGCAAATTTTTGTTATATTGAAGCTAAAAGGGAATGGATGGGAAAGCTCATTAGAAATTTCCAATACAGTGTAGTCATAGTATGATGTTCAAGCTTCTTAGCCGTGCTAGTTATGTTACATAAAGGGAGCTTTTCTCTTATTTTTTGTTGTAGGATTTCTTAGTTTCAAATGGCTAAATACTTTATGGTGTTTATTTTGTTTGATAACAGTTATGATATACCTTTGTTATACTAATATAGGCATGCATTGTTACCTTTTTAGGGAAGATAAACTGGTGGAGTGTGCTAAAGCACTAAAAGTAAGTGCTGGAACAGATCCTAGTGCAGACCTTGGTCCAGTTATTAGCAAACAGGTGCCTACATGGTTCAGAACTCTATTAGTATGCCTATACTGCTAGTTTTGTAGACAAAATAATGATTAAGGAGCGCATTAAGTTTAGTTGCTGCTATAGGTATATAAAGTGGTGGCTGTCTTTTTGTGTCGTATGTAGATCTGTTTGATTTGAAATCTTTATACTGGTTTGCGTGGTTTGAAAATATTTTGTTTCCACAGGCAAAGGAACGAGTATGCAGATTGATTCAAAGTGGTGTTGATAGTGGTGCCAGACTATTGCTTGATGGGAGAAATATTGTGGTATGTCTATATGTGTTTCAGATTCTGCAAGTCTTCTGTCACTATAAGCATTTTGGATTTACCCTCCTTTACATGCTCTGCATCAAGTTTTGCCTTCTTGTACTTGTTCTATGACAGTGTGAGCATTAATCTTTTGGAATTGATTGACAAAACTCATTTGATCAATTAAATCTTGCTTTGATTTCCTCCCTGGTACTGTGAATGACCAAATAATTGACTAAATTTTGTTTACTTGTTGGCCAAAAAAGCTAGTTTAGATTGATGCAAATGAACATCTTTTTGATGGTCACTTTTACTGGTCCATATAACAATATGCACTGTGGTTAAGAAATATGACTTGTCACCTAAAAGTTATGTCTAGGAGTGGAAACGAATCAAATTGTTTGCGAGTTATTCGAGCTTGGCTCAAAAAAAGCTCGGCTCGAGCTCAGTTCGTGACTAAAATGTGTTTGAACCAAGCTTAATTTATAGCTCGTTTAGAGTCGAGCTTGAGCTTCGAGCTTAGAAAAGCTCGGCTAGAAAACTTGCGAGCAAGCTCGTTAAAATAATATATATATTTTTAATAATATTTTTATATTTTTAATACTATTTTTATTATATTTTTATAATATTTTATTTATTAAATTTTAAACTAAAACGACATTTTGGTTTAATCGAACTGTTCACGAGCTGAGCAAGAGCCTAAATTATTCTTTATCGAGCTGAGTTCGAACCTATATAAAAGCTCGAATCAACCTCGAACCAACCTCGAACTTGAGCTTAGTATAAAAAGCTCGAGCCGAGCTCGAACAAGTTAAAGTTCGAGTCAATTTGGCTCGTTCCCACCCTTAGTTATGTTGCGATCAATGGTATATTTATAACTTGTGACCCCCCCTCCCCAAAAAAAAAAAAAAAAAACCAAACACACACACACACACAAAATAATAATAATAATAAATAAATAAATAAATAAGCTCCTCTTCCTCTTCCTCTCTAACAAGCCAAACTGTTCTAATCAAGCTAAAATTTTTCATAACGAGGAATAGGTTCCAGGATATGAGCAAGGGAACTTTATCGGTCCCACTATCTTGTCTGGTGTCACTGCGGATATGGAATGTTACAAGGTACTTATATTCATGGCCCCAAAGACTTAATATTTGGTTATGCGAGTGAACCATAGTATTCAATTGCAATTCGACCATCAGATATTGTCCCAAATTTGATTATTCTCCTTCTGGTTTTGACACAGGAGGAAATCTTTGGTCCAGTTCTTCTTTGCATGCAGGTTTATCAATTATTTCCCCCCTGCTCATTTGTTATTTAATTGTTTTTGCTTATCATGGAGTTTTACCAAGATAGATTTTCATATTCCTCTTATTCCAGGCGGACAGCTTAGAAGAGGCCATGAAGATCGTGAACAAAAACAAGTAATTTTATAATCATAACTTACCTTTGCTCCTTGATTGTTGTCATATGATTATTGCATAATCATACTCTCTTGCAGATATGGCAATGGAGCTGCTATATTCACCGCATCTGGTGTAGTTGCAAGGAAATTCCAGACAGAGATTGAGGCTGGGCAGGTAACAAGCACATATTCTATAATGTCCTTGGTGACTCTTGACTAAATTCTATAATGTCCTTGGTGACTCTTGACTAAAACCATGTGAATGGTAAATGGAGATCGATTCTTGAGTAATGAAGTTGATAATATGACATATGTTGGTTCCTGTGGCCGCCCTTTATTGGCAACAAACAAATTAAGTACCTTCACAATGACTAAACATAATTGTTCTTTGCGCTTTCTCTCCCCAAAATTAGGGTTGTAAAGCGAACCAATTTACTCGAGATTTGCTTGAGTTCGATTCAATCATTGGTTCGCTCAAGCTTGACTCTAAACATAAACAAACTGAACCTCCAACCACAATTTAAGCTATTTATACTATTATAATCAATGAGAGTTCAGTTTGATAAAACTATTACTAAATAATTATGGTGTAAAATATCAAAATATTCAAGCTCGACTTAAGTATTGCTCAAGTTTGACTCGAAAAATATAACAGACTAAACTTGCACTAATTTTTTAAGCTCGTTAAGTTTAACGAGCCTAATTTAAACATCCTAATATTTGTTTAGTTTCATTTATTTACACCCTCACCCAAAATACACACGCACCTATTTACACCCTCACCCAAAATACACACGCACCTACACTATTTTATTTATTTTTTATTTTTTATTATTATTATTTTTTTTTTGGGGGGGGGGGGATATTATGAATAGTTGCAGTGAAGGCATGGTCATTTTTTTATTGGACTTGTGAATAAACCTTGACATTCACTCTCTCTGGGTCAGGTTGGCATCAATGTTCCTATTCCAGTTCCATTAGCCTTTTTTTCATTTACTGGCTCAAAGGCATCTTTCGCAGGCGATCTCAATTTCTATGGTGAAACACACTTCCTCCAAAAGCACTCAAATTATTTAAATTTGGTTCGCATACTTAGCAGGTCCCCTGAAATTTGGCTTCTCATTCAATCTGCAGGTAAAGGTGGAGTTCATTTCTACACTCAGGTCAAGACTGTAACTCAACAATGGAAGGAATCGCCTGGTGGCTCTGGAGTTTCCTTGGCAATGCCAACTTCCCAAAAGTCATAATTTAGACAAAAGTTGATTAATGGTTTTATCACTTGGAACTCCAGTGTAGTGTGTGAAACTCTTTGATAAAAATAAAATGTCGTTCCTCCGTTTATATTTCAACACTGGTTCTTATCTTCAGCTTCCTAGAGAGTGACAAGAGTAGGGGGACACGGGTCGCGTTTTTGTTGACTTGAGACCAACCCAATTTTTATTAGTCCACAATTTTGGAAAATTGAGCCATTCATCTTATAGAACTGAACTAACCCAATCCATTCTTGATTGAGTTAGTTTGGTTTCGTGGTATAATGCCCAATCAGATATAAAAAAAAAATATGAATGCAAAATCAAGTTAAATCAGTTTAGTTTAAAAAGTATGCAACCTAGAATGAAACTAAAATTATCAGCTTATAATTTGTAGATTCAAAATTAAATAGAACACTAAATAAAATTGAATCAATCCATTCTCCTGCATAGAATTGAAACAACCCATTACAACGAGCTTGGGTTGGTTTGATTGTCGGGTATATTGCGTATTTTATCCACCCTAGAGAGAGAGAGGGGGGAGAGA
This sequence comes from Vitellaria paradoxa, assembly GCA_019916065.1. Classification (NCBI taxonomy): domain Eukaryota; kingdom Viridiplantae; phylum Streptophyta; class Magnoliopsida; order Ericales; family Sapotaceae; genus Vitellaria; species Vitellaria paradoxa. The sequence goes on from CM034238.1 coordinate 42,631,963, forward strand.
GAGAGAATGCGGATTGATCAAGCATCCCATAAGTTTAGTCGGGCAATTGTTCTCACTTTCTTAGTCATTCACCCAAAAACCTCTTCCCAAAAGAAGCATGTCAGGCTATCACAGAGCCCTCTAAATTCAGTTTTGAGTAAAGGCTAGTTTGACTATCAATGATTAACTGACTAATCGTGTCAACTTAATAAGATCACTAAATGTTATCCCAAGGCGTAGAAAGGTAAATAAAATGGTCCATTTTCCTTTAATGATGGGCACTCTTTTTAAGGGTACAAATGAATTAAATAGAATTCGATCAAGTTTGCCCTTTTCAACCCTCAATTTTACAATGAGCTTTTAGAAGAGACAAGCCCGAACTGTTCATCAATCACTCAATTCATTTGTAGGCCTAACAAACTTTCATCATAAGCATCTACTAAAGAGGAATAGTTTAGAAACTATAATAGCAAAATGAGTGATCAGCTATGAAGACTTCTTCAGTGATAATTATACAAAAAGCTCAGGGCTGTATCATATACAATTTAACCAGTAGAAGGTGATAACTTCAGTCACCATGCAGAACTGAAGGATGGGTAGAAATAGTCAGTGACAATGATTCAACTTACCCCCATCCACTGGAGGAAAAATCTATCATTTCTTGAAGCCGGGACAAGTGCTTCTTTCCTCGAAGATGAGCCTCCATGGCTACCCCGTCAGGGCATCCAACATTACAGATGCTGCACCAAAATTTAGACTGCTTCGCTTGCAGCTTCTCCTCTCGTTTCTTGGTTTTATTACGGTTCTGACTATCACCTGGAGGAACCGATTTCTTTGGCTCCTGATTGAGTGTTGAAGGTGAGCAACCCTTGTTTTTGGTTGCCAGCTTGCTCGCTTTCAGCGCTTCGCACCTTTCCTGGTGTTTTCTCCCTTGAAGATGTTCATTCAAAGTTTTCTCACTCGTGGTTCTCACCTGGCACAGGGCACAAGTCCATTCTTTCTGAACTTTCTCCAGAGCAGGTATCTCCCTGGCTTTGATCTCCCCTGCCATTGCCTTTCCATTAATTTCCCCAGCTTCTGCAATCTCCTCAGCCGGAGCAAGATTTGGCTCCAGACACTCGACCTGCAAAAGGTAGCAAGCACTAGAGGGTTAAAATTTTCCAAAGATCACTTAACATGATTAGAGATGGCAATGGGATAGATAAAACGGAGAATCGAATTCGATCCCACCCTAATGGGGCAGGGCAGTGGAGGGCATGGTTAAACAATTTTTTTTTTTTGGGGGGGGGGGGGAGGGGAGGAAACTAAAACCCAATAGGGTTCGGCTCGGATTAGGGTATGGGTAGGTTCCACCTTACTTTACTCATATGCATTTATATTCCACCCATACCCTATGTGCAAGGAAGATGATATCTCATACTATACCTATACATGTTAGGATATATTTTTATTAGCACTGGGATTGGAATTTTATGATGAACAAGTAATGTTCATATTATGCTAGACTTCTATTCTTATTATTTTGAATATGCATATATAACACATTATATATACGGTTGAAAAAAGTTAAAAAATTTAGTAGGTAAACTAGAGTTAATTACCCATACCCATTTGGGTATATTTTTTTAGTATCCACACCCTTGCCCATTAGCTTAGCGAGTAGAATTTGCAAGTATTAATTAGGTAAAGGTATGGGTAAAACTAACATCCATACATTTCAGCACCTTAACCATGGTAAATTTGAAAATGAGGATGGTTAAATAGTGAATCAAATCTGATGCCATGCTAATGGGGCCAAGGCAAGGGATGGTTAAATGAGTTTGGGGGGTGGGGAACCCGATAGAGTTCGGTCTAGGTTAGAGTAGCAACACCTGTCCAACCCTAATTGAGTTCAAAATTACAAAACATACTCTTAATATTCAAATCTATATGTTTTTTGATAAGTAATATTTTAATATTGTATGTCAAGAAACATAAATGTTTGTGCTGCAATATTTTATCCTCTTTTTTTTTTTGGAACTTTATATATTGTTGTTCTTATTTTTAGAAACTAGTAGTTTGTATGTATTTTATCTGATGTCTTGTTTTATAGACAAAATAGTAATTCATCGATCTTAATAGAGCTGGGGAGGGGGAATTACTTGATGGGGGTGGGAACGGGCCCCTCACATCATACCCGCCCTGTTACCATTCCTAAACAGAATACAACTAAACCAGTAAAAAGCAAATGTAGAGCTAGGTAAAAGAAATGAATGGGAAATTGCAGCATTTAGAACCCAAATATTTATTGAAAAATATGATAAGAGATGTTACCCTTTCTTTTGCAGCTGCTAAATTTTTCTCTTTTGGTTCCTCTGTTATGTTATTCTCCTTAGCATTAACATCTTTGAAATCGGATTGCAAATGAGAAAAACGATGGTTCGTGATGATAAAGAAGAATAAAGCAAGATAAAGAAGCAAGAGAGAAGAAGCATGAAGCAAGGGAAGAAATAAGGGAGAACAAAGGCACACATGCCATTATAATTAATCTCATATCATCAAGTCTACCCAATTAAATACAACCTTAACCTTTAATATGAGATACTAAAAATAAGATCATAAGATAGGGAATAAAATAAAAATCAAATCATAAGAATAAAATAAAGTCTAACCATAATGATGTGGAAATCCTAATAATATAAAACGAATTAATTCCTATTCCATTTCGCATCATTCTCCCTGAGAGAGAAAAACTTGACTCCAGCAAGTTGAAATTATGCACTCTTCCTTCGATCATTGAACCACCAACAGAGTGAATGTCAAAGGTATTTCCAAAGCTTGTGCATGCACATAAAGAGCAGTTTGAACATGCTTTTCCCACCAACTCTCCCATGGTGAAAGAAATAGGACTCTGGTAAGAGATCCTGAAAGAACTCTAAAATTGGATGAAGTTTTAGGGAGAACACTGCATTAGATGTGACAAAATCCCAAGATGCATGGTAGCGAAGAGGCATACATTTTAACTCAACTCAAGATATGGCCTTAACATGAACATCGATGATGGAAGCTTTCTCATTTGATCTAGATAGCCTCTTTAGGTGGTACGATGCAAGGCACAACAGCACCGAAATCAGAAACCTATTCATCTAGATGGTCATCAATTGTTTCTCCCATACTAATCTAAATAGACTCTTTAGGTGACATTGGTGCACAACACATCATCAGTCAAATTACCCAAGATCTAGTCAACAAAATCGTCACCTAAATCGTCAAATTCAACATGGTTAGGCTTACAAATTTGACCCTTACCACACTCCTTAACATGTTCTTTAATTACTTTGTTTTCCTCAATACTCATTGGTGGGGCACTACAACGAGGATCTAGTACTGAATTTTGAGTTTGAAGACAACACTTGATTTGAAAATTGGTGTCCCATATGGACATGGTCACGCATGAATTGCACACTTTCACTCCTAACATGGAAGATCCAATTATCGGCCACATCCAATGAACAACGGGACCTCATAAGGTTATCAATCTTAACAACTAGTACCTGACACTCTTGTTAGAGAGCAGCATTTGATATTGCGTCTCTTGCAGAGAGGAAATGATGAGCCAATTGCCTTTTTATTGTTTGAAACTTGGTAGAATGAATAGGTCATCTCACTTTTTTTTTTTTTTTTTTTTAAAACTACATTTCCTAACCTTGTAATGACCGAAAGAAAGAAAGGAAAATAAATAAAACTCAAACTTCTTCTAATATATATATATATATTAAAAACAACAATTTTTTTAATTGGCATAAATTAAAAAGAATAGAGGAAAAAAAAGAAAAATAAATAAAATACCTTTTTTTCTTTTTCTGTTTTTTTTTAACCCCTAGAAGAAATAGATTTAAGCCAAAAATATATAGTGATATATATATATATAAAATAATCTAGAATGTGATTCAATATCCAGATCATGGCTGAAAATCGCGAGGGGTTGCAAAAAGTCACTAGAGTGTTGGGAAAAATTGCTAGAAGCTGCCAGAGCTTGGTTTTCGGTGAAAAAGGCAACAAAAGGGTCACCAAAGATCAATCTGGACTTGCCGAAGGGTCGCTAGAATCACTCATATTGCCAGAAAAAGCACCACAAGGATCACCAGAGGATGGAATTGTCATCGTGGTTGCTGGAGGTTAATGGGACTACCCACGGGCTTGCACGCACATGAAGTCACTAGCATAGATCTGACGCACCTCTGCCATGGCAGCAAATGGCGATGTGTGACAAATTATAAGCCTTCACAGTCTATCAAAATGAACTCAACAGTGCCCGGCAAGTTTGATGGCGGGCTTGGCTTCATGACAATTGGAGGTGGCTTGTTTGATGCTTTTGAGAATGGCAGTGTGTTGAGTAATGGTGGTTGTTGGTGAACAGTCATCTGGAAGAACAGAGGAGTTTCATAGGTCACCAAAGGTGCCTCAACGACAATTGTTTCAGTTTTCAAAGCTTGGTTGCCGTTAAAAGCCGTTTGGTGATTCTTAGAAGGCTGTGAGAAATGGGTTGGACCAAAAATTGTAGGAAATTTTGGCTCTGATTGTCTAGGATGAGGCTCTAATACCAAAGTTGATGTGGGAAAAAAAAAAAGAATTAATCAAGATAGAGAAAAAGAGAAGAAAGCGAGAAGAAGCATCAAACGAGGGAAGAAATGAGGGAAAAGAACAAAGGCACACATGCCATTATCACTAATCTCAAATCATCAAGTCTACACAATTCAAAACAACCTTAGCATTTATACACATGCTAACTCTAAATCGAAATAAAATTCCATAAATATGAGATACTAAGGGGCCGTTTGGTAACGCTGACATTTTTCTATTTACATTTATATGTTTATGTTTTCTGTTTTTTATATTCTGTTGTTGTTTTCTTTTTCTGAAATGAAAATTGAAACTGCATTTGCAAAAAGAATTTTGTTAACAATTGCTTATTTTTTATTTTCATAAAATATTTAATTTTATTAGTTTTTTAAAAATTAATTGAATTTAATAAATATATTTTATATTGATTTAATTTAATTATATTATTTATTAAAAACAATTAAATAAAATATAAATATTATATCATTTAATACAGTAAATATAAAATATATTAATTATAATTAATTATATTATTTACTAAAAATAATTGAATAAAATATAATTCATATTAACTAAATTAATTATTTTAAATTAAATTATAATTTAATTATAATATTTATTAAAAATAATTTAATAAATATATTTATATTAATTAAATTATTTATTAAATTAAATTAATATATTCTATTTTATTATTTATCAAAAATAATTTAATAATATATATTTCTTATTAATTAAATTAACTAATTTAATTTAATTATTTATTAGAAATAAATTAATAATAGATATTAAATATTAATTTAATTATATTATATTATTTATTAAAAGTAATTTTAGTTTAATAAAATATTTGAATAAAATAATTTATTTTAATATGATGTAACAAAAATGGATAAAGTATTAAAATTGACAAAATATTTGTAATAAAAAAAAGTGAAAACACTTTTTTTTCTATTTACGTTTTTCTGTTTAAGTTTTCGTTTTTTTTAAAACAAAAAAACGTAAACAAATTTAATAAACATGTTTCTATTGTAAGTTTACAAAATTTTGAAAACATAGACAGAAAACAAAAAACAAAAATGTTACCAAACCTGGCCTAGAAATAAGATTGTAGGAAATATAATACAAATCAAATCTTAAGAATAAAATAAAATCTTATTATTCATTCCATTTCACATTAGTTCTTCTGAGGTTTTGAACACAAATGAGACAAAAAATAGTTGAAAAAATACCCATTTTGTTGCAAGTGAAGGATTGCTCTCTATCAGTTCCACTGCTTTAGCAGCCTCGTTGGCAAAACAAGGCTGTGTGAAGTTGGACTGACAAAATTTCATTAGGAAATACATTTCAACACTTTAACCATGGTTTGGCATAGAAATACAATGACAACCTAATCACAGCTCACATGGATTATGTTAGAATATTTTATATTAGATATGAGATATTTTTATATATATTACCTATATTAGAATATTCTATATTTTACTTTTAGTAAGTAGTTAGATTTATTTTGGTGTGTAGATCATTACCATACATACCTTTCATTGTAAGTCTATATAAAGGCCTCTTCTTTACGTTTATGACATATATGACAAGATGTAGACATTATATTATCTCTCTCTCCAATTCTATTATTTCTTATCTCTTTTATTTTTTTTATTTCAACATATTAAGTACGCTATTCACTTTCACATAAAATGCCATTGCTTGCTTTTAGTGCTTCACTCTTTACCTGGTGTTTCCTCCCTTGAAGATGACAGTTGCAAGTGTTCTCATTTGTTGTTGTCAGCTGACACACAGCACAAGTCCACTCTTTCTGAATTTTCTCTAAAGCACGTGTCTCCACAACTTTGATCTCCCCTACCACTGCCTTTTCATTAATTTGCAATTCCCCAGCTGGTACAACTGTCTTCTCCAAAGTCTGAGAAATATTTGGCTCTACAGGCTTAACCTGCAAAAAGTAGTGAGCACTAGAGGTTTACAAATTTTTCAAAGATCACAGAAGTTAACATGATTAGGGATGACAACGGAGCAGGTTAAATGGGGAATCCGATTCAATCCTACGCTAATGGGGCCAAGGCAAGGGACGGTTAAATGAGTTCAGGAAGGAGAAATGAACTAAAACCCAATAAAATTCAGGTTCGGTTAGCTAGATTTAGAACTACAAAAAATGTTCTTAATATTCTCGTTGATATTTTAAGAAACTGAAATGTTGGAGTTGCAATATTTTTTCTTTTTGTTACTTTATATATTATTGTTCTTATTTTTTAACAACTAGCAGTTTGCATATATTTTATTTTATGCCTTATCTATAAACAAAATAGTAATTAATCAATATTAATGGGGCTGGGGAGGGTGCCAAGGAAGGGAATGACTTGGCAGGGAGGAGCCCCTTGCACCAAACTTGGACCCTCCCAACCTTGCTGCCATTCCTAAACATAACACAACTAAACCAGCAAAAACAAATGTAGAGTTGGGAAAGAGAAACAAATGGGAAATTGAAGTGCTCAGAACCCAAATATTTATTCACAAATATGATAAGAGATGTTACCCTTTCTGTTGAAGCTGCCAAATTTTTCTCCTTTGGTTCCCCTACTATAGCATTCTCCTTAGCATTAGGATCATTGACGTTGGACTGCAAAGGAGAAAAATGATGGTTCATCAAGGGTGTGCAACGGGTTGGGTTTCAGGTTGGTGGACCTGACCCAGGTTTAACAAATTTGGATAACACGTTAACCATTAACTTATTTATTATTATTTAAATATACTTTTAATATTAAAAATAAAAATATAAATACTTTTTTATATAATTCAATTTTAAAATATTTTTTATGTTCTATATATATATATTTTTAGTTTTAACGGGTCAAAATAGTTACCCATTCAACGTATTTGAAAAATACCCAAAACCCCTTTGAAATTTCTTAACATGCTAGGTCAGCATCGCTAACCTGGCCTGCTAAGGCTCTTAACAGATCCGGGTTGTCTTGCGCACCCCTAGCTCATCTGAGGTTTTGAACATAAATAAGACAAAAAATAGAGTAGAAAAATTATCCATTTTGTTGCAGCAAAGAATAGTTCTCTATCAGTTCCACTGCTTTAGCACCCTCTTTGGCAACATAAGGCTGTTTGAATTGGGACTAAGAAGATTTCATTGGGAAAATTTATGAATAAAATTGTCTTTGCATGAAAATACATTTCAGCGCTACAACCATGGCTTGGCATAGAAAATTCAATGACAACTCACAGCGCACGCATTAAATTCACTATTTCACTTTCACATGAAATGCCAACCTAGGAATGGATTGGACAGGACTACACATCTTAAAAGTAACACTCAATTTTTCCACTTTCCGGACTAAGCCTATTGGTGCAATAAGAACCCTGAACTTTTCAATACCAAATACAAATGCCCGAATGGGCTGTGTTTCTGCCCCCCATCTAAACAAAAAACAAAACAATAATAGGACTAGGAGCAGCATAAGTAAACTTACGTTGGTTGTTGCAGTTGTTTCTTTCTTGTCTGTAATTTTTACTGCCTTGATTTCTTCCACGTCAAGATTGGGCTCCATATGCTTATTCTGAAGCAAAAGCAAATATATAGAGAAAGACAGACACAGAGAAAGAGAGAGGAGTGTGTCTCTTTTGTCACGCATATATATCCAACATGTATGATGTATTCAACTAGAAAGATCTCAGAGACTTCTGTAAAAATCAACTAAAATGCCCGACAACTAAAAATTCAAATGCATGAAGTTCTAAGTTGGACTTGCTGAGAATGATTCTCATGGACTATTAGAAGTAGAAAATGCTCTACTGAGATCCTCATAGAGAGAAAAAGATTGTAATCAATTTGATAATGATCCAGTGATATTGCTTTGTCAATTAATTTTAACGAACATAAGAAATCTAAAATATTCTAAATACAAAAATAAAAAATGAAGTCACTTCTGATGAATAGCATGTAGAAGATACTTATATATCAGCCACTGCATATGCTGGTCCTATCATCTGATATTAAATACAGACTTGCCTGGCCTGTTGCCTCACCCTTGATAACAAATTGCCAAACAAGTCTTCTACTTGTTTAAACATTCAAGTATTTCTCATTAGAAAGCTTATCAATTGACACTCCTTAGGAAACTCGGGAACTTCTGAAATCTTAAAGAGCGGCGTACCTTTGTAGCAATGAGTTTCTCCAAAGCTTCGGATCCATTCTCCTTAACATACCTCTCTACTGCAGCCAGAAAGCATTCTGCATTTAGCGGTGCGTCTTCCTTGGGATTAATGAATTGCTTGATAACGTGTGGTTTCAATGATAAGCATTGGTAAACAAGGTGTTCATAAATATAATGAGCACCCTCAAAATGAGGTAACACCAACCAGCAGATAGTCATTAGCTTTATGGATGGCCAAATTGGCAGCCTGACAAGCACAAAAGGGGGAATTAAAAAAGAACAGCAACAAAAATAATCTATCCTCTTGAAGGTGAAATCAGGCACACGAATAGAATAATTCTTGAAAATAGCATTGTGAGTCTGTGATTAAAACCTAAACGTTGACAATGAAACTAGAATTTTAGTTTTGGTCAATGGTGAGAGTCAAGTAAATATTTGCTTGCTTTTCAATATTTTAGTCCATGGTTGTCTTTAGTGGCTATAGATGTCATCATCAAGAAGATCCCATTTCTCCTTAATCTTTTGTGTGCCAAGGGGTTCTTTTGTGCATCATTCAGTTCATGTTAGGACATCCATCTACTCCAAGCAAAGTCCCGAGTCCCACACTGCCTATGTCATGATTTTACTCTCCATATAAAAGCCTTGTACAACCCTCACCTGGTAAACCGATTTTTAGGATTGAGTTGAATCCATGGTTTCTCATAACATGGAGAGTGTCACCTCACCAGGGCTTGCTCATTGTTGAGCATCCTTGCCTCACATCACTCCAAATTTCACGCAAGGGTGCTGTGAGTGCAGGCTTTTCACTGGGTCTCGCTTATCGTTGAGCTTTCTCACCTCACATCACTCCACACTTTACAGGTGAGGGGCTATGAATGAAGTCCCACATCGCCTATGTCATGACTTTACTTTTCATAGAAAAACATTGGACAACCCTCACCTGCTAACTCGGTTTTCAGAGTTTAGTTAGACCCATAGTTTCTTCTAACTATGCTTGAAGGTTAATTTGGGTAAGAGCAAGATAACAACCCCCACCTCCACCCTAAAAATATATATATATATATATATAATGATCAAGGAAACAATTAAAGACAAACATTAAGGCTAACTGCCTTTGTACCCCTTAATTAAGAAGCAAGGACACTAACACAACACAGATCCATGACCTTAGCAATTTTCAAAAAATACAAGACACAACACGGCTAGGACTTGGCAAAAATTTATATTTTGTGTGCCTTCGATATTAACACTTAATTCAAATAGAATAAAAATAATGCAATATAACACTAAACAAATTAAAAACCATCTATTTCACAGTTGAAAGTTTACAAAGAAATCAAATAATAATTACATTCCTTCCAAAATGATAATTATATTTTATAGCTTAAAATTCAACAAAAAAGTCACACAATAATTACATTTCATCTAAAACAACAACAAAAAATATAATGATAAAGGTAACAATTAATGAGAAACATTACGGCTAATTGCCTTTATACCACCTAACTAAGAAGCATAAACACCAACACAACACAATACAAATCCAACAACTTGGCAATTTTCAAAAAATGCAAGACACGACACAGTGAGGACTTGGCAAAAATATATATTTTTTATGTCTTCGATATTAATACTTCATTCAAATAAAATAAGAGCCTATTTGGTGGCAATTAAGAAAAAAAAAAAAACTTCAAATTCCAACTTTTTCTAATTTTCTCCAACTTTTTTCACCAACATTTACCAAACACAAAAAATTACCTCACACAAATCACCAACTTTCTCCAACTTTTTTTTTTTTAACTTTTACAAGTTTTTACCAAACAACTTTTATCAAAAGTGACATGGTAATAGCAGGACAAAAGTGCAAAAAGTTAAAATTTTTTTATTTACCAAACACACTCCAAAAATAATGCAACATAACACTAATTAAATTAAAAATCATCTATTTGATAGTTGAAAGTTAATAAAGAAATCACACACTAATTACATTTCCTCCAAAATGATAATAATTATATTTTACAGATTAAAATTCAACAAAAAAGTCATATAATAATTACATTTCATCTAAAATGATAACTAACAAATCATCTTAATAGAACATTGTTTAATGAATTCGTAAACCAAAATGTCATTACATTTCATCAAATCATCCCTATATAAAATAACAGAAAACCTTTTTATTTTTATTTTATTCACAAGTCAAACCTATTTAAAATTTTCATGTACTATAAAAAAAAAAAAAATCAGATGTGTCCAAGATTTGTCCAACAAAAAAATAGTAAAAAAAATCAACACGGCAAAAGGTAAGTCCAACAAGTGTCCAATACAAGTCCATCACATGTAGACATCCCTTATGAGTCGAATTCAGAGATGGCACCCTTGATAGTGAGTCTGCACTTCCTAGTCCCCTAAACTAAAGATGAAAATCACTAACACCCTGAACTTAAAAAAAAAACTAGCTTTATACCACTTTTACTTGAGGCTAATGTGAAATCGTGAAAGGTGTTGAATTTTTAATGAAATGACAAAAAATAACCATTGAAAGTCAAATAAGATCAAGGGGTGTAAGTGCGGGGAATATGAACTATAGGGGTGTAAATTTATTTTTTAAAGTTATTAAGAGCCAAAACCATTATCTTTGACGGATTCTTTAACATTTTAACTCTAGTTTTAAATATAAGGGATGTGAAGATAGTTTTTTATAATTCAAGAGTATTAATAATTTTCACCTTTAGTACATGAGTATAAAGGCAAGTAACCCTAAAAATAAAAAGAGATAAACACAAATTATTACATGATTCAACCCTTTTAAGAGGGAAGCCAAAATTACCCCTGCATACAAAGTCCAACCTTCAATCTTCTGTTATAACAATTAACATTTATCTTTTAGCCTTTGCTTGGGACAAGATAAGGTGAATTAGGGGGAGGAAAGAGAATGGAAGGAGGTGAAAAGATTAACCTTGTTTGGAATAGGACGATGGGAAGAGAAAGGGAATGGAGGTGACCAATTCACCTTCATTCACCCCCATAAGGCAAGTTTTCTTTCATCCCCAATTTGGAGTGTAACCAATGTAAAAGGGAATGACTAAAAATTTTTAATTGTGTTTTCTTTGTCTTTGACTTTGGTCGATTTTATTACTTCTGCAAATGCCCATCATAAATATATACAATAAAGGGTATAATTGTATTTTTAATCGTATTCTTTACCTTTCCCTCCATTCTCCTAAATAACAAAATAATAATTCATCTTATTCCCTTTCAAATCTCTCCCAAACAAGAAAAATCAATTAACCTTCTTCCCTTCCCTTTCATTTATTTTAGTTTCCGTCTCTTCCCATCCCCTCCCACGCTCCCAAACAAAAGCTAGAGCATATCACAATGCACAAACAATTGAAAGGAAAACACAAAGGTCATTAGATTTGTAGTAAAGGATAGAATAACCCAATTACCATTCTATGAGTTTGGCAAAAGCAAGCTCGAATAGAGAAATCAAAGAGAAGAGAATCCAATATGCCACCAAATTCCGCATGTCCACGATGGAATTAGTCTCGATCGCCCGAATTGAGGAACAACTGACAAAGAATTATAATATAATACCTTTAGTTTTTTTTTTATCGAAAAACGCCAAATAACAAAGCAAAAACCATCGAAACAAGCATGAACAAAACAATTTATGAATGAAATGTATACAACTTTACTCTTTCTGCTCTGCCTCTGTGTGTGTGTGTGTGTGTGTGTGTGTGTGTGTGTGTGAGAGAGAGAGAGAGAGAGAGAGCTCACAGAGGATACACCATTGCAAAGAGAGGCCTGCAAGTAACATACAAGAATTCAAAAGGGTATATAAGTATACACCATATGTATCTGAATACATATACATATACATATATACACATACATGCATGTATAAGCTCTAACCAAAATAAAGAAACGAAGTTGCAAATCAACTTCACAAGGATCAGCTAGTATCTAAAACCTCAAAGAAGTAAATCAAACAAAAGCAAAGAGAGAGTAATTCACGCAAGATTTTTTATTTTTTATTTTTCACTTTCCGAGCTTTTCTTTTATTTTCACTGAGAAAACAAATGAATCATACCAAGCAAGAAGGTGCAAGCATTTCAATGCAAACTTGAAAAAACCCACAAAACCCATGTTGAATTTGATCCGCTTCTTGCCTTTATTTATTTATTCTTTTTTTTTTTTTTCCTGAGATTTTCTCCGGTATGAGATGTGATGGAGTCTTGGAGATCCTTGGAAAATGGAGGAGTGAGTATTTGCACACTACATGGGTTAAGGGCCTTTTAGATGAAAATTGGAAGCTAGGAGATTGCGAGGGAATTAAATGACCGTCATATCCTCGTTAATTACGAAATTATCCGAATTCTGCTGCTGTACGGTACTTCATGGCAGGAGGGTGGCAGGTCAACGGACTGGTCTCTTGGAACTGAAAATGTTTCTTCATTAATTTCTTCGGGACACAGGGACTTGGCAAATTACACTTGAAATTAATTTGATTTTAAAAGAACAAATTAAATTGAATAATTTAATTTAATAAATAAAATTTTATATTTAAAAAAATGAGTGTATTTAGGATGATAAAAAGTAAGAAAAAATAAGATAATTCGTAATTCATGCAGTGACTAAAAAATGAATAATTTTTAGTGATTTTCAAAGTTTTTTCAGTATTTTTAAACATACTAAACACACCCTATATGTTTAAATCTGAATTAAAATTGTTATTCTTTAAATTTGAACAAAATTGTATTGATTTGAAAAAAATATAAAATTTATACGATTATGGATAAAATAATATAAGATACAAAGATAAATTCTTTTACTTACATAAATAGGTAAAAAAAAATTAATACTTATCAAACTTTATCGTGTTAAGTTGAATTAAGGAATTATCAAATTTTAGATCATGAAATTAATTAAATTTAATTTATAAATGCATCGTTTTGATTTCAAATATAAAAATTGAGGAAAAATTATCACTAAATGAAATTAAATTTCACCATTTGAAATGAAAAGTAAGTGGAAAAAAATGAAGAGTGGAGAAGGAAAATTATTTTCGTGTGTTTTATTAGAAAAGAAAATAAATTGGGGGATGGGGAGAAAAAAATCACGAAATTTCTTCATTTTCATTTATCCTAATTTGAAAACAAATGGAAAGAAAAGAAGAAATTCATTAATACATCTTTTAAAATATCATATTTTTTCTTAAAATAAAAAGTAAGGAAAAAAAATCCCATATGCAGCATCTGAATAATAATATAGTAAAATAATGACACATTTTATTTTCTTTACATTTCTTTTTAGCTATGAAATAAGATGATTAAATTATTATTTTTCTCACTTAAACTCCCAAATATATGAAAAAAATAAATAAAGTCATCTCTCTTATTTTCTTCTTTTCTCTTATTAACCTTTTGGGGTCCTCAACTTTCAAATAAAAATAAAGGACTTTCTCATCTCTTATAATAATTTTGGGCATTTTTTATCTTTATTGTTCGTCTATAATTGCGTATTAATTAAAAATATTAACTAAATATCATGAAATTTTTATAAAATATTAAAAGCCCCACCCCAACCAAAAAAAAAAAAAAAAGCCAACGCCGACAAGTTGGTACCCAAGCACGATTGCTTTAGAAAAGCTAAAATAAAAAATATTTCCTGTCACGTGGCGCCAGCCTAAACCTGATGAGACTTGACGGACCACAAGCCCAATGTTTAACTATGAAGTGACTTCTTATTTGGGCATGTATTCGAAAGGGGGCAAGTTGGGCGTAACCAGGCATGTAAGCAAGGGTGGGTCAACGTTGACCCGATTCGGCCACATTCTTACAACTTAGGGTTACCCCCTCCAACCCGACGCGTGACCCAACCTTGTCCTGACTTTAACTTTACAAATTTAATTTTATTATTATTTTTTTTTTTTTGCTATTTTAAATTTCAATCCTTAGATTTCATCCAAGACTTAATACAATTTTTTGTGAATCCTATTGCATTCACTTTTCTTCTTTAATTATTATATTATAATTACCTCTATATTTATTACAAAATTGAGTTTATATTTTCAATTTTTAAATTAAAATAAACGATAGAGATTTAAAAGAGTATAATAGGAAAGAATAAGAGAGTTACGTCCTTATAATTTTCCCACGAGGATGCCCATCTCCCACTTATATATCAAACTAATTAAATATCTTTAAATAAATATACAATATAATTGAGTAATCACTGTAAAATTTAAAATTTGCATTAGGATGTTTAAATACTTGTTTTAAGTTGATGGAATAATTTGCACTGTTATTTTATTTTGTATTAAAGGTGATCCCTTTTATATTACACTTTTTAGCCAATAAGGTAGCACTCTATCTTGTTTTATTTTTATTTAGATGATTATCGTTTCACATTTTCTAGTTGCAATTTTCATTTTAGAGTTTTTTTTCCTTTTCATGTTGTGGTGTGCGTTCGGCAATAAAAGATATCACCACACTTTATCACTACGTCAATTGGATGATCAATAATCAAGCCTCCAGGATAAGAAAAATGAGAAGAAAAAAGCCGAGACGAGTTCCCGACCAAAATCTCTTCGATGGTAAAGTCAAAATAGATTTAAGAGAATTGTAATGGAAAGTGAAAAGTGTACGATTGACAATAGTAAGCATGTCTAAATTTTGAGATTAAATCCTGTATTTATAGTTGGATAGAATAAATAAGTAAATGTCTAAATAATTAAAATGTTATGATTTTATATATTCTATATATATATCAAACTACATGATAGTTTATTTTGCTTTAAATGCCTTTTATTCAACATTTAATACTTCCCATTCAGTATTAAATGCGCGTGGGATAAATGAGTATAATGGGCAGGATGTGGCTAAGAATTGAACTAAATCTTAACTATAAGTTAATAAATTCAATTCTTTTATTACTATTTTGCATTTATGGTTAGAATCACACCAACTCAATTTTACTTAATGGAGGGCTCAACTATAATATTTATTAGATTGATGAACCAATGCCTAGCACATTTCTATACGGTATATTTGTACTCGGGAGGATGCCACCTGTCTTTCGTTTTTTTTGTACTTACAGTATGTTCAAATGTTGGGCATTGATGTTGGGTGTAGTGTGCTTTGTGTACTAAGAGTAATTGTCACCATGTTATTGATGATTATACTTACCCCAAAAAAAAAGTTATTAATATTTATGCTTAGGCTCTGTTTGAGAAATTAATCAATTTCTCAGTTTTTGATTCCTTATTTTTTTACTTTTTCTAAAATAATTGATTTTTTTAATTATGAAGGACAAAAATATTAAATTTATAAAAAGTTGAAAAGCTAATCACTAAAAAATTAGTTTTTTTCCTTTCTAAATATATATATATATATATAAACACCTTTTAATAACTAGCTATAATTAGTTAAAAAAAAGGAAAAAAAAAACTAAATTATTTTCTTCCCAAACTAAACCTTAGTACTGCTTCAATTTTGTCTAATATATAGGCTTTGGTGGGCCTTGTTTAAGATATGTTACAATTGTCTTTCAAAAATAAAGAAAATAAATAAAATTATTTTAATGTGGTGGGGAAGGATGGGGGAGTCCGGGTTTATTTAAATTTTTTGGCTAGTTTTTAGTTTTTATTTTGTGTGCTCGAATTTATTTATTTAATCTGGATTGGACTTGCTTGTCTTGGATTTAATGCCTTGGGTTTTACTTGTGAACTTGAAACCCACTGATCCGCTAGAGTACGCTTGACTCTATTACCCAATACCATATTACAAATTATGTTTATTTTACTTGTATATCCCTTCTCGTTTTGGCTTTATGCACTTTACATTTTATATGTTTCATAAATTTGTATTTAGATTTTTTAAAATTTGTATTACATTTATTCATATCTTTTTATTATATCTTTTATCAAAATATTAATTATTAACTAATTTAATATTATAAAATTACATTTATATTCTTAGTGTTAAAAAATAACTTTTATTTTGTTTCACCAAAAATTATTGCAAAAAATGACAAACAAAATAAATAAAAGAATTATCCAAACTAAAATTAAATTGAATAAATTTGTCATTTTGTTGGACTATTTTTTTTTATTAGTAATAAGGGTATGAAAGTTATTTTATAATATTGAATTAATCAATAATTCCTTTTTGTATAAAAAAAAAAGTCAAATAAATGAGATATGAGTTAATGCAATACAAGTATTTCTTTACATATTTCTACCTCGGAAGCATTACTTGCTTCCTGGTCTAGTTTTATATGTATCCATACGGATCTCCTTTGAATTTTCCTTTCATGATGTAAGCATCATTAAATTATCGATTTAGATACATTCATATTATTTAATTTAAAATATATAAATGTATCTAAACCATTAAATTTTAATTCAGTTATCCTGATCACAAATTATTAGGCTGACATAATACGTTAGCCCCCAAAATCCTTTATTACCTTCCTTTCCACAAGGGATAAAAATTGCACCAAATAGCGTATTGATTTTGTTGATATGATACATATTTTTGTATCCTAACATACTATTTTAGATTTATCATTATTATTTATAAAAATATATCCCCAAAAAAGATTAATGTATCATTTAATTGATTATAAAATACAATTTAATTATAATATATAAGGTATAAATACCACATTAATATTTATTGATATAATTAATAAGTTTTACATTTTATAAAAGTAATAACAAAAGAAAGAAAAAGTTATTTATGTGGACTTGGATAAAAAATGGAGAAAAATAAAGAATTTTATTTATTATTATTTATTTTATAAAGTTTAGGCAAAAAAAAAAAAAGAAAAAGTTAAGACAAAATACAAAAAATCTAAAAATTGTCAATACTGCCAAAAATTAATCGGTATGATATCTGTCAGTATTAATTAGTGTTGACCAATCCTATCTAGTAAAACTACTGATTCAAAATGTGGCATTTACAATTACGAAGCGAGGGCTAACATCAGCTGTTGATGTTAGCTTGTTGCTAGTAAATGCTGGTCGCATGATTAACATTTTTTTTTTTTTACTTGGTTCAAACACGAGAACAAGGAAGAGTTTGGGAAAGAAAAAGAAAAGAAAAAAGAAAAAAAAGTTAACTTTTTTATAATTGACTACTAGCTAACTACTAAAAAGTGTCTTTTTTTTTGTATTTGGGAATGGAAAAAATTTAACTTTTTAATTTTTTGTTAATTTGATATTTTACCCTTCAATGTTAAAATGAAGTTTAAAATGTAAGAAGATAAATTTGATAATTTTAAAAAAAATCAAAAAACTAATAGTTGGCAGTCGAACTACTAGTTTTTTTCCCAAATACAGTCCCAATGTCAATTAACCCAACAATTTTTTTTTTTTTTTTGTAAGATTGGGATTCAAATAATAAAAATATTTTTAAATTATTGGATAATATATTAATTCTATTGAATATTAAAATATCTAAAAATAAAATTTTTAATATAAATTGCAATACTATAATAAAATTCAGTTATCAATATAATTTTAAAATATTTTTAAATAATATTTCTAAAATATTTAAAACTAAAATTTATCAATATAGTTTAAAATATTATAATAAAAATTTAATTACTGTAAAAATCAGAGTATGTACATTTGTCTCATTGAACCCATATAAAAAAAATATTTTCTATTATAAAAAATAAATTACACTGATAAATTACTTTTCTTAATTTTTTAACAATTTTTACTTGAATTATTACAAAAAATTTAGACAACCAATGTGATAAAAATAATTTTGAGTTATTGGATGATATATTAATTACATTGAATATTAAAATATATAAAAATAAAATTTATTAATAAAATTTAAAATATTATAATTAAAAAACAGTTATAAATATTGTTAAAAATATTTTTAATAAGTTATTCGCTTTGAAATATTTTAAAAAATATTTTCTGTTATAAAAAATTAAATTATAATGAAAAATTATTTTCTTTTTTAAATATTTTAACAAATAAACGGACATTACTTTCTGAATTAATTTTTATTATAATATTTTAAATTATCTTGATAAATTATTTTTTAAATATTTTAAATATTTTTTAAATATACATTTCTTAATTATCAAAAAAAAACTTTTTTCTCCTCTTACTCATTTTGCTACCTCTTACTCATTTTGCTACCTCTTCAACACCTGATGGTCCAACACCAATCTATGGTAAAGTTTAGGAAACCTCCTGACAAGGGTAGCACTAGGATTTGTAACCCCCCACCTACTTCACAATAGATGAGAATATGATCCATTGAGTTTCCATCTTTCCCGCATATGAAAGTTCAGTTTGGAAGGATTTTATTCCTAATAAGAGAAAATGAAGGAATATAATTTCTCTTGCACGTTGTTTTGGTTTTTAATTTATATTGATGGATTCTCTATACCAGAAAAAAATATACATGTAAAGCATGTGTAGGCGAAATGAGGAAGGAAAGAACTTTTTTCTCTAAGCATTTGATTTGTGATTTATTTATTTAATTTTTTGGGGTAGGGTGGGGTGGGGTGGGGGTTAATAAAACCCAACACACCAAGTCATTTGATTTTGGATTGTCAACAGATGTTTTCCGTTACAACTGCATGCGGTAATACCTTCGTTCTAAAACCATCAGAAAAAGATCCAAGTACTTCTTATTGCATTGTATAATCTGATTTATGAAACCTTGCAATGTTGTTTCCTTTATATTTGCTTTGATGCTTTAGTTAATGGAGCAAATAATTGTATTTTTTGGACACAAAAGACATTTATTTAGGATGCTTTTCAGCATAGAAGACATTTATTTAGGATGTTTTTCTATTAACTGAGGAGGAATGCATTTGAATCATGAGAAGATATAGGGACATGTGAAGTAATTTCTTATGAGTACTGTGGCATAGAAGACAATTATTAAATTTATTTATTTTTTCCTACCCATTACCATCCCAAACCCATTTACTTTCTTAGTTAAAATTCCAAATCCATCCTATTCTAAACCAGTTCTATCCCATCCCACCCCCTTTAGAAATTGAAATTTTTTAAAACAATTGATGTATTCTCTGCAACACTTAGTAAATATATTTATGAATATACAAATATGTAGACTTTCTTCTATCAAGATATCTTATTATTTTCCCTTTAAAAGAAAAAAAAAAATCTCATTCAAATAAACTACAAAGAGCAAAATGCATATAAGTTCAATCACTACTTATAGATACGAATAATTTCACAAAATTAACCATTTAGCCATTATTTGAAAGTGTGAATCACCTGACAACAATCCATAATCAAAGCAATCTACAACTAATGCAAGATTTGATAAATTCAACAAAAGGTGAAAATCATGTAAAAAATACCATAAATAGCCCTAGGCCCTGAACTTTAACTAGTTTTATTTTAGGGACAAAATTATAATTGTATAAATAATATATAATATATTATATTATATTAAATGGATATTAGTGGATACCCTATACATATCGAGTATCAAGTGCCAATAAGTACAAATAGGTAGCGGATAAAACAAATACTGGATATTAGGTACTCTACAAGCAAATTTCAAACCCAACACGAAACCGCATGGGTATTAAATTTTAATCCTAAACCCGTCCATCCTATAAGTAATTCCTGACAACTTTTTAACGGGTTTGATCAGATCTAATACACGAGCAATTGACATCCTTAACAAAACCATTTATGTTTTTTTAGCCCCTAGGCATTTGTATTGGCAATCATTGCTGATTCACAATTATAAAATTCAAACATAAAACAAACATTAAGAGTACAGATGCAGGAAAATATTACATAAGAAATCTTTGTTAAAAAATGATTGAAAATATTTTCTTGGAGCGGTTTGTGTTTTCTAGTTTCTATCTGCAGCTAGTTAGCAACCTTAGATTTCTGCTCTATGTTTAACCTGTTGATGTTGTTATTAGCAAACAAGATTACTATTGTTAAGGAATGCAAAAATATTTGCATTTTTTACCGTTCATTTCTCTGTTCTCTAGAGGCTTCTATAATGCTTGCAGAGCTGGCCAAGGACACTGGTTTACCTGATGGTGTTTTGAATATTGTTCATGGCACCAATATATGCTCTGAATTCAACCTTTTTCCACAGGCTTTCATTTTCTTTATTGATTACATCACTATGAAACATCCACTTTAAGTATTCATTTGGGAAATTTTATTGCTCCCCACTTGTAAATTGTTGATGCTTGTAATGTATTACCAAGTTGATATAATAGATGCTTTTTGAAAATTAACTATTTCTCCACTTTAACTCTTTTTAATAAACTTTATTTTTAATGCTTGATTAATTGACTTTTAATTGGATTTGGCTAGGACATTGTTAATGCTATTTGTGATGATGATGATGATATCAGAGCTATTTTATTTTTTGGTTTAAATACAGTAAGTAATACATCTATTTTTATTTCTAGCACCAGATTGTGTAAGATGGTTCTGTTTGTAGTCTACATTTAACTTAGCTATTATAACTCTTTCTTACTTATTCATTTGGAGTTTCCAATGTAAAACACTAATACTATGTTTGGAATATGGATTTCTAGAGAGTGTGAAAGCAAATTGAAGTGACAAAGTTAAATTTATTTGGCTGAGTTGGAAAAATGAGAACCAAATTTATATTTTACATGGTCAAGGAAAAAAAATTAGTTGAACTAGAAAATTTTTCCCCTTCGCTTTTCTTTTTCATCTATAAATTCGTGTTCCAAAATATCACAAACATTCATAGTTGATTACAATTTCCTTGTTAAGTTATGTGACCGTATTAGGTTTATTACCCACAATGGTAATAATACTTTTAGCCTAGGAGCAAAATCTCATGTTAAAACATCTATAATTATTTGTAGCTTTTTTATGGGGATGGGAAGGTAAAGGGATGCGTTCTCACTACTTTTCATTACAGAAATGATATAAGGATATTGAAAAATGTTGTTACCTACTAATTTTTTTTTTTTTTTTTTGGTAATTATTACCTACTAATTGATGGTGTAGAAGATAAAATTTATGAATGACAATGGAACAGGAATATGAGAGTACCTAACCTACTCAATCTCTAATAAGACTTGCTTAAAAGTACCTAGGGTTGGGATTTAAAATAATACTGAGTAAATTTTAAATTTCTCTACAGGGTACCCGTTAAACCCGATTAATGTAAATATATAATAATTATATGCATTTAAGTTATAGATCACTTAAGCATTAATCTTGGATTTAGAGATTATATAGTATTGATGTTCCTTCTTGTTAAATCGTGTTGTTGTTGTTGTTGTTGTTATTTTTATCATAACCAAACTAGTTATTAAACCAATTAATGGACTAATTCACAATTCATTGGTTCAACCAGTGATTTAACCGGTTAAACATATACAGGAGTCTTGTGCACTGGTTGATGCTTCAAACTTTATTTCAATAAATAAATAATTATTATTATTTTTTTATGGTCAATTACACTTTAAACTCTTGGATCTGTTGTAACTACATTCGAAAACTATGTTTATGATCTCTCATTAGGAAAATGAGGCCAGTTTTTCCCCATTTTCTTTAAAGGATGAGTAATCTTCTCAAGACAAGAAATTTGGCTCACTCTTATAGAGAAAACTTTGGGCTAGCTATACCCAATGTCTAGAATTAATCATAATAACACCATTATCCAAACAAATTGGATAGAATGCTAATTAGATGTTTTGGAGGAAAAAAATGTTGAGTTGCCATGAATTCAATAGCAATAAATAGTGTTACTTGCTGGAATACCAATTATTTCCTTGAAATAAAAAAAGTATATTTCATATAATATATTGTTGTTAGAACAATACATACGAACAAGAAACAGATTAGTGGTAAGATTTATAAAGATATGCTTCTTTTGTGATTTCAACTCAATTTAGTGATAAAGATATACTTCTTTCATAATTTCAACTCAAGTTCGATCCTTGGAAAGCTTTTCTATTTTATAATTTTTAAAAATGATTAAGTAGGATGAGGCAGGTTAGATTTGGCAGTTTTGGAACAGAATGAATTTTGGATTCTCAACTAAATAATAAATGAGTTTGGGCCGAGAACAGGTGGAGCATAGTTAAATGGGTTTGGGATTGGGAATTTAACGAACTCCAAAATTCACAAGTGCCTAACCCATTGTTGTTCCTAGTAAAATTGGATATAAACATAAGCTTTGCGCTATGTTGCAATGTGGGTGCCCTTAGACTTGTCTTGTAACCAACCTACCACCCACAGCAAACCCCAAAAAAGAAAACCCTGCCCAACCACGACAAAAAAGGAATTATAAATAAATAGCATTCTCAGCACTCAAATTTATGATTATTGAGGTAAATGATTAATGTATGATTTAACATATACAAGTTTTAAGGAGAGTGTATTGTACTATGGTATGTTATTAGAAAGATGACTTTTTTTGTTATGCATATGTATGATCAATTTAATTTGATCTAACAAGTGAATTTATTCCAATTTTATCTTATTTTGGACATTGGCGGTACCACTTGTATATTTGATAAATTCTGATTTGTTGTTACTTTTTCTCTCTCCTTAGGATGGGATGCATATATATTCTAGAGCATCGGCCAAAGGAAAACGTGTTCAGGTCAGCACCTATTTTCTAATATTAGAATATTAGAACAAGCGTACAAGTTTCTCACAAGTAAATATGGTTACTTGTATAGCAATCGATACTTGAAATTGAATATTTAACTAGCTCACTCAACCTGTATTCAATCCAATATGGGAGCCAAGAATCATGGAGTTGCCACGCGTGATGCAAACATTGATGTTACACTAAATGCTTTAATTGCAGCTAGTTTTGGTACGGTGAGACAAAGATGCATGGCCCTCAGCACAGTGGTCTTTGTAGGTGACTCAAAGTCATGATATTATGTTGCATTCCAGTTGTTTTCTTATTGAATTTTCTCAATTTAGTTTATATTTGTTACTTAGCAGTTACAAAGAAAGCTCACTAGAAATTTCCAATATAGTGTAGTCATAGTATGGCGTTTAAGTTTCTTAGCCTTGCTAGTTATGTTACATAAAGGGAGCGTTTCTCTTATTTTTCATTAGAGGATTTTTTAGTTTCAAATGGATAAATACTATATGGTGCTTATTTTGTTTGATAACAGTTATGATATACCTTTGTTATACTAATATAGGCATGCATTGTTACCTTCCTAGGGAAGATAAGCTAGTAGAGCATGCTAAAGCACTAAAAGTAAGTGGTGGACCAGATCCTAGTGCAAACCTTGGTCCAATTATTAGCAAACATACCTACATGGTTAGAAACTTTATCAGTATACCTATACTGCTAGTTTGGTAGACAAAATAATGAGCAACGAGCATTAAGTTTAGTTGCTACTATGGGTATATAAAGTGGTAGCTATCTTTCTGTGTTGTATGTAGATTTGTTTGGTTTGAAATCCTTATATTGGTTTGCATGGTTTGAAAAATATTTTGTTTCCACAGGCGAAGGAACAGGTATGTGGATTGATTCAAAGTAGTGTTGATAGTGGCGCCAGATTATTGCTTGATGGGAGAAATATTATGGTATGTGTTTATATGTTTCAGATTCTGCAAGTCTTATGTCAGTGTAAGCATTTTGGATTTACCCTCCTTTACATGCTTTGCATCAAGTTGTGCCTTCTTGTACTTGTTCTGTGACAGTGTAAGCATTAATCTTTTGGAATTGATTGATAAAACTCATTTGATTAATTAAATCTTGCTTTGATTTCCTCCCTGGCAGTGTAAATGGTGAAGTAATTGACTAGATTTTGTTTACTTGTTGGCCAAAAAAGCTAATGATGCAAATGAACTTTTTTTTTTTAAGGTCACTTTTAATAGTCCATGTAACAATATGCACTGTGGTTAAGAAATATGACTTGTCAACTACAAGTTATGTCTAGGGGTGGAAACTGTTAATGCACATTAATTAAGTATATGTATGTTTATAAGTAAGGTACATGTATGTTCATAGGTATCTAGTATATGGGTAATCTGAACAGATTCCCATATAAATATATACATGTGTACTCTAGTTGTTCTATGTATCAATAAAATTCAAGTTTTCTATCATGGTATCAGAGCGTCAACTCTAAGTCTCTCTGTGTCATTGTCTTCTGTGTCAAACACTATGAACTACCTAGTCAGCATTGAAGCCAAAAAATGACTCGCCTCTATCAAAGCATCGCTCATCTTCCTAGTTACTGGTTCACTAAGTGACAGACCCCAAACAAGTCATCGGAGTCAAGCAACCCTAGTCAGAGAAGCGCTGTCACTGAAAGTCCCCTCACACGCCGTCGGCTTCTCTTTGTATGAGACCCACACGCCTCATTCATCTAATGCGTGTGAGCACCTGAAGCTTCCTTACCGCCGCCAATTGTTTGTAGACCATTCATCCAGCTCCTGCGAACCTTCCAGCCACCTTATTTGTGGTTTTGAACTTCTTTTTTTTTCCTTCACTAGTTTATAGTCTACTGTTCTTCATCTGTTCCTTTGATTTCTAGTTCTCATGACCTCTAAATGTCTATTGACCAGAAAGTGGTAGGTAATTCAATTCCTATCCCACAACAATTAACCACCAGGAAGTTAAATAGAACTAACTACATTCAATGGTCAAAAGCTGTCAAGATTGCATTAATCGGGTATGGCAAACAAAACACCTGACTAAGTCTGGCCCTTCTACAACAGATCCAAAGTATGATACCTAGGCTCAAAAGGATGCTCACTTAGTTTACTGTGGAATTCTATGGAACCCTACATTGCTAACATGTGTACACATCTTAACACATGTAAAGACATATGAGAGTATATATGCCTGCTTTTTTCCAGTGACCTTACCCGTATGTATGACTTATCTCTGGAATCCTTTCAACACAACAATCGAAAATTTTGGTTACTGAATATTTTGCTTTTTTGAAACATGTTCATGAAAAGCTGAATTCTCTACAATCGTTATCTACAGATATTAACGAGATGCAGAAGTAATGTGAACAAATAGTTGTGCTTCGATTCTTTACTGGATTAGATTCTAAATTTGAGCCAGTTAAAGTCTAATTCCTGAGTGGGGTTTCTCTTCTTTCATCTGCAGAAACTTACTCCTGGGTTATGAGAGATGTTTCTGGGGATTCATCCACTACCTCCGACACTACCCGATCTACCCTAATTAGTCAGACATTTTCGAATAATAAAAGTTCTAGTTATCAGACTCTGTCTCAACCTGGTGATCGTGGGACTCGTGAAAGTCATGGTCGTGGCCGTGGAGGACATGGTACAAGGCCCAAATGTTCTAATTGTGGTCGTATTTGACATGTCAAAGAAAATTGTAAGGATCTTCATAGCAGGCCATCTCATATGGCTCTTGCAGCTTCTTCTGATGCTCCTGTCCTTACAGAAAAGCTTAGTACCAATGAGAATACTACTCCACCTATAGTAACTATTTCAGGAGATAAATATGCCAAATATCTTCAATATCAAATGGCTCATTAGGCATCTCTTCCTACAGTCTCCTTAGCACATCGAGGTAATCCTACAACTTGTACACCCTAGATTCTTGATTCTAGTGCGTCTAATCACTTGTCTAGTATCTCTTCATTGTTGTCCAATATTCAAGACTCTTCCACTTCAACTGTTATCACAGCTAATGGTTCATTTGACTTCATCAAAGACATTGATACAACTTTTCCAACTCCTAACTTACCTTTATCTTCTGTGTTATTTGTTTCATTATTGTCTTGTAATCTTTTGTCTATCGGAAAACTCACAAACCAGTTAAAGTGTTCATTAACATTCTTTCCTGATTTTATGGTTATTCAGGATTTGAAGATAGCGAAGAAGATTGAAGAAGGGCATGAAGCTCAGGAACTTTATTATTTAGCTGCTCCATCTAATCTCTCATCTACCACATGTTCTACTGCTGCCTCTCCTCTTAAGATCCATTATTATCTTGGTTATCCGTATTTTGATAGATTAAAATCTATGGTCTCTATAGTTTAAGTCGACTTCAGTCTTCGAATTGTGAGTCTTATCAATTGGGAAAGCATCACCGTGCTTCCTTCAGTCCTAAAGTCAATAATAGGGCATTACATCTTTTTCATTTGGTCCACTCAATTGTATGGGGGCCAAATCCTATTGTTACCAAATTGGGTTTTAAATATTTTGTTACTTTCATTAATGACTTTTCAAGACTTACAAGGGTTTATTTAATAAAAGATCGTTTTGAGTTATTGTCTATCTTTCAAGTTTTTGTGCTGAAATTAAAGCACAATTTGATGTATTTATCAAGGTGCTTCGTAGTAGCAATGCTAAAAAGTATTTTCTAAACCTTTCACTAATTTTCATGATCTCTTTTGGCATGTTACACTAGTCCTCTTACTCTCGTACTCCACAACAAAATAGAATTGTAGAGAAAAAGAATTTATATCTTGTTGAAACAACCCGGTGTTTGCTGTTCCGTATGCATGTTCCTAAGATTTTTTTGGGAGACGCTATTCTCACTACATGTTATTTAATTAATAGAATGCCATCCTCTATTCTATATGGGTTGCTCCTCTTATTCTGTCTTGTTTTCCCAAATATTTCTATTTTCTCTTCCTTCACGCTTTGGGTGTGTTGCCTTTATACATCAACTTGATAGTGGGATTGACAAGTTAGAGCCTCGTGCTCTTAAGTGTGTCTTCTTGGGGTATTCTCGTTTACAAAAAGGGTATCAGTGTTACTGTCCTTCCCTTCATCGACATTTTGTGTGTGTTGATGTTTCGTTCTTTGAAACTACACTATTCCTTTCTGATACTCGGTCTTTGTCTAAACTAAATGAAAGTCTTCCATTACCTGTGATATCCCCGTTTCGTCTCTCTCATCCTGAACTACAGGTTTATACTAGACGACTAGCCACTACTGAGTCCTCACATGATGCATCTGCCACTTTATCTTTTCCTACTCAGTCTTCAAATCCTCCTCTTGAACCAAATTCTAGTGATCTTGATCTTCAAGTCGCTCTTTGGAAAGGTAGACATACTTACACTTCTCACCCTATTTCTAACTTTATTTCTTATACAGCTTTATTTCCCTCTTACCATGCATTTATCACATCTTTCTCTACTGTCTCTATTCCTCGTTCTGTGTCTGAAGTCTTGTCTTACTCTAGATAGCGTGCTGCCAGAGAAAAAGAGATGTTTGCTCTCCAAGCCAATGGTACTTGGAATTTGGTAGTTCTTCTACCTGGGAAGTCAACTGTTAGGTGTCAATGGGTGTATAATGTTAAAGTTCACCCTGATGGCTCTATTGATCATTTGAAAGCACGGTTAGTTGCTAAAGGATACACTCAGATTTATAGGCATGATTTTTCAGAGACCTTCTCTCCAATGGCTAAAATAGCATCAATTCATCTTCTTATTTCACCTGCTACTGTGTTTCATTAGCCCCTTCATCAATTAGATATCAAAAATGTTTTCCTTCATGGTGATTTTGCTGAAGAAATATAGAGCAACTACCTGGGTTTATTACCCAATGGGAGTCTAGCTTGGTCTGTAAATTAAAAAAAAATCATTATACGGCCTAAAGCAATCTCCTCGAGCATGGTTTGGCAGATTTAGTGATGTGGTGATGGACTTTGGACTAACACAATGCAGTATTGATCATTCAATTTTCTATCGACATTCCTCCCAAGGGAAGCTATTGTTGTTAGTGTATGTGGATGATATTGTGATTTTAGGGGATGATATACAAGGTCTTCATGATCTAAAACTGTTTCTTCCGATGGGTTCATTAAAGTACTTTCTATGCATTGAAATTGCAAGATCACACACAATATTGCCCTTTCTTAAAGGAAATATACACTTGATTTGTTGTCAGAGATAAGCATGTTGAGAGCTAAGCTGATTGATACTCCAATGGACCCCAATACTAAACTGCTTGCAAATACGAGAAAATTATTGAATGATCCTAGCCGATATTGTAGACTAGTTGGGAAACTCAATTATTTGACAGTTACACGACTAGATATTGTGTTTGTTGTAAGTATTGTCAGCCAATTGCTTGATACACCTCGCTCTGGTCATTGGAATGTAGTTATTTGTATTTTAAGGTATCTTAAAGGTGCACTAGGATGTGATTTGTTGTGTTGAGATAATGGCCATACTCTTAATCAATGATATACAGATGCAGACTAGGATGGATCACCATTAGATAGACGATCCACTACTAGATACTATATCTTTGTGGGAGAAAATCCAGTATCCTAGAAAGTAAAAAATAAACTGTTGTGGTAAGATCGAGTGAAGAGCAAGAATATAGGGCCACAGAACATATGACCTGTGAATCAATTAGGGTACATCACATGCTGAAAGAGTTAGTAGTTTCTGCATCACAGCCTATGAAATTTTTTTTTTTTTTATTTAGGCTGCTATCCACATAGCCTCTAATCTAATGTTTCATGAGCGAATTAAACACATTGAGGTTAACTGTCACTTTCTCAGGGAAAAAACTTTGTAGAATATCATCAAAACTAGTCATGTGAAGTCTAAAGATCAATTGGATAACTTATTCACTAAAGCCTTGGGAAGAGCTAGAGTAACATTTGTTTGTAACAAGTTTGAAACATATGATATATATACTCCAGCTTGAGGGGAGCGCTAATGTACATTAATTGGTACATGTATGTTCATAGGTTAGGTACGTGTATATTCATATCTATCTAGTGTATGGATAATCTGAACAGACACTTGTGTAAATATATATGTGTACTCTCCAGTTGTTTATGTATTGATAAAATTCAAGTTTTCTATCAGAAACGAATCAATCTATTCGCGAGCTATTTGAGATTGGCTCGGACTAAAACGAGCTCGAACTGAGCTTGATTTATAACTCGTTTAGATTCGAGTTCGAGCTTGAGTTTGAGTTTAGAAAAGTTCAGCTCGAAAGCTCGCGAGCAGACTCATTAAAATAATATATATTTTTAATAATATTTTAATTTTTTTAATAATATTTTTATAATTTTTATAATTTTTTATTTTTTATCTTTTAAACTAAAACGACGTCGTTTTAGTTTAATTGAGCTATTCACGAGCTAAGGTCAACTCTAAATTCTTCTTTATTGAGCTCAACTCGAGCCTATATAAAAGCTCGAATCAAGCTCAAGCTCGAGCTTAGTATAAAAAACTTGAGCCGAGTTCGAATAGGTTAAAGTTCTACTCGATTCGGCTCGTTTCCTTCCCTAGTTATGTCACGATCAATGGTATATTCATAACTTGTGATTCTCTAAAAAAAAAAATAAACACACACATACACACAAATAATAATAATAATAAATAAATAAATAAATAAATAAATAAGCTCCTCTTCCTCTTCCTCTCTAAAAAGCCAAACTGGTCTAATCAAACTAAAATTTTTCATAACAAGAAATAGGTTCCAGGGTATAAGCAAAGGAACTTTATTGATCCCACCTTCTTGTCTGGTGTTACTGCAGATATGGAATGTTACAAGGTACTTATATTCATATTCCTAAAGACTTTAATATTTGGTTATGTGAGTGAACCTTAGTATTCAATTGCAGTTTGACCATCAGATATTGTCCTAAATTTAATTATTTTTCCTTCTGGTTTTGACAGAGGAGGAAATCTTTGGTCCAGTTCTTCTTTGCATGCAGATATGTGATTTAATTGTCTTTGCTTATCATGGAGTTTTACCAAGATAAATTTTCATATTCCTCTTGTTCCAGGTGAACAGCTTAGAAGAGGCCATGAACATCGTGTACAAAAAAAAGTAATTTTATAATCATTAACTTAGGCTCTTTGATTTTTGTTCTCTGATTATTGCCTTATCGTATTCTCTTGCAGATATGGCAATGGAGCTGCTATATTCACCACATCTAGTGTAGTTGCAAGGAAATTCCAGATAAAGATTGAGGCTAGGCAGGTAATAAGCACATATTCTATAATGTCCTTGGTGACTGTTGTCTAAAACCATGTGAATGGTAAATGGAGATCGATTCTTGAATAATGAAGTTGATAATATGACATATGTTGGCTCCTGTGGCCTCCCTTTGTTGGCGACAGAAAAATTAAATACTTTCATAACAACTCAACATAATCGTTCTTTGTGCTTACTCTCCCTATAATTAGAGTTGTAAAGCGATCCAATGTACTCGAGATTTGCTTGACTTCGATTTAATCATAGGTTTGCTCAAGCTTGACTCTAAGCATAAACAAACTGTACCTTAACCACAATTTAATCTATTTATGCTATTACAATCAATAAGAGTTCAGTTTGATAAAACTATAACTAAATAATTATGGTGTAAAATATCAAAATATTCAAACTCGACTCAAATATTGCTCAAGTTTGACTCAAAAAATAAATAGACGAAACCTGCACTAACCTAACTCAAACATCCTAATATTTGTTTGGTTCTGTTTATTTACACCCTTGCCCAGAATACACACCTGCACTGTTTTATTCATTTGGGGGGGGGCATATTATGAACAGTTTAATGAAGGCGTGGTCATTTTTTTATGAGACTTGTGAATAAAACTTGGCATTCACTCTCTATAGGTCAGGTTGGCATCAATGTTCCTGTTCCAGTTCCATTAGCCTTTTTCTCATTTGCTTGCTCAAAGGCATCTTTCACAAGCGATCTCAATTTCTATGGTGAAACATACTTCCTCCAAAAGCACTCAAATTTTTTTTTTTTTTGGGTAATTAAAGCACTCAAATTATTTAAATTTGGTTCATATACTTAACAGGTCCCTTGAAGTTTGACTTCTCATTCAATCTACAGGTAAAGGTGGAGTTTATTTTTACACTCAGATCAAGACTGTGACTCAACAATGGAAGAAATTGCTTGGTGGCTCTAGAGTTTCCCTGGCAATGCCAACTTCCCAAAAGTCAAAATATAGACAAAAGTTGATTAATGATTTTATCACTTGGAACTTCAATGTAGTGTGTGAAATCCTTTGATAAAAATAAAATGTAATTCCTCTGTTTACATTTCAATACTGGTTCTTGTCTTTACATTCCTAGAAAGAGACGAGAGTAGAGGCGCGTGAGTGGGGTTTTTGTTGACCTGAGACCAACCCGATTTTTATTGGTCCACAATTTTGGAAAATTGAGCCAATCATCTTATAGAACTGAACCAACCCAATACATTTTTGATTGGGTTAGTTCGATTGGGTTGGTTCGGTTTCATGGTATAATGCCCAATTTAATATAATATATATATATATATATATATATATGAATGCAAAATCCAGTTAAATCGGTTTAGTTTCACAAATATGCAACCTAGAATCAAACTAAAATTATCAGTTTATAATTTGTAAATCAAAATTAAATAGAACCCTGAATAAAATTGAATCGATCTATTCTCCTGAATATAATTGATTCAACCCATTCCAACAAGCTTGGGTCGGTTTAGTTTTCAGGTATATTGGGTATTTTGTCCACCACCCCAGAGAGAGAGATGATTGGGATTGATCAAGCATCCCATAAGTTTAGGGGGGCAATTGGTCTCACTTTCTTAGTTATTCACCCAAAAACCTCATCCCAAAAGAAACCCGTCAAGCTATCACGGAGCCCCCCTAAATTCAGTTTTGAGTAAAGACTAGTTTGACTATCAATGATTAACTGACCAATCGTGTCAAGTTAATCAGATCACCAAATGTTATCCCAAGGCGTGGAAAGGGTAAATAAAATGGTCCATTTTCCTCTAATGATGGGCACTCTTTTTAAGGGTACAAATGAATTAAATAGAATTCAATCAAGTTTGCCCTTTTCAACCCTCATCTCGTTTAAATTTTACAATTGAGCTTTTAGAAGAGACAAGCCCGGACTGTTCATCAACCACTCAATTCATTTGTAGCTAACAAACTTTCATCATAAGCATCTACTAAAGAGGAAAAGTTTACGAACTATAATAGGAAAATGAGTAATCAGCTTTCAGTGATAATTATACAAAAAGCTCAGGTCTGTATCATATACAATTTAACCAGTAGAAGGTGATAACTTCAGTCACCATGCAGACTGAAGCATAGGTAGAAACAGTCACTGACAATGATTTAACTTGCTTATCAGGCAGAACCTATCCACTGGAGGAAGAAGCTATCGTTTCTTGAATCCGGGCCAAGTGCTTCTTACCTCGAAGATGAGCCTCCATAACTACCAAGTCAGGGCATCCAACATTACAGATGCTGCACCAAAATTTAGACTGCTTCCCTTGCAGCTTCTCCTCTTGTTTCTTGGTTTTATTACGGTCCCGACTATCACCTGGAGGAACCGGTTTCTTTGGCTCCTGATTGAGTGTTGAAGATGAGCAACCATTGTTTTTGGTTGCCAGCTTGCTCGCTTTCAACGCTTCACACTTTTTCAGGTGTTTTCTCCCCTGAAGATGTATATTCAAAGTTTTCTCACTCGTGGTTCTCACCTGGCACAGGGCGCAAGTCCATTCTTTCTGAACTTTCTCCAGAGCAGGTATCTCCCCAGCTTTGTTCTCCCCTGCCACTGCCTTTCCTTTAATTTCCCCAGCTTCTGCAACTATTCTCTCTTCAGTCAGAGCAAGATTTCGTTTCAGACGCTCGACCTGCAAAAGGTGGCAAGCGCTAGAGGGCTAAAATTTTTCAAAGATCACTTGACATGATTAGAGATGGCAATGGGACAGGTAAAACAAAGAATCAAATTCGATCCCACCCTAATGGGGCAGGGCAGGCATGGTTAAACGAGTGTTTTTTTTTTTTTGGGGTGGGGGTGGGGGTGGGGAAGAAACTAAAACCCAACAGGGTTCGGCTTGGATTAGGGTAGCAATACCCACCCTGCCCAAGTAGGTTTATAACTACAAGAAATACTCTTATAATTCTCATTTTATATGCCAAGAATTTGAAATGTTTATGTTGCGATATTTTTTGTTATTTTATATATTGGTGTTCTTATTTTGTAGCAATTAACTAATTAGTTTGTCTATATTTTATTTGATACTTTATTTTTATAAACAAAAATAGTAATTCATTGATCTTAATGGGGTGAGGGTGCGGGTGGGGGAGAGGAATTACTTGGAAGGGGAGGGGTGGGGCCTCTCATCCCACGCCCGCCAGTTGCCATTCCTAGACATAATACAACTAGACCAGCAAAAAGCGAAAGTAGGGCTGGGAAAGGGAAATGAATGGAAAATTGCACCACTCGACAACCCAAATATTTATTGAGAAAAATGATAAGAAAAGTTGCCCTTTCTTTTGCAACTGCTAAATTTTCTCCTTCGGTTTCCATGCCACAGGATTCTCCTTAGCCTTTGGATCTTTGAAGTTGGACTGCAAACGTGAAAAAGATGGTTCATCTGAGGTTTTGAAAATAAACATGACAGAAAACATAGTAGAAAAATTATCTGTTTTGTTGCAGCAGAAGGATTGTTATCTATCAATTCCGCTGCTTTTAGCATCATCTTTGGTAACACGGGGCTGCTTGAATTTGGACCGAGAAAATTTCATCAAGAAAATTTATGAATAAAATTGTCTTCACATAAAAATGCATTTCAGTAGGGATAGCAAGGGTTAGTGTATGGGTAGGTTCCACCTTACTTTACCCATATGCATTTATATTCTACCCATACCCTATGTGCATGGAAGATGATATCTCACACTATACCTATACCTTTTAGGATATATTTTTATTAGCATTGGGATTGGATTTTTATGATGAACAAGTAATGTTCGTATTCTTATTATTTTGAATATGCATATATAATACATTATACATATGGTTGAAAAAATGTTTAAAAATTTAGGAGGTAAACTAGAGTTAATTACCCATACCCCTTCGGGTATATTTTTTAAGTATCCATACCCTCGCCCATTAGCTTAGCAAGTAGAATTTGCAAGTATCAATTAGGTATAGGTATGGGTAAAACTAACATCCATACATTTCAGCACTTTAACCATGGTAACTTTGACAATGAGGCTGGTTAAACAGTGAATCAAGTCCGGTGTCACGCTAATGAAGCCAAGACAAGGGATGGTTAAATGAGTTCGGGGTGTGGGGAACCCGATAGAGTTCGGTCTAGGTTAGGATAACAACACCTGGCCAAACCTAATTGAGTTCAGAATTACAAAACATACTCTTAATATTCAAATTTATATGTTTTTTGATAAGTAATATTTTAATATTATATGCCAAGAAACAGAAACGTTTGTGTTGCAGTATTTTATCTTTTTTTTTTAACTTTATATATTGTTGTTCTTATTTTTAGAAACTAATAGTTTGTATGTATTTTATCTGATGTCTTATTTTTATAGACAAAATAGTAATTCATTGATCTTAATAGGTTGGGGAGGGGGAATTACTTGATGGGGCTGGGAAGGGGCCCCTCGCATCATACCCACCCTGTTACCATTCTCAAACATAATACAACTAAACCAGTAAAAAGCCATTACAAAGCTAGGAAAAAGAAATGAATGGGAAATTGCAGCACTCAGAACCCAAATATTTATTGAAAAATATGATAAGAGATGTTACCCTTTCTGTTGCAACTGCTAAATTTTTCTCCTTTGGTTCCCCTGCTATGTTATTCTCCTTAGCATTAAGATCTTTGACATCAGACTGCAAATGCGAAAAACGATGGTTCGTGATGACAAAGAAGAATAAAACAAGCTAGAGAAGCAAGAGAGAAAAAGCATGAAGAAAGGGAAGAAAGAAGGGAGAACAAAGGCACGCATGCCATTATAACTAATCCCATATCATCAAGTCTACCTAATTAAATACAACATTAACCTTTAATATGAGATACTAAAAATAAGATCCTAAGATAGGGAATAAAATAAAAATCAAATCATAAGAATAAAATAAAATCTAACCATAGTGAGGTGGAAATCCTAATAATATAAAACAAATTAAATCCTATTCCATTTCGCATCATTCTCCGTGAGAGAGAAAAACTTGACTCTAGCAAGTTGAAATTATGCACTCTTCCTTCAATCATTGAACCACAAACAAAGTGGATGTCAAAGGTATTCCCAAAGCTTGTGCATGCACATAAAGAGCGGTTTGAACATGTTTTTCGCACCAACTCTCCCATGGTGAAAGGAATACAACTCTGGTGAGAGATCTTGAAAGAACTCCAAAATTGG
Organism: Vitellaria paradoxa; assembly: GCA_019916065.1. Classification (NCBI taxonomy): domain Eukaryota; kingdom Viridiplantae; phylum Streptophyta; class Magnoliopsida; order Ericales; family Sapotaceae; genus Vitellaria; species Vitellaria paradoxa. The sequence goes on from CM034238.1 coordinate 42,667,857, forward strand.
ATGAAGTTTTAGGGAGAACACTGCATTAGGGATGGCAAAATCCCAAGAGGCATGGTAGCAAAGAGGCATTGATTTTACCTCAACTCAAGATATGGCCTTAACAGGAACATCGATGATGGAAGCTTTCTTATTTAATCTAGATAGCCTCTTTAGGTGGTATGATGCAAGGCACAACAGCATCGAAATCAGAAACCTGTTCATCTAGATGGTCATCAATTGTTTCTCCCATACTGATCTAAACAGACTCTTTAGGTGACACTGGTGCACAGCACATCATCAATCAAATTACCCAAGATCTAGTCAACAAAATCGTCACCTAAATCGTCAAATTCAACATGGTTAGGCTCACAAACCAGGACTTCTATTTGACCCTCATCACACTCCTTAACTTATTCTTTAATTACTTCGTTTTCCTCAATACTCATTGGTGGGGCACTACAACGAGGATCTAGTACTGAATTTTGTGTTTGAAGACAACACTTGATTTGAAAAGTGGTGTCCCATATGGACATGGTCACGCATGAATTGCACACTTTCACTGCTAACATGGAAGATCCAATTATCGGCCACATCCAATGAACAACGGGACCTCATAAGGTTATCACTCCTAACACCTAGTACCTAACACTCTTGTTGTAGAGCAACTTTTGATATTGCGTCTCTTGCAGAGAGGATATGATGAGCCAATTGCCTTTTTACTGTTTGAAACTTGGTAGAATGAATAGGTCATCTCACTTTTCTTTTTTTTTTTTTAACTACATTTCCTAGCCTTGTAATGACTGAAAGAAAGAAAGAAAATGAATAAAATTCAAACTTCTTTTAATATATATATATATATATATAATAAAAACAACAATTTTTTTAATTGGCATAAATTAAAAAGAACAGAGAAAAAAAAGGAAAAATAAATAAAATACTTTTTTTTCTTTTTCTGTTTTTCTTAACCCCAAAAGAAATGGATTTAAGTCAAAAATATATAGTGATATATATATAAAATAATCTAGAATGTGATTCAGTATCCAGATCATGGCTAAAAATTGCAAGGGGATTGCTAGAAGCTGCCGGAGCTTGGTTCTCGATGAAAAGGGCAACACAAGGGTCACCAAAGGTCAATCTAGACTTGCCGAAAGGGCCGCCGGAATCACTCATATTGCCAAAAAAAGCACAACAAGGATCACCAGTGGATGGAATTGTCATCGTGGTTGCTGGAGGTTAATGGGACTACCTAAGGGATTGCACACACATGGAGTCACTCGCATAGATCTGACGCACCTCTGCCATGGCAGCAAGTGGCGATGTGTGACAAATTATAAGCCTTCACAGTCTATCAAAATGAACTCAACAGTGCTCGGAAAGTTTGATGGTGGGCTTGGCTTCATGACAATTGGAGGTGGCTGCTTTGATGCTTTTAAGAATGGCAGTGTGTTGCGTTGTAGCGGTTGCTGGTGATCAGTCATCTGGAAGAACAGAGGAGTTTCATAGGTCGCTGAATGTGCCTCAATGACAATGGTTTCAATTTTCAAAGCTTGGCTGCTGTTAAAAGCTGTTTGGTGATTCTTAGAAGGCTGTGAGAAATCGGTTGGATTGAATAGGAAATTTTGGCTCTAATTGTCCGGGATTAGGCTTTAATACCAAAGTTGATGTGGGACAAAAAAGAATTAATCGAGATAGAGAAAAAGAGAAGCAAGCGAGAAGAAGCATAAAAGAAGGGAAGAAAGGAGGGAAAAGAACAAAGGCACACATTGCATTATCACTAATCTCAAATAATCAAGTCTACACAATTCAAAACAACCTTAGAATTTATACACATGCTAACTCTAAATTGAAATAAAATTCCATAAATATGAGATACTAAAAATAAGATTGTTGGAAATAAAATAAAAATCAAATCTTAAGAATAAAATAAAATCTTATTATTCATTCCATTTCACATTAGTTCTTCTGAGGTTTTGAACATAAATAAGACAAAAAAAATAGTTGAAAATTTACCCATTTTGTTGCAGCTGAAGGATTGCTCTCTATCAACTCCACTGCTTTAGCATCCTCATTGGCAAAACAAGGCTGTTTGAATTTGGACTGACAAAATTTCATCAGGAAATACATTTCAGCACTTTGACCATAGTTTGGCATAGAAATACAATGACAACCAAATCACAGCTCACATGGATTAAGTACGCTATTCACTTTCACATGAAATGCCATTGCTTGCTTTCAGTGCTTCACACTTTACCTGGTGTTTCCTCCCTTGAAGATGACAATTGAAAGTGTACTCATTTGTTGTTGTCACCTGACACGCAGCACAAGTCCATTCTTTCTGAATTTTCTCTGAAGCAGGTGTCTCCATTGCCACTGCCTTTTCGTTAATTTCCAATTCCCCAGCTGGTGCAACTGTCTTCTCCAAAGTCTGATAAATATTTGGCTCTACAGGCTTAACCTGCAAAAAGTAGTGATCACTAGAGGTTTACAAATTTTTAAAGATCCCAGAAGTTAACATGATTAGGGATGACAATGGAGCAGGTTAAAGGGGGAATCCGATTCGATCCTACTCTAATGGGGCCAAGGCAAGGGGCGGTTTAATGAGTTCAGGGAGGAGAAAGGAACTAAACCCAATAAAATTCAGGTTTCGTTAGCGTAGCAATACCTACGTCCCCCATTAGATTTAGAATTACAAAAAATGTTCTTAATATTCTCATTGATATTTTAAGAAACTGAAATGTTGGAGTTGCAATATTTTTTCTTTTTGTTACTTTATATATTATTGTTCTTATTTTTTAGCAACTAGCAGTTTGCATATATTTTATTTTATGCCTTATTTATAAACAAAATAGTAATTCATCAATATTAATGGGGCTGGGGATGGTGCTAGGGAAGGGAATTACTTGGCGGAGAGGAGCCCCTTGCACCATACCTAGGCCCTCCCAGCCTTGCTGCCATTCCGAAACATAATACAACTAAACCACCAAAAAGCAAATGTAGAGTTGGGAAAGAGAAATGAATGGGAAATTGCAGTGCTCAAAGTCCAAATATTTATTGAAAAATATGATAAGAGATGTTACCCTTTCTATTGAAGCTACTAAATTTTTCTCCTTTGGTTCCCCTACCATAGCATTCTCCTTAGCACTAGGACCATTTAAGTTGGACTGCAAAAGAGAAAAATGATGGTTCATCAAAGGTGTGCAATGGGTTGGGTTTGAGGCTTGTGGACCTGACCCGTTATTTTTTTAACCCCATTGACCCCCTCCCTTGAAATAGGTTTAACAAATTCGGATAACAGGTTAACCATTAATATTAAAAATAAATATATAAATACTTTTTTATATAATTCAATTTTAAAATATTTTTTATGTTCTGTATATAAATATATATATTTTTAGTTTTAATAGGTCAAAAGAGTTATTTGAAAAATACCCAACACCCCTTTGAAATTTCGTAACATGTCAGGTTAGCATCGCTAACCTGGCCTACTAAGGCTCTTAACAGGTCCAGGTTGTCTTGCGCACCCCTAGTTCGTCTGAGGTTTTGAACATAAATAAGACAAAAAATAGAGTAGAAAAATTATCCATTTTTTTGCAGTAGAAGAATTGTTCTCTATCAGTTCCACTGCTTTAGCACCCACTTTGGCAACACAAGGCTGTTTGAATTTGGACTAAAAAGATTTCATTGGGAAAATTTATGAATAAAATTGTCTTTGCATGAAAATGCATTTCAGCGCTATAACCATGGTTTGCCATAGAAATTCAATGACAACTCACAGCACACACATTAAATTCACCATTTCAATTTCACATGAAATGCCAACCTAGGAATGGATTGGACAGGACTACACATCTTAAAAGTAGCACTCAATTTTTCCACTTTCCAGACTAAGCCTATTGGTGTTGGTAAGAACCCTGAGCTTTTCAATACCAAATACAAATACCAGGGATGTGCTGTGTTTCTACCCGCCATCTAAACAAAAAACAAAACAATCATAGGACTAGGAGTAGCATAAGTAAACTTACATGGGTTGCCGCAATTGTTTCTTTCTTGTCTGTAATTTTTACTGCCTCGATTTCTTCCACGTCAAGATTGGGCTCCATATGCTTATTCTGAAGCAAAAGCAAATATACAGAGAGAGACAGACACAGAGAAAGAGAGAGGATTGTGTCTCTTTTGTCACGCATATATATCCAACATGTATGATGTATTCAACTAGAAAGATCTCAGACACTTATGTAAAAATCAACTAAAAAATGCCTGACAACTAAAAATTCAAGTGCATGAAGTTCTAAGAGTGGACTTGCTGAGAATGATTCTCATGGACTATTAGAAGTAGAAAATGCTCTACTGAGATCCTCATAGAGAGAAAAAGATTATAGTCAATTTGATAATGATCCAGTGACATTGCTTTGTCAATTAATTTTAACGAACATAAGAAATCTAAAATATTCTAAATACAAAAATGAAGTCACTTCTGATGAATAGCATGTAGAAGATGCTCATATATCAGCCACTACATATGCTGATCCTATCATCTGATATTAAATACAGACTTGCCTGGCCTGTTGCCTCACCCCTGATAACAAATTGCCAAACAAGTCTCCTACTTGTTTAAACATTCAAGTATTTCTCATTAGAAAGCTTATCAATTGACACTCCTTAGGAAACTTGGGAACTTTTGAAAATCTTAAAGAGTGGCATACCTTTGTAGCAATGAGTTTCTCCAAAGCTTCGGATCCATTCTCCTTGACATACCTCTCTGCTGCTGCCAGAAAGCATTCTGCATTTAGCGGTGCATCTTCCTTGGGATTAATGAATTGCTTGATAACGTGTGGTTTCAAGGATAAGCATTGGTAAACCAGGCGTTCATAAACATAATAAGCATCCTCAAAATGAGGTAACACCAACCAGCAGATAGTCATTAGCTTTATGGACGGCCAAATTGGCAGCCTGACAAGGACAAAAGGGAGAATTAAAAAAGAACAGCAACAAATATAATCTATCCTCTTGAAGATGAAATCAGGCACATGAATAGAACAATTCTTGAAAATAGCATTGTGAGTCTGTGATTAAAACCTAAAAGTTGACAATGAAATTAGAATTTTAGTTTTGGTCAATGGTGAGAGTCGAGTAAATATTTGCTTGCTTTTCAACATTTTAGTTCATGGTTGTCTTTAGTGGCTATAGATGTCAGCATCAAGGAGATCCCATTTCTCCCCTAATCTTTTATGTGCCAAGGGGTTCTTTGGTGCGTCATTCTGTTCATGTCAGGACATCCATCAACCCTAAGCAAAGTCCCAAGTCCCACGTCCCACATCACCTATGTCATGATTTTACTCTCCATATAAAAGCCTTGGACAACCCTCATCTTGTAAACCGATTTTTAGGATTGAGTTGAATCCATGGTTTCTCATAACATGGAGAGTGTCGCCTCGCTGGGGCTTGCTCATTGTTGAGCATCCTCGCCTCATATCACTCCAAATTTCACGCAAGGGGGCTGTGAGTGAAGGCCTTTCACTGGGTCAACTTTATCATTGAGCTTTCTTACCTCACATCACTCCACACTTTACAAGTGAGAGGCTATGAATGAAGTCCCACATTGCCTATGTCATGGCTTTACTTTTCATATAGAAACATTGGACAACCCTCACCTTCTAACTCGGTTTTCAAAGTTTAGTTAGACCCATAGTTTCTTCCAACTATGCTTGAAGGTTAATTTGGGTAAGAGCAAGATAACAACCCCCACCCCTGCCCTAATATATATATATATATATAACGACCAAGGAAACAATTAAAGACAAACATTAAGGCTAATTGCCTTTATACCCCCTTAATTAAGAAGCAAGGACACTGACACAATACAGATCCACCAACTTACCAATTTTCAAAAAATACAAGACACAACACGACTAGGACTTGGCAAAAATTTATATTTTTTATGTCTTCAATATTAACACTTAATTCAAATAGAATAAAAATAATGCAATATAACATTAAACAAATTAAAAACCATCTATTTCACAGTTGAAAGTTAACAAAGAAATCACATAATAATTACATTCCTTCCAAAATGATAATAATTATATTTTATAACTTAAAATTCAACAAAAAAGTCACATAATAATTTTTTTTTTTTTTGGTAATTAAAGTCACATAATAATTACATTTCATCTAAAACAACAACAACAAATATAATGATAAAGGTAACAATTAATGATAAACATTAGGGCTAATTGCCTTTATACCCCTACTAAGAAGCATAAACACCAAACCAACACAATACAGATCCAACAACTTAGCAATTTCCCAAAAATGCAAGACACAACACGGCGAGGACTTGCTAATAATACATATTTTTTATGTCTTCGATATTAATACTTCATTCGAATAGAATAAGAGCTCATTTGATGGCAATCAAACAAAACTTCAACTTCCAACTTTCTCTAATTTTCTCCAACTTTTTTCACCAACATTTATCAAACACACAAAAATTACCTCACACAAATCACCAACTTTCTCCAACTTTTTTTTTTATAACTTTTACAAGCTTTTACCAAACACACAACTTTTATCAAAAGTGACGTGGCATTGGCTGGACAAAAGTTGCAAAAAGTTGAAATTTTTTTATTTACCAAACACACTCTAAAAATAATGCAACATAACCCTAATTAAATTAAAAATATCTATTTCATAGTTGAAAGTTAATAAAGAAATCACATAATAATTACATTTCCTCCAAAATGATAATAATTATATTTTACAGCTTAAAATTCAACAAAAAAAAGTCATATAATAATTACATTTCATCTAAAACGATAACTAACAAATCATCTTAATAAAATATTGTTTAACGAATTCGTAAACCAAAATGTCATTACATTTCATCAAATCATCCCGATATAAATTAACAGAAAACTTTTTTACTTTTATTTTATTTACGAGTCAAATCTATTTAAAACTTTCACGTACTATAAAAAAAAAAAAAAAAATTCAAATGTGTCCAAGATTTGTCCAAACAAAAAAATAGTAAAAGGCAAAAGGTAAGTCCAACAAGTGTCCAATGCAAGTCCATCACATGTAGATGTCCCTTGTGAGTCCAATTCAAAGACGGCACCCTTGATAATGAGTATGTGCTTCCTAGTCCCCTAAACTAAAGATGAAAATCATTAACACCCTGAACTTCAGAGGAAAAGAAAGAAAAAAAAAAAAAAAAAACACCTTTATACTATTTGTACTTAAGACTAAAGTGAAATCGTGAAAGGTGTTAAATTTTTATATGAAATGACAAAAATAACCATTGAAAGTCAAATAAGATCAAGGAGTATAAGTGGGGGGAATATGAACTATAGGGGGTGTAAATTTATTTTTTTAAAGTTATTAAGAGCCAAAACCGTTATCTTTAACGAATTCTTTAACATTTTAACTTTAGTCTTAAATATAAGAGATGTGAAGATAGTTTTTTATAATTCAAGAGTATTAATAATTTTCACCTTTAGTACATGATTATAAAGGCAAGTAACCCTAAAAATACAAAGAGATAAACACAAATTATTACATGATTCAACCCTTTTAAGAGGGAAGCCAAAATTAATGCTACATACAGAGTCCAACTTTGAATCTTCTGTTATAACAATTAACATTTATCTTTTAGCATTTGCTTGGGACAAGATAAGGTGAATTAGGGGGAGGAAAGAGAATGGAAGGAGGTGAAAAGATTAACCTTGTTTGGAATAGGACGAAGGGAGGAGAAAGGGAATGGAGGTGACCAATTCACCTTCATTCACCTCCATAAGGCAAGTTTTCTTGCACCCCCAGTTTGGAGTGTAACCAATGGAAAAGGGAATGACTAAAAATTTTTTAATTTTGTTTTCTTTGTCTTTCACTTTGGTCGATTTTATTACTTCTGCAAATGCCCATCATAAATATATATAGTAAAGGGCATAATTGTATTTTTAACCATATTCTTTACCTTTCCCTCCATTCTCCCACATAAGGAAATAATAATTCACCTTTATTCCCTTTCAAATCTCTCCCAAACAAGAAAAATCAATTAACCTTCTTCCCTTCCCTTTCATTTATTTTAGTTTCCGTCTCTTCCCATCCCCTCCCCTCCCACTCTCCCAAACAAAAGCTAGAGCATATCACAATGCACAAACAATTGAAAGAAAATCACAAAAGTCATTAGCTTTGTAGTCAAGTATAGAATAACCCAAGTACCATTCTATGAGTTTGGCAAAAGCAAGCTCAAATAGAGAAATCAAAGAGAAGAGAATCCAATATGCCACCAAATTCCGCATGTCCGCGATGGAATTAGTCTCGATCGCCCGAATTGAGGAATAACTGTCAGACAATTATAATACCCTTTAGTTTCTTTATTCAAAAAAGCCAAATAGCAAAGCAAAATCCATCAAAACAAGCATGAACAAAACAGTTTATGAATGATGTTGGAATGTATACAACTTTACTCTTTCTTCTCTGCCTCTGTGTGTGTGTGTGTGTGTTTGAGAGAGAGAGAGAGAGAGAGAGAGAGCTCACAGAGGATACACCATTGCAAAGAGAGGCCTGCAAGCAAAATACAAGAATTCACAAGGGTATATAAGTATACACCATATGTATCTGAATGCATATACATATATATATACACACGCGTGTGTAAGCTCTAACCAAAATAAAGAAATGAAGCTGCAAATCAACTTCACAAGGATCAGCTAGTATCTAAAACCTAAAAGAAGTAAATCAAACAAGAGCGAAGAGACAGTAATTCGTGCCAGATTTTTTTTTTTTTTTTTCACTTTCCAGCTTTCCTTTTAGTTCCAATGAGAAAACAAATGAATCATACCAAGCAAGAAGGTGGAAACATTTCAATGCAAACTTGAGAAAAACCACAAAACCCATGTTGAATTTGATCCGTTTCTTGCCTTTATCTATTTATTTATTTATTTTTTTTCCCTGAGATTTTCTCTGGTATGAGTTGTGATGAAGATCCTTGGAAAACGGAGGAGTGTTTACACACTACATGGGTAGTGTTAAAGGCCTTTTTGATGAAAATTGGAAGCCAGGAGATTGCGAGGGAATTAAATGACCTTCATATCCTTGTTAATTACGAAATTATCCGGATTCCGTACTGGGATGGCAGCAGGGTGGCTGGTCAACGGCCTGGTCTTTCAGAAGTGACAATGTTTCTTCGTAATTTCTTCGGGACAGCAGCGACTAGGCAAGTTACTCTTGAAATTAATTTGATTTTAAAAGAAAAAATTAAATTTAATAATTTATTTTAATAAATAAAATTTTATATTTAAAATATATGTTTAAATTCTGAATTGAAATTCTTATGCTTTAAATTTGAACAAAATTGTATTGATTTAAGAAAAATATAAAAGTTAATCCAATTCTAAATAAGATAACGTAAAATATAAAGTTAAATTCGTCTACTTACATAAATCGGTAAGAAAGAGAATTAATAATTGTCAAATTTTATTGTTTTAAGTTAAACTTCAAATTATAATAAAATCTTAAAATATAGATCATAAAATAAATCAAATTTAATTTATAAATGCATTGTTTTGATTTCAAATATAAGAATTGTAAGCAAATTATCACTTAATGAAATTAAATTTCACCGTTTCAAATGAAAAGTAAATGGAAAAAAATGAAGAAAAGAGAAAGAAAATTGTTTTCGTGTGTTTTATTAGGGAAGAAAATTGGAGGGGGCCGGAAGAAAAAAATCTCAAAATCTCCTCATTTTCATTTACCCAAATTTGAAAACAAATGGAAAGAAGGAAAAAAATTCATTAGTACCTCCTTTAAAATATTATATTCATCCTTAAAATAAAAGAGAAGAAAAAAGAATCTCATATGCATCTAAATGATATTATTGTAAAATAATGATACACGTTAAGAAATAAGATGATTAAACTATTATATTTCTTCTTAAACTCTCAAACATATGAAAAAAATAAATACTATCATCTCTCTTATTTTCTTCTTTTTCTTTATTAACTTTTGGGGTCCTAAACTTTCAAACAAAACATAAAGGATTTTCTCATCTCTTATAATAATTTTGGACGTTTGTATCTTTATTGTTCGTCTATAATTGCTTATTAATTAAAATATTAGCAAATATCATGGAATTATTATATATTATATAATATTAAACCAAACAACCCCCAAAAAAGTCAAGGGTAAATTACACCTAGACCCCCTAAACATTAGAGTAATTACACCTAGTACCCCTCAACATTTAAAATTGACAAATATCTCCTTATTTTGAAATGTTGCTAACTCCTGACCCCCTTTTGTTACTTTGAACACTAACTCTGTTAAAATTTTATTGTAAAGACAAATTTACCCATAACTTAATTAATTAATTACAAAAATACCTACTCTTTCATTTTTTTTTTTTTTACAGTAACATATATAAACTCTTTATATATATATATATACATATATATCTACCGAGTTTGCAGAGAGAGAGAGAGAGAGAGAGAGAGAGTGAGTGTGTGTGACTGATGCCGGCGCAAGAGGGTGACCCACTCCCTAACCTGCCACCGTAGAAGTCGCCGACGATCGCCATGGCTATGAACGGCTACTGTGGCCAAGTTCAAAGGATCCTCAAAATCTAACCCACCAATTTCCTTCTACAACATCACATCCTCAGAAGTGAACGCTTTTCCCCACCATGAATTCTCTTATTTTTCCCCTCAAAAATCTCTTCTTTCGGGACCTGCTCGATTTTGGGACATTCGGAGGCATTCAAGGCGCCAGCCATTTTCTGCAAAATCTAGAGAACAATTTGGCAAGAAGCGAAGACCCAAATGCAGGCTTTGATGATTAGCAGCATCTTGTCTGAGCGAGTGAGCGTGAAGGCATCAGAACAGGCGCTACCACCACTATGGCTGTCCGTGTCAGGGGCGCGGAGAAACTCAATTGATTCTTTTTCCCCTGATCTTATAATACGTAACGCAATTGATTGAGAAGCCGGAATCTTTCCTAATCGGCCGGGTGAAGGCAAGAAAATTGTTTCATTTTCGCACCACGAGAAAGCTCTAGGGAAGAACCCTTGCGCACCAAAGCTGAAAAAACGAAAAGGAATTGAAGCCCCACATTTTACCGGCGCCGGCATGGTCGTCCATGAAAGAGAAAATTCGTCTTTTTTCATGTTATCACCTATTATTTTTTCTTTTTTTTTTTCTTTTTTCAACTAATTCCTCCGGTGGCTGTTGCATCATACTAATTGTAGTGAAGAAATTAGATAAGATTATTGGACCGGAAAGTTTGTCTTTGGATTGAACCGGACGATTGCTTTCCAAATAAAGGGTAAACTTGGTGACGTCATCATTTTAACTGAAACCTAACGGAATATTAACGGAAGGGGGTCAGGGGTTAGCAACATTTCAAAATAAGGGGGTATTTGTCAATTTTAAATGTTGAGGGGTACTAAGTGTAATTACCCTAATGTTTAGGGGGTCTAGGTGTAATTTACCCAAAAGCCAAAACTCCGAAAAGTTGTTACCCCAGCACGATTGCTTTAGGAAAGCTAAAATAATAATAGTTCTTGGCAAATGGTGCCCGCCTTAACCTGATGAGGCCTAACGGACCACTAGTCTAATATTTAACTATGAACTGACTTCTTATTTGGGCATGTATTTGAAAGTGGGCAGGTTGGGCGCAACCGGGCATGTAAACAAGGGTGGGTCAACGTTGACCCGATTCGGCCACATTCTTACACCTTAGGGTTAACCCCTCCAACCCGATCCGTGACCCCAACCGTTTCCCGATCTTAACTTTATAAATTTAATTTTATTATTACTATTTTTTTTGCTATTTTAAATTTCAACCCTTATATTTCATTTAAAATTGTTAATACAATTTTTTATGAGTGCCGTTACATTCGCTTTTCTTCTTCTATTTTTACATTATAATTATCTCTATATTTATTATAAAATTGAGTATATATTTTTAATCTTTAAATTAAAATAGACGGTAGAGATTTAAAAGACATAATAGAAAAGAGTAGGAGAATTAAGTTCTTATAACTTTACTACTAGCGCGTACCCACCTCCCACTCATATATCAAACTAATTAAATACCCTTATATAAATATACAATATAATTGGGTAATCACTGTAAAACTCAAGATTTGTATTAGGATTTTTAAATATTTGTTTTAAGTTGACGGAATAATTTACTCTGTTATTTTATTTTGTATTAAAGGTACTCCCTTTTATTTTACACTTGTCAGCCAATAAGATAATATTGTATCTCGATTCATTTTTATTTAGATGATTACTGTTTCACATTCTCTAGTTACAATTTTCATTTTACATTTTTTTTTCTTTTCATGTTATGGTATACATCCGGCAATAAAAGATATTACCGCACTTTGGTACTACGTCAACTAGATGAGCAATAATCAAACCTGTAGAGTAAGAAAAGTGAGAAGAAAAAAGCCAAGGAGAGTCCCTAACCAAAATTCTCCCGATAGTAAAGTCAGAATAGGTTTAAGAAAATTGTAATAGAAAGAGAAAAGTCTACAGTTAACAATAGTGAGCATACTTGAATTTTAGAGTTAAGTCCTGTATTTATTGTTAGATAGAATAAATAAATAAACGTCTAAATAATTGAAATGTCATAATTTTGTATATTGTATATATATATATATATATATATATATATATATATATATATATATATATATATATATATTAAAGTATTTTATGGTTTACTTTACTTTAAATACCTTTCATTCAACATTTAATACTTTTCACTCAGCATTAAATGTGCGTGGAAGAAATGAGTATGATGGGTAGAATGTGGCCTTGAGAAATATCTAGATGTCACATCTGTCTGTCACAAAACTAAATAGGTTAGTTATAAGGTAATAAATTTAGCTTATTTATTATTATTTTGCATTTATGATTAGAATTACACAAACTCAGTTTTACTTAAGAGGGGCTCAGCTATGATATTCATTAAATTGCTGAACCAATCGTGAGTACATTTCTATACAGCATATTTGTACTCGTGAGGATGCCACGTGTTCTTAATTATTTTTTTACCTACAGTATGTTCATATGTTGGCATTGACGTTGGGTGTAGTGTGTTTGGTGCACTGAGAGTAATTGTCATCACGTTCTTCATATTTATGCTTAGGTTTTGTTTGAGAAGTCGATCAATTTCTCAGCTTTTGATTACTTTTTTAATTTTTTTGAAATTGTCAAAACTTTTTTTTTAAATCATAAAGGGTAAAAATATCAAATTAATAAAAAGTTAAAAAATTAGTTACTAAAAATTAATTTTTTCTTTTTCTAAATATATATTTATATATTAAAAAAACGCCTTTTAATAACTAGTTAGTAGTCAATTAAAAAAAAAAAAAAACACTAACTTTTTTTTTCCCAAACTAAACCTTAATGTTGCTTCAATTTTGTCTAATATATAGGCTTTGGTGTGGCTTGTTTAAGATATGTTACAATTGTCTTTCAAAAATTATTTTGGGTAGTTTCTAGATTTTATTTTGTGGGCTCGAATTTATTTACTCAATCTGGATTGGACTTATTTGTCCTGGATTTAATGCTTTGGGTTTAACTTGTGAACTTGAAACCCACTGATACGCTAAGAGTAGGCTTGACTATATTACCCAGTACCATATTAAAAATTAGGTTTATTTCACTTGTATATCCTTTCTCGTTTTCGCTTTATGCACTTTACATTTTTTATGTTTCATAAATTTATATTTAGATTTTTTGAAATTTGTATTACATTGATTCATACCCCTTTATTAAATCTTTCATCAAAATGTTAGTTATTGACTAATTCAATAATATAAAATTACATTTATATTCTCAGTATTAGACAAAAATAACTTTTATTTTGTTTCACCAAAAGTTGTTGCAAAAATTGACAAACAAAATAAATAAAAGAATTATACTAACTAAAATTAAACTGAATAAATTTGTCATTTTGTTGGAGTATTTTTTTTATATTAATAATAAGGGTATGAAAGTTATTTTATAATATTGAATTGATCAATAATTACTTTTGTATAAAGAAAGTCTAACAAATGAGATATGAGTTAATGTAATATAAGTATTTCTTTGCATATTGCCACCTCGGAAGCTATACCTGCATGCTGGTCTAGTTTTATACGTATCCAAACCAGTTTGCTTTGAATTCTCCTTTTATGATGCAAGCATTATTGAATTGTCGGCTTAGATGTATTTATATTATTTTAATTTAAAAATATATAAATATATTTATATATTAAATTTTAATTTAATGATCAGATTACAAATTATTGGGTAACTTACTATGTTAGGTTCCTAAATCATTCATTACCTTTCTTTCCACAAGAGATAAAGATCACACCACACAGCGTATTGATTTTGTTATTGATATGATACATATTTATGCATCTTGACATACTATTTTAAATTTATCGTTATTATTTATAAAAATATATCTACCCAAAAAAGATTAACGTATCACTTAAATAATTATAAAATACAATTTAATTATAATATATAAGGTATAAATGCCACGTTAATATTTATTGACATAATTAGTGAGTTTTACATCTTATAAAAATAATAACAAAATAAAGAAAAAGTTATTTATTGGACTTGGATGAAAAATAGAGAAAATAAAGAATTTTATTTATTATTGTTGATTTTGTAAAGCTTAGGGTAAAAAAAAAAAAGTCAAGACAAAATACAAAAAATTTAAAAATTGTCAATAGATATCTGTCGGTACTAACTAATATTGACCAATCCTAACTAATAAAAATATTGATTCAAAATGTGGCATTTACAATTGGGGAGGGGGGCTAAGGTCGATTACTGATGTTATCCCGCTGCCAATAAATATTAGTAGCACGATTAACAATTGTTTTTTTTTTTTTTTTGCCCGATTCAAATCCGCGAATAAGGTTGGGTTTGAGAATAAGAAAAAGCTAATTTTTTTATAATTAATTACTTACTAACTACTAAAAAGTTAATTTATTTTGTATTTGGGAAGGAAAAAATTAACTTTTTAATTTTTTGTTAACATGACATTTTTACCCTTCAATGTTTAAAAATAGTTTAAAACGTAAGAAGGTAAATTTGGTTATTTTAAAAACAAGTAAAAAAAACTAATAACTGGTAGTCGAATTACAAGTTTTTTTTCCCAAATGCAGCCTCAATGTCAATCAATCTAACAATTTTTTTTTTGTAAGATCGTGGTTTAAATAATAAAAATAGTTTTAAATTATTAGATAATATATTAATTATCTTGAATTTTAATATATTTAAAAATAAAATTTTTAATATAAATTAAAATACTATAATGAAAACTCAGTGATTAATATAATTTTAAAATATTTTTAAATAATATTTTTAAAATATTTAAAAATAAAATTTATCAATATAATTTAAAATATTATAACAAAAATTCAACTATTGTAAAAATCAAAGCATCTACATATATCTTATTGAACTCATATAAAAAATATTTTCTATTATAAAAAAAATGTACTAATAAATTATATTTCTAAATTTTTTAACAATTGTTACTTGAATTATTATAAAAATTTAGATAATTAATATGATAAAAATAATTTTGAGTTATTGGGTGCTATATTAATTACATTGAATATTAAAATATATAAAAAAATTATTAATATAATTTAAAATATTATAATAAAAACTCAATTATCAATATTTTTTAAAAATATTTTTAAATATTTTTAAGTAAATATTTTTAAAATATTTAAAAAATGTAATTTCTCAAAATAATTTAAAATATTATAATAAAAATTAAATCAAGTCATAATATCTGTTTATTTGTTAAAATATTTAAAAAATAAAGTAATTTTTTATTATAATTTAATTTTTTATAATGGAAAATATTTTTTAAAAGATTTCAAAGAGAATAACTTAATCATATTAATTATTTAATTATCTAAATTTTTTACAATAATTCAAGTAATAATTGTTAAAAAATTTAGAAAAGTAATTTGTCAGTATAATTTATTTTTTATAATAGAAAATACTTTTTATATGGGTTTAATGAGATATATGTAGATATTCTGATTTTTACAATAATTGAATTTTTATTATAATATCTTAAATTATATTGATAAATTTTATTTTTAAATATTTTAAAATTATACCGATAATTGAATTTTTACTATACTATTTTAATTTATATTAAAATTTTTTATTTTTAAATATTTTAATATACAAATATAATTAATATATTATCTAATAATTTAAAAATATTTTTATTATTTGAACCACAATGTTACAAAAAAAAAATTGTTGGATTGATTGACGCTAAGGGCTGTATTTGAGGAAAAAACTAGTAGCTCGGCTTTTTAAATGACCAAATTTATTCGCTTAAATTTTAAATTTCTTTTAAATATTGAAAAGTAAGAATATTACATTAACAAAAAGTTAAAAGTTAGTTTTTTCTCTTCTCAAATACTAAAAAAAATTAACTTTTTAGTAGTTAATTAGTAACTAATTATAAAAAAAAAAAAAGTTAGACTTTTTCTTTCCAAACTCAACCTTATTCGTGAGTTTGAACCAAGTGAAAAAAAAAAAAAAAAAAAAAACTCGCAACTTTATTGGTTTGAACAAAAAAATAATAATTAAATGTGCGACCAGCATTTGCTAGCAGCGAGCTAGCAGACGATGTTAGCCCCGCTTCTATACAATTATTAATATTAGTATACTTAATTTAAAAAAAAAAAAAAAAGCTTCCAAAAAATGGTACATAGAAAGTTTAGGTAGCTAATGGGTCTTTGTACGTACTAAATACGTTTAACGGCTAAGATTAGTCCACTTATAATTTGAAGGTGCAATTGAAGCATCAAATTTTATTAA
Organism: Vitellaria paradoxa; assembly: GCA_019916065.1. Lineage (NCBI taxonomy): Eukaryota > Viridiplantae > Streptophyta > Magnoliopsida > Ericales > Sapotaceae > Vitellaria > Vitellaria paradoxa. The sequence continues at coordinate 42,684,701 of CM034238.1, forward strand.
AAATTTTTAAACTTTTTTTATTACATGAATTATAAAATTATAACTGTTTTATTTTTTATTAATTTTTTACCATTTCAAGTGCATTCTTACCAAATACGACGAGTTTACCCCCAAAAAAATAAAAAATAATAAAAAAATAGAAACGATGACAAGTCTGGTATAATTGAACCGCATTGGACTTCTCAGTACATCTCTATCTCAGTTTCAAGAAAAGTACATCTATATCTTTAGTTAGGTTGAATACCACCAAACTTGTACTCCTAATGCAAAATGACTACCTAGTTCTCAGTTTAATTTTAATACATTATTTGTATAATAATTTTTTATACAAATGATACATTCCAAAAATAATTCAATAAAATATGAAAAATAATAATTACAAATATGTGTTATATTTTAAATTTTATTTTTACAAATAAAAAAATTACAACAATGTATCAAAATTGCACCGTTTTAGTTATACCTGTAAATGTTCCACATTAACTAATTGAGCCTAACTTATCCCTTGATTATTTATTTATTTATTATTATTTGGTTCTTTCTTTTATTCCCACGTGTTGTTAAGTTTTCGTTTGACAACTTCTTCCGACCTAAACTTACGAGAGTCAAAAAAAACCAGCATGCCAAATGGGAAATAATATCGACCGTTAAAAACCTCAAAAATAATCATACGTACCAGCTAGTTCGGTGGCCTGTTCGACGAGAAATTAGTTCAAATTAGGATAGTTTGGAAGTTTAATTTTTTATTTTTTTCTAACTTTTGATAATTTTGTACCCTGTAATTAAAATTTTTAATGTGTCTGATAAAATAAATAGTAATTTTTAACAATTTTTAGGTATTTGATAAAATTTTTAGTAACTTTTAACAATTTTAAACTTCTTCTGGCAACTTTTTGTCTGTTTAATAATAATTTTAGTAATTTTTAAATTAAGTAAATTATTATAATTGAGTAGAAAAGTAAAAAAAAAAATTTGATATTTTTGCCAAATACTCGAGAGGTAAAAATTTATTTATTTCCACTAAAAATTAATTCACAAAACAGTACCTAGAGGTGAAGCCACTGCAAATATAGCAAAGTGGTCAAATGTAACCTTAATTCTACAAAAAGTATTCCTAAAATTAATCAATTTAAAACTATCTTAATAGTAAATTAGTCATTTTGAGAACATGTTTAGTACAAAGTGAAAATTTTGAGAGTGAAAAATTGCAGAGCGAAACTCTATTACGTCACACCATCTACGTAAAGTAAAATGAAATATATTTTAATAGTAGGATAGATTTTATAACTATATGTACTCGAGTCATGAGCGGGCAGGAGATACTCTTAACCACTGAATTATAGGCCACGCTCAGAATACATTTTATAACAATATGTACACTGCACGTATTTTATTAAAATTTTGAATAGTATAGTTAGATAAAAATAATATTATGATAGGGGACCTCTAAAAAATTTCTCGTGTTTTGCTAACTCAATTCAAAGCAAGTGACCCACTAAAAAATTCTCAAATTACACTTAATTTAGCTCAAGGCGGATTGATGATTCGTACAAAATCTTTGCAATGATGCACCTAACTTAGTAAAAAATAAATAATATTATACTGTGATTAATGTGAAATCGTGACAATTTCATTTTTATAAAAATATTAATTTAATATTCTCCTTAAATAATACAGTGTAAATAATTATCACATTGAAGATAACATTTTTATTTTTTATTCTATATTTAATTACAAATTTTTATTAAAATGGTATGTTCTCATAAAATATAAATAACACGGGCTCGTTTGGAGGGTCAAAACTAGCAAAAAAGTACAAAAAGTTACATTTGGTGCGTTTGGTAAAATTACAATTTTTTTTACTTTTTTGCTTTGCTACAGTGAAAAATAAAATAAAATACTTTATCAAATACATAAAAATTACCACTTTTTTGCTTCACTACAATAAAAATCTTATCAAACGCATAAAAAGTTACTACTTTTTTATTTGCTACAGTAAAAAGTTTACTAAACACCTAAAAGTTGTAAAAAAATACTAAAAATTACATTTTGTTCTACCAAACACACAAAAAAAATATAACTAAAAAAACACACAAAAAACTATCAAAAATTTTACTTTTTTGCTGGTTTTTAATCTTCCAAACGGGCTCAACATCTTCTAATGTACATTATTCTAGGAAATAACATGAAATTAAATATAACATAAAAATTAAGAGTAAAATGTTATATTTTATCCAATTATGTATCAAACGAAGCAACATATGGCAAAACTTTCTAATTTTAACTTTTTATTTTAAGTTAGAGCTCGTATAGCACACTAATTTTTAATAACTTTTTAAAAAAATTATTAGAATTTATTAAAATTACTAAAGTGGGTGTCTGCAAAACGGCCTCTAAATGCATACATTTATCGAAAGAATAGTACGTACAAATATCATAAGAACCATTGGTGACCAACAAAACAAATATCACAAAACTGCTAGTTTAGCTTAATAAAATATATAATAAATTGTGGACACTCAAAATTGGACCGTACCATGACCTCGCAAGCAAAGAATGCCCTTGTCAACTTTGAAGGTGCACAGAAGTGCAGCGTTCAAATTTGTTATTTTTTATTAAAATCGTTGAATAATTATTCCAAATAAACTGAGTACACTTTAATCAAACCTAGTGTATGAATAAATGTGTCACCCTTCAATGACCCAACTTAACCCAATCCATGCTGAGTAAATAATTTGCCTGCATGAGTGGTATGCGCGGACCCATCTAAGTCTTTCTCCTCTGCCATACATGGATGCCTCTTGAATCTATGCCTTTCCTCCAACTTTGGTATATATAAGGTTACGAAGTCTCGAAAGGGGTAGTCGAGTTGGTTCGGAAGGCGGGCTGAAGGGTCTGAGACCAATAGGTCCCGGGTTCGACTCCTCTTGGGGACAGTCCTTCCTCTAATTATGGAGATCTATCTAACAGTCTTATCGACTAAGCCGGTCAACCAGGACTTGCCTAAACTGGTTTACCTTCTCGTGATTCTTTACCGGCTAGGGCCACGGGGCGAGATTCACTCAGTGCGCACCTATAGCTAGCAGTCGTGATTCTTTGCTGGCTAGGGCCACGGGGCGGGATTCACCCAATGCGCACCTATAGCTAGCGGCTGCAAGTTTCTCCCCGACCCCAGAAGGTTACGAAACTTTTTGTAATTTTTTAATATGGGACAAACACATTTTTATGTTACTAAAATCTCCATTTTAAAGTCAATTTTCATTCAAATTATTCAAGGTTTTGAATAGTTGAATGTAAAATTATAAAGTTCACATGAAATATTTCAAATTATACATTTGATTCAAATTTAATAATATATGAATCTCATATCAATATTGGGTTAAAATTTATAAAAAATCATAGTAAAAATTATGAATTCCAACAAAAATTGTCAGTCACAAACGCAATTTGATTATAATCAGTATTACAAACAACAACTATTTGATATTTAATAAGTTAAGATGTAATTGGTGCAGTAAATATTGAAATATAATTGAATTGGTAAAATATTGAGTTTATTTTTTAATAATCACTAATTTAAAAAATTAGTTGTTCAGAGATTAATTGAAATTTGCGCAATCTGGTCTCAACACCTAATTAATTAAAAAAAATCATGCTGTAAAATAATTAAAACAAATCGTTTATACGGCATTGATCATTTTGCTTTGGAATTAAGTTAAACTTTATTACAATTTAACAAAGACAATTATACATATTAGAGTTTTAATTATAAAATAATTTAACTCTTTTTAAGCAAAAAAAATTAAAATTTAAATCCACAATTCTAATGGTTAAAATATATATTATTAATTTTATTAATTCATCACACCATATTGAAAATATTTGCACCAAACATTTTCTCCTTCAACAAGTACACCGGGGGGAGGGCTAAAACTTGGTTAGGGTAAAAAAAAATTAGTTTTTAATTTTTTATAACTTTTTCATTTTATGTGATTTTTTCATCAAAATTTGATTTTTATTTTAGAAATTGTATTTTTTGAACATGTTAATCGAATGCGTAAAAGAAAAAAAAATCTACAAGTTTAAATTCATTTAGTAAAATCTATTCGTCTAAAAAATTAACAAAAAAAAATTAATTTATTTTTACTTTTTTGTTTTTAGTTTTCACTTTAATAAATATGAATGTTTTAACTTTTTTTTTTTTTATAAATATGATTAACACGTTTAAAAAAATGACTTTTAAAAAAATATTAAATTTTGATAATAAAAATCATATAAGATGTAAAAAAAAAAAAGAAAAAGAAAAATAAAGAAGAGAGAGGGAGAGTTGGCTTTGACGGCCAAACAAAGCCCGAGTCATTCCTTGCCTGCCATTGTGGACGATGGTTTGTGAGTATATATGCCACCTTCCTCGATTTGCGGGTTAGTTTAAGAAATAACATTGTCACGTCAACTTCGTGATTTGTAAGTTGAGTCTTGTAATTTAAATAATTAGTTTAAAATTTAAAGGCGTAGATATATATATATATTTATTTATTTAATTAAAGAATAAATTATAACTAAAGTTTCTAAACATTTAAATAATTACCTATAAACTCTTTTTATATTTAAAAATTATAAATATTTAACTTATTTTAAAACGTTAACAAATATAATCTAACCATTTCTATAATACCCCGTCAGCCTCCTCCTTTTCCACGTTCTTGTGCTGAATTAGGCTCCGTTAGGAAAACTCGACTAGTAATCAGTTATTTTTTAGTCTTAATAGTGTTAGGTCAATTTTATCCTCTTACATTTTAACTTTTTTTTTTAAATTTTTTAAGGTAAAAATATCAAATTAACAAAAATTACTTTTCCACCTGAAAAAAATTACTTTTTTTCTTTCTCAAACACAAATAAGCTGGCTAACTTTCACCCCAAACAAAACCTAATATGCTATCCCACGTAATGTGCAATACCAATACCAACGGCTCCAGCCGCTCTGTTTTTATGCAATAAAGAAAAGTGCTGACTCATCCTCCAGTTAGCTCCCTTGCACAAAATCATGAACAATTGTCGCCAACTTTTGAGTAACCGAAGTGGAGCGTCCGAACCCGGCAGCCTATTTCATTACATATTTAATATTAAATAAACACAATTATTAGAATGAGTTTATTTACAATTTACTAAACTCTCTCTTACACTTTATTTTACTTTTTTTTATTAATTTAAATTACACAATCGTTCCTCTTTTTTCATTATAAATTAGGAGTACATAAAAAAATCAATAATCTGAAAACTGAACTAATCCGATCACTTTGGTTCGGTTTAGTTCGATTTGGTTGGAGTCTATATTATTTTTGATTCGGTTCTAAATTAAAAAATCGATATTTTCAATCCGGTTCTCAAATTAATAGATATTCAATTCGTACCAAATTCAAATCCGAACTAAAAATAATCTAACTTAATTAACCTAAACCAACTCAATAAAAATAATATATAATATATAAATATTATATAATAACTTTTCCTTTTTTTTTCTATATATATATATGTCGCCTAACTGTGTGTCTTCTGAAAGTAATTTTGTTAAATGTCACCAAACCGACTATCGAACATTTGCGGCTGCCAATAGTTAGAAGAAAATTTAGCATCAAAAAGCATCCAAGCCGTGTGGTTCCAGCTGCTTGTTTATGTTACATAGCTCTTTTGGGTTTCATTCGTTATATTAAACAACACTTAATATTCATACATACTTTCTACGAAGTGCTAGTTTAGGGGGATCCATTATAACAATGAACCATGTTTCATTCCTACAAACTGTGTCGAACAGTTTCCTTCGCAAAATCAACATTTTGAACGTAATAAATGGACCAGGACCAATTTGAAATGAGTTAAACCGAAAATGAACATCCTATCCGAATTAGCCTAAATTAAAACCAAACCGATGTAACTCGATATTTTTTGTTCGGTTGATTCGGTTCCAATTTAGAATCAATTTGGTTTCAGGTCCAAACTTTAGAACTGAAAAAAATCGATTCGATTCTTTGTTAAGTGTTCCAATTTAGAATTGGTTTGGTTTCAGGTCCAAACTTTAGAACCGAAAAAAATCTATTCGATTCTTGGTTAAGTGTGAATTTAAACCGAATAGACTCATACACATTTCTATTATATATTATGTATAACTATAATACTACCAATACCGTTACACAAAATTCAAACAAAGGTATAGTTATTTTAAAACTAAAATACATTTTATTTATATTTATATTTTTAACAAGTAAATTAAAATATTTTTTGTTTATCTAATTTTATTTTATAATTTAAGCAATCAACAAATTTATTTTCTTCCACTTATTTTTCTTCACAAATTTTTGCCATACTCTCAAGTCAATTTAGTAGTTAATGTATCAAAAAATTAAGTTTTAAGCAAAATATATATATATATATATATATATATACATATTATATCAAACAAATTATATAAGTATCATATTTTGAAAATCTTTTTTTTAATTTTTTATAATAGGAAATATTTTAAAAATTAAAATACATTTTATTTATATTTATATTTTTAACAAACAAATTAAAATAAATTTTATTTTACCTTATTTTATTTTATAATTTAATCAATCAACAAAATTATTTTCTTTCACTTATTTTTCTTTACAGATTTTTGCCATCACTCTCAAGTCATTTAATAGTTAATGCATCAAAAAATTAAGTTTTTAAGCCAAAAAAAATTATCAAATAAATCATGACTATCATATTCTGAAATTTTTTTTTTAATTTTTCATGATAGGAAATATTTTAAAAACGAAAAAATACATTTTATTTGTATTTATATTTTTAACAAGCAAATTAAATAATTTTTATTTTATTTTATTTTATTTTATAATTTAATAAAGTAAAAAATTTATTTATTTATTTATTTATCTTTATAAACTTTTATCATCACTCTCAAGTTATTTAGTAGTTAAAATATCAAAAAAATTAAGTTTTAAGCCACAATATATATATGTATATATATATCGAACAAATCATAAGTGTCATATTCTAAAACTTGCTTTTTATTTTTTTATAATAGGAAATGTTTTAAAAACTAAAATACATTTTATTTATACTTATATTTTTAACAAGCAAGATAAAATAATTTATTTTGTTTTATTTTATAATGTAATCAAGTAACAAAATTATTTTTTCCATTTTTTTGCTTTACAAACTTTTGTTATTACAATCCAGTCATTTAATAGTTAATCCACGAAAAAAAATTAATTTTTAAGCAAAAAATATGTATATATATCAAATAAATCATAAAGTATTATATTCTCAAAAAAAAATTTCTATTTTTTATTGTAAGAGATCTATTTTTAAAAAAAAATTCTTCAATTAAAAATGTTTATTGCAATAAGATTACTTACATGCCATAAATGAATTTTTTAAAAAGGTAAGGTGATAACTAACCACTTACCAAAAAATCTAGAAAGATAAAATTATTTTTAGCAAGTTATCTTCTCAATTTTTTATAATGAAATATTTTTATTATAAAATAAGGTTATTTGTAACATTATAAATATGCCTTAGTTTGGATTTTGTATAAGAATATTGTATGTATTACAATTGTGATTAAAAGAATGAGGGACGATTGTGTAATTTCAATTAAGAAAATAATATAAAGTGCAAGAGGGAATTAGTGGAGTGCAAATAGACTCACCTCAATTATTATACTAGTACATTCTATATAAATTCTACAATAAATATAAGGTATTTGTTAACCGGTAATCAAGGAATGGGCTGAAAATATGCAATGCAATAATATTTCGTATTTTTTAACGCACAATTCTATCAAAGTGCAAAATATTATTACGTAGGAGGTATGTATTTATTAGTTCTTGATGAGTGTCCTGGATGCCTACTAACAAGACCGTAAATATAATAATTCATTCACTTTTACCTTTTGTGATTTGGACAAAAGATAAATATTTTTTTTTACAGTCAAAAGTCAATACATAATTTTATCGTAATTTGAGTTATCAAATTATCAAAAAAATTATTAAATTTAATTAAATTTTTAATGCACTACTATTTTTACTCATATATGGTTGTTTAAAAAATATTACTTAAAAAATAAAGACAAATTGAATGGCTTTAAAATATAAATAGTATTTTATTTTAACACAATAAGTGTAAAATTATAATTCTTATCAGTGAATTGTTGTAAAATTCTTTTTCTCTCGACAAATTTTGACTTATAATATACAAATTTAATTAAATTTGATAAATTCAGCCAATTTAATAGTTTGGTTCAAATTGCGAATGAGTTGTGTTAACTTTTAAATTAAAGAGGATCACACATCTTTTGGTTAAACCCTAAAAAAGTAAAGTTTAATTTAATTACAAAATTTGTAAGTGTGTACCCTGAACATTCATTAAGAATTAATAAAAACATGACACAAAACAATATTTCACACTTTGATAAAATTGTACATGTGAATGGGGTTCTAGGGGTGGAGTGTAAAAATACATATAGGTACTGAAATGAACGAATGAAATGTATTGATTTTTTTATAATGATTTAATAGTGCTAATTTAATTTAATTAAAATTAATTTTTAAATTAAAAGTTAAAATAAATTTGATTTAAACACAATTAATACAAAATATAAAAAATTATATTTTATTAAAATATAATCAAATTAAAACCATTTATCAAGCACTCCAATTCTTGCCGTCCCTTGGAATCCTATGAAAGGCTTGTGGCAAAATAAAACTATCACATAACATATTTTTATTGGCACTTAACAACGCATAAGGAGGACTGAATTGTTAAGATAAAAAGTTTATTTGATTGAATTAATAAATATTATTTGATAAAATTAATAAATCTTGATTAAACCAAAACCTTTTATCTCAATACTTTTAGCCCTTCTAGTGCAAAATTTAATGCAGCCTCTTAGAATCTGATAAGAGGAGTCTGAATTTGACTTTCAACCTGCTAAAATTGAATCTTAGACATTAACTAACTGATCATTTAATTTAAAAATATATTTATAAATTTCACATCAGATAATAGCTGAGATTCAATTTAAGTAACCTGAAATTGAAAAAGTCTCATCCCTTGAAAAGATGTCCTGAGATCTTTCTTAACAGACCGGCTAATTACTCCTTTATTAAATATCAAATTTAATACACCGCAAGTCTCCAACTACCAACACGGTCCCAATTGAATTGACCAGGAATGGGGACTTCAACAGCGCGGTCCCGCGGGCAAAGCAATTTCGGGAGACATTAGAGTCCCCCATTTCAAAATGTGAGGTGTGCATGTATGTGGACGGAAATGTTTACCACATTCATTGTGTCATGTTCAGTGTGTCTACAGCACTGATATTCTTGCTATTCACAATTTTTAATAAAATTTAAAGATAAAAAATTAATTGAAATTACAAATACGTAGATATAAAAATTTACCAATAATTACCTACGATAAAAAAAAAAAAAAAAATTGCACGGGTTCATCATACTTTGAGCAAAATTTTGAGAAACACTAATTTAATGAAAAAACTATTCCATATAACGGTTATTTTTTAATGATTTTCATTGTAATTAGAACACCTAAATAATAATGTTATAATTGTCTTGATACCCAAATTATGAAAACAATCACACCAATTTAAGGATGTCAATGAGTAAGATGTTCGTAAAAATTGTCATATTAATTCCTAGACTTGCCTAAAACTAATTTTTCATTTGAAACTTGATTTTTAGTTCAACTTATAATAAACTCTAATTGGTTTTCAAACAATTAAAACCTTATATCTACATTGCTAATAGGCAAATGAGTCGTCATAAAAAATCCACTTACTTTCTATTTATGGTACATTTGAAACATTAAAAAATAATAAAAAAATATGATTTGGGTTATTTTTTTACGTTTAGTATGCAGCCATCAAATCACATTTTTCAGAAATGACTAGTGTAACTTTTTGACTTTTGCATTAGAATGTTGGAGAGAAAAACCGGTCCTACAGATTTTTTGGCCTATTCTGATGAATTTATGCCAGAACTTTTTTGAAAGTTGTTAAATTTTTTTACTTTTGCGTTAGAATGTTGAAGAGAGAAACCATTCTGATGGATTTTAGAGGCCCGTTCTGACAGATTTTGGTGAGATTTTTGAAAAGTTGTTGAAAAGTTTTTAAGATTTGTAGAAAAACTATTGAGGTTTGTGAAATTATTATTAAAATTGCAAAAAATTTATTGAGGTTTTTAAAATTTTGTTAGGATATATTGATATATATATATATAAATTTATAAAAATTTTATAAAATATGAAGAGTGCAAAATGTGTTAGATAATTTTAGAAGTTTTTATAATTTTTCACCGTGTCAAATGCACCCTTAATAAGCTTATCACATCATCGTCATTGATATCTTCACAGACAAAAAATAAAATAAAATAAATAAATGCGAAACTTAGCCATTTACTAACGTAGGATAAAAGTAAGTGAAGTCTTACTTTTTTGAATAAGAAAATGTAGTATATCACACTTTTAATACTGATGCGGGAGGATAAGCACATTTCACTTTTATTTTTTTCATCTATCTCTTTTGAGCAACATATTACACCCGTTTAATCACTTTATTATGTTTGTTTTTATAATATGGTGCATTATTTAATATAAAAAAAATTAATTCAATATTAATATTATACAAATTACTGTTTAAATTATCTACAACTTACATAGAAATATTAAAAATATATATATAATATAATAAATTAATAAGTATTTAATGGATACTTTACGAGTAACAAATTTAGCATAAACGTGTATAAGATAGGTATTGAGTATTCTATAAATTAATTTCAAATTTGTCTCAATCCAATTAGGATATTTTGTAACAAGTTTTTAATGAATCAGACGTGTTGGATACTCTCGTACACCATGTCATTATCATTTCTACACACCACGGGATGATCGTTATGAATAATTTCCCTTAGATGAAATATTCCAAAAACAACATTATTGACACCTGCCAATTCAAGTGCTTGAAGGGGATAACGTTTAAGGTCAACCTTTTTATATTAGGAAATATTTCTTACTCAGGCTTTGTTTATATATATTTTTACATAAATTTTAAAAAATGAATAATATATATATATATATATTTTAAATTTACATTAAAATAAACACAACATTAGAAAGAGTAGATTTTCAAACACAAAAATCTAATGACCATACAATTAGAACTTAGATACTTGAAAAAATATTTGAATATTTTAAATCCACAGGGGAAGAATATAATAATTTTCCCACTTGTCGTCAGCCAGAATTGATAATACAAACGCGTGCCCTGTACACATTTGGCAAGCATTGCCCGTGACTCCACGGATTTCATAAAGAGTGTGTTTGAAGTTGTATAAAATTATATAAAATTATAAAAATTAATGTCTCGTGTTTTGTGTAGTGAATAGAGAATTTAAAATTTATTATCTCGTAATTCGTATTTATAGAGATTTATAAACTTTTGTATTATTTTATTTTAACTCCAAATAAAGCCAAAATATCACATGATATAGGGTGTGTTTTGAGTGATAAAAAATAAAATAAAGTGAGATAAAGGTAACATTTGAAGTTAAAAATAATATAATGTAAAATTTTACAAATTTCTATAAACATAAATTATGAGATAATAAAAGTTAAATTTTTTACTTATTACACAAAATACAAAATATTAATTTTTATAATGATATATAATTTTATATAACCCCTGAACACGAATTGTAAATTCGTAGTTCATTTAACGAGAGATACGGTATCCCTGCACTCCACCTGAGTCCTCGTAGCTTTCCAAAAATACTCCTCACTCGAGGAGGAATCAAAGGGCTGGAACCTGTCGGTTCATAGTTTCTGTATGCCTTCGTAATTACCTAGGTACCCTCATCAGCATGACATAACTACTCTTTTGCCACATATTTTGATTTTATTTTGGGCCCATGGTAAAAAAATAAAAAAATAGCACGCTCGTGTTGATGTGTAAACCAGCTCAATCTAGGTGCCATTTGGATGAAAAAAAAATAATAATAAAAAATAAAAAATAAATAAATAATTAGTATAAAAATAACATGTGTGAAAATTTAGTTAAAAAATAAAATTAATTTTTTAATAAAATTGGCAGTTATACATGACTTATAAAATTTATAATGGTTTTTACCCAATTCATAAAAATGGCACGCTCATGTAAACTCCTTTTATAGGATAAATAAAATATATAGAAAACTCAATATGAAACTGAGTTTTTAGACTTAATTAAACCTCATTGTGAAATTAAGTTTTTATTAACAATATTCTGACAACTGTTTTTAATCAGACAGCAATTACTAAATTTTTTTAATTAAAATATTAGTAAAATAAAAAAATTCATAAATTGTTTTATTTTGATTAAAAATTCAGTATGACTTAAAAATTGGGCAAAATTGGCTTATATCCTTTTTAGGTTTGGGTTTTCACCAATTAGACTCATACATTTTCAAAATTAGCACTTATACTTCTAAGATTTAAAATTTTTGATGGTAAAACCATCTACTATTACTCTTTTTTCATTAGTTTGGATGATTTGACTAATTTGACAATATAAAAATAAAAAAAAAATGCTCTCTCAAACTTGAAATTTGATTTTTTTTTTTGTTTGATAATTTTTAGAGATGTTATTTATATTTAAACTAAAAAAATAATGCATATTCTTACTAAAAAGCTAAACACATTGATATATAAAATTATTTTAGATTATCAAAATTTCACTTTTTTTTTTTTTTTTGGGTTTAGACTACCACAATATATTTTTTTATTTATTAAATTTTAAGCAAGTAATTTAATTTTAAGCCCCTCTTGTGAATTAAAAATAAATATCTAGATTAACTTATTTGCATCAGCGGCCCCTCTCCAATCTTTATTTTTTTTTATCAATGTTTGCTTCTTCACTATCTTCAATTCTAGACATCTTCTGGGAATATATTACTCAAGCTTTTGTAGTAAGTTAATCATATACAATATTACTATATATACTAATAATAATCCGTAATTACGGTACTTTAAACAAAATTAGTATTAAATTTTTTTATATAGTTGAAACTTTAGATAAAATATTCAAATTGAAAAAATTATGATAATCCACGAGTTTTAATTATTTTTTTTCAAAACTTTAGATCTTACTACATTGTTTTAGTCTCTCTCTCTTTTTAATTAATTTTTTATTTGCACTGTAAAAGAAAACGTAAATTATGTTACTTTAATTTAAAAGATTCAACTTTCTAGAAGGACGGATTTTAAGTTAACAGTTTTGATTTACATATGATCTCCACCATTGAAATATGGTAAAATTTAATATGTGTAAACCGTTTTGTGAGATAGATAATAATAGGATCCACTAAAATAAGAATTGAGTAATAAGTTAAAAATATAAAAATGATCTCAATCGTTGAATGAAAGCCGTTGAATCTTAATTTACAAGAGAGATTTTTTCAGAAATTATCATATTTTATTAGTATTTTAACTTTTTTTAAAATAAAAAATAAAAATAAAGAGGTAGTAGTGAGTTATTTAACTTTTTTTTAAAATAATTAAATTTATCCCCTTACATTTTAAATTTCTTTTAAATTTTGAAGGGTAAAAATGTCAAATTAAAAAAAAAACTAAAAACTAATTATTAAAAAGTCAAGTTTTTTTAAATAAAAAAATAGTTTTTTAATAGCTAAATAGCAGCCAGTCTCCAAAAAAAAAAAAAAAAAAGGTTAAGTTTTTCTTTTTTTTTTTTTTTAACTCAACCTGAATGATTGGAAGATAATAAGGGTTTGAACTTGAATATCACCGTAATTGAGCTACCCAATTTGATGTCTTATTTCATTTTGTAGTGCAAATTTATGTAATTAGTAAATTTTCTTAATAATATCATGAAATTAGAATTAAAATGCAACTGTATAAATTAGATTAAAGGTAGAGGAAACAAAACTATCCTTACATAGCTTATTATTTTGATTTATAAAATACGAGACAACTAAATTATTTTAAATAAAATTATAAATGCATTTCTTTTTTTACTTCCTATAAATCTGCACACTCTCATAATAAATAATACTTTTTAAATTATGGGGGTGTCAACATCAGTTCCTCTTAACAGAATCTCTAATTGTATTTTTATTTTTTGTTTTATGTTTTTATGTTTTTATTTTTTGTTTTGAGATTTATGTTTTAAGAATACTAAAAATATATCTGAATTATGATTTTCTATTTTCTGTATTTTTAGATTTTCTTTGTTTTGAGTAAAAAAAATTCGAAATGACATTTGATCATTTTGTGTTCTATGTGTAAACTCATTTTCCTCTTTTCTAAAATAGGTTTTGAAAACGCAAGTAACTAAATGCGTTTTCAGCTATTTTTCTTATTTTAAAAAGTATAAAATAAAAAAAATCCAAAAAATATACTAAATGATACTTAATTTTTTTTATTTTATAAATTGTTTATTCAATAACATTATACGAATGTTTCTCCAAACTCATCAATATAATATTTAAATATTGAGTTATTTAAATTTTTATTTTTTTCACTGTTCAACAGTTAAACAATATTTAATCGTTATATATCTTGAATAGTAATGATTCTTAAAACTTTAGTGACATTTGGTTTGCATTTTTATTTTCTTTTTTATGTTTTTGTTTTCTATTTTTTTTATTCTATGTATTTTATGTTTTGAAAATTCTAAAATAAGGAAAATAGAAAAACTTATTTGGTTTAACATTTTCTATTTTTCGTGTTTTGAGATTTTCTTTATTTTGGGTTAAAAATGTTTAAAATGACTTTTTATCATTTTTCATTTTCATGTATAAACTCATTTTCTATTTTCTAAATCAGATTTTGAAAATACAAGTGAGTAAATATATTTTAAATTGTTTTCCTTAATTTCAAAAATACAAAATAAAAAATGAGCTCAAAACTTGTATACTAAATGATACCTTTATTTCTTAGAAATTCCATATTTTTGGAAAAAAAAATACTATTTTTAAAAGTCGTATCTTTCAAAAAAGAAATTAATTTCAGGGTTTGTTTGGAGTAAGAAAAAATAAGATAAATTGTGATTTTGAGAGAGTTCATAATGCGTGCAGTTAGAGAAAAAAGTTGATGTGATATAAAATTAACAGAGATTTATAGAGATTTTTGGAAATTTTCAATAAATTATTACACACCAAATAGGCCCTCAATCATTACATTTTCAGCGGACTAAAAATGTTGTTCGATTTGAGAAATTAGTGTATGTTAAGAAAGTACTACTGTAATTCTTTACGTTTAGAGAAATATTGTAACACTCCTCAAATATAAAAGAATAAAAAATATTAGTATTTTGTTCTTTTAACTATCTTATCTGTATTTTAAAGAAGATGAGCAATGTCCAATACTAATTTTGGTGGTCTAATAAATCAAAACTAAAGTACATTTTCCATTATCCATACATTAATTATCATTTATCAATCTAAAGAGAGGCACTACATGACATGATAAAATACAATAATTTTTAAAATAAAAAATACAAACTAACATGACATAATGCAATCAAGAAGTCAAGTCTCTGCTGTATATATATAAATTATGTGGTGTTCCGATGATAAAAAAAATAATATAAAAGTGACACAAAACGAAAGGTAATAGGAGGAAATTAGAAAAAAAGTAAAGTACAAAAATCACTTTTATATTTTATTCTTATTTCACTTTAGTCCCACTAATTTAATTGTGATAGTCAAATTTCTACATTTTCAGTAAAGCAATAATGTAATCCTTCTGTTTGCTGTCCTTTAATTGTAACTATTAGAGAGAGGGTAAAATCGTTATTTTCCTACATGATTAAGGTTTGAAGGAAATGGGTGGTGGCTAAGAAATTATGAGGTTGCCAAGGCAATGTCGGCGTCAGCATCGGCACCGGAAGGTAAACCGATTGCTTGAGCAAGGGTCGCTGGAGTCACCAAAATCGCTGAAAAAATGAGAGGGATAAGGCCAGAGCTTTAAAGGTCAATTGGAGGGTTTTTGGGGTAGATCCACTAAAAAATTCACTAGAATAATGTGATAGATCGGTGATTATTTTCTAATACCAATTGAACAAAAACAAAGAGTATCTCTTCAACCTTAATATGAATCATTGAAAAAATTTGATTGAATTTAGTAAAATGAAAATGAATTTCATCTTGATTTGAATGTGTATGAACCAATTCAAGAGAAACCATAGGTTATTTACTAGCGACATGAATGGAGTTAGGATTCACTTGAGTTGTAACCAAAAAAAGAGAAGAGCCAGCCAAATTAATATTTTACGTAGTAGGGTGGAATGATTGAAAACAATCAAAACATAGCCGGAAATTACATCCACATCATCTAGAATGTTGGACAATTGATCTAGGGGTTCTTCAACAAGCATAGTGACTGCTAGAACGCCCGAAAATCAAAACCAACCACCTAAGATTGAAGGAGATGGGCCAATGAGCATGGGTCCTGTGATGTCACCAAAAAGGGCCAGACGGTATCGGAAAAGTTCATGAAAAATATGAAAAATAGTGAAAAAAGTTAGAGAGATAAAATTTTTAGAGAAATGACGGTTTTATTTTTGCCTAAAAGGTTACAATTAATAGATAGCAGACGAAAGAAGTATATTACTACTTAACTGAAAGTGTCAAAATTTGACTGTCACAATTGAAAGTACTGAAATTAAAGGAAGAATAAAGATAAAGTACAGGGATGACTTTGTAATTTATCATGAAAAAAATTAGTAATTTTTTTTTGTAACCTTTTCGTGTGCCAAACACCTCCAAAATACCCCCTCAAATCTAATATTAGAGGCATGATGCGCAATTTCAGAGTTGCAATTTGTCGGTTTTCTTATTTCGGCCTTTACTTTAATCAGTAGCACTCGGCATAAGGACGTGCAACAACTAAACAACTAACCATTAGGAGCAACCACAGTATGTGAACAGAATCAAACGGTCTAGATAGTTTTTGCTACTATCTCGTCATCCCTTATCAGAATTAAAATATTATTATATATCAATAATAACCTTATAAAATAAAAAATAGAACATTGTAAAAAAAATAAATATTATTTAGCTAAGAGAATAACTTTATTTTTATTTTTTTTTGGTAAGCTAAGAGAATAACTTCATATTGAATAAATATAAAGCAGACCAAACCTTTGGAAAAAATAAAAAAATAAAAATTTGGTTTTTTGGTTTTTGAGCAAGTCATTTAAAAAGTCAATTTTATCCCTGTCATGCATAAAAACCAAATGTATTTAGAGGGTATATTTGTAATTTTAATAAAGCATATTTGTCTACGCAAAATACTAAAAAGCTTTGGCATTTGGTTTATATTTTTATTTTTTGTTTATATTTTATATTTTTTATTTTGAGATTCATGTTTCAAAAATATTAAAAATGCATTTAGTTTGACATTTTATATATTCTTCATGTTTTAAGATTCTCTTTATTTTTTATCAAAAAAGTTTAAAATAATTTTTGGTCATTTTGCATTTTGTATAAACCTGCATTTTGTTTTCTAAAATAAGTTTTGAAAGTACAAATAGCCAAATATATTTGAATTATTTTTTTAAATAAAATAAAATAAAATAAAAGGGGTACAAAATAGGTATACTAAATCAGCATTTAAATTTTTTATTTCGTTTAAATTTTTTATTTTACATCCATACTGACAATAAATAATGCGCGTAAAAATTGATATGAGTTTAATAGGCCAGTAAATGCGGTTAATAGTTTTTATTAATATCATGGATAAAAATAATAAATCAACAATAGTTTCCTAAAATATCTTGTCGCATAGCCATAATTTTCTATGTTTAAAAAAAAAAATTGATAAGCCCAAATAGTGGCGCAAATTCAAGATTTTTATAAAGTGGGCACTGAGTATTGAAGAAGGAGATAAAGAGTTACATTGGAGTTAAGAGTAATTTTAGAGAGAGAAAATTATCTTTATATATTAAATTAATAAATATAGTTTTTAAAATGGTTTAATTGACCTTTTTAATAGTATCTAAGGTTTACTGGTTTAGGGTTGTCCCTTATTACAAAAAATAAATATAATTATTATTAAGTTTTATTATGTATAGAATTTGTTATATTGTATGTTAAAATTAATGATATTATGCATAAAAAAATTTTATAGTGGAGTGAAAAAATACACTTTATTATATAAAAAAATACTTGATTTCTTATAAATTTCTATTATGTTAAAAATTTTTTTACATAATTTTAATTTTTTAACAAGACTAAATACTTGAATTTTGAATTAATTTAAAATTTTTATTTAATTAAAATTTTTATAAAATAAAAATTTTAATAAAATTAAAATAATAAGAATATTTTAATAATTCCATACCAAACATGCAAACCCCCCGCCCAAAAAAAACCAAAAAAAGAGCCCGAAAGTTTTTTCAATAATCTTCACGCTAGCACAATTGAGGAAGGGACAATTAAGTAAATTAACCAATGGGGACACAGTTGTAATTATATCAAATTCATGACCTGTTTGAGAACACGAGCAATTTATAAACAGCGGATACGGAATTCCATCAACCCCCTTTCTAAATTCCCCTCAGTCCTTCACATTGGCCGAGCCTTGGAGGGAGCAAACTTTCCCTCCTGTTCTCTCTCTAGTTTCCATCCTAGAGAGAGAAATATATACGTATATATATCGATATATATATTTATAGGAAGAGAGAGAATGGGGAGTGGGAAGAGATTTGCTGTTCTTCTCTGTGCAGAAGATTCCGACTACGTGAAGAAGAAATACGGAGGGTATTTTGGGGTGTTTGTCGGAATGCTGGCCGAGGAAGGCGAGACCTGGGACGTGTACCGCGTCGCCGCCGGCGAATTCCCCGACGAGGACGAGATCGGAGGCTACGACGGGTTCGTTATAACCGGAAGCTGCAACGACGCCCATGGAAACGACATCTGGATCTGCAAGCTCCTGAATCTGCTCAAGAAATTGGATTCAATGAAGAAAAAAGTTCTCGGCATTTGCTTTGGTCACCAGGTTTGTCTCTTTGCATACATATATACAGACACACACACATACATATACAAAGGGAGAGATGTGCTTTGAGCAAATGAGTGCAACAGTACTCGAAACAAAAAAGCCTTATTTTCCTGGGAAACAAACAGAGCCGAAAGGGGAGGCGTTTCTAAAAGGGCATTGAAATAGGGAAGGAAGGAAATTAGCTTACGTTAACTCGTCGGGAATGGTAGAAAAGAATTTCCCTATTTACAGCTTGACGAAAATAGCCTTGGGCTTGATCTTTGGGATGGGGGTATTATTAGTCTTTTTTTGAAGTTATGCTTTGACGAGATCACGATACATTAGGCGTGGACACCGTATATCACACGCGCTCCTCGCTAATAAATTAACTGATCTCACCTCACAAATTTTTTTTTTTTTTTTTTGGAGTTAAAAAAAAAAAAAACTTCGTCTGCGGTGGTTTGGTTTCTGTGCATTGGACCATACAGTAAGGTACTGTTTGTCTGGTCCCATCCGCCGTATGCTCCGCCGCTGTTTGAGATGTGACACTAGCGAACGACTGTCTTTTTTTTATTTCCGTTTATTATCTTTTTTTATACATTGATAAAAAGATATTATTTTTATATATATCGTTGGAATAATTAATTATTAGCATGACTTGCCGCAGGCTTTAATCCCTCCTACCTACAGTACGGTACTGCGTTTTTTTTTTTTTTTATCTTTTTGCCATCCCAAATCTCTACGGATTTAGAGTTCGTTTGGTTTGAAAAAAAAATATATATAAATTTTTATTAATTTTATATCACATTAATTTTTTTCACTGTACACATTACGAACTCTCAATTTATCTTAATTTATCTCAATTTTTTTTTTTTTTTTTTTACTCTAAACATATTTTTATTATATTTCTCAATAAATCGTGTAGTCAGTACAATACTGTTACTTAAACGGAGTATTTTACATTGATATTGAGTGAGGACCACACATCACTGGAACCGCTCTGCCCCGCTATAACAAGGCATTTGGTTTAGTTTTTATTTTTTTTTATTTTGAATTCGTTTGCCATTTTACTTTTTGAGAAAAAAAAAACAGTTCAGAATATATTTGGTTATTTGTGGTTTTAAATTTTATTTTAGAAAATAGCAAATGAGAGGCTTGTGATAAAAAGTGAGATAAAATGAGATAAGTTATAATTTTGTAATTCGTACAATTAGATAAAAAGTGATTATTTTTAGAGATTTTTAAAAGTTTTTTAACAAAAATTAGTGCACCAAATGCATCTGAAATGAAAAATAGAAAAAAGTCGTTTTAAGCGTTTTCAATAAAAAATAAAAAAAATCTTAAGAAAAAAAATACAGTATTTTTTATTTTTTTATTTTAAAAATTTTAAAATATAAAATACAGAAAACGGAAAAACAAACTAAATGTTATCTTAGTTCTTTAGTAGATAATATTTTAACTTTTTATTAATTTGACTTTTTTATCTTTTTAAATTTAAAATATAAAAAAATAATTTTAATTATTTTAAAAAAATTAAATAATTAAATAATCAGAAACTAAGAAACTACTTAACTGTACTTAAACTGAACCTAAATGATCCTAGAACGTCTAATCTCAGTCCGTTAGCTAATTAAATAATTAGGCAGTGTTTGGATAATCAATTTTTAAAAAAAATGAGTGTAAAAGTGATATATAGTCAAATTTGATTAATATCACTCTGTTAATGGTCATAATCTAATTAAAAACTTTACTCTACTGAGTGAATCATTGACTCAGTATTTATACAGATGCTTTAGACCTCTTCTAAATAATTACTAAAAAAAAAAAAAAAGACCTCTTCTAAACCGAGATGGGATTGTCACACTGCACCGTTTGACTTCTCTTAGTCTTATATTGTGTTTGAATCATTGATTTGTTATAAGAAAACGAAAGGAATAGAAATTTAAAATCATTTCCCAAGTTTGATTTTTGATAAAAATGTAGGGAAAAAAAGATATGAAATTTAAGAAATAAAAATTAATTAAAATAAAAATTAATTTATTAATAAATGAATTTTATTTATTTATATTTTTTAATATGTTCAATTAAAATCATGCCATTTAAATTTTATATTTTCTTTTGGGTTTGTTTGGAGTAAGAAAAAGTGAGATAAATTGAGAATTTGTAATACGTGCAGTGAAAGAAAAAAGTTAATGTGATATAAAATTAACAGAGATTTATAAAATTTTTTGTTATTTTTTAACAAATCAAACGAGGCCTTTATCCTTCCTTAACCCTTTTTCTCGCTTTTACAAAATACACACTGCAAAACACAGAATTTATTTAGCCAAAGCGGATTGTGACGTGGAATTTGATTTAGGTTGTGTTTAGAGTGGTAAAAAATAAGATAAAGTAAGAAAAATTATAAATTCATAATTCGTATGGTAAGGTAAAAAAATAAATAATTTTTAAAAAATTTTAAAAATTTTGAGAGGTCCTTGCTTGGATCACCATTGTGGATTAAGAGGCTGTTGGCTACTGATCAAATATCAAAACTTACTAAAAGTTATAAAAAATTTATGTTTATTTTTAATTAAATTTTGTCATATATTATTTTTACATTAAAATTCTGTATTTTTTTTTAATTTTTTTCAACTAAACACCCCTAAACAAATGGATATGATTAGGGGCAACCGAATCGTTGGGGGAGAAATACTTATTTGGAGGGTACTTTTGTCTATTCATATTTGTTCACGCAACCGAAAATTGCCACAAATCGACTATTCTATTTTCGTAGCCAACCTAATGTTTGTCTAATTCAGTAAAGAAGGCTAAATTGATATAAAAGCTGCTGTCAGGACTAGGACTGTGGAATGAAAGGACAAACAAGTCCTTGTATGTCCTATGGATAATTCCTTGACAGGACATTTTCTTCCTTTGATTCATGAATTGCCTCTGCAACATTCTAGGATTATTGGTGGGATCCAAAATTTTCATTTACGGGCGTGGCTCTAGCTCGGTTGATTGGGATTATTTCTGTCTATTTATTTGGCTCGGGTTTGAGTCTCTCTCTCTCCAGCTTAACTAATAATTTTTTTTTTCATTCACGAGCATCAAGTGTATTTGAGAAGAGAATAACAAATTATGTTAAGTTATAGAAAAAAAATAATATTATTTTTTAAGAATATATAAAATTATCATTAGATATTAATCTAGTGAATATATTTTTTAGATTTTAATAGTTCAATTGATTTTTTAGTGAAACTTGAGATTTAATAAGAATATTTCTCGTTACTAAAAAAAATATAATTATTGTTAAGTTTACTTATTTATAAAATTAATTATGTTATTTTTTTAATGTTATACACAAAAGTATTTAATAGTTTAGTGGAAGACTATATATTTTATTTCACAAAAAATACTTGAGTTCGATTCTTGTACATTCTTTTTATGTTAAAAAAATTTGAGTTAACTTTAATTTTTTTTAATAAAGCTAAAATACCATAATTTTGAATTAACTCTATTTTTAATAAAGCTAAAATATTAATGATATTTTGTTAATTTCACCGGTTATATTCAAAAAGAGAATAACGAGTTATGTTGAGGTTGTAGAAGAGAAATAATGTCACTTTTTAGGAATATATAAAATTATCGTTAGATTATACATTAGTGAATATGTTTTTTACAGTTTAATAATTTAATTGATCATTTAGTAGAATCTGAAATTTAATAAGAGCATCTCTCGTTGTTAAAAAAAATATAATTACTGTTAAATTTAATTATTTATAAAATTTATGATATTATATTTTTTAATGTAATGTACAAAAGTATTTAATAATTTAGTAGGAGAATATATTTATTTCACAAAAAATACTTAGATTTGATTCTTGTGCATTTTTTTATATTAAAAAATTTTGAATTAATCTGAATATTTTTAATAAAGTCAAAATACTCAAATTTTAAATTAATTTTATTTTTAATAAAATTAAAATATTAATAGTATTTTAATATTTTCATGATCAAAATCAAGGGTCTGTCTCCCGCCCCCAGCCAGCCGCCGCCGCCGCCGCCCTTCCGCCCAAAAAGACTCCCCCATTGCCCTGGCCACCCAAAATTTTCCTCCTAGGTCTCAAATCCGTGCAAAATGCTCATAGCTGTTTTCGCTTTATTTGACCAATCATCCAAGACTCAAAAAGTATTGAACGAGACGAGTCATTAATTCAATATCATCAATTCATGCTTTCTTTGAACGACAAATGCGTCGTATCAAGACCCCCTGACCAATAAGGCAAGCTTTCTACTCAACTTGGCGTGGTTTGGCAAGTGTCAATTTGAACTAATTTTTTACTGCTTATTAATTTTTAATAATTTTTTTCAACTTTATTCAATAATTTTTTTCAATTTTTGTCAATCTTATTCACTAAGGCCCTACTTGATAACATTTACATTTATTATTTATATTTATAAAATTTTAAAAATTAATAATAAAAACATATTTGTCAGAGATATTTTTATTTTTTTTATTTCTAAAAAATAAAAATTTAAACAAAAAATGTAAACGAAAAAAAGTATTTCATTTTTTCTATTATAAATGTTTTGTCAATTTTAATCGTAGTTTTTTTTTTGCAGTATATAAAATATATTATTTTATTCAAATAACTTATTAAAGTAAAATTATTCGTAATAAAAAATATAATTAATTTAATTTAATTATCATATTAATGTGATGACTGAAAATTTAAAATTTATAAAATGATCTAATTGAAGATAGTTTTTAGGAAATTTTTGATATAAAATTTGAATTTAGTGGAAGGTTGAAAGGTGTTTTAGGTAATTAAAAAAAAATCAATAAAATTGAAGTTTCATCAACTGTTATCTTCACCAATGCCCTTACTGTTTTTCTTTATATAATATGTTACTACTAATTTACTATTTTTAAATGCTTTTAATTTCTAATGAAAAATATAATATAAGTATAATATTTTTAAATCCTTAAATTTAGTATATTGAAACTTTAATGTGTCATATTTCAAATTGTGTGTACTAAAGAGCGTGATTAATAGAAATAATAATCACTTCTAGTAGTTATGATTTGATCTCTACTTGTTTTTCTATGATTTTTTTTTGGGCATTTCTAATGATATTAAGTCTTATTCCTATTTTTAAACTGCTTTATAAATACGATATTTTTTAAGTATTTCTAATGATATTAAGTCTTATTCCTATTTTGACATTTTTTTATTTCCGGAGTTCTAGCGAGTCCAAAAAGACGGCTTCTAAGAATTTGTGTTCTTCCTTGCCAACGCTTAGTTTGAAAAAAGTTGAAAGTCTAGTCCAAAAGCAATTAGTGTCGATCCCTATTCTTTGTCCACATGTGTATTGAAACGTCTTGTAAAGCTTTTTTTTTCCCATTCGAATAAGCTATATATATAGTTGGTTAAAGCCGACCTCACCTAGTGGAAAAATGTTTGATTTGGTTTGATTTGGTTTAGTTGATTAAAAAAAGAATGCCCTTAGAATAATCGTAAAGTTATTTTATTGTGATTTAGGGGTTAAAAAGAGTTTAAATTTTAGAGTTAGTTTCTTATTTGTAAAGAGAAGATTGTCTACATAATTACTTCTTATCCTCTTCAGACTCTTCAATACAGAAATCTTGTGCACGATGTTACGTTTATATATAGTTGATAAAAAGATCACATAATTGGCCCGTTTGGAGTTAACACAAAACTCGACAAATCTCTACAAATACGAATTATGAGATAATAAATTTAAAATTTTTATTTCCTGCAAAAAATACGAGACATTAACTTTTATAATTTTATACAACTCTAAACATACCCATATGGTTTTAAATATTATTAGAAAAGAATTGAAGGATTTTGTTACTGTTACGTTTCAGTTTGATGTTAGGACTCAAAATCATGCTATAGGAGCTTGTTAAGGTATCCGTAATTGGGCATAATGACCGTTATAACGGTGTTACCCCCGATTACATTATATACGTATATTTATGTTTTTTTTTTTCTTTTTTTTTTCCCCAAAAAGTAAATAATTCATACCTCTGGTTTCTACTTTCAACTCATAACATCAATCACGCCTTGTGCAACTCTTTTCGACATTCTCGACCGACATAACATAAGATGGTCTTGAAACAAGTGTGAAGTGATATACATATATAAACATTTTAGGTATATATATAAGTAAGAGGTTCCCTTTACGTCTCTTAGTCCTGCGGTAGGTAGGTCGGTAGGTCGGTCGGTCGGTCTTATAGGTACACCTGAGAGAAAGAGTACTTGTTACGTTGAATAACTGATCATCACAACTTACCATGGGTTGGGCCTATAATTTGTAACTAAGAGGAGCAAAAATACAATTTGTAAGTGAACAGGGCAAAAAGTAAAAAAATAATAGGATAAAAGTATAATTTGTAGATGAATAAGAAAAAATATAATAAGGGGCAAACATAATTTTTCATGTTAGTAGTGACCAGGGACTAATGTTCTGGATCTCATATAAGGGAGTATTTAGAGTTCTGAAATAGTTCAAAAAAAAATTAGAACTTGGTATGGAAGTGACATGTGACGAAATTTAATTGGAGAAAATTAGGAACTTTCGAAATTTTTCTGGGTTTTTTAAAATTTTTTAGAAAAACTTAGGTGACATTGGGTTTGCTTTTCTGTTTTTTATTTTATGTATTTTATGTTTTACAAATCCCAAAATAAAGAAATAGAAAATATTCTGTTTTCTTTATTTTGATATTTTTTTTTATTTGAGATTGAAAATGTTCAAAACGATTTTTTGTCATTTTTCATTTTATGTATAAACTCATTTTCTATTTTCTAAAACAAATTTTGAAAATGCAAGTAACCAATTGCATTTTAGCAGTTTTTTTTTTAATTTTTGAAAGCACAAAAAGACAAATGCACTCAAAATAAAAAATAGAAAAAAAAATAAAAACAAATTAAACGAGACCTTAATAATTCTAAACGGAGCCTAAACTTGCACCTATGTCTTGTCCCCTTTTTTCTCAAGAAAGGAGAAAAAAAGGAAGAGATTTTTTCCAACATTCATGAATCACGCCATATATTAGTGATTGCATAGTGCAAGCACTTTATCTTGAGCATTGTTCACTTACTTAGGGTTCCCCAGTTATTGGTTGGAGTCATGTTGATGCCTTTAAATGACTGGCACTAAAGAGGTGGGGGCCCCTCGAGAATGTTAAGCGTGAAAGCTTTGCCTACAAATATCCCTTCATGTAAAGGGTCTTAATATTGATGTTGAAGAAATAACAACCACAAAGTTGTTAGCCTATTGTTGGGTGCTGATAATTTTTGCACGCTTGGAATGTGTAGGCGCACTTTCTTCTAAATTAAATCAGCCCCTGTTACGTGACTCTGGGCATGTTGGATATGTAGCAATTCCACACAATCATGGACACCTGGCCAAACATTTTTGCCTTTATTTGGAAGTTAACTTGTTTTGCATTATTACAATGATTGAATAATTGCATGTCAGGGGTCGTGCATATATATATATATATATATATATATATATATATTCTATATTATCAAAAGAATTCCCATAATATATAGCTGGATTTGCAATTGTCGGTCGGGTACGACGGGTGTAGGACCATTCCTTGGAGAGGAACGTAGGGTGCCTTTAGATGGGTTACTTTTTACAGGAAGGTTGTTAATATATATATATATATATATATATGTATATAAACACACTTGGTTACCGAGATTCCTTTCACCTTCTTATAGAGTCGCGATTTGTACTGTGCAATTTCAATCATGATCATCATGATTCATTGATGATCCGAATTGTAAAAAAGGAAACTCTAACCAAAAAAAATTATATATATATATACCGTTTGGAGTGCTATAAAAGTTTAAAAAACTCTATAAAATTTCAATAATTTTTATAACTCATTAAAATTCTCTATCATACTTTTATTTTTCCCGCCTTTACTAATTTAAAAAAATTTTAATACTTCCCTTAAAAAATAAAAAATTCGTAACGAGATTAATCAAGTGTGAAATTTTTTTTTTCATAATTATAATCATATTCTTCGCGTCGAAAGTTTTCAAACGAATAACATTGTTGCTAATTTATCTCTATTTTTTAAAATCCGTTGGAACGGATTTGGACAAACCGTTTTAATGGTTTGCCGATATAGAATCCGTTAGAATGGATTTGGAAGGTCATTTTAATGGTTTTGGTATTGTTTAGAGAAAAAAAAAATATTTTTTAAATCTATTAGAACGGATTTGAGAAACCGTTTTAACGGTTTTGGCACTGTTCATCTCTAAAAAATATAATTTAAAAAGAAACGCCAAACATCATTCTTTACTCCAAATCACATTTTTTCTTTTTTTGTTTTATTTTTTCACTCCAAACGTTACTATAATAAATAAAGAAATGAAAAGAAAAGGGAAAAGAGAATGAATTAGTAATTTATTTAATTACTTTTCGGAACATTAAATTGGTTTTGTATTTCATTTTATCTCATTTTTGTTCGTTATTTAGAATTTTAAAATTTAGATTTTATTTTAAAAACATCAAAAAAATGTAAAAGGATAGAAATTATGTGAATTATGTATTATTTTACTTATTTTTTAACTATGATTGAAATTATTTTCAAACTATGTATTTATGTGTATATATATATATATATATGAACAGAGTAACGTGTATCATAACGAATGGTGTTTTAGGTAATTATGTTTATATATATTTAGTGGAGGGGGGATTTAAACTTATTTATCACATGCATGTACCTGTTAAAATTGTGTTTTGCAACCACGTGGGTGCAAAGTTTGGTGGAGAATACATTTCTAAACCCTGAATTATTCATTGAAGATTTGATTCTCAGCACGACTTCATTGAAATCATAGTTTGCCTATTAAGTGGTGATTGTGAACCGAGACTTCAATAAAAAGAAAAAATTATCATAAAGTTGTGCTTGTGAAATACAATTTCCATGAAACTACCGAGTATGAGAACGTAGTTTCCAACTATATTTTGGTGTGGGACGGGGGTTTTGTACTTTAGTTTGAAGTCACTTTACCTTGCAAATAAAGTTGCGGAAAAGATCCATTTTGATATAAACTAAAGTACATACATATATATGTATATATATATATATTGATACTTTTTTTTTTTACATGCATTTTTAACTTTTTGATTTTCTACATATTACAATATAAATACTCCGTTTGGAGTGGTAAAAAATTCTAAAAAACGATGAAAAATATTAAAAATTTTTTAAATAAAAAAATTATTCAGTCTATTTTATGGCAAAATCATTTGACGTATTTCGCAGTTAGGATACAAAAAGAAGTCTAGTTTTTGTATCATAGAATTGATTTTGCATGTGAAAGGGGTTTTGGGTTATTGTTATCAGATATTAGGTCGGGCAGTCGGAGGGAAGATCGGTCGGGCCATCTCTGGGTGGGACATTGGGGTAACAACTGTTCATCTATCACCTTCTTCATCGAAGCTGTTTGCATCTCTGAAACTGCCCAAGCTCCTCTCTGTGATCGAGTGCCACCAAGATGAGGTTTGTTTTAAAGCAGTGCATTGACTATAATTATGTGATTATTACCCATTATTAAGGCTGTGTTTGGATTAATGAATTTATCAAGGAAAAAAAGTAGGATGACAAGGGAAAAAGTTTGGCGCTTGAGAAATTAAAAATAATTCAACTAAAAAATTAACTTATTAATAAATGCCTTTTATTTTTTTAATCTATTCAAGTAAAATCATGCATTTAACATTTTATATTTCCTGTCTCTTTTCTCATCCATTTTTCTTATCATGTTCTTTTCTTTTACTAAATTCTTACTTCAAATATTTTATTATTTTTCCCTTATTTTTTTAAAATATTTCACTTTTATCCCATTATCTTTTTTTCCTATTTACTTAAAAATTATACTTCCACCCCCAGTAATTATGAATCCTGGCCGTGACCCTGCTCCTAGCCCGTTAATGACACTCACCTAGTTGAACAGTTTTGAGTTAGTTGGAACACTTAAAAAGAGAATCAACCCCAACTCAAAAATTGATCTGACCTAATCCATTATTTTCGATTTGATTTTAAGGTCAAATTGGTTCGTTTTTGGATTCAAAATTTATGATCTGAAAAAGATTAATTCAATTCTGAATTACATATTCAGATCATAAAATTAATTCGGATTTTGATTAAATATGAATTCAAATCGAATCGAACTGACCCACGAAGAATCCTAATTTAGATAATGTTACTGAAATTGTTCGTGGCCTAATGAAATGAGCTAGGTCTGGGAACTTCCCCCAAAGGCAGAGGTAATGGCATGGTCCAACAAGACAGGGATAGAGATGTTCAGGTACGGTGATCACATCATGGGCATCCAAGGTCACCCTGAGTACACCAAGGACATTCTTCTGCACCTCATTGACCGCCTTCTCCACCGCAATCTCATCGTGGTACTCTCCAACATTCGGATTGTTGACTTTTCTCTTTTTTTTTTTTTTTTAATTTTTGGGTTTTATTCGTCTAATCCAATGGCCAAGATTGATGGTAAAAAGTTGATTTGTATTTGTGTCTGTGCAGGAGTCTTTTGCTGACGAGGTGAAGGTCAATGTGGGGGCTCGTGAGCCAGACAAGGAGGCATGGAAGAAGCTCTGCATAAGCTTCCTCAAGGGGAAATTATGATGATGACCATCTTTAGTAATAATTTGAGGGGGAAATATATATAATTAAAGGGGACAAAAAAATAAAGATGGTGAAAAGTGTATATATACGATTATGAAAATTCTGATCTGCTTTTTGTAATTTTTTTGTGTGGTCTAATTTAACATTTCAGAGAGCTTGAAAACCCATGAGAGAATTGGGTATTATCTCGGCTCTGGCTATGTACTCAAGCCTTTTAAGGCAAATTATTACTTGGCTTACAGCGTGAATTTGCAAGTTATGTGGTGGTGTTAGATCGAATTAGTACATTTGATCTAATAGAATGATTTTGTTGTATTTTGACCGTTAATACTTGTTTGATTCTAAACATTAGGTCTAAGGAGTTTTTTAAAAAATTTTAAACCCAATTGATAGACAATTTGTTGGATAATACTCAATACAATTGCTACAAAACTTAATTGGTCACTTCCAAATAGATAAATCAATTATTCAAATCACATTCGTCGGGCATTTCTCATTTTTATAGAAACTTCCGTACCAAAGATTTTTGTTATTACTTCACCCCTTGTTCTTTTTTATATATATTTGTATTTCTAAGCTTCAACTGTTGGAGAAAGAGAGTAGAGGAAAATAAAGATAAATTCAAAATTCTCTCAAATGAGAAGAAATGATTTCTGAAGATATTTCATTTCATGTTACATTTGTGTCTGTACTACCCGTGACGCCGGATTTGGGCTTACGAAGAAAGCTCAATGAGGGCTGCTTTATTTACAGGAATGGGCTAAAAGCTTGGGTTATTTCCTTAGGCCCACTCTCCCGTGGACGATGGAAAGAAAAGAAAAGGTGAAGATAAAGAATAATAATAGATATATGAATATATACGCTGAAGTGCACAAAACTACAGAAGAGAATGAGAATAAGAATGAAAGAAGAAAGGGACAAAAAGAAAAGATAAAGGTACAAAATAATAACAGATACGCTCAAATTGTCTTATGCATCTTCATACGTGCGTTAATAGTGCATTTTTTAGGTAAAGTGAAAACGTTGTATTAAAGTACAAAATATATTTTTAGATAAATTTACATTTTGGCGATGCATTTTTAGGTAAAGTGAAAACGCATTATCAAAAGTATGTTTTCATTAGTAATATTCTACCAATTATTTTGTTTTGGACAATATTTCTCATATGTTTGCCATCCTAACAGTAGAATAAAAAAAAAAAAAGATTCTAAAAGTTATAGTTTCTAAAATCAAAATTAAATTTTGCTTGAAAAACTATATAAGATGAAAAAAACAGTTGCAGAGAATAAAAAATCTTTTTTTTTTTTTTGGGTAACCAAACCAAACCTTTGGCAATGTTTGGAACATGGATTCACACATAAAGAAAAGAAAAAGTGTAGGAAAAATTTAGTTTTTTTTTTCTTTTTTGGGTAAATATCTATACATATTCTTCTCATTTTCAACCTCAACCAAATAAATAAATAAAATTGAATTTTTTTTTCCACTTCATTTTCCTCCATCATAATCACATATCTTTCAGCAGCAATCAAAAGGGCAATAAAATGAAGCACTGCTGTTGAAATGATGCACCCATCATACCAGAGTTCCTCCTGCACTCTGACTGCAGCATATCCATATAGAATTGGTACTTTGCTAGTATCATTGCCATAGCTGTTCAGGCACCGCATGGCAACAAATGTATGAGGGGGGGAAAAAACATTTAGACAACCCGTCACAACGAAATAGCATCCAAGGAGGCTAAATGTAACTCGGAGGCAGCAACAGAATTGCACTTTTTTCAGTTAAATAATAATAATAATATTTTATTTTATTGTCGCCTTTTGTAATTGGCTCTCATTGAGAAATGGAAAAATGTGTGGCATTGTGATATTATATGATTGAACAAGGACGAGGCTAAAATTATATGATTGGGGGAATTAGAGAGGGAGGAGGAGGGAGGGAGAGAGAGAGATTAGGGCCTTAGGCCATCAATTTTAGTAGCTATTTAATAAAATTTTTAATTTTTTTCAATCACATTTCGTCACGGGTCTCTCTTATATCAACTTTAATTTTTTTAGCAAACCAAACACCATCTATAAAAGACGAACTTTTTTGATTGTTATGAGAAGGCATAAACCTAGAAATTGAAAGTTTTTTTTTTTAATTTTTTTAAATTAAATAACTCAATTCTTACTAACTCAAAAGATAAAATATATAATATTATGGAGCCAAAATAGTGTGTTTGAGTTTTAAACTTATTTGAACTTTTAACATTATTTATTTGGATGTTTAAGAACAAAAAATAAACAAACTACCTCAACTCGAAAACCGAACTAACTCAACCTGATCGGGTTGATTAAAAAAATGAACCAATTCAATCCGATATTTTCAGTTCGATTTCAAGTTAAAATCGGTTCGATTTCGAATTCAAATTTTATTATTTGAAAAAAATTAGAACGATTATGGACTATATATTAAATCAAATCGAATTGATATATATATACACTTCTACTCACAAATTTAATAAAATATATTTTATACTGAGGAGTGTTCAGTCAAAGAGATAGCTTGTCTACTCTTTAAGCATGCATTTTCAAGTTATTAGGTTCAAAGCTTAACTTCTCCATTAGCTTTCACCCACAAACAAATAGCCAATTTGAGAGGTGAATGCCTCTTTGGATTTGTATTTGTATTTAAGGCATTGCGTGAGTGCTAATTAGTGGTATTGGACCAAGTTGCTTGATGTGGTTTGTTTTTCTTATAATTTGCAATGTCGCAAGATTATGGAACAATCTTCATTTGAGCTAGCCACTGGACAGCAATCCTTGACGCCTAATACAGTCATAGGCAGATCTATATTAGACCTAGTGAGAACAGTTGTCCCAACTGAATTGAAAAATTATATTAAAATCTTATTAATTTTACCCCTGACTGTATTTTTACTTTCACTCTTATTTACCTTAAAAATATAATTTTACTCATATGATTATAAATTTTAGGTCCACCCTTGAATATAGTTGTTACTAGTTACATGGGTAATAGTCCAGTAACTTTCAAGTTCGCTAAAAGGTGGTAAGAGAAAATGGATATGGCCAAGGTATACTTGGCTAAGACCGCTAAGAAGATGAAGAAATGGGCAAACACCAAAAAGCAACGTGTGGAGTTCAATTAAGGAGACAAAGATTTTGTCAGATCATGTCACAACTTTCAAGCATATTCATGAAGGGTTAGTGCACAAGTATGAGGGGCCATTTCTTATTATTCAACAAGTTGGCAAGATTTCCTACTAGTTGATCAAATTACCCTCAACTTTATAGAAAATTCTTCTAGTCTTTCACGTAAGCTTATTAACGTCCTACCATAGAGATGTGGAAGACCTTAGCCACATAGTATAAAAAAGGGCACTTGTCAGAATCACATTCTCATATGACCAAGAAATAGAAGCATTTTAGCTCATAGGATTGTGCCAAGATACAGCTTCTATTCTGGTTATATCGAGTACTTAATCAAATGGAAATACTAACTAAATAATGAAGTGAGTTGGGAGCACAAAAATTACTA
This sequence comes from Vitellaria paradoxa, assembly GCA_019916065.1. Taxonomy (NCBI): domain Eukaryota; kingdom Viridiplantae; phylum Streptophyta; class Magnoliopsida; order Ericales; family Sapotaceae; genus Vitellaria; species Vitellaria paradoxa. Next base: position 42,717,957 of record CM034238.1, read on the forward strand.
GTGGCATTTTTGGACGCAGCTCGTCAAGTATTGGAGTAAAATAGCAATGAGGACATTGATGGCATAAGGAGGGGAGAATATCATGTCTCGTCATGTTAGCATCTACGTGGTATACGCCTACATAATAGTTACAAAAATAGCAAAGTAAAATAGCAAAGTTCCTGAAACCTTTAAATTATTTTTAAGAGTTCTAGAACATTTTACACAATCCTAGAATGTTCTAGATGATTTTAGAAGATTCTAACACTCTAGTATATTCTAGTATGTTATAGATTCCTCTAGAGTTTTCTAAATTATTTTTGAAACGTGTAGAGTAGTTTTAAATATTATAGAGACTTCTCTTGTATTTATTATAAAGAATTACGAAGTATTCTATAAAGTGTAGGAGGCTTCGTTGAGAAGATTTGTCTTACAAATATTTTAGATATTTTGGTGGCTGATTTTAGGGACTGAACTCTTACTGTTGGTTACATTAAGGGGCCGTTTGGTGCCCCAAAGTTTTCCAATAAATTCCAAAAAATTTCAAAAGCTTTCAAATTCCTTCAATCAAATTTTATCAGTGTCACTTTTATATTACATCAATATTAACTTTTAATTTTTTTATTTTTTTTTTACACTCCAAACATCCTCTAAATCCTAACATTTCGTCGAGGAGGTGGAGCATTATAAATAAGAGTGACCTCCTCATTTGTAAACCATCAACAAAAAATAATAAAAAGTATTGTTCACTCCAATTACTCATTTGCGTTATTCTCTTAAAATATTTAAATTCTCTAGTTCACTTATCTTTGATATTTTTAGCTTCTTAGTAAAAGTCATAACACTTCAATAAGGCTTAAAGTATTCTAAGCACATGACATTTATTAATTAAATTAAATTAATTATATTATTTATTAAAAAATTTAATTCAATTAAAATAAAATATATTAAGTATAATTTAATTATATTATTTTCTTAAAAATAATATAATAAAATATATTTCATATTAACTAAATTAAATTAGACAATTTAATTAAATTATATTATTTATTAAAAATAATTGTAATTTAATAAAATATTTGAATAAAATAATTTATTTTAATATAATGCAATAAAAATAGATAAAGTGTTAAAATTGACAAAATATTTATTACAGAAAAACAAGAATGAAAATATTTATTTATTTTTCTATTCTAATTTTTATTTTTTGAAAATAAAAAATATGAATAGATTTAATAAACACATTTTTATTGTAAATTTTTAAAAATTTACAAATATAAATAAAAAAATAAGCATAAGTATTACCGAACATGATATAAGAACAAAGGAGACCTCAAACTAACAGTGATTTGATAGGTAGGGATCTGTTATTAAATTCTAAAAGTATGGGTTGCAGTGCAATTGTCATTTCCTGAGGTAACCTGTCTCATATTTCAATAAACCTTAGGGTGATCATTGTAATTTAGAAAAAAGAAAAATCAGCATCTGTCTCGCACCTGCCCTGATTCTTCTCTCTCTTTCTTGGGCGGTACGGGAAACATCCGGAGCATCTCTTCTCCATAGATATACAACCCTAGGGTTTTAATCGATCTCTGAAACTCGAATTCCACTCCTCTCTTTACTCTGTATCTCTACACATCGATGCTGATCTCGTCCATGGCCGACGAACCAGTAGCAATGTCTCAACCTCCCCCTTCTCCGACTTCCAATGCTGCTCCGCTAGGTCACTCTGTGATCCCAATCGTGAACAAGCTTCAGGATATATTTGCACAGCTCGGAAGCCAATCGACGATCGAGCTTCCTCAGGTGGCCGTCGTTGGTAGCCAAAGCAGCGGTAAATCCAGCGTCCTTGAAGCTCTGGTAGGCCGTGATTTCCTGCCGAGGGGTTCTGACATCTGTACGCGGCGGCCACTGGTGCTTCAATTGTTGCAGAACAAGCGTAAGCCGGATGGGACGGAGGAGGAGTACGGGGAGTTCTTGCACTTGCCGGGGAAGAGGTTCTACGATTTCAGTGAAATTCGAAGGGAAATTCAGGTTTGGTTTGATGTATTATGGTTTTTACACTCTTGTATTGTTTTTTAATAAATACACAATTGAGGCTACTACATATGCTTATTGCTTAGCTTAATTTCTTTTTGGTCCGTGGACATTAAAAACAAACAAAGCACGGGGATTTGGTTTCACGTTTAGTGTTTTCTCGGTTTCTTGTGGAGGTCAATTCTGCTGAACATTATATACTTGTGAAGAAGATTGGAGAAGAATACTTATTATTGATGTTATAGAGTGGTACATTTATTAGAGACAGCCCAATGGAGGTGCTAGAAGTTTTATGTAATGAAGTTGTGCTTTAATTGAGGAATGGGAAAGTAAGGCTTGTGCATTCTGTAATGTGTGGTGTGGAAAAATTGGGAGCTTGATTATTGATATTTTTGGAAAGTTCAAGAGTTTCTGCATCCATTGTAATGAGATTATTGTGTTAGCACAAGAATTTGGTGGCCTTCGGATCTTTGCATGGTTATAAAAAGTCTTTTGAGTTATTAACTAAGCCAAAATATATTGTTTCGTGAACAGAAGTTGGGACATGATGGAGATTCTTCTACTGAGTTGCTATTACGAAATTAAGGGTTGTCTTTAGATCATAATGTCCCACTGGCAACAATAATGCCTCATTAGCTGGCCCACATTTGATAGCAACAATCTCAAACCTCACCACTACTATCACCCCTGCATTCTTACCTAGTATTGATATATCATAAATGGCAACCTAATGCACGAGACTTTCACATTCCGGGATCTAATTAATACTAGTTCCATGAAAATCCAAAATTTTTATTCTCATTGCTCTCTTCATTCTTTGCAATTGAGTTTATTATTCACTAGAATGGACAAAACTTGTACTTTGAATAATATTGATTAATTGAACTGACAAATGGAAGTCCTTGTGTTGTTGAGGCTAAGGAACAAAATATCATTTATTTTTCTTGGAACTCTATAAAAGTTTTCGTTTTTTAAGAGACCAAAACAAAACACTTTTGTAACAATGTTTTAAATGTTTGTTTCGAACATAATAAAACACATCAAAATAAAACATAGTATATTAAAATAATAATATGAGGGTTAGCCCATTTGGCTAGGCACTAAGTTTTCTCCTGATGGTCATTAGTTCGAGTCTTCTCGAGGCCAATGGAAATTTACCCAAATATTAACTTCAGAATTCCAAGGATTAATTGAAATGCGCACAAACTTTCCAAGACATCCTGAGTTATCAAAAAATTCTAAAATAATAAATTATGTAATTAATTTATTATTAGGCTTTTATGTATTTATATACATTTCAATTTGTACTTCTAAACATATTAATATATTTTCATACCTTTATTCCACTTTCTAGACATTTTTGAAAGTACTGAAACAACATACCAAAATGGTATTTTAATCCTCGTGTTGAGTCTAGCAAGGTGCCATTCATTCCTAGGCCTTTTTTGGTGGTTTAATTAATTATCTTACACACTTTGGTTGTCCACAACTCTATAAGCAATGTTGAAGGAGAAGTGGGCAGGAGGGATAAAATATTGTTTATTTTTAATGAAACGGCTGAAAAGTTTTTAATTCCCAAGAAATCGAAATAAAGCACTAGTGGAATAATTATTTTGAGATCCGCATTGAATATGGTAAAATACAATATATCATACAAAAACAATATGTTACTTAGTTAATCCATTTCTAGGAATCTATACATTTAGATGGATTTCTATTTGTACTTTTAAATATAAATATTTGTATGTGCTTTAAGTTTTGGGTTTGTTTTGAATGAATGAAGTAAGGACAGTTGTCGGAGAAACTAGCCGTTTTTCTATCATGTGGGCTTACGCCGGTGTGTTGCATTGAGCCCATATATTTTTGCATTATTTATAGATGAATTAACTACATGTATATGATGAGGTACCGTTAGATTTGTTTTTGTCATTTTTTTGGGAATGCAATTGGTGTTCCCGATGAAAGCGAAACAAACCTTTGAATCTTGGTGGGGACGTTTGGATTGTTGAGAGGAAAAGAAATTGTTTGTAGAATTACCCCATTTTGTTTGTTTTGGAGCCAAATGAATATAAGAATTTTTCAAGGATCCAAAGTTACTTTGCATACATTAAAAGGAATACTTTTGTCTAATTTGTATACGTGGATTCCAGGGGGTATAGAACGAAGTTTGCATAGATTTTTGTCCTTTATTGAGGATATAGATGCATAAGTAGTGTTACTTTGGTTTTTTTTTTTTTTTTTTGTACTGGGGCATACTCTTTATACTTTTTCAATTTATTATTTTCTTTATTATAAAAAAACTTATAGTTTATAGTGTTTAAAATAAGTTGAACTAAAACCAAGTACAAAAATTCAAGCGAACTATATCTCGACAGTGTTGTGGCTATTATGGAAGGAAAGAAATAGGAGAACATTTGAGAAGGAGTATGATGCCGAGTAACTGTGGGATAGATGTAAACTTCATGTTTCTTTATGGGCTTCGATTTTTAACGGAATTCCACTCCTTTTAATTAAATTAGTTGCAAGGAGTCTTATAGATAGAAGCATTTTTGTTTGATCTTGTCTCTCACTTGAGGAATTATTGTCCTCGGTTCTATATATTTTGTCTTCATTTTCATTAATTAAAGTTTTGTTATCTATAACCAAACCAAACCAAACCAAATCAAATCAAGCCTTTTCCTACTAGGTGGGGTCGGCTATATAGATTTGATGACGCCAATTAAATCTGTTTAGGGCCATTTCCTCCGTTAGATCCAGGTAGGCAAGGTCATGTTTAATAGTTTTTTTCCAACTTTTCTTGGGTCGTCCTCTTCCTCTCCTACTCCTGGCAATCTCCATGCTTTCACACCTTCTAACAGGTGCCTTCATTGGACGCCTTCTAACATGGCCGAACCATCTGAATCGATTTTTTCTCATTTTATCTTCAATCGGTGATATTTCTCCTTTGTCCCTAATCTCCTCGTTCCTAATCCTATCTCTCCTTGTAATCCCGCACATCCATTTTAGCATTCTCATCTCCCCAACTACCATCTTCTGAATATGATTATGTTTTACTGCCCAACACTCTGATCAATATAGTAATGCTGGTCTTACCGCCATCTTATAATATTTTCCTTTCACCTTGAGGGGGACTTTTCGATCGCACAAGACCCCCGAAGCACTCCTCCATTTGGTCTACCCGGCCTGAATCCTGTGACTTACATCAGTATTAATCCCTCCATCTTGTTGTACCATAGATCCAAGGTACCTAAAGTTTTCTTTCTCTACAATCTTTTGTGTGGCTAAATTTATTTCTGTGCTACTAGTTACTCTACTTTGATTAAACTTGAATTCCATATATTCCGTTTTGCATTTACTTAGCCTAAACCCTTTTGTTTCTAACGTTTCCTGCCACAATTCTAGCTTAGCATTCACTCCTTCTTTTGTCTCATTTACTAAAACAATATCATCTGCAAATAGCATACACCACGACACCTCATCCTGAATATGTCTTGTAATCTCATCCATAACTAGAGCAAACAAGTACGGGCTTAACGCTGAGCCTTGGTGTAGACCAATCGTGATAGGAAACTCTTTAGTTTCTCCATCAGTCGTCCGTATAGATGTCATGGCTCTATCATACAAGTCCTTTATCGCCTCAATATATGCAACGCACGCTCCTTTCTTTTTCAATGCTCTCCATAGAATCTCCCTAGGAACCCGGTCATAGGCCTTCTCTAAATCAATGAACACCATATGTAAATCTTTTTGACTTTCTCTATACTATTTCATTAACCTTCTCAGGAGAAAGATAGCCTCCATGGTTGATCTTCTAGGCATGAAACCAAATTGATTCTCTGAAACGTTTGTTGTCCTTCTTAGTTTTCTCTCGATAACTCTCTCCCATAATTTCATTGTATGGCTCATCAATTTAATATCGCGGTAGTTCGCATAGTTCTGAATATCTCCTTTGTTCTTGTATATGGGTATAAAAATACTTTTCCTCCATGCATCAGGCATCTTCTTGCTTGATAGATAACGAAAGTTTTGTTATCTATTAAAAAAAAAATATATTCAGGTGATATCCAAAGTTGTAATAATTACTGAGGCATTGCACTTATGAGTCATACTGTAAAACTATAAGAACGAGTGATCAATGATTTTAGAAGTGCTAGGCAATAGGGGTAGAAACGAGTTGAATCAAGTTTTACCTTGTTTGAGCTTTTTATACCGTGCTCGATCTCGATTCGAGCTTTTATATAGACTTGAGGTTGTCTCAATAAAGAAGAATTTTGGCTTGAGCTCGGCTTACGAATAATTCGATTAAATTAAAACGACATCATTTTAATATAAAATATAATAAATAAAATATTATTAAAAAATATAATAAGATGTTATGAAAAAATATAAAAATATTATTAAAAAATATATATTATTTTATCGAGATGGCTCGCAAGCTTTTGAGCTGAGCTTTTTCGAGCTCGAGCTTGAACCTAAACGAGCCACGAATCAAGCTCAATTTGAGCTCACTTTGGTCACGAACCGAGCTCGAATAGCTCGTGAATAGCTTGATTCATTTTCATTCCTACTAGGCACCCATTATTTCTTGAGGCACAAGGCTCTAACCTAAGTAAGAGGAGGCACTGATTTAGAGAAAAAAATAAAAGTGAGAAAAATAAACGAATGAAAGGCTCCAAACATTTTTTTTTTAAAATCATCACATATGGACTTCTCTATGTTTTTTGTTTTTAACTGAAAACCTCCATGATATTTTTCCAATTAGATAAACATAACAGTGAACAAAAAGTAATATAATTGATGTTATAAAAGTGTCCATTCTTTGCAAAAGATGTAAGTTCAAAACAAAAACATAATCTTATTTACTTACTTAACATAATAAAAAAAAGGTCTAAGATGCTAGCATTTGCCACATCACCTCGTGCCAACCTTTCACAATAAAAAACAAATTCTTATTTTGCATGAGAGGCATTAGGACATATCCTTCCAATTAATCATTCATTACTTTTGTTAATAACGTGCAAAGAGAATGGATAGGATACATTCCACGAGTCATAAGGAGCTTTTAGACTTTGGGACCTAAAGTCACTTTTTTGGCTTTAAAATGTCTTCTACAAATACATTATTAACGATCATGATCCAAAATAATGGATGGATCTTGTGTTTAAACCTTTAAGCTAAAAAAATCAAAATATTGTATGACATGAAAGAGGCAGTGCCTTAGGCTCCTCTTGCTTGAGCCAAGGCGCTTGCCTAGGTGTTGCTTTACTATTAACACATTGCTTGGAGGCATGCGAGGCACTAAAGCCTTGCCTTGCGTCGCCTGGAGGGCTTTTAAAAGCACTGCGTGTCTGTGACTAATCTTACACAGGTTAGGACTTGAAACAACCATATTAGATAATCAGTTTGAATTTTTGCTGGCGAGATCAATTATGGAAGCAACTGACCTATTAATACTACTGATGGAGAGATATAGAGAAAAGAAGAAGGATCTTCATGCGATTTTTATAGATTGAGACAATTTATGATAGGATATATAGATATTTGATTTGCTGGGTATTGAAAAAGAAAAGAATGGTGTCACATAAATGTATATTGAGATTATGCAAGTCATGTATAGTGGAGTTAAGACCTTAGTGAGGTTTGTTGTTGGAGATACTAGTGAATTATCTATAACTACAAGTCCTTGTCCTATTGTTTTGAGTTATGGATGAATTAAGTGCACAAATATAAGAAGAGGGGTCATGGTGTATGTTGTTTGCGATGATATAATTTTATTGGAGGACAAAAAAGATGGATTAAATGCTTAGTTGGGATGGTGAAGAGAAGTGCTAAGACGCATGAGAATTTAGGATAAGCAGGACTAAAACAAAATATGGAATCATTGGAATATAAATTCAGTAGTAACTGCATTGAAGGTGAGATATACTTAGGTGTGGACAATTCGATATTTGGAGGGTATTATTCAAGCGGAGGGAGAGATTTGTGGGATGTTACATATAGAATAAAGTGGGTTGGATTAAGTGGGAGAATGCAAGCAGTGTTCTATGGGATAACTGTATACCTTTAAGGTTAAAAGGAGAGTTATATAGGACAACAAATACACCTTCTAAGTTTTATGGTTCAGAGTTTTGACCACCCAAAAAAAAAAAAAAATACATATTAATAAATTGAATGTAGTCGATATCAGAATGATAAGATGGAGGTGTGGTAAAATGAGAAAAGATAGGAGTAGAAATGTCCAGATTCAAGAAATGGTTGAGGTAGCACTAGTTGAAGATGAATTGGGGAAAAAATCGATTGATGTGGTTTGGTCATATACAAAGGAGACCAATAGATGCACTAATAAGCAGGAGTGATAGCATATTCAAATTGTAAGACGAGAGGGCAGGATAAACAAAAACAAACGTGGGTAGAACTAATAAGGAAAGACATTGCACAACGTTGTTTGATGGAAAAGAATAACCCTTAAAATGGAGAGAAAAAGATTTAAGGTTACGTAGAATTGGGTCAAACTAAAATTGAGAACATTTGCAATTGATGTATGGTTTATATGACCCAGTGGGACATCTTGTGAATTGTATTTGAATCAATCAAGCTACTTTCCTTTTAGTAGTCGTGAGGGGGTTATCTATTTATCAAAAAATTGATGTATGGTTTATCTTTTTCTTTTTATCTATTTATCAAAAAATTGATGTATGGTTTATCTTTTGCTTTTTAATTATCTGCTTTCGCTCTAGGCTGAGACTGAGAGAGAAGCGGGAGGAAACAAAGGTGTTTCTGACAAGCAGATTCGTTTAAAGATCTTTTCACCAAATGTTCTTGATATCACACTGGTGGATTTGCCTGGTCTTACAAAGGTTCCTGTTGGTGACCAGCCTTCTGACATCGAGGCGCGGATTAGAACAATGATAATGTCATATATTAAACTCCCAAGCTGTTTGATATTAGCTGTTACACCAGCAAATTCTGACTTAGCGAATTCAGATGCGCTCCAGATGGCTGGAATTGCTGATCATGACGGTAAGTTCTGCTGCCTATATTTCTGCTGTGCCAGATCAATTGAGATGAACAAACTGAATGATGCTAACTGTAGGAAGATTGAATCGTCAATTCTATTGCTCACGCATGATGTATTTTGATGGCAGGCAATCGGACAATTGGTGTAATCACAAAGGTGCAAATAAATGAATGCAAAGTTTTTGTCCACAGAAGTTATGCTGTAACATTTGATAGCTATTTTATTTCTAATGTGATTCGTTCTTTTTTATTTTAGTTGGATATTATGGACAGAGGTACAGATGCCCGCAACTTTTTGCTGGGAAAAGTGATTCCTCTTCGGCTTGGTTACATAGGTGTTGTGAATCGCAGTCAGGAGGTAATCATTTAGCTTCTTAGCAATTGAACATTATCAAATTTATTATGAGATGTTTAATGTATGTGTTATCACATTTGTTCTTACATTTTTCCTGCACTTTTCCTTTGGTCAATCTTCTACAACTTGTGTGGATGACTCTTTTGCTTTCACTTACTTGCACAAATTTTACTTGCACAAAAAGTATGCTTCTCTTATGATAACTTATTCAGGTATGCTATGCTTTATATATCTTTAAAGAAGGTGTGCTTATATATTAATATATATTTTTGTATATAAATACTATTTTCTTTAATTTTGCTCTACTTTCACCTTTTGAAAGTCTATTACATGGTATTTTGGTATTTGTCGTTTGTAACCAAATACTTTGAAAGTAACTGATGGTTGCATAATATAATGGATGATTTCACTTCCTTTTGATCTTCATATCACTATGTTTTTCTGGTGAAGGATTGCAATGTGTAAAATTTTAATAAACATTTGTAGAACCATCAGTAGTGTGTATGTTGGCTTTTGTGAGGTGGTTTGCTTCCGATCTGATCATCTGATATCATTCTTAAATAGGACATTATGCTCAATCGGAGTATTAAGGATGCACTTGTGGCTGAGGAGAAGTTCTTTCGTAGTCGTCCGGTATGACCATATAGTTTTTCAATTATTATTATTATTTATGTTGTCTAGTTCATCATCAGACTGTTCATTATCTTATATATTTCTCTGTTGCTTAGGTTTATAACGATCTTTCAGATCGTTGTGGCATCCCCCAGTTGGCTAAGAAGTTGAACCAGGTGCATATACCTAATGCTGAGTTGCGATGATTTCTCATTTGACATTCTTTACTATTTAGAAATGGATGGTTCATTTTTAGTATGTGTTGCGATTGTTTTGTCTGGTATCCACTAATGGATCTTTCTTGCATGGTCTCTTCTAGCATCACACATATTGGTTTATCTCTTTGTCTCTTTAACGCGCACACAAATGTGCACACATGGGGATGATAATAAGTTGGGTATGAGAGGAGGCTATCTTCAATTTGGCATCTGTTAATAAGTCTTGTTCGTGTGGTTTCTTTCTTCATTTGCACATGTACACATTGGTTTTATGTTCTCTCTCTCTCTCTCTCTCTCTCTCTCTCTCTCTCTCACTCACTCACTCACTCACTCGCGCGCGCGCACACACACACACACACACACACACACACACACACAAAGATAAAGAGAGAGAGAGAGAGAGAGAGAGAGAGAGAAGGGGGGGATGACTATCATTGGGTATAAGATAGAGAGCCCCCCTCTCATCTATTGCCCCAATTAGGGCGACAGGCATATAAAATAGGTCGGCCCTAACCCCACCTGGTTATGCCACTGACCCTTGTTGTCCCTATGAAAATTGGGTCGGGTTGGGCATATTCGACCCTGACCTTGACCTATTAACCCTATATATTTTTTAAAAATATTTTTATAAAACTTTAAAAATAAATTAATTATAACTTGAACTTAAAATAAAATAATTAACCAATTGATTTAAAAATAAATAAATTCTATTAATAATTATTCTAGATTTGTAGGTGTTTGGAATTTTCAATCATGAATGGGAGAATTAATTAAGTCTCCATCCTCAAGATTATAAAAATATTCATATTTATTGTCCATTTTGGTGTAGTGTTAATAAACAATTGAAAAAAATAAAATATAAACAAAATAAAATTTGTAGAGTTAGGGCCATGAGTCAAGTCGGGGTGTCCCAAGCCTTGACCTTACCATGTAGAGATGGGTCGGGGCCAGGGCCAGGGCCAAAGTCGAGTCTGTACGGACATAGAGTCAGGGCTGGGTTGGGTTGAGTTAGGATCGACACGACTCTCTTTACATACTTAGGGTGACAGTACTTATTATTTCACAACAGTCATAAGAAATTAATAGGGGGACTAAGTTGAAGGTTCAAATCTTCTGCATATATGTGATTGAATTCTGGGATTAACTTATTGAACAAAAACTAACTAATTAGCCTTTGTGGATGATCCGAGCGGTCTAGACACTCCAATCATCATTGATGGCATGATTCACTTGAGGCGAGTGAGATGAGAGTTAGGATAGCTTTTTTTTGGGGGGGGGGAGCAGTGGAGTGGAATATTAGCAACTTTGACGGGTTCAAATGAATGCGTTCAATGAAAAGGAGTTTTTCACTTCTATCATCATTGGGGCAGGGGGGCAATTTATGTTGGGGTTCAGTTGGGTCGGCATAGGGGTTGGGGCAAGGATTACTTGGCAGGGTTGGGGTTAAGGAAGATGCTTCCAGCCCCATACCTGACCTGTTGCCATTCCTAGTGTTGCATTGGTGATGGTGCGAAGGACCAAAGGGGATGCACTAAAGAGATGGTTGTGGAGGCTGCAAAGATAAAACATTTATCTGTTGATAGCAATACGACACTAAATTTATTAAGGCAGTGTTCGGAAATCACGATTAACGGTGGGTGTTTAAGCCATTTAATGCAGAGTGACACGGACTTTCCTATTTCCTCCCATGTAATCATATGACGGGGGTAAGGGTATGGGATATGTGTCCGACTCTTGTACACAAATTAGAAAATGGTTCATTTAATTTTAATTAGATTTGTAGAAGCAATAACTCACATTTGATGGTAATATATTTTTATTTCTGCCATTTCATAAGGATGGACGATGGAAATCTCTCTCTCTCTCTCTCTCTCTCTCTCACACGCGCGCGCGCACGCACTCAAAAATTCTATCTAATTTCAAGTACATTACTTGATAATAATTCTATTTTTTATCATTATATTATATAATGCACAATATATTTAAATGTTCATGACATGTCCACATATTTATATTGTACTTTTGAATACATATTACATTATTGTAAAATTAAGATTTATAAAGATCTGAGACAAGTAGATAACTAGGTAAAGAAGGATGACCTAGTGCACGAGGCCCCTGCTTATGCAAGGTTTGAGAGTGGCAATGTATGCTGTCTTATCCCCAGTAATTTGAGACTATTTTTGAGCATTTGCTCCTCAATCTTACAAAGTAGTAATCTTACCAGTTACCGTTGCCCCAAGGCCCATATAACTAGATACATAAGTTTAATTTATAATTTGGGTTGGGTCAGAGTGTGTTTATCTTTCTCTTAATACCTACCCAAACAAAATTGGGTTTTCCTTATCTACCCCGAACCTTTCCCTTTCCCATTTCCAAACTTCTCCAATTAGTATGATGTTACATGGCGGGGTGGCCAGGGGCCTATTTTCCAATTCATGTTGCCATTTCTACGTACATGTAAGTTTCATGCATTCCACATGTATTGTTTTTGTTCTTTTGGTGTCTCATGCATTCCATGGCTGGCAATGTTCAACGTGGAACAATTACATGACCAAACATTATTGAGAGAGAACAACACGACACAAATACATTAATCCCAAATTGACATGATTTGATCCATTTTTGAAATAAATTAATTATATAACACGTTCATTAAAACTTGAGATATTTGAGCATAAACACAGATGGCACGAATTGCCACCCCCACTTTTATATCAATATGTTATTCATGATAATTTGAACTCTTTTGTCTGTTAAGTAATTTATGAGGACTATTGGTTCCTAACAAACTTGTGCTTGTCTTATTAGATTCTGGTACAACACATCAAGACAGTACTTCCAGGTTTGAAGTCACGCATAAGTGCTGCACTGGTTTCTGTTGCAAAGGAGCATGCTAGCTATGGAGAAATCACTGAATCAAAGGCATGTTAAATCTTTATTATCCAAGTTTTCGGCGTATAATGCTTGAGTAGAGGCTGATTAATTAGAGATCATTTACAATCATGGGATGGGTGGGTTTTCCCATGCATCTAAGCATATTCTATATTGGTTGTGAAAAATTTCGCAAGATTATTCTTGAGTAACTGCTATATTCATTGAAAAATGTTTCCCATTCATTGCCGTGGTTTTTTGCCCTAAGTGTCTACAGAACTGAAGTATGTCCCGGACAGAATGTTACATTTGCATGGACAAAATATTGGAGTGATAGAAGTTTGCATTTGCTTTTATAGTTATTCAGTGGCGATATACTTAGCTGGATAGGAGGCAGTTTTCAATATATTCTGGTTTTAATTGTGATCTTGGTTTCTTTTTTTAGGTTAATAATGTGTTTCTTATACCGGTGGTAACTTATCTCTGGTTAAACTTATTTATGTTTGAATATATTCATTGTTACCTAAGCTTGGTTTTTGGTCATTCAGAATGACACTTCTCTACTATTTTTTCACTCACTGTTTTACCTTCTTCGCCTGATTAACAGGCTGGTCAGGGGGCTCTTCTGTTGAACATTCTGTCCAAGTACTCTGAAGGTAAATTAAATGGGGGGCCAGTGGACCGCTGTCCACCTACCTTTCACTCTTTTGGGGTCACAAGTGTTTTATGTATTATAAGTTCTAGAGCCTAATTGATGGCATTGTTAACTCCTTGTTGGAAACAGCATTTTCTTCAATGATAGAGGGGAAAAATGAAGAAATGTCAACATCTGAGCTGTCTGGTGGTGCAAGGATTCATTACATTTTCCAGTCAATATTTGTGAAGAGTTTGGAGGTGTGTATTATTGACAGTAATTTTCATTTAAAATCTCTTCTGACTTTTGAAATATTTTCATTTGGAGTGGTTTCATTTTCTACTAATACTCTCTTCATCAAATAAAAACTTGGTGGGGGGGGGGAGTCCTTAGCCTTGTTACTTTGTATACTTTTTTTCCAGTGCTGCTATCACTAGTCTCTTGATTTTGAATCTTACATTGTAATGTTTGATTTAGCAGCTGGGGGAAGGGGAAAATATAAGGAAATATTTCACAATCATTCCAAATTGGGAAGGGGAAAATATAAGGAAATATTTCACAATCATTCCAAACTTGAATGATTATGAGATTCACTTTCCTTGTCTCTTTTGCTCTGTTTTTTCAGCAATTAAATGGAACATAAATGAGGGTACCTGCTTAAGCCTTATGTTTTTGTTCCCTCTTTCATAGGGTTTGACCTGTGTAAACCTTATCTTTTCACATAGGAAGTTGGAATGTGGTTTTATATGTCCTGTTCCTTTTTGTGGTTGTGATCCATGCCCTGGTGTTAACTGGGACAGTGTTGAACTTGAAGCTCGTATTAACCGATCAAATCTGAAACAACTATCTCTGTTGCAGGAGGTGGATCCATGTGAGGATTTGACTGATGATGACATCCGAACTGCCATTCAGAATGCAACTGGTCCTAAATCTGCATTATTTGTACCAGAAGTAGGTCTTATATGTTTAGTTTTTTTTCATTAGGAAAATTGAATACTTCCTTTGCTGTTGGTTGATCTTTAGCTCTTCTTTTGTGGTAGAACATTCATCATGTCAGTTTAATCTTTTAATTTGTAGGTTCCTTTTGAAGTTCTTGTTCGAAGGCAAATAGCTCGTCTGCTAGACCCTAGCCTTCAGTGTGCTAGGTTTATTTATGATGAGTTAATTAAGGTGAAGTTGTTAATGTCTAGCTTTCTGGTTCATCTAGTGTTATTACTCACACCTGGGCACTGACATTACTGATTCCATTTTAGATGAGTCATCGTTGTATGGTCAGTGAACTACAGCGTTTTCCTGTTTTGAGAAAGCGCATGGATGAGGTTATAAATAACTTTTTGCGAGAAGGCCTTGAGCCCTCAGAGACGATGATTGGACACATTATTGAAATGGAGGTATGCTGAATTTTGGTTTTTCTAGTATATTCGCGCTGGTTCCTGATGAACATATCTGAACAAGGTTAATACAAAGGGTCTTTGGAAACAATTTTAGCATCCTTGATGGATCTAAAAGTTATTTCTCTACGAGTTGGAAATGCATCATAATGAACAATCAACAAATCCCTGTTCTAAAATCTTATGGCCAATGGTAGATTCTGTATCACCATTGTAGTTTTCTAAAAGCCATATTTATACTTAGCATGGAACAATGGTCTCTGCTGGCCTCCCAGTGTTCTTGCAAACTCGATTCCTACTTCTCCACATCTTGTTTTCCTTGGAACTTTTCATCTTCCTGTAATCATTACAAGATTCTTAACTGCTACTGAACTTTATAAACGTTGTTATGGTTTTTCCTAGGATTCCCTAATTGTGACATTTTTCCTGTTATTTTATGAGTGGTTCGTTCTGTATTTATTCTTTTTAGTTGCTTACTACCGTTTCTTGACTGCTTTCATAGCTATTTCCTTTGAAAAGTGTGCACAAATGCATAGAGACATATCTGCCTTTTTTTTTTGGTTGGGGTGTGGGTGGTTTATTCCTCTGTATGTATCAATGGGATGATGATGGTTTATGATCTATGTCAGCCTATGAAGCAGGGGTACAGATACGGGAGCAGGTACAGGTATAGGTACGGGTACGGATACGGGATGCGGCAATTTTCAAAAAATGAGGATACGGGTACGGCGAGGATACGGCAAAAAAATTAAATAAAATATATATTTTATTTAAAATACTTTTGAAGATAGCATTTATATACTACTAGACATTATATAAATAACAATTATGTAGCATGAAAAATACCATTCAATCCATAAAAAAGCTAGATTAAATTTTCAATCTGTGTTTTAAAACAATAATCTCCAAATTTTAAAGTTCATATATTTTCAATTTATATCACTACTTAAATATCAATACAACACAAATTTACAATGAAAAAAAAAATATAGAGAAAACTGTGCACAAACAAAAGAAAGTAGTGGCGAAAGCAGCAAAAGATAGTCGAAAAAAAATAGTAAGAGACTGACAGCGAGAGACAGAGAGAACATTGTGAGGTAAAAAGAGGAGCACACGCGAGAGAGAGAGAGAGAGAGAGCAGCTTAGAGACAGCAGCGAAAGAGAAAAATAAAACAGAAAAAAAATTTACTTTGTAGGTCGCCGGAGGTTGTAGGAGGTGGCGCCGCAACTGATGAGATCATAGGAGATCGCCAAAATTGCTGGGGTCGAGCAAATGTGCGCCGTCAAGGTTCGTCAAGGTTTAGGGCTCCCCCCCCCCTTCGTGCGTCTCAGGTATAATAGAACAGAAGAATAAGTATTAAGTTATATTTTAGTTAATTATAAGAATGCCTTAATTTCATATTACAGCACAGGTTCTGGACCGAAAAGAGTTTGGAATATCCAGCTGCGAAGAAACATGAACGACTGGGAATTAGATAGCTTCGGTTCACTGATAGATCTTCTTTATTCTTTACAGATTGAAGACACAGCAGATGCAATGATATGGAAGCAGACACAACAAAAATTTTTCACTGTGAAGTCCTTCTATCTATCTCTACTGGGTGATGAGAAGGAAGTTTTTCCTTAGAGGAAATTATGGAAAACTTTGGTTCCTACAAAGATCATCTTTTTTTCCTAGTGTGCAGCAAGGGGGAGGATTCTTACCATGGATAACTTAAAACTTAAGGGTTACTCTATAGCTAATAGATGTTCTCTATGTCTCAATTGCGAAGAATCAATTGACCATTTGTTCTTTCATTGCTCATGGTCTGTCGAGCTGTGGAGTCTTATTCTCTCTTGTTTTGGAGTCCATATGTGTTTTCCCAAAAATCCAAAGAGTTTTCTTTTAGTCTGGTGGGGTCAACCACTGGGAAAGAGGAGGAAGAAGATACGGAATTTAGTGCCCTTTTGCTTATTTTGGCTGATTTGGAAGGAAAGAAATAAGAGGATATTTGACAACATAGAGTGGACTATTTTGCGTGTCAAAAGTTTCTTTCTCTCTTGTTTATATAGTTGGGTAGAAGAGGGAAGTGAGATTGAACTTTGTTCTTTTATGCAATTTGTTGCTAGCATGCAGTGAATTAGGGGAAACTGTAACTCGTTCTTTTTTTTTTTTCAGCATCTCTTCGATGCTATTAATAAAACTTATCTTTTCAAAAAAAAAAAAAAAAAAATTTAGTTAATTATAATTTGATGTCTACTAAAATTTTATCATATCAATTTTACCCCCCCAACAAAGGTTTAAAATAGTACATTTAGACCCTCGCGGTATCCCAAAAGTATCCTTCTTGTATCCTACCCGTATCTTAGCCGGTATCCTATACAAAATTTAAAATAAAAAATGATACGCCACGCTACGTATCCAGCCGTATCCTAGCTGTGTCCATATCCGCGGAGTATCCGATATGAGTGCGGCACCTAATTTGAAGTATGCGTGCTTCATTGATGTCAGCTTAGCCCTTCTTTTTGCAGCATGTTTCCATGGAAGTAGTTTGAAACTGAATTTGTATATTTTGTGCATGCCAATCATTTGCTGCTTTTGAATATTAACTTCTCAATGTTTATGAATTTGTACATGTGCATTTGCAACAATCACTAGATGTTTGAAATCTATCTAATTTATATTCTAGATGGACTACATAAACACTTCCCACCCAAATTTTGTTGGTGGTAGTAAAGCTGTCGAGATGGCATTGCAACAGGTCAAGTCCAATAGAGTACCCATTTCTAAGCCAAAGGTATGTTTATAGAACTTTGTTTCTCATTGCAACTGTTGCTTACACTGCACCTTAATTCACTGTTTGGGTTGCTGGTTCTTCTTTTTCCTTGCTCTACTTTCCTTCTTTCTTCTATGAATTTAGTTTGGTTGCATTCTGTCCGTTAGGATGCAGGAGATCCAGAAAAGGCACCAACATCTGAAAGAAGTCTTAAATCTCGTGCTATTTTTTCCCGAACAGTAAATGGAATCGTTCCTGAACAGGTAACTCAGTTGTTTTTCCTGGTGCACTTGTTTATTTAATTTTTGATGAATGAAGTATATAATTATTTTTTCCCATTTTGTCATGTGTGCCACCTGGCACTACATTTTGTTAGACTTGGGTGACATCCCTTTGATACTGTTTAATGTACTTTCAATTTATTTATCCCCAAAAAAAAAAGAAAAAAAAAAGTTTTACACTTGTTACATTGCCGTCACTGTTAGTTTACAGGTACTACAAACTTTTGTTTGATTTGATTTGTTCAGATTGTCTAATCGTTCTTATTATGATTTTGTTGTTGTCGTAGGGAGTTCGGCCTGTTGCGGATATTGAGAAAACGACATCATCTGGTAGTTTTACTTGGAAAAGAAATTTAAATGTTACTATGCTATTTTGATTCCTGATATGAATTTGGATACAAGTTCTGCTGCTTGTAATTTATTCCTCAGCTGTGTAGCTTGCAATAAGGCTGTAGAATTTTTAGGAGTTAATTTAGCTTCATCTATTCCAACCCGTTGTTTCTTAAGCTGCTATTGACAGTATGAATTTTATGAAATAAACTTATCTTATCTTGTATGATTTCTGAGCGACCAGGGAGCGCAACTGGTTCAAGTTGGGGAATTTCATCAATTTTTGGTGGTACTGATAATCGCACTTCTATGAAAGAGAACTCAGCAAACAAGTTGTTTAGCGAACCTGTTCAGAGCATGGATCACACATTCTCCATGATTCATTTGAGAGAGGTATGCACACAAAGCTCTATCGACAGACTCCTCAATTGATTTTATATTTTATGGTTTTATAGTAACAACAAATTTCTGTTTTTCTGAAGCCCCCAACCATCTTGAGGCCCTCAGAGACCCACTCAGATCAGGAGTCCATTGAAATAGCAGTCACAAAGCTGCTGTTGAGGTCATATTATGACATTGTTAGGAAGAATATTGAAGATTCCGTCCCTAAAGCAATTATGCACTTCCTGGTAATTGTTGTGATGGTCTTGCCATTTATTTTCTTTTCCTGCTTTTCCTTGCTATTGTTATTTGATTATCACATTTTGTTCTGAGCAACTAATATATGCTAACTTTGGGTGTATGCATAATGTTAAATGGGACTTCTTAGTCCTTTACCGAGATGGATTGTGATATATGCTGTTGCAGCGTGGTGTTGTAGTATCTTAGAATTGGATAGCTGGTTGGCTTACACCCGCCACGATATGACACGTTTGATTATTTGGGATTGATCAAATTATGAATAGCTTGAAACATGCAAAACTAGCTCAATTTTGGTAGTGAAAATGACCTAACAATTATTTATTTCCGTTGTCATTTCTTTCCACGTTAATTGATCTTATAATTTTGGTCCTCTTCAAGTAAAAAGCATTCAGCTCTGGTTGCTGGTTGTGTTGGTATTGAATGGATCTGCATGAATTTGGCGGATTTTGATCCCTCTGGCATCTTTTGATTTGGTCAGGATTCTAGCTTTGTTGGGTTGATGATGTCTTGTCTTGCATTCGTAACATTTTCTTGTTATTACAAGTGTAGAATTTATAGCCCACCTGTGCCCTTTTTTCTCCTTTGTTATGAAGATTTCTCCTTATGCTGTATTGTTTTTGCGGGGCTTTTTTTTTCCCTTTTAAAGTGGTGGAAATATGATCTTTGTATTTGAAGCCCTCCATGCATTCTGAAACTCTGGGTGTTTTTTACTCGATTACCAGGTAAATCACACAAAAAGAGAGCTACACAATGTCTTTATCAAAAAGCTTTACAGGTAACAGTGTGAAGACAGTACTTCGTCCTTTTAGAAGAGGACTGTAGATTATTATTAAAATTATGTTGCTGTTGTTGTCGTGATGATTTGAGCTACTCAGCTCAGCTGTACTGCTTTTGTTCGGTATTCTTGTGTCCGTTGATTGTGATGCTTGCATTTCATCTTATCTGTAACAGAGACAACCTGATTGAGGAGATGCTGCAGGAACCTGATGAGGTGGCAATGAAGAGAAAGCGTACCCGAGAGACACTTCGTGTTCTCCAACAGGCTTTCCGGGTGAGTTCTTTTTTCTTCCTTGCACTTTTAGATGATGTTTAATAAAGAATCACCCCATTTCTGCTGCTTTCCTTCTTAACTCTGTAATTGGAGGAGTAAGGGAAGTGTATTAGCAGCTTCCGTATGGCTTGTTGAATGGGCTCCCCCAATTATGAAGTCCAGCTGAAAAAAGTGATTTTTTCTATTTCATTCGTCCCAGGACTCTGAAGGATATATACATATATATATATATACACGTATGCAACTACTCGTTTCTAATTGGACCACTTATTTTTGAGTGGGCCTGCATAAACAAACTAGGCAACCGTGGAACTGAACTGAAAGCAATAAAACTGAACTGAAATCAATGGAGAGTTCAGTTTGGTCACATTCTCAGTTCCACAACTTCCATAGCTGATAAGATAAGTTATGTTTTTGGGTTGTGGAGGTTTACCCAAACCAAGCCTAGATTTATTACTATAAACTATTTTTGCAAGAGATCCTTCATGGGATAAAACTTTAAGAAAAGATAATGTTTGGTGGTGGTAGCTGAGTTATATCAAAATTATAACAAATAGTAAACAACAAAAAATAATATTGTTTTAGAGGGACTATGGTTTATATTAGTTTCATTTGAGAAGAAAATGATATATGCCTATATACTTTATTATAGTGGGAGAACACTGAGTTGGTCTTTCTTTCATTGAAGCCTTATCACAATTTTTTAGTACTTGGTTTGGTTTGGGTACCAAAAAGCTAGTTTTTTTTTAAACCAAAATTTAATTTTTTTTTTTTTGTTTGGTAGTTTTTAGGTGTGTTTTCACATTCATAAAAAAAAAATTTACAAAAAAATTAAAAAATTCACATCCAATTTAAAAAAAAAAGCTAGTTTTTTTTTTTTTTTAAAAAGTTTTTCTTTTTTTTTTTTTGGCAATTCTTTTTGATTAATGCCAATTATATACCTAAAAACTACCAAACGAATAGAAAATTAAATTTTGGTTTAAAAAACCTTAACAGGATGAAAATAAGCTTAATAGAACTGTTTTTGTATCCAACATGACCCTTAAGTATCTGTTTGACTAATTAGGGATTTCAAATTAATGGGTTTGAGATTAAATTGTATCAAAATATAAGAGTTAATTGATGTAAAAATACATGAAAGTTTTCTAAAAATTACTACTATAAGTAGTGGTGCCACTACTTCCTAAAATGGTGAAGTGACTTTGAGGTGTAGTCATCCTGTTGAGGGCCTTTGTATGGGGTGGTATCTCCTTGATGCCTTGTAATGTAATTTCGATTACCTATTCCCCCCCCCCCCCCCCCCAAAAAAAAAAAAAAATCAACAAGTTTTTGGAAATTACCTGTTTACACCTACCTATTTTTTTGTTGTTTTATTACTGCCAAAGATGTTTGTCACACCCATACATGTTGTTGAGCCACATCTAGTGTGTGTGCATCTCTATGTCCAGATTTGTTAATACTTACTGAATCGACTTCCTTCATGTCATAACCAATTTATACCATACGATGAATCCATGATTTGCATTTTTTTATGTATGCTAAAATGATACTCTGCTTATGAATATTTTAGAAGCTGCTATGCATTGGCAGGTTTAAAATAATCAATCCCTAAATGCATCTGATCTCGGAATCTCTCTGTTTTGGCTCCATTTGTCTTAATTTTATAGACATTGGATGAACTGCCACTGGAAGCTGAGACGGTTGAAAGAGGGGGTTACAGCTTGAGTACCGACCCAACAGGTTTGCCAAAGGTCCATGGGCTTCCAACATCCTCCATGTATTCGACAAGCAGCGGTTCAACTGAATCCTACACAGCTTCTCCTAAAAACCCGAGATCCCGCAAGTCATCTCATTCTGGGGAGCTACAATTGCCATCATTTGGTAGTAATGCAGACTCCAACGGCGGTGGGCGCCATTCGGGTCTGGGTCTCTACCCTACAGTTGATCTCTAAACCCTTTGAACAAATGCATGGGCCAAGCTTATCAAGGCATGTGGGTCTCTACCCGACAGTTGATCTCTAAACCATTCGAATGAATGCATGGGGCCAAGTTTATCAAGGCTATCATTATTCTTTTTTAACATTCCTGCAAGATGCATGGAGACCTGTGTTCTGGGTCTTTGGCTAGGGGTATGTCCTTTCTTCTCCCAAGGGAAGTAGTGGGAGCCAATGTTAACCATTGCTTTGAATGGCATATGTTTTGCTTTTAAATATAGTCGTGGTTATAAATGAATTAGTTTATTATTAAGCTCTGAAAGGAATAACAAGAGCAGTTGATTCCTTCTCACTGATAGCACCGCAATTTTTTAGTGCTTCCTTGTGGACTGTAGTAGTGGCAGGGAGCCTTAAGAGTCTTAAGAGATACGAACTGATAGCACCGCAATTTTTTAGTGCTTCCTTGTGGACTGTAGTAGTGGCAGGGAGCCTTAAGAGTCTTAAGAGATACGAACTCGGAGCCATTTTTTGGTTTTTGTTTTCAAGCGACTTGTGTTTCTGCTATGGGCTGGTACCGCATTGTTGCTTTTTATGATTTTTTTTTAAGTGAGGTGTAGTGTACAGCGTGCACTTGTTTTGGGAAGTACTTGATTTGTACCCAGGTGATTATTTTCAAGTTTCTCATGATTCTTTCTACCGTTATTTTGTGATAACAGATACTAGTTCAACCAAGTTGTACTCTCTTGCGTCACTCTGGCATCTTACTTTTCTTGTGCATTTAGTGGTCTTGTGCCCTATTTTGAGCCCTACTTGGTAATGATATAAACCGTTTTTGGGGTGTTCAATGTAACAAGGACATCAATCAATCAATTTGTATGGTGAGCAACAGCAAGTTCTGTGAAAATGAGACTTTTCGGTAATGGCGTCTTTCCAGGAGCCACAAAGCTTATTAGTTTTACAACGTTACACATCCCCGTTGTGACTTGGATTCATAACGCAGTATGGTTCATTGCCGAGAAATGGTAGTTCCATGCAATCGCACAATGGTAGTGACCAATTTCAATCATATTTCTATTTCAACCAACGATATTCACAAAATAATAAAAAAGTCCCCTGAATAAAATAAGGTGGATGACGTAAATTCAAGTTCATTATGAAGAGAGGGGGGGGGGGGAGAGAGCCAATCCAGAAAATTGAGCAGGGTATTTTTTTTTTCTCCGTTTTTGAACACAGCATCCTTCAATAACCATTAACAGAAACTGCTATAGGATTCTCTTTTGAACATCGGACTCACGTTAAAAATAATGGGCTAGTGACATGCTCTCAAGTCCCTGGCCAACTGGTCCCCATGTCGGAATCCACATCCACCTGTACGTTAATATTAAATGGTAAATGTGACTGATGGTCTAGGTTTTTCTTAAAAATAAAAAGTAAAAAATAAAAATTTTAAATCACCTGTTCATCAAAGTTTGTAGGAAACTCAAATTCTGTCCCTGATGTACTGCCAAGCTCATCCAGAGTCTCCTGCAAGCGTGAATACTCGGGGATAAAGATGATTTTACAATTTAAACTGCATGCGCGTGAATGCTCGGGGATAAAGATGATTTTACAATTAAACTGCATGCAATCATGCTAAAATGCAAGCAATCATGCTTCTAAGCTATCCAATGTCAGCTTCCCCCCGGGGGGAGGGGGAGGAACAATATTTTCCTCCAGACATTCCCAGGAGAGGCTGCAAATTGAAGTGATATACAAACTCTGCCACTGCTTCACATGATACATTTACCTGGACAACTTAAAGATTCCACCATAAAGCATTCACTAGACACGCCTTAACAGCAACGAAGATAATCCACCCTTTTCTGTGGGGAAACCAGATTCCTAAATTTAGTCATTCTATTTTGAAGAATTAGTACCTAACAAGCAGCTTTTCATATATGAGAGAGCGACATCTGCTGCCTCCAACAGGCTTTTATTAATTAAATCTTTTGGAAATAAGCTTTCTCGCCTCCAAGAAGTTATCAACTGAGATGCAATCTTGTTTGTTATGTTTGGCTGCTTGCAGGTGCAATTGGACCAAATCTGTGTACCACCTCAACAATGCTTTATTGTTGAAAAAGAATGCTCTCGTTGAAAAAGAATGCATCCCTCATCTAAAATTTTTCTGATGGTTGTGATGTTTTTAATTGGACCTTGGTGTAATTGTTAAATCAAGATTCAGATCATGAATCAAAATATTAGGTTTGAGAATTGTGAATTTTATTATTCAGTATAAAATCAAAAAATGATAGAAAAATAATGTTTATATATTTTAAATATTGAATAATGAACATTATTGTGTCTGAAATTAATAATTTAATACAATCACAACGTCTAAAAAAAGAAACTAACCTTATGACTACAATGGCGAATAAAAGAAATAATGTTTAGCAAGGGCAAAAACAATATTTATTTAGGGATCTTAATGAAAAACATAAAAATTTAGGGAAGCCAATTTTTAATAATATGAAATTGTATAGATAAACCTTGGCTACAATAAAGTAAAATTTGAAAGTTTGAGGGAGCCTAACCCCTTATAGCTCCGCCCATATATGATTAGAAATATGGGTTCAAATCTTACATTTACAAAGATTTAAAGAGGCATTGTTTTAGTTGATTATAAAGTTCTCAAAAAATATAGAATACCAAAAGTTCAAAATAACTAATGTGAAAATGATTTTCAAGTATTGTAAAATTCTTGGTCCATTGTGAGCCTTACCTATCTTCATTATAGAAAAAAAAGAAGTTAAAGAAGAAAAAAAATACATTTTGCCTGCAAATTCGGTCTGAATGACCCGACTCAGATCGAGTCCCCTTCCATGTTTCTTGAATCGCACAAATCATAAGACTTACTTATGAATCGGAAACGATTCAGTTTAATTCACTATGGTTCATTACTCTATTTGATTTGGTAGTAAGATTTGCATTGATTATATAGTATATAGAATGGTATATTGAATCGAATCGTAACATTCGAATTGGGAATTTTATGATTCTGACAACTATGACCTTGGACATAGAAAATGACAACATTTTAAGGGAAACAGCGGTGGAAAAGAAACCCTGCCAAGGGCAAATAATAAGGAGGGAGGACTTGGCCAAAAGTACCTGATCATCGAGGTTGGCTGATGAATTTTCCACTTGGATTGGTGAATTGTCAATATCAAGCAAATCCTGAACATCAAATAAAGACTTTATAATCAAACTAAGAAACTAGGGCTATCAAGAGCCTAAATAATCAATCCATTTATTGGGAATAATTTTTCAAACTCAATGGATGCAACAACATATTTATGAATCATAGAGTTGCCAAAAATTTAAACAAGCATTTTACAGATTTTATTTTTATTAAAACAGAACAGCATGTCATAGTAATCAAAGAACAAAAAGTCACTTCAAAAAGCATATTTCTGTTTAAGACATACAGCATATTTTTTTGAGTAAGATGGCGTGTGTCAGTACCTCAAGAAGCATAGAAAATTAGAAACTCACAATAATCCAGGACTCAACAACATTCATCCTGTTAGACCAGCAATACTCAATCAGTATTCTAGGAGAAAAAGGTGGGAAAATTGGTTAGTAGGCCAGCTCATAAGTAGTTAGCATCAGTTGAATAACTGCCAGCTTATGGGAGCAGGGGTTGTTCTATAAATAGGGGAGGAGAATTCAGGAAAGGTGTGCAGTTTTTGGGAAATATGGTTGTATAGGGGAGCTGGTGACTCATTAAACCACCTAGGCTTGCTAGAGATTTTTCCTCTTGCAAGAATCATTTCACTCAATAACATTCAACTATTTTCTATTCTCTCTTCTATTCAATTTCTGTTTCTCTTCTTCTCTTTCTGGATATCTGGTTCCTAACAAGTTGGTATTCGAGCAAAAGTTCTTGGGGCAGGGAATGGTCGCTACCAGAACGGAGAAAGTGGAGAATCTGGAGAAGGAATTTGCTGCGTTCAAGGAGAGTATGGAGCAGAACATGAAGGTTATCCTATCTTTCATGGATACATAGGTAGAGACGCAAGGCAGGTGAGGACACCAATCTATTTTTGACGATGAGGCATCACGAGAACAGTCGATAGAGGTAGAGGAGAGGGAAGAAGGTCGAAGAACTAGCTGGAATGACAGAGGGGAGTCTCGACTGGACTCCAGGCTGAGGAAACTTGAATTGCCGATCTTTGATGGTCAAGACCCTGTTGGGTGGATCATCAAGATTGAGAGGTTCTTGGTTTTGGGGGATTTTCCGTAGGATGAGTGGCTATCAGTGGCTGTAGTTGCTTTAGATGGTAAGGCACTGTCATGGTTCACTTGGGCTGAGGCTAGAAAGCCTTTCCGATCATGGCAGGTACTGAAGCAAGAAATTTTGGATAGGTTTCAAGGCAAACAAGACTCCCTAGGATGTGAAGCGTTGCTGGCACTGCGTCAGGAAGGAACAGTAGAGGAATTTAGGGAGAAATTTGAAGCTATGGCTAGTATGTACAGAGGAGTAAGTGAGGAGGTGTTGATTGGAGCATTTATGAATGGATTGAAGGAAGAAATTGCTGTGGAAATAAGGATGTTTAGGCCACAAGGATTGGGAAATATAATGTCCTTGGCTCAATCTATTGAAGAGAGAAATGAAGCCTTGAAAAGAGTGGCATACAATTCAAAAGGGAGGCGAAGTGTAGGTTGGGGTGGCAACAGCCCACGATTCAGTTTTCCAAAAGTTCCTTCTGCGTATGAGGGGCTAAATATTAGTCAAAACCAAGAAAAATCCACTATTAATTCTCAGCCAAAGGGGCAAGGAGCTGGGAATGAAAAGGGCAGTATTGTGCCGAACAGCCATCGTAATATAGCTGCAGGTTTTGGACGAAAAGGTTGAATGGTAAAAAGAATTTCTAAAGATGAGCATAGAAGGTGTAGAGAGCAAGGCCTTTGTTTCAAATGTTTTGAAAGATACTCTCCAACTCATGTTTGTAAACACAAACAATTACACATCTTAATTGTTTCTGAGGAAGGAGGAGAGGAAGATGTAGGGAAAGAGGTGCAGGAGTAGCAAGTTGCACAGGAAGATTTAAGCACTTTTACAATTATCCATGAAATCGATTGTAGGAATTTCTGATCAACATAACACTATGAAAATTCGGGAGTTGGTGGGGAAAAGGGAGATTGTGGTGCTGATCGATAGTGGAGCTACGCATAAATTTCATTTCTAATGCGTTGGCGGCAGAACAAAAAATTAAGATTGATGGCAGCACTGGTTTTGGGGTACAAGTTGGTGATGGTGAGAGGAAAAGGGATTTGCAGAGGAGTGAATGTTTTGATGCAAAATATGGAGTTTAAGATTGATTGCTATCCTTTTGATCTGGGCAGTGCAGATTTAGTTTTAGGAGTTTGTTGGCTGCAGTCTTTGGGTGACATTAAAGCCAATTGGAGGACTTTATCCCTCACTTTCCGGTGGAATGGAGTAAAACACACGTTGAAAGGTGATCCAACCTTGAGTAAAACTTTGGTGTCTTTGAAAACTATGCTAAAAATGCTGCAACATGGCAATCATGGGGTGATTGTGGAATTAAATTCCATATCCTTGATGCAGGCCGAGAAGTCAGTAGAAGTTCTAGTGACTGTTTGTGAAGTGTTGGCAGAATTTGAAGATGTATTTGATATGCCTTCCGGCTTACTTCCTAAGCGAGACAAGGAGCATGCGATCATTCTTAAATCAAGAGCGTCTCCCCCTAATATTCGCCCTTACAGGCATCCTTATTTCCAAAAGCATGAAATAGAGAAGTTGGTGAAAGAAATGTTATTAGCTGGAATTATTCGGTCAAGCTCAAGTCCATTTGCTAGTCCAGTGCTATTGGTTAAAAAGAAGGATGGTAGCTAGCGTTTTTGTGTGGATTACAGAGCTCTAAATAAGGTAACTATTCCAGATAAATATCCTATTCTAATCATAGAGGAGTTACTTGATGAATTGGGAGGAGCAGTTGTTTTTTCGAAGCTGGATTTGAAATCAGGGTATCACCAAATTAGAGTAAAAGCTGAGGATGTGGAAAAGACAGCATTTCGCACGCATGATGGCCATTATGAATTTTTGGTCATGCCCTTTGGCCTTACGAATGCTCTAACCACTTTTCAAGCTTTGATGAATGAGGTCTTTCGTCCTTATTTGAGAAAATTTGTACTTGTCTTCTTTGATGATATATTGATCTACAGTACTTGTCGAATAGCTCATTTGCAGCATCTAAGAATAGTGTTGAGCCTACTTCGGCAGCATCGTTTGTATGCAAATAAAAAAAAGTGTGTTTTTGGTCAAAACCAAGTTAAGTACCTTGGGCACATGGTATCTAATAAAGGGTTTTTAGCTGAGCAGTCCAAAATCGCTTGTATGTTGGAATGGCCTACTCCTAAGAACCTTAAAGAATTACGAGGTTTTTTGGGGTTAACGGGCTACTATCGTCGTTTTGTGCAGGGTTATGGAAGTATTGTTGCACCTTTGACAAAGTTATTGAAGAAAGATGCATTTGTTTGGTCCTTAGAAGCTCAAAAAGCTTTTGAGATTTTGAAGAAAACAATGGTCTCTATCCTGGTATTGACAGCCCCCGATTTTTCTAAACTTTTTGTTGTGGAATCAGATGCATCAGGCCTTGGAATAGGAGCTGTATTGATGCAGGAACAGCACCCTATAGCTTTTTTCAGTCAGGTTCTATCTCAGAAAGAGAGGCTGAAATCAGTTTATGAGAGAGAGTTGATGGCTCTTGTCTTGGCAATCCTCAAATGGAGACATTACTTGCTTGGAAGAAAATTTTTGGTGCGTGCAGATTAGCGAAGCCTTGAGTTTCTGTTAGATCAATGTTTGATTACTCTAGAACAGTAGAAATGGTGGTCCAAATTGGTGGGTTTCCACTTTGATATTCAATTTAAACCTGGGACCGAGAATAGGGTGGCCGATGCATTATCTAGGCGTATTACATCTATGGAACTTCAGGCACTTACGGTCCCATTCATGGTTCAGGAAGATGAATTAGAAAAATCTGTCTTTGAAGTTGCGCAGTTGTAGCGAATAATTTCTGATATTTTGGACAATCCAAATTCTCACCCGGTCTACTTTTTGTTGCATGGCAGATTATTCTACAAAGGGCGATTAGTCTTGTCTAAAGTTTCCAAATGGCCACAATTATTTCTTCGAGAATTCCATTGTTCTCCTTCAGGTGGTCATTCTGGAATTTTTCGTACATTTAAAAGGCTGGCAACCAATGTGTTATGGGAAGGAATGAAAAAAGATGTCTAATCTTTTGTTGCTGCTTGTGAAGTCTGCCAGCGAAATAAGTATGAGGCTTTGTCCCCAGTAGGTTTGCTGCAGCCTTTGCCGATTCCTACTAATGTTTGGGATGGGTTGTCTATGGATTTTATCGTTGGCCTTCCTAAATCAAAAAGGCTTTGACACTATACTTGTTGTTGTTGATCGTTTGACTCAGTATAATCATTTTTTGGGACTGTCTCATCCATATACTGCAGTTGATGTTGCCAAATTGTTTGTTAAGGAGGTGGTTAGATTGCATGGGATACCCTCCTCAATTGTTTTCGATCGAGATCCGATATTTCTTAGGAAGTTTTGGGCAAAGCTATTTAAGCTCCCTTCCTTAGATATAGCTCAACATATCATCCTCAAACGGATGGACAAACTGAGGTTACTAATCGGTGTTTGGAGACTTACCTCCGATGTTTTTCCAGCTATTCCCTTAAGTCTTGGAGTGAATTTCTTCCATGGGCAGAATATTGGTTTAATACGACCTATCACTCTGCAGTAGGTATGACACCTTTTAAGGCTTTATATGGAGGAGACCCACCTCCTTTGTTGCGTTTAATGGAAGATGTGGCCAAGTGGATGTTGTCCGGGATTTATTAATAACTCGAAATGCTATTTTGGATGAGCTGCAAGAGCATTTACGACGTGCTCAAGAAAGGATGAGGCTGTATGCGAATAAGAAACTTCGGGAAGTGGAGTTCCAGGTTGGGGATTTAGTTTTCTTGAGGATCCAGCCTTATAAATTTAGGTCAATGGACAAAAAACTCAATGAGAAGTTGTCTCCCAAGTTCTATGGTCTCTTTAAAGTCTTGGACAGAATTGGAAAGGTAGCTTATCAGCTGGAATTACCGAATTATTCAAGAGTTCATCCTGTATTTCATGTTTCTCAATTAAAACCAGTTTTGGGTCAACAAGACGTCCCTCAAGTTCTTCCTCCAGGTTTGACCGCTGATCTAGAGTTCGTTGTTAAACCGCAGCAAGTGCTGGCTGTTCGGGAGAATCAGTTTTTACCAGGCTCTCATAAGGAAGTTCTCATTGCTTGGGAGGGGTTGCCGTCCACTGATGCATCTTGGGAATCACTGGATCAAATTCTTCAGCAATTTCCATCTTTTCACCTTAAGGACAAGGTGAAAGTGCTAGGGGGGAGTGATGTTAGACCAGCAATACTCAATCAGTATTCTAGGAGAAAAAGGCGGGAAAATTAGTTAGTAGGCCAGCTCATAAGTAGTTAGCATCAGTTGAATAATTGCCAGCTTATGGGAGTGGTTAGTATTAGTTGTAATAACTACCAGCTTATGAGAGCAGGGGTTGTTCTATAAATAGGGGAGGAGAATTCAGGAAAGGTGTGCAGTTTTTAGGAAATATGGTTGTATACGGGAGCTGGTGACTCATTAAACCACCTAGGCTTGCTGGAGATTTTTCTTCTTGCAAGAATCATTTCACTCAATAACATTCAACTATTTTCTATTCTCTCTTCTATTCAATTTCTGTTTCTCTTCTTCTCTTTCTAGAAATCTGGTTCCTAACACATCCCCAACTTTCACCATGAATTCGATTAAAAAAATGTCAATTATTTAATTTCATATGGCCAGAATAATACAATGCTTTGTACCCAAAAAAAAAAAAAAAAAAAAAAAAAACAAATACAATGCTTAGAACAAACAGAACTAAAGAATTGTTGCCCATAATTTATGGCACCAACTTAAATTTCTTTTCCCTGTTCTGTTACAAGGGGTCCAATTTATAGATTTTGAAATAAAAAAACTCCAAACCAAACCAAACCAAGCCTTTTCCTATTAGGTGGGGTTGAAATAAAAAAACTCCGAATATACAAAAACATTAATGAATTGTCAATTCAACCAGAAAGAACTCTTGTTCATGAAAACCACAAAACAATAGAAAATTCGGTTAAAAGGGGAAAACTTTCAAAAACTAAAACTGACCACAAACAGGTACAACTATGAGCTAGCCTAAAATGTAAATTACTAAAACATCATTGCACTAGAACAAATCATATATGTGAAGTATGGACTCTTCCGATTCAGGTTGTTGCTGTCTCATTGGTTTGTTACATTGTAACATAATAAACAATTTTGATAATACTAGGTCAAATATTGGAAGGGGAATCTCCACTACCAAATCATAATTTTCTTCTTTTTCATCTATAAAAGATATTTACTTCAAGCCGAATGAAATCTTCTAGAATAAAAAAGACCCAAACGGAAGGAAAGATTAGGAGATATTATGTCCAGTGGACGAGTTATGTCTGGTAAATCTTTTATTCCATTTCGAAGAGGGCATACCTGCCCAGTCTGCATCATGAGAGGATTCCCAGACTCCATTGCCAAAGGCTTCATCTCTTGTGGGCTCCCCTGTTCAAATCAGCAGGAGAAACCAACAGTCAAGCCATAATGAAGCATAACATGAACAATCAACTACAGCTAGATTGATATACTTCAGAAAATATACTGTTCTTTGACCGACAGAACAGCTGAATTTCGTTAGAAAAGCTTTCAGATATTCTTCAATAGGTTCTTACAGAAAAACTGAAGACACTTAACACGCTAATAGAGATGCCACAATTATTCACCAACGGCATTAACAATTCTAATTCCAATGGGCAGAGCTTTGCATCAAATATTCTCAAGCCATCCTACCTGCTCTTCCTCATTAAGATAGGGATTTTCTGGTTCCACAGTCAAGGGCTTAACACTAGGAGTTCCCTGATAAAGGCATGAACAATATCAGAGTTAAATGGCTACCCCTACCCCAACATCTATGCATGCTAAATGATTGAATGCACAGCCAAAAGCCCAAGAAGCACGTGCTTGTCAGTTGAGAAAATATTCCTTATCAGAAGCAATAGGAAAGAAAGAAAATTTTCCTGCATACTGAGAGAGCTAAGGCACAAAAAAATGTAGAGAATTATCCCGAATGGTTATCATTTTTTTAACAATATATAAAATCCAGTAGCATTTAGCTCCATAGAACAACAACTAAGCTTTTCAGCAGCATCTCAAAATGCATACCACTTCATTTTGTTCGAAAGAAGGAATCCTTCCTGCCTTTGTGAGATCCCTCAATGTCCCCTAGAAATACAATTTAAGGATGAAAGGAGATTAACACAAATCCAAGATAATATGGCCATTATTAATTTTAGCAAAGCATGCAATAAGATATGAACTTGATAAAGTCAAAGAAGTTCAAGCAGATAATTACTAGATGACGAAATGGCAACAACAAAAACAAATAAGCTTACGTTTACAATTCATATTGTCCCATACTTGTTATTTTGTGGGTGATTTAGCAGTTCTCAATATCTTTTGCTCAGAAGTCACAAACTGAAAATTTTAGATGGGCTGATACGGGTATACTTTTAACAATATAAATTCATTAACTTACATATTTACCAATTAATCACATGGACTCAAAAAACAGAACCACAAAGCTTGGAAACCCTTGCCATAAAAAAAAAATAAAAATAAAAAAATAAAACCATGAAACCTCAAAGTCTGATGGAACCATCAACTATATAAAAATGACCAGTTATAAGAAACTTACAACCAATACCAGTTGAGTTACACAACCTATAGATCAAATGTTCATGTTGAATTACTAGTTCCCCATTTTTCAGTGATAGACACGATCTTAGAATCACATTAAGGCTTGCAATCAGCCCAACACCAACCACCTTAGAGTCACACTGTGGTCACATTTGATATAATTAAATGGGTTAGAATGAAATGTTCATTCCCATGCTTCATTTCTATTCCTTTGTTTGGTACGCTTAAGTGAAGCGGGAATGCCATTCCCATGGAATGGCCTTCCATTTCATTCCCCACAATTTCATTCTCTTATAAAATAAGAGGGAAGAAGATTAAAAAAAAAAAGGAAGTAGAAGAAGAAGAAGAAGAGTGAGAAAAAAAACAAATGGTGGTCATTGACAACTAAAAACCATCCACCCCACCTCCACCACCACTAACACCATCAGTTGCCAGCGCTCCAACCTCCAGCCCCACCCACTGCCACCACCACCACCCATGACGAACCGCTTCTCCTTGGGCTGCTACAACCACCACCATCCGCTGCCATTACCCACCTTCCACCACCGACAACCCACATACAACCTCTCCCACAACATGTTGTAACCACCACCGTCACCTTCCATGGCCCCCTCCACCAACACCACTATCATTCACCAATTATGCATACTAAAGAGCAACCCAGCACACAAGGCTTCACATTGCGGCATATACTGATGACAGGAAGGAAATAAAAGAAGATTTGTGTGCTAATGATGGAAATTTTTTTTTCGAAAGTAAAAACAATTACACCTGTCATAAATAAATGTAAGGAAACATGAACATACAAAATCAACTGTCTACCTTGTTTGCCCACATAAGCCCACAGGCATTGCAAAGAGTTCTTGGACCTGCTGGGCCTCGTCGCATTGCTGGAGTAGAATTTTCACTAATCCCACAATGTTGACATCTCTGTAAACTAATACAAAATGCAGAGAGATAGAGAGAGAAGGAAAATTACATAAAATTTTAATATGGGTAAAATAGATGAAATCTTGGTTTTGGAATAAAAAATCAATAAAATCTTGATTTCATAGGAGATTTTATCAATTTTAAAAATTAAGTGATTTTTGTGTAATTTTATCAAATTAAATACACTTTTATGGTTTTTTTTATCAAGTGATAGGCCACAACTATTTCACTTGTTATGTTCCTTTTTTTTTTTAAAGATTTTTTTTATTTTATAACACTATTATTTTCTATGCTATTCTAGTTGAGAACTATATGCAATGTTCCATCAAATTGACTACCATAAATTAAATGTAGTAGCTACGATGGAAACTAAGAAATTATAATAAAATATTACAAATACATTTTAACTCCTACAAAAAATTAAGATAAAATGAAATTAGTATTTTAATGTCAATTTTATAGGTTACACCAAATACTTCAATTGTATAGTTGGGTAAAAGG
The DNA here is from genome assembly GCA_019916065.1 of Vitellaria paradoxa. Taxonomy (NCBI): domain Eukaryota; kingdom Viridiplantae; phylum Streptophyta; class Magnoliopsida; order Ericales; family Sapotaceae; genus Vitellaria; species Vitellaria paradoxa. The sequence goes on from CM034238.1 coordinate 42,752,380, forward strand.
AGCATAGAACCAGATATACAATTTTTTGTGAACTTTGTTGAGAATTCGTTTTGTTGATATGAGTAAGTTTTTATGTATGCATGGCATATTTTTGATTCATGTCTTTGTTATCTTTTCTTATAAAAAAATTTTTTACTTCTCAAAAAAAAAAAAAAAAATAAAAGGGAAGCCCTAAATGAAGAATTGTACCATAATAGACTATATTTTCATGTTATAGGTATTGGGTAAAATGATATGATTTTGCGATTCGATTTTTTGGACCCTCTACTGATTTTAAGCAGAACCTTGATTTTAAACCTTGGTTGAAACCAGTTTTGTTGCTCAAATAAAAGTATGTTAGATTTTATTCCTCTCACTTTTTTTTTTTTAAATTAATATAATTTCTAGACTCTTAAATATGCTCAACTTATTTGATAATGTATCCCTCTCACAATATGTAATGAAAACAGCATTTCACAATAAATTTAAGAAGCAATAATGTTAAATGAAGCATAAGGTTCAACAATTTTTTTTAATACATAAGGTTTGATAATATGACGTTAATATTAGTTGCAACAAGCAAGGAAGTGTAAGATTCACTCACGAATATTCTGGGCGAGGAGTGCCATCACTTGAATCCCCACCATTTTCCAATTTGTAGCAATCCTTTAGTGATGCAAATTGGCCATTCTTACGATGCATCCTAGGACATCAGGGAAATCAATAAAACCAATAAAAGAAAGCTAGGGACAACAAGAAGAAAACAGAAAAAGTTTCCAGCATACAACCAAATGCCACAAGTTCCTTTAGTTATTTAAGTAGGTTAACCACTGAAAAATTAAGAGATGCTTGAGGACAGCTACAAATTATTTTAAATAAAACAAAATACATGAGCTGCCACAAAATAAATTAAGATGTTTGCCAAACTTCTTAGTATCTAAACAATTGACCTCTGAAATATGGCAATAGCATCTATGGCAAATGACTGGAGCAGCAAGTGCAAACAGGAGAAGAATTCAAGAGGCAACCTTGATTGGGGTGGCGGAGGAAATTGGGTTAAATTATGTGTCATGCACATGGATTGATGGTAGGAACTTTAAAGGATGCGCTTCCTAATACCTATACATATGAGTTGGCAATGAATAGGAATGCTTTGGTTCAGAAGTATTGCACTTTGGAAGGAAGTCAGATTACATATAATGTGATTTTCATATGTATCTCCAAGATTGGGATATCAATAATTATTTTAACCTAATCCAATTGTTATATTCTCAGAAGGTAGGGAAGGGAGGATTGCATTTGAGGGAGAGCTTCTAATTCAGGGGTTTTTGAGATGTAGTCTTTCTACAATATGCTGTCAGGGAATAGGGACACGGCTTCTTCTTCGATTCGTGGAAGAGTATATAATCATCAAGCGCACCCCCGAAAGTAGTTCCTTTTTTTTTTTTTGGTGTGTGTGTGTGGGGGTGTTTGATACATGATAATATTCTCATCATTGATAACCTTATTGCTAGAAGATGGATCAGTGGTAACTTGTGTTACCTTTGCGATAAATATTGTGAGTCTACTGACTAACTTTGTTCATTGTTAATGGACAAAAAAGTTACAAGAGCTAGTCTTATCTTGATTTGGAACGAAATGGATATTTCTTTTAAAAAAAAAAAAGGCAAAGTAGGTTTTTAAAACTTGGTGGTAAACAAACTATAAAAGGAGAAAGTGGAGGATTATTCCTTTTTGTGTAGATTTTTTTGATTGGTGAGAAAAGAATAGGAGATCTTTCTAAGGATTTAAAGTTTCCCAATTACTTACTGAAAAAAAAAAATGATTTAGAGTTTTCCATGTACAGTATAAAAATTATTATTATTATTTCGTCCATTTTGTGTAAATAGATTCCAGATGAAATGATTCAAATTGTGTAATTTTTTTTATACTTTGTTGAGAACATCGACATGTATTGTAGTCTTTTCTTGTGGCTTTTCGTGTGCTAGGGTGGCATAAGCCTTGATGCATTTCTACGTAGCATTTGGAATGATAAAAAACAAGAAAAAAATGTGGTGTGAGATAACTTTTGGCGTTTGTAACCCAAACCATATTTTTTGGAGATGAATAGTGTAACTTTTGGATTTTTGCAGTAAAAAGTTGGAGAGAGAAATTGCGGAAACGGTTTTTTTTGGTCTGTTCCCATGGATTTATGTCAGAATTTTTTTAAAAGTTGTTGTACTTGTTGACTTTTGCGTGAAAAAGTTGGAGAGAGAAACCATGGGAATAGTCTTTTCAGTCTGTTCCCATGGACTTATGTTAGATTTGTTGAAATTTATTGAAAAGTTATTGGGTTTGTAAAAAAGTTATTGGAGTTTGTAAAAAAAAAAAAGTATTGAGGTTCATAAAAATTTGTTGAGATATGTAGATATATATAAAAATTTATAGAGATTTCACGAAATACGAGGTGGCCAAAATATGTTATAGGGTTTTAGAGATTTTCATAAGTTTTCAAAGATTTTTGTTGATTTTTAGCAAATCAAACGGTGCCCTAATATATTTGTTATCAATTATAGGCCAAAATATGTAGAGAGTTTTAGAGATTTTCAGAAATTTTCAGAGATTTTTATTGGTTTTTAACAAATCAAACGGTGCCCTAATATATTTCTTATCAATTATATGTATATAGCACATCATTACTTACATAAGCCATTGGTCCATCGATAAACAAAGCCTTGATAATTATTGTGTCACAAACTCACGAAAACAGTCTTGTTCTATAAATACCAACAGATTATAGTAAGAAATGTTCACTAACATTCTTAAGACACTTTTTGATTAGCCAATTTATTCAGACAGTTGTATCTAATGAAAAATCACATTATTTATAGAATGCTTTACTCTAATGTAGAGAGTAGACAGAGAATTATTAACAATGTTGTTAACAGTTCACCTCACCTCTGAGCAACCTCTTTTCGGCAAGTGTACCGGATTTTCTTCTCAAAGCATCTCTCTTTCCGTTTTTCACGAAACCTTACTAGAGATGCAATTCTTTGAGGAAGATTTGACTTTTGTGAGGCATCACCTAAATTCTGTAGCCAAGTAGACAGAAGCATCAAATATTATTAACTAAAAGTATTACCATTTATAAAATAGAAAAAATTATTGGGAGAAGAAATTGTTTCGGGACTACCTTGTTGTTCTGTTGCAACAAAAATTCTGAGCTAGGCACACTACTAGCCAATTCTTGCCCTCCCAAGAGTAACAGCACTGCTTGCACCTGTCTTGTACATTTTACAGTGTGAACAAACACCCAAGCACTATATTTTGTTCAACAATCTAACATACAAATGACTTTTATTCCATAATAAACTGACAACATGCTATGTATCTGGAAAAATAAATCCCTACTGATACTGAAAATGAAAATTTTCACCATGCAAGTACAATATGAGATTAAAGAAAAATAATGGTTATCCTAGCCCAAAAAAATCAAGTCAAACACAGCCAACTGAAAGGAAATCACTGCAGCATCAGCACATCATCAGCTCATCATTAATTCAGAAGATAAATTATGTATTTCCAAAATCCTGAAGTCCCCCCTCCCCAACTTCAGTTACTGGATGGCATAAAATATCCTTGGAGACAGAGACAGATAGCATCCCTTCCAATGGCAGAGCCAAGAAGAGGCGGGGGCCAGTGACCCCCCTTGATTTTTGACATAGAATTACTAAAATGCCCTTACCATTTTAATTTTATTAAAAAATTAAATTAATTCAAAATTCAAGTATTTTATTCTTATTGAAAAATTAAGGTTATGCAAAATTTTTTTAACATAAAAGAAATTTACAAGAAATCAAGTATTTTTTGTATAATAAAGTGCAATATCCCACCACACTATAGACTTTTTTTGTGCATAATATGATTAATTTTAACATATAACATGAAAAATTCTATACACAATAAAACTTAAAAATAATTATATATATATTTTGTAATGAGGGCATCCCTAGTAAACCTTAGGTACTGTTAAAAGGGTCAATTAAACTATTATAAAAACTATATTCATTGGTTTAATGTACAAAGATAGCTTTCTCTCTCTCTAAAAACAACATTACTTTTCTTTTACTCTTAACTCCAACGTAACTCTGTCCCCTTCTTAGCTGCTTGGTGCCTCTCCTTAGTAAAAATCCTAAATCTGCCCTTGATCCCTTCCACTACTTAACATGGGAAGGTGGGGGTACAACTACTTCCAAAAGGCCCATTATATAAGAATAAAAAGACTTATAAAGAAAGGTATGTTCTTAACACTCTAGAACTCCCTCTCCTCTCTCATGGTGAAGCCGATTATTGACTTGGGCGACAGAGAGCTCTCACCTGGTGAACCCCTACCGGTCGGATCTCTAACATCATTTATTTTGCAAGTTACAAAGAGGAAGCCAAGCGCGAGGGCATACAATTTTTTCTCTCTCCAATTGGCACCATCTGTGGGAATGATTTGTTTTGATTAAGGTGTTTATCTCAAATATCTTCACCATGTGGAAAATATTTGTTTGGAATTATGACATTGGTGAAAATTTTACACATTGGATATTGGTATATTTCAGTTGGATTATTATTGACATAGTTAGTACTGATTTGTTGGAGTTAATTCATGATTATTGCTTGGTATATAATGCAAAATCATATTTTTAAAATTTCTGCATCTTTATTTGAAAACAAATTGGAAATTCATTTGTTTTAATGAGTTGATTACATTAAATTTGCTTTTTAAAAATTATATTTATTATGCATTACATTAGCATTCACTGGGCTGTTAACTCATCCTTATTTATTAACATTTTAGGTGAGATGGGAGGACTTTAGACAAGGAGTCTTGGCATGGCTTGGGATAGGATGTCCATGAGTTGTGACCACCTTTAGAGCTTTAATCATTTATCTTTGGATTTGGATTTTGAAAATTCAGTTACATTTTGAATGTTCTAACTTTCAGATACCTATATATATAAATATATTCTTTTTGGATTTTGACTTGGTTAACATTGCTAGTTTGCTTGATTTGGGATTTTCCCACTTCATGGTTAATTAGTTGACTTTCCATTAGTAGTTAGTTATGGAGGATATTATTTAGTGTTATAATTATCAAGGCTATTAGCCTATTTTAGGTTTGCATGTGCCATAGGCCAAGGAACTATGGTGCACATTAGATCTCATCCTTAAGTGTAGTATGACAACAACACATGGTATAACCGTAGAGGGTGGTCACAGGGGCAGTGAATTGAGGTGGTGATGGTGGGTGGCTGAAGTGGGAGGAAGCGACAGTAATGGTGGCAACAACAGCGGTAAATTGTTGTAATGGTGGTGGCAGAAATTAAGAAGAGATGGTGCTGAATGACCCTTGAGGTGAAAGAAGGGGACGAAAGCAGTGAATAACAGTTGCGGATGCAATGACTGTCACAATGAAAGGGACGAATGGCAAATGTAGTAGAAGGCTGTAGCATCAAGTCAACAATGGTGGACAAAATAGAGGCTGGTGGCAACAAGGCAAATAGCAGTGGTGGTGCATGGCCGTAATAGTGGAGAGTAATGGGAGCCAGGAGGCCCATGACTGGAGATGGTGGCAAATGGTCACGCACATTGTTTGTAACTATGGTGGACAGCGGTCACCATTTGCCCTCTATTTATTTTTTATGCTTATTATTCCAAGAGGGAATAAAAATGTGATGACAGCACTCCTCTTCTGAGAGGTGGAATGACTATTCTCACAATTTGTTGAAACGAGAATTTCTAAGATGGGGCATTCCAACTACATATAAGCGTACCAACGAGGGAATATGTGACCAGAACATGGAATCAGCAATAGTCATTTCAACTCATGTAAGTGTACCAACTGTAACAAACAATGGAATATGAATGAAAGAATGGACACTCTTGTCCAATCCACTTACAAAATGTAACTTGGAACTTAACATGCTTAGTGGAAGATAATTTTCAATTTTTTTCTCAACCAACATTGTTTATCTTACAAATTTTAAATTTTAATACTTGAATATTTCGGCATGGACATTTAGTTCTTAAAATTGTGCGTACTTGCTCTCTTACTTACCCCCCCCCCAAAAAAAAGTCCGTACTTACAATTTTCAATTTTATCAAACAGCCTCTATAGGGGTGGCCATAGCATTGCATTTCACAGGACATTTGAACTAAAAAACAAAATTAACACAAATTATATTACATAACCATAACTGCTCAATTATATTAAAGTGAGTAGCTGGAATGGGAATCAAAAGGCTCATCACTAGCAGAAACTGCCCAGGAAATATATATATATATATACACCCAAATATATCGGAGCAAGGAGTTTACCTTTTCAGGAGTAACAGCAGGGAAGACGTAAACCTCGCCCTCAAATGAAACTGTAAGCTCACTCGTCCGAGAGCGCGGAGCAGTACTGTTATTTGCAGGTGTTACAGAGGCCACTTGCACCTCCACGGCGCTTTTCACCCCCCCGTCACCACCGCCGCCACCGACATCATCGGCTTCGAACCCCCCACCGCCGTCTTCGTCGACACGTACGGGGAGCTGCAAGTTGTTATCCCCATGCCCTTCGTAGGGTCTAGCTTGCAGTGGCCTCGGATTCACCGCATCCATTCTTCCAACATCACACACAAACAAATTCGTTCTCCCCCAACCCCCCCCTCTCTCTCTCTCTCTGCAATTCTGGTTCTCTATACGTATATCAATGTGTGTGTGTATATATATATATCTCCAACAATTCAATTTTTACCTGATAAAAACATCCATAACCAACAAATGAAAAACCAAACCCTAATTCCAATTAATTGGGCAAATTTCTCAAAGAAACAAACCAATTCATAAAAAAACGAAGCAAAATTTGAAGGTGTGAAACCAAACCAACCCTGGATTAGTATTCAATTAACATACATATATTTATATATACATACATATACATATCTGTGTGAGTATATATGCAACGTCGGAAAATGGAGTGGGCTTATTTAAATGACCGAGTACATAAGATTGTTAGAGGCTCCAATTGAGCCTGGGAACAGAGCACAGAACGAGAGTTTTGGAGCGGGGAAATCAGGGCCGTTGGATGGGGGATAATGGTGGGAGGAGGGGGCGATGGGTCACGTGAAGTTGCGGGTGGTGTGTCGGGTGATGGTTGACACGAGAGTGGTGGGTTGGCGCTACGTGGCGACTCCGGACGTCGGCCGTCGGAGTCACCGGGTAATCGGAATTCGATGGCGGAGATATTTGTGATTTTTTTTATTAATAAAATCAGAAAAAAAAAAAGCTTTTTTATCAGTTGGGATGGACACGTTGAAGGAATTCTGAAAAGTGCTCGTGAAACTTGCGTTAACCGTAACTGTCGCCGACGGTGCTAGGAGATGACAAGATACTGCAGAAAGCAAGAGGCCGACATCCGTAACCGATTTCCGACGTGAGTGTGTTTGAAGTTGTATAAAAGTATATAAAATAAAATAAAATTATAAAAGTAAATACCTCGTAATTTATACAGTAAGTGAAGAATTTAAATTTTGTTATCTCGTAGTTCGTATTTGTAAAAATTTATAAGATTTTATTTTATTTTATAAAACTCTAAACGAAGTCTGTAAATGTGGTGGTTAGTTTAAAGTTTTAACTGTGAGTATACTTTGATGATTAAATTTTAATTTAATTATTTCGGATAAAATAGTATTATTGTATTAAAATTTAATGATATGAATTTATTTTAATCATTAAATTTTAATTTAACGATCTTTAGTGGCGTGATCACTAAATTAATAGCATGTATATTTTGCAGAAAACGAGAGGCTGACATCCATTACCAATTCTCATTGTAAATGAGGGTGGTTGGTTTAAAATTTAACTGTGAATATACTTTGATGGTTAAATTTTAGTACAATTATTTTGGATAAAATAATATTATTGTATTAAGATTTAACAGTATGAATTATTTTGATTATTAAATTTTAATTCAATGGTCTTTAGTTGCGTGATCATCAAATTAACAGCATGTATGTTATCAGTCTTAAATTTATTTTGTGTTAGACGTCGGTGCACACACAATGCGTGCAAATTTTTGTCTTAATAATCAGTAAAAATATTTTAAAAAATAGTTAAAAGGTATTTAAGATAAATAAAAAAAGATGAAATTACTTAATTATGTAGAAGTTATAAAAAATTACTTTTTAATTCTATTAAAATGTAAGTAGTTATAGGAAGTTAGCGGATATTATGGGGAAAAAAAAGACTTTACTAAAAGAAAATTCATAAAAAAAAAAGAGTTTCACCAAATTTATGTATTTGTGGGATGTTTCTAGTTGTATTTAAATTTTCACGAATTACTTATTTACATTGGGATAAATAATTTGTTAATAAAATGTTAAAATTATTTACTTTTCATAATTAATTAAATCAAAAATATTATTTCTTCTCTATTTTTAACCCATCACAATAAATTTAGCATCTTTCATTTATCTTTTTCTTTTCCCTATCCTGTCATGATATTAAGGTAAATATAAAATGATTTTGTTCAAAATGTAGTAAATTTGAAGGAAACAAAAAACAAAAAAAAAACAAAATGTGCCACCTCATTACTTTTCTTTTCTTAAAAATTTAATAATTCTGCTCCAACAAAATTTAATAATTCTACTAATTTTATTTATTTATTTGTTTACTTCTTTTAAAAGCCACAAAGCTACAATAATTTTATTTCTTTATTCCCCCACATAGAACCTAAAAAAATCAAGTTTTTGGTTCCAAGTTTTTGGCTTGAACCAAAAACTAGATTTTTTTTTAATATTTTGTTCAACTACAGAAATATATCTTGCTAACTTAATAAATATATGTTCTTAAATACTCTTAATTTTTTTGTATAAAAAAATAAAATTAACTTTTTAAATTTCTATTTCCACAAAAATTAAAAAAATAAATTTTTAATTTCTTTTTCCAAACACCTTTGGAGAAATCCCATGCCTCATTTCAAAGACTAGCGCTGTGTTTGCTTAAAAAAAAAAAAAAGCTAAAGAAAAAAGCTTTTAGCTTTAAAAGCATTTTTTTTCATCACATGACTTTTTTCATCAAATTTTTGTAGAAGTTACTAAATTTGTATAGAATTTATAACTTTTAAGCATATTAATCAAATTCTTAAAAAAAATTAAAAAATTTATGTCCATTTTAATAAAAGCTTAAAAAAATTAATTTTTTATTATTATTTTTTTTTATTTTTTTACTCAATTTCGTGGGAGTGTTCCCTATTTAGCGACGCTCTGTATGGTCCGAGTACAGTGTTAAATAAGCAAGGACCGCTGCATCGGCGCCCGGGTGCGGTGTTAAATAGGCAAGAGTCCTCGCACTTTCCTGGACGAGTGGGAGGGCAAGGAAGCTAGTCCAAAATAGAAGGCTGAGATTAGGTACTTGGAATATTGGGAGCTTAACTGGGAAATTTATGAAAGTGGTGGATACAATAGAAATGAGAAGAATTGCAATTGCTTGCTTGCAAGAGACGAAATGGGTGGGACAGAAAGCTAAAGAGATTGAGAGGACTGGGTATAAGTTATGGTATACGGGACTTAATAGATCGAGAAATGGGGTCGGCATAGTAGTAAGCAAGGACCTAAAGGAAGATATAGTTAATGTGAAATGCTGTGGAGATAGGATTATTGCAATTAAGTTAGTGTTAGGAGAAGAGATAGTAAACGTAATTAGTGCTTATGCCCCCCAGGTGGGCTTAGGAGATGTACATAAGGAGAAGTTTTGGGAAGACTTGGAAGGAATGCTATTAGAGATACCTCAAGGAGAGATGGTCTTCATAGGAAGAGATTTGAATGGTCATATAGGACGCGACATAGATGGATACATAGGAGTACACGGGGGATATGGTTACGGTGATAGAAATGAAGAAGGGAATGATATTTTGAAGTTTGCAGTGGCTTATGATCTCATGGTGACAAACACCTTTTTTAGGAAGAGAGAGGAACATTTGGTGACTTATAAGAGTGGCTCCTCAAAGACACAGATTGACTTTTTCTTAACTAGGAAAAGAGATCGTGTAACTTGTAAAGATTGTAAAGTTATACCGGGGGAGAGCTTGACTGCCCAACATAGGTTGTTGGTCATAGATGTGCAGCTTCAAAGGTGGACTAAAAAAAAGAAGTCGTATAGATGTTCAAAGACTAAATGGTGGAACTTAAAAGGTGATAAGCAAGCAGCATTTAGGGAAAGAGTATTAGAGGAAAATATTTGGACGGTAAATGAGAGTGAAAATATTATGTGAGATAAGGTAACAAAGTGTATTAGGAGGGTAGGGAAAGAAGTCTTAGGAGAATCTAAAGGGAGTGCTCCGGCACAGAAAGAGGCATGGTGGTGGAACGAGGCCGTCCAAGACAAGATAAGAGTTAAAAGAGAGTGTTTTAAATCTTGGCAAAACGACCGAAATAAAGCGAACTTGGAGAGGTATAGAGAAGCTAGAAGAGAAACCAAAAAGGCAGTTAGTGAGGCTAAGGCAAAGACATTTGAGGATTTATATAGGCGACTTGACACTAAGGAAAGCGAAAGAGAGATATTCAAGCTTGCTAAATCTAGAGATAGACGGACCAAGGATTTAAACCAAGTTAAATGCATTAAGGATGAGGATGAAAAGATATTAGTAAAGGAAGAGGAGATAAAGGAGCGTTGGAAGAGCTACTTCTACAAGTTATTTAACGAAAGTAGTAGTAGTGACATACATTTGGGACAGTTTACCACTTTTAGGAAAGAATTAAAATTTATGTTCTATAGGAGAATCAGTAGGGAAGAAATAAAAGAAGTATTAAAAAGAATGAAGAATGGGAAAGCGGTTGGGCCAGATGGTATCCCTATTGAGGTTTGGAGGTGCTTAGGAGAGGATGGCATAAGTTGGTTGACAAAACTTTTTAATGTAGTGCTAAAGAGCAAGAAGATGTCTGATGCATAGAGGAAAAGTATTCTTATACCCATATACAAGAACAAAGGAGATATTAAGAACTGTGCGAACTATCGCGAGATTAAATTGATGAGCCATACGATGAAATTATGGGAGAAAATTATTGAGAGAAGACTAATAAGGACAACAAACGTTTCAGAGAACCAATTTGGTTTCATGCCTGGAAGATCAACCATGGAGGCTATCTTTCTCTTGATGAGGTTAATGGAACAGTATAGAGAAGGTCAAAAAGATTTACATATGGTGTTCATCGATTTAGAGAAGGCATATGATCGGGTTACTAGAGAGATTCTATGGAGAGTGTTGGAAAAGAAAGGAGCGTGTGTCGCATATATTGAGGCGATAAAGGACATGTATGATAGAGCCATGACATCTATACGGACGACTGGTGGAGAGACTAATGAGTTCCCTATCACGATTGGTTTACATCAAGGCTCAGCGTTAAGCCCGTACTTGTTAGCTTTAGTTATGGATGAGATTACAAGACATATTCAGGATGAGGTGCCGTGGTGTATGCTATTTGCAGATGATATTGTTTTAGTAAATGAGACGAGAGAATGAGTGAATGCTAAACTAGAATTGTGGCGGGATACGTTAGAAACAAAAGGGTTTAGGCTAAGCCGATGCAAGACGGAATATATGGAATGTAAGTTTAGTAAAAGTAGGATAACGAGTAGTATAGAAGTAAGTTTAAATACACAAGATTGTAGAGAAAAATAAATTTAGGTACCTTGGATCTATGGTGCAACAAGATGGAGGGATTGATACTGATGTAAGTCACAGGATTCAAGTTGGATGGACCAAATGGAGGAGTGCTTCGGGGGTTTTGTGCGATCGAAAAATCCCCCTCAAGGTGAAAGAAAAGTATTATAAGGTAACGGTTAGACCAACGCTGCTATATAGATCAGAATGTTGGGCAGTAAAGCATAATCATAGTCAGAAAATGACAGTTGCGGAGATGAGGATGCTAAGGTGGATGTGCGGGATTACAAGGAAAGATAGGATTAGGAACGAGAAAATTAGGGGTAAAGTAGGAATAGCACCGATTGAAGAGAAAATGAGAGAAAATCGATTAAGATAGTTTGACCATGTTAGAAGGCGTCCAGCAGAGGCACCTGTTAGAAGGTGTGAAAGTATGGAGATTGTTAGGAGTAGGAGAGGTAGAGGAAGACCCAAGAGAAGCTGGAAAGAAACTATTAAACATGACCTAACCTACCTAAATTTATCTGAAGACATGCCCCTAAACAGATCAAATTGACGTTGACAAATCCATATAGCTGACCCCACCTAGTAAAAAAAGACTTGATTTAGTTTGGTTTGATATTATTTTTTTACTCAAATGGATAACTTATAACTAAATAGACGTGAGTTTTTTTATTATTTTCAAATGCGTTTAACAAGCCTAAAAATTACAGTTTATAAAAAGAAAATTAAATTTTGATAATTACCAAAAAATTAAATTTTGATTAAAAAATCATACAAGACGGAAAAAAACTTAAAAAAAAAAAAAAAACCTAAAAACTTCTTTTTTTTTTTTTTTTTTGGGTGGGGGTACCCAAACAAACATTAGGCTTGCTTTTGTTTGCCAGGTTTTAGAGGAGTAAGGGGACCATGCATGAAATGGGTTTACAGGTGTTCTATTTTAGATTTTTGAGCCAAGACGGTATATCCCAAAATGAGAATAAACAATACCCAACTCCATTTTATGGCAGTGTTGTACATTTTTATCTCCGGCATTCGCATACTCATTGATCATCATCAGCTCATCCCTGGACAGTGCAAATTCACCTAGACTAGTTGAAAATCCTCCACACGCTTCTATGAAAACCAACAAAGGGTTAAAAGAAACAACCAACTTGCTCCAGCTCATTCAAAAAAGCATCCCGAAAGAATAAACATTGGTTTCATTAACATTTAACAAGTAACAAATAAGTAACAAACATTGCAACACATTTTCTTACAATAATGTTCCCAATAATATAATGCACAGCCACCCGTACCCTCCCTGGACTATCTTCCCCCACCCAGCTTCTGCTCCTCCAAGAACTATAAAAACAAACCAAAGGGACAAAGTCGTCGTCATGCATTCAGCCGCCTCTCCTCAGTGGCAACCAAAATGACAGAAGGTTTCCTCAATTATTCCCCGTATTGAGATTAGACTGGGCCTTCATTCAGTTGCCAATTTTCTTTTAGACTGATTGCTGAATACGAGGAGGTTGATATTTTGACTCGAGATGGCGAATCAGACCAAGAATCTTCTGATATAAGCCGTTATTCCCCTCCCCTTGCTTTCCTAGATATCCCCAGTCATCAACAAATAAATGAGACAGGCATGCGTGGAAAAGTACACCAAGATATTTTGTTTACCCGTGAAGATTTTGTTGTATCAAAAAGCACTAAACTAACGGTAAAGAAGCCTAAATACACATAAGAGGAGAGGCCTCAACTTTAAAATCTAGGTGTTAAGATGAAGAAAGTCTATCTCTAATATGGGAGAATAACTTTTTTAATGGGCCGATGTGGGACAACTTCTAATAATAACATTACATTTCACAAGCAAGCTCCACTATCAAGGACATAAAGAACTAATATACAGATATGAACTAAGGTTATGTACCTACAAATGGATTCAATTACATGCACAAACTGCATATAAAAGCTGCGTGGGTCAACAGAAAAATTCCCATTTATTTGACGTTAATCTAATAGCAGCTGGCATGGCATTGATTGCCAGCAAAATAACTTTTCACTTACTGCTCAGCAGTCGCAGCCGAGTTATGACCATTAGTAGAATTGATAGAGTCAGCAGCAGAGGTTACAGCAACTGATTCATTAGCTTCACCCTCACTCTGCAACATACACCATCCATCAGAGGATGCAATGAATTAAAAAATCGCTCAACGTATATTCCAATCTGGATTAAACCTTCAAAGGGTGCATACCTGTTTAGGAAACTTTGCAGTAGGGTCCTGGATTTCTACAGCTGAAACCTTGGAAATGCCTCTCAAGATTCCCTGCAAAATGCAGGCTTCATGAAGGAGATGATAGCAACAAGTACCAGTTTCTAAGGAATTTCAAAATATGCCTTGGAATGGTAGGTTTTGGAGAATGGTTTGGAAATGTAACTAACCATATGTCAGATAACTGCAAGATTGAGGGGAAACAAAATCAAGCAATGGTACATAAAACTCCAAAAAATAGAGAGAGGGAAAATCCATTTGCACACCAGTTGGATATTGCCCAGCAACATCCACCCATTTAACTATAGAAAACTGTATCTTCGGACCAAAAACAGACCTCTATAAATCTGTGAAAGAAGTGATTAGAGAAATTATATTTGCCAGATTTGATTACATCATCAACCTGTGACTTGGTGCCTCGCAGGGGAGAAAGAGAAGGGGGGTTTACCACATGGTGAAGTACTAAATTAATTTATCTTGTCAATGACTCAACACTATACTTAATTGCTATAAAAAGGTCAGGCAAAAAAGAAAACATAATTAATGTATTATACGTAGGGAAGAGGATTCTAGTAGCTAACCCCAACTAATTTGTGACTGAAAAGCTAGTTTTTTAGTAGCAAGCTACAAAAAAGCTAGCTTTTTTTCTTCCCAAACTAGGCCAGAGACACTGTTGAGTTGAATGTTACTTGGGGAAGAGGATATAGAAAAGACAGTCCAGTGTCCATGCTGTCAGGTCTCCTTGTTATCGAGGACAATATGCTATGAAGTTGTTAACTAATCAATAAATTGAAGTAACGATAATTCAAAATTTGGCCTTAAAAACAATTGGCTTTGTTTGAATCAAAGATTTAGTAAGTGAGCAGGAAATCTGAATTTATTATTCCTTTAAGAAGAATACAGCATATATCCCTATTTATATACACCAGCACCTAATCAGTTTCCACTAATTTAGGAATCAACTCCTAATCAGTATCCTATAATTAAGAAACCACCTTCTAATTAGTATCCTAAAGTTAAGGAAACAAATTCCTGAAAATCAAGAATTTAATTCCTATAGATCAGAAACAGAAAGCTGTACAATCTGATCTAATCTTCCTAATAAAGTGCTGATCTAATCATTCTAAAAATACAATATTCATCTACACTCCCCCTCAAGCTGGGAGTATATATTGATTATCCCCAGCTTGTTTACCAGGCTTTCAAAACTTGGTTTATGCAAACTTTTGGTTAAGACATTAGCTGTCTGTTCTTTAGTTGGGATGTAATTCAAGTAAATACTCCCATTGTCTATCTTTTCCTTGTTAAAGTGTCAATCACCCTCAACATGTTTTGTACAATCATGATGAACTGGATTCTAGGCTATGCTAATTGCTGCCTTGTTGTCACAATATATTCTCATAGGAATACTATTAGACATTTTTAGTTCTCTTAGCAGTCTCTCCAACCAAATCCCTTCACAAATTCCACGGGCTAAGACTCAAAATTCAACTTCTGCACTACTCCTTGCAACTACAGGTTGTTTTTTGCTTTTCCAAGTTACCAAATTGCCCCACAAATAGGTACAATAGCCCGAAGTAGATCTTCTATCGACAGAGAACCTGCCCAGTTTGCGTCAGTATAAATTTCCACCATTCTGTGATTTTCTTTCTTAAAGAACAGTCCCTTTCCCAGTGTGCTTTTCAGATACCTTAATATTCTAAACGCTGCTTCCATATGTTTCTCCTTTGGTGAGTGCATGAACTGACTTACTATGCTTATAGCAAAAGTAATGTTAGATCGAGTATGTGACAGATAGATCAACTTTCCCACCAACTTCTGATACCTTGCTCTATTGACATCTTCACCTCCTTCAAGCCCCAGCTTAATATTAGGATCCATTGGTGTCTCGGCTGGCTTGCAACCTATCATGCCTACTTATTGAAGTAGGTCAAGAACATATTTTCTTTGTGTAATAGTAATCCCAGCACTGCTGCGAGAAACTTCCATTCCAAGGAAGTATCTTAAGATCCTAAGATCTTTTAATTCAAATTTCCCTGCCAAAAACTCCTTTAAGGATTTTAATTCCTCAAAATCATCGCCTGTGACAATGATATCATTCACATATACGATGAGAATAGCAATTTTACCATCTTGAGAGTGCTTGTAGAACAATGTGTGATCAATTTGGGCTTGAATAAAACCTTTCTTCTTAACAGCTCTAGTAAATTTCTCAAACCATTCTCTAGGTGATTGCTTTAGTCCATAGAGGGAATTTTTTAATCTGCAGACTATGTCGTCTTCTCCTTTAAATCCTGGAGGTGCATCCATAAAAACTTCTTCATATAGATCACCATTTAGGAAGACATTCTTCACATCTAGCTATTGTAAAGGCCAGCCAAGATTAGCTGCCAAAGAAAGTAAAACTCTTATAGTATTCAGCTTGGCTACAGGGGCAAAAGTCTCTTGGTAATCTATCCCATATGTTTGAGTGAAACCTTTAGCCACCAACCTACCTTTATATCTACTAATACTCCAATTAGCATTATATTTCAAGGTGAACACTCATTTACAACCAATTGTTTTCTTTCCAGCAGGTAACTTAACCATTTCCCAAGTGTTGTTTTTTTTTAGTGCATCCAATTCCTCCTGCACTGCTGTCTTCCAATTTGCGTTAGCTAGAGCTTCTTCTATATTCCTAGGAATTTCAAACTTTGACAGTGCAGTGGTAAATGCATAGAAGGGAGGAGACAATTTTGCATAAGATACAAATTTTTAAATAGTGTGCTGAATACAGGACCTTGTTCCTTTTCTGACAGCAATTGGTAGGTGCAGATCTGGGTCCAAATCCTAGTTTTGAACTTCGGTACCATGCTAATCTGATCCTCCATAGCTTCACTGTCTAGGGAACTGGAGATCGAGTCAAATTGGCATTACTGTCTGTGATTTCTTCTTGAATAAACCAGCAATTGACCCTCTGGCCGAGAGTCAATTCTGATATCCTCTCCCCCTGACTGAGAGTTATCTCCTCTCATTTCTATATTTGGCTGAGTTTGTCTATCACTATACACAGATTCAATGTTAGGCACTAAGGGCAAAGACAGACTTCGAGGTTTTGAGTGTGATGAATGAGGTGAAGAAAGGTCCCCTTCAGGTGTATCCCATGACTTATCTTCACTTAAAGTCTCCCCCCGCAGATAAGTATTTTGAAAGAAAGGTTAGGATTCAACAAAGGAGACATCCATAGAGACAAAGACACGACGAAGAGATGGGGAGTAACATTTATACCCACGTTGAGTAGGAGAGTATCCAGTAAACACACATTTAATAGTTTTTGAATCAAGTTTGAAATGATTAGGTGAGTGATTGTGAACAAACACAGTGCATCCAAAAATTTTAGGAGGTAGTGATGACGTAGACCTAAAATTTGGATACCATTGTAAGAGTGTGGAAAGAGGAGAGGTAAAATTAAGAACTCTTGAGGGCATTCTGTTGATTAGATATGAAGCTGTCAAAACAACTTCACCCCATAGATATTTAGGTATATTCATAGTGAACATTAAAGCTCTAGCAATCTCAAGGAGATATCTGTTTTTTCTTTCAGCTACACCATTTTGTTGAGGTGTATATGTGCAGGAACTTTGGTGAATTATCCCATTAGTGTCAAAGTATTGAGGTAAGCACTGAGAATGGAGCTAAAATATTCTCTGCCATTATCAGTTCTTAAGACTTGAATTGGGACATGAAATTGAGTCAAAACCATTGAGTGAAAGGACTGAAAAACTTTGGCAGTTTCAGATTTCTCCTTAAGAAGATATACCCAACAGACTCAAGTGTGGTCATTAATGAAGGTGATAAACCAACGAGTGCCTGAGATATTTCTAGCATGAGAAGGCCCCCATATATCACTATGAATTAGGGAAAAAGGTTGAGATTCTTTATATAGTCTAATGGGAAATTGTGCATGGCTATGTTTAGCAAGAAGACAAAAATCACAACTGATGGAACTTAAATTTTTATTGATAAATAAATCTGGAAACAACATTCTGAGATAATAAAAATTAGGATGGCCTAGCCTATAGTGCTTTAACATTATTTCATCATTATTGGAAATAAAAGAAGATTCACTCTCTGCTATAATAGCATTCTTCTCTAAACTGTCTTCAGTGTCAAAATAGTAGGGTCCATTTCTTTCTATAGCATTGCCAATCGTTATTCTCGAGTCCAATTCCTGTAGTTCACAACCACCAACATAGAACTTAGCACAGCAGTTTAGTTCATGAGTGAGCTTGCTAATGAAAATCAGATTGCAAGTCAACTTACGGACATAAAGGATTGAGTGAAGGGAAATGTTTTTTGTGAGGTGAATAGATCCCTTGCCAGCAACTGTGGAGTATGTACCATCAGCAACTTTGACTCTAGACATCCCAGAGTTTGAAGTGTAAGAGTAGAATAGAGATAGGTTACTTGTCATGTGATCAGAAGCCCCAGAATCAAGCATCCAAGGATTCTTATTCTTGATATGCAAAGTTGTACCTGAAGCAGTTGCAGCAATAGCAGTGTTGTTTGTTCCGGTGTTTGTATTTCCAATTGTTGTCCGACTCAGTAACTTGTGCAGTTGCTCCAGTTGGGATTTATTTAAGAAAATCCCATTCGACTCAGTGTCCCTTTGAGATTCAACAGTCTTTTCCTCCACTGTTGCTTGAAAAACTTTATTTCGGTTTGGTCCTCGAGGTTTCCAATTAGTTGGTTTTTCATGAAGATCCCAGCAGATATCTCATGTATGCCTTGGTTTATTGCAGTGATTGTACCAGGGCCTTCCTCCTTTGTCTCCTTTTTTATTGTCTCCATAATCATTCTTGACAGCAAGAGCTGTGGTTTCAATGGATCTTTCACCAGCTGTAGTGGCAGATGCTCCTTTGTTTCCTTCAAGCATGACTCTTCTTCTACTTGCTTCTCTTCTTACTTCGGCAAAGGCTTCATCAATGAAGGGTAGTGGTTTGTGGCCAAGAATTCTACCTCGAACTTCATCTAGTTCTCGATTTAGGCCAATCAAAAATTCATATAGCCTTTCCTTCTCCAAGTGCCTTTTGAATTTTAGGTTGTCTTCTAGATCCCCCCAATCAGCTTCCTAATGTAAATCCAATTCTTGCCAAAGGATTTGCAATTCATTATAATACTCTGTTACTTCCAAATTCCCTTGTCGTATCTCCTTTAGTTGATTCTTGATCTCAAACACTTGGGAGGCATTCTTAAGATCAGAATAATTAGCATTTACAGCATCCTAGATTGCTTGGGCTGTTCGAAGGAACAGATATGTACGACTGATGTGAGGCTCCATGGAATTAATTAACCAGGCCATAACAATTAAATTGTTAAGTTCCCAGTTTGCATAGGAGGGATCTTCTTGTTTGGGCTGTTTAATCTCTTCATTGAGACATCCCATTTTCTTCTACCTCGAATAACCAGAAGCACTGATCATGACCATTGAATGAAGTTTTTTTCATTCAACTTATGATTAGTGATATGTAAAGTTGCTCCTTCTCCAAAGGTCTGAGAGGCCATTGGAGGATGAGAATGATCAGTAGATGAAGTTGCAGATTCCTTTCCTGAACTCATACTATGAAGGAACTGGAAGAAACACTAACAGAGGTGTCTCTTTGAATAACGAGGAAATGGCCGAGGAGGACAAACCTTCAGCCAGACAAAACAAATAGTTGAAGGGTCACTAAGGAGGACAAACCTCAGTTGGGTAGAAGAAAATAAAGCTTAAGGACACTCACGCCCTGATACCCTGCAGGAAATTTGAATTTATTATTCCTTTAAGAAGAATACAGCATATATCCCTATTTATATATACCAGCCCCTAATCAGTTTCCACTAATTTAGGAATCATCTCCTAATCAGCATCCTATAATTAAGAAATCACCTTCTAATTAGTATCCTAAAGTTAAGGAAACAAATTCCTGAAAATCAGGAATTCAATTCATATAGATCAGAAACAGAAAGCTGTACAATCTGATCTACTCTTCCTAATAAAGTGCTGATCTAATAATTCTAAAAATACAATATTCATCTACAAAGTGAAAAGAAAAGGGCAAAAAAGAAAATGAAGGGAAAGAGAAAGGAAACATAAAACCCTAAATACATATTTATATTTGTCGGGTTAGAAAATAGAAGAAAATTAAATGCATTACTTGATAAATTAGTTCTTTCAATTTATCAAATTCCACATTTTTCCCCTTCATTTCCCACCACAATCAAACAAGAGAAGTAATCTTGAATTAATTTTCCTTCAAAAAATCCACTGTACCAAACACATCCTAAGTAAATTTGTGACTCTACCAACTTTTGGTGATCCAAGTCCTCCAATGCAACTTACTATGTCTAAAGCTTAAGCATGAAGAATTATGGAGCAACAATACAAGAGGAATATGTGATGCACAAACTTCATGCATAAGCAGGATAAGTTATGCAGCAATATGACTGCAACCTAAACCTAGCATCATGGACCCAATATTAAATTCAAAGAGAGCAGATTGCGCCCAAATTATAGGATAAGGTGCCTAAAGTAAATGGGGAACAAGGCATTCAACATACCTCTCATCACCTCCAATTAATATCTTCAAGAAATGTCATATATACAATAACATATGTAAGGATGATAATTACAAAACCAGGGTTAGGTCACAGGCCCACATGTATTTGAAGTTTTAAAAATGTAGAAAGGATTAAAAGAAAATGAGAAAATTCTTCATCAGTGTACCATGTACCAACCTTGTTGGCCCACTTGAGCCCACATGCATTGCACAACGTCCTCGGACCAGCTGGGCCACGCCGCATCATTGGAGTAGACTTTGAGCTGATGCCACAATGGGTACATCTGTGCAGAGAATTAAATATAGATTTCAAAATGTGAGTAAGTGTGACCTTATTTTAATCTCAGGTAGAATTGTTAAAAGAAACTGGAAAGTAGAGGCAAAATAGTTTCAAAACAACGTGAAGCAAGTACGGGTTGATAACAGGTTCATAAATGTCATGTCAAAAGAAGAGCCAGTGAGGAAGATGGAGACTAGAGAAAGCAGGAAAAAGTATGAAGTCCCTGACTCAATCATCTAACAAATGAGAGAAAAAGAACCCTTTCATGAGGGACAAGTTTGTAGATTGGGCAATAGGTAAGGATTCACAGAGGTAACTAAAAGGGTAAGGTCTAGGGTCCACCACGTGGTTCAAAGTACCGTCCAAGACACCGAGATATTGTCTGAGACGTATCAAAATCGATGAACAACGCGACAAGATTTCAGCCCGCGTCAAATAAATGCGTCAAGAATAATCATCTCGCTCTATCGTGGCCAAGACAAGCTAATATCTCGGTAATATACCGAGACAACTAACTGTCATAGTGAGAAATCAGTAAGACAAACGATTTTTCGGCAATTTGTGTAAAAGAGAAAAAACAAAGTTAGCTCATTTGCATGTTATACTTCTAATGTTTAATAAAAGAATTAATATATTTTTGGTCATGTAATACATCCATTTTATTATTTAGAATTTTTCTACATTTTATTTGATTTTTTAAATTGTAAAAATAAAATATTACGTATCGCCCAATATCGCGGTGCGATACAGCGACCACATCAAAAATTCTCAAGCCGGTATGATAGCCACAACCGTGACTTTGAACCATGGCCCACCATAATGTCCATCTTATTAGATACCACCCACCCTCCTCTGTGAAAAAAAATGGAAAAAAAAGAAACAGAAAAAGAAAAATAGAACCAAGGTAGGGCCAGCGCCCAGTGGTACCACCAATGTGAGCCTTGCTTTGCATAAGTTAATGAGATCATAATGGTAAACACAACAAAAGATTCCCAATGATCAGGCAACGTACACATTGCAAGAAACATACCACACAACAAACTCATGGTAGGTGCTCAAATCTAATGATCGTGCCTTCAAGGGCTAGGGATGATTTCAAGAGGGAAAAATATCAAAAATAAATTTGAGACTCACGAAGTTTCCTGTTCTTCTTGTCCAGAACCCTGAGATGCATTCCAATCTGAAGGAGGACTTACTTCATCTGAAATTGCCTTGGATGATGTAAATTGACCCTTTCTGCGCTGCATTCTGACAGATTGACATAGAATATCAGAAGATGGCCAGAATGACAATCATTATCTGAAAAAAGAATGCTGAGATATTAGCAAGAAAATTGAAACGCAAGAACTCCAACCGAAGTCTCTGTAGCAAAAGGCAACCCTACTTTGCTTGAATAGACAAGCTAGAATACTTTTAACGGTTGCCTGATATTAGCATTTCATTCAAGTATTTTCTTTGGTTATATGTTTCCTTTGTTGCTGAAAATCTCATGGAAAACTACTATACAAACTAAGATTTCCATTACTTTTGTTTCTTGGCAGGCCAAATTTTTGACAGTAGTCAGCATGAACGTCTAATGAAAATAAATTTTTCCCATTTCCATCCAACTAAATCTTTTAAACAACATTTTCATATTAAATACAATTCTTCTCTTAAATCTATAGACATTTTCATCTATGCTTTTTTTTTTTTATCAATAAAAAACAATTATATTAATGAGGAAAAATCAAGGGCATGCATTAAGGACACACCATTCATATAAAGAGAGACAGCCCACCCAAACCTTAAACAATCATTTCCTTGACAAAAATCAAAAAGTTGTTTACATTCAAATCTATAACCCCCTCAATATGAAAATGCTATCTACGTTAAGGACAACTCCAATCCTTGAAACATTCTCCTATTCCGCTCCTTCCAACTCAACCAAGTAAGAAAAAAGGAATCACTTGCCACACCTTCTTTCTTGAACTCAACCTCTAACCCCACCAATCCACAAACACCTTTTTTATATAATTCAGAAACACTCAATACACTACAAAACATAATAAGGTCATGTCCAAAAATTCCAAAAATTTCAAGCCCAAGAGCAATTAACAAACACATGATCAATAGATCCCCATCATTTTTACACAGGCAACCCCGATTAACTAAGAGTTGTCCTCTCATCTGTAAATTGTCCATAGTGAGAACCTTCCCTCGAAATACCCAGCATACAAAGACTGTCACCTTTGGAGTACCCCCTTTGTCCATATCTTTTTCCATGGAAAATCAACCTCCGTCCAACCAATCAAACTATAATAACAAGATTTCACCTGAAACACCCCAAATGAACCCATCTAACTTCATCCTCTTCTTCACCAACCTTAGCTTCATAAAGCATTTGCATAAAATCTTCTTGGAGAATTCAGTTTGCAGTGGCCCATTCTCTTTAGTATCTTATTATTACCTTGTCATTCTAGGGCTTGACTTTGCTACTGTAATTTTCTTCTATATTTCTGATCATATTCGCTCATTCAAGCTTCTTCTTGATGTTATGCTGTTTTCATCTTGATTCCAAGTTTTTCCACAACTGGGGAAAAGAACTCAACCTCACCTCAGGCACACACAAACACAAAGATAGAATGATATGCGTGAGAGAACTATTTTTGCTGTTGTGAATCTTGGTCCCCTTTCTATCTATCTCAACTTCAATGACCAGTCAAAAATAAACCAACATTGAGGCCACCGAACTTAAAAAGAAACAAATGCCTTAGGCAATTCCACATAAAACAAGTTCAGAAGTAGGCAAACAAAGAAGAAGATGAGATGATAAGCAGAAGCACAATTGAAATTTCTTCCAAGCAGTACCGGAGTGCAACTTCTTTTCGAACATTGTAGCGGATTTTCTTATCAAAACAACGTTCTTTCCTCTTCTCCCTAAACCGATGCAAGGAAGCAGCCCTTTCTGGTTGACTTGATCTTCTAGGAAAATCACTTAAACCCTATGAAAATTACAAATAAAAAAGTGAAAACAAGTTCAAAATAACAGAGCATAACAAGAGAAACATCATGATTATATGTGCACCTTATGATTCTGAGGGGCCACCCCAATGGTTGGAATACCATTGGGTACTTCACATCCACCCAGAAGTAACAAAACTGCCTGCACCTGTAAAAATCAATCAAATACAAACCTTGATCAATCACTTCTTTTTAATGAATAAACAGAAAATTTTACAAGTGCATCAATCAACAAAACACAACAATAAGCACGAATGATTTTTTTTAGGTTAACTAAAACCCAAATAACTTTTCCTTTTTTTTGGTAAGTAACTCAAATAACTTTTCTAGTTCATAAATAGAAAACCAATAATGACCCATTTTGACTCATAGCATTCAAACCAAAAACAGTGTAAATTGAAATCTTAAACCAAAATGTTTTTGGAAAATAAGCAAATCTCCAAAACACATTCTGAAATTTGCATCAATTTCAGTAAGACATGAAAGTATCAAATCCAAAGCCTTAAAACCACTGCACCAGGTACAGATTTGAAACAATTAAGAACATTTTATTTAAGAATACAAGCAGCAAAATAATCATGACTACCAAAATTGAACCAAAAATTAGAACTAGCACCTAAATCTATCAGGTGCAATAACCCAAAAAAAAAAAAAGAAAAGTTCATGGGGATATCGAGTTCAAGATCTTGACCAAAAGCCAGGGAGTGAAAACCTTACCTTTTCAGGTGAAACAGCGTCGAAGACATAAACCTCGCCCTGAAACGACAGCGTTAGCTGATCGTCCCCGCCTCCTCCGGCGGCATGAGGAATTTGAGGCCCCGGAGCATACAAAGCATGCGGATGAACGCTATCGACGCCATTCACCACGCCACTGACGGCACCGTCGTGAAGCCCCTGGTCTTCAAATCGAATCTGAGCGTTGTCTATGGACTCCCCAGCCGCAACCTCATCGTCTTCTTCGTCTTCGATCCGGCTCCCTTGTTGTTGCTGGTGCTGTTCGTGCATGTTCATAGCCTCGGTTCCGTACGACGAGGCTTGGTGATTCGTCTCCGGCATTTCTGAATTCGAAATTTAAATATATAAATATATATATTTATATAAACGCAATGAAAAGATCAAACAAGAACCCTACGACCAAAATTATGAGCTCAAAGCTACTCTGGAAAAACCAAACCCTAGCGTTAAAACAAATACATATATACGTGTGGGTATGTATTTGATGAGAAGCAAGCGTTTATTGATTTTTTTTGGTTGGGGGGGGGGGGATGTGTGAAGAGTGGAAGGGGGCGCGGGAGGAGTCTGATTGGTGGTTCAATATGATTCAGGAAAACCGATAATATATATATATATATATATTTTGGTTGAAATAATTAAGAGAATATTTAAATGAAACTGCATTTTTATTAAATTAATAAATAACAAATACAAAATAAAATTGCTTTGTGAGACGGAGGATGTATTGAGACATATTTAAGAAACGCTTGGAGATATAATTTTTAGTAAATTTTAATAATTTTTTACTAAAATTAGTTAATTATAATTTTTTGTGTGTTTGGTAAAATAAGTATTAATTTTTAATAATTTTTTACAATTTTTGAATATTCGGTGGCATTTTTAGTAACTTTTGGTAATTTTTAGGGATTGTCTGGTAATGCTGTCGTTATTCTGTTTATATTTATATGTTTATATTTTCTATTTTTTTATTTTTTATTGTCATTTTCTTCTCCAAAAATGAAAATTGAACTTGTGTTTAGAAATACATAATTACTAATTTTTTTATTTTCATAAAATATTTAATTTTATTATCTTTTAAAAACTAATTGAATTTAATAAATATTTTTATATTAATTTAATTATATTATTTATTAAAATTTTGAATAAAATATAAATATTATATCATTTAATTCAGTAAATATAAAATATGTTAATTATAATTTAATTATATTATTTACTAAAAATAATTGAATAAAATATATTTCATAATAATTTAAATAATTTAATTACGATATTTATCAAAAATAATTTAATAAAAATAATTTAATTATTTATTAGAAATAAATTAATAATGGATATTACATATTAGTTTAATTAATTTAATTTAATTATATTATTTATTAAAAATAACTTTATTTTAATAAAATATTTGAATAAAATAATTTATTTTAATATGATATAACAAAAATGGATAAAGTATAAAATTGACAAAATATTTGTAACAAAAAAAAATGGAGTGAAAACACATTTTTTTCTATTGACATTTTTCTGTTTAAGTTCTTATTTTTTTGGAAACAAAAAAATATAAATAGATTTAATAAATATATTTCTATTGCCAGTTTATAAAACTTTTAAAATATAAACAGAAAAACAGAAAACAAAAACGTTACCATACGGGACCTTGGCAACTTTTAGTAATCTTTGAACTGAGAAATTATTGTAGCAGAGTAAAAAAGTGATAAAAGTTAGTAATTTGTCAAATGCTAAAAAATTAAAAATTGGTAATTTTTTACTAAAAACTTTGTTGCTAAATGCTCTCTTAGTCAAGACATTCTCAATGCATTTTGAATGGACAGGGGATTTTTAAGTTGAAATGCAATTTTTAAAATTGAAATTGTGTTTTCAACAATTGAACTTTTATAAAGGTTCATCTGTTGGTCAAACTTAAAAAATTTTTGTCTATCGTATAAATTTTCATAAAAGTCTAAAGATTAAAAATGTAATTTCGATTTTAGAATTCTTTAGTCAATTTTTAAGATAAAGAAATCATTTTTAGAAGAGAAACTATGCGTTTCTAGAACCCGAGATGGAGATGATGGGGTTGATCCATAAATTTTCTTTTTATTTGCTCAAGGCTCTGTATCAATAGAATCTCATCAACTAGACACGTTAAATAACTTGTATCTATAAGAATATCTTAGGTGGCAACCCTCTTATTGGATGTTATGTTATTTTTAAAAAATCAAAATTCTTGATCAATCTATTTGACATACAATAATATGTTGAACTATATTAACAAGTTTGCATATGATTAATAAAAAATTAAAAAAACTCACAAAATATGAGGGGACGGGAAAATACGTACCTCTAGTGTATTAGTCGGAGAATTGAATGAAGAGATCATGAAGTTGAGACTCATTTTTAAAAATTGAAGTTGTAAAATCTTTAGATTTTTAAAGAAGTTTATCCAATTGATAAAAATCTTGAAATTCAATTGCAAAACCGTTAATCAATACACCCTGTCCCTTACACTTTCCCCTTAACTCTTTTTTTTTTTTAATAGCTAGCTATTAAGAGTTAGATTTTTTGTGTTTAGAAAGGAAAAAAATAATTTTTAAGTGGGTAAATTTTTAACTTATTGTCAATTTAACATTTTTGTCTTTAATGATCTAAAAAAAATTAAGATGTAAAAGGATAAATTTAATCATTAAAAAAAAAGCAAAAAATTGAGTAATTAAAAGTTGAGAAGCTTCCAGCTTCCCAAACAGACATTTAATCTTGACCGTTAGATAAACTTTCATATGAATCTTCATTTTAATCGGGATGGAAATATTATAAAACATTTTTTTTTTATTTTTTAAGACTTATTTTATTTTATACGCAAGATAAAAGAAAATAATTTGGATTAAAATTCTTAAAAAAAAAAAAAGAGTAAAGGGGACTTTTTATTTTTGTTGGGGCATTTGGGCGCCAAATGCCCTAGGCTTAATTAAACATGGCAAGATATTTCACTTCTAGTAATTTTTTCTGGCCCGGTATACTTTCCTTATATTTTTCCAAGGTCAATATATTTCCCATCTTTTTATTTACTCCGAGAGATGTTAAAACTGACGCCGGATGGCTTGCTTAGCTTCGAATAATTTTCTCACTAATATTTGGGCAGTTCATCCAGTATTTAACAGATCTCCCACTGTTTGATTTCAGCAGCAGCAGAACCTTATTTCATTTTTTTTCCTTTTTTGGCCAAAAAAAAAAAAGCTATTCTTTTAGAATTTTCTATTAAAAAAATATGACAAATTTTCAATCTCAACCTTCCATCAAATAGTTCTAAGTAATTAACTAGACCCGTAAAAGATTAAAAGGCACCAAAACATTAAGAGACAAACTGTTAATTTTCAATTTTTATATTCAACTTCTATTTTCAAAATTCGTTTTCATAGTAAGAAAAAAAATTTAAAAATATGTTTAATAACAATAATTATTAGTTGGTAATTATAACTTTGAGAGAATGACCGAAGCGAAGGTGTGATAAAAAATAACTAGTGACTGGCATTGACTACAGATGAGTAACAACCAATGAAGGAGGTGATGACAAGCTGACAACGATCGAAAGCAAATAGTGGTTAGAGGTAAATGATGGATGATGGCGATTATTGAAAGTAACGGTTGGTCAACGGTAACAATGTCAAAAATAGTGGCGACTAACGGTTGGTTAACGGTAACAATGTCAAAAATAGTGGCGACTAACAACTGACGATTGACAATGAAAATTTTAAAAATAACTGTTCTTTTTTCTGAAAATTGAATACCAAATTTACCAAACAACTTTTGATGCTCAATTTTCAAAAAAATAAATAAATAATAAAAACTAAAAGCTTTACCAAACATGACCCTAAGTAACAAAAGGATAAGATTGTAACAAATTAAAAATTTATGCTCTT
Source organism: Vitellaria paradoxa (assembly GCA_019916065.1). Lineage (NCBI taxonomy): Eukaryota > Viridiplantae > Streptophyta > Magnoliopsida > Ericales > Sapotaceae > Vitellaria > Vitellaria paradoxa. The sequence goes on from CM034238.1 coordinate 42,780,801, forward strand.
AATTATTAACAATAAAATAAAATCCTTAATTAACATTAAATACTCAAGGACAAATAAAATCACCCCAAAGATTGGCCAACGATGATAAGACAGTACCACCACTACTACATATATATATATATATATAGTTGTTATTTCTTCCAATATGATAGCCTCACAATAATGCCACACCATTGAGCAATTTTCTAATAAAGTTGCATAGCCTTACTTTAATTGTATGTTGCCCTAAATTTGTGGCCTTAAAATAATGCTACACCAATTTAAGTGATGGGAATTTGCACAACTTACTTTCAACTTCAATAACACCCAAAAAAAATAAATAAAATAATAAAAAATAACAATAATAATAAAATTAAAATTAAAAAAAATAAACACCCAAACATAATACAGCAAAACCTTAAAAATTACCCAACCAGTGAATTACACAGCCGCTAAACGATAAAGAGAAACATAGATTCTCTGGAAAATTTGCCACTCCAAATCTCAAACCTCCAGTCCAGAGGAAATCTTTTGATGGAATTGTTCCCCAAAGCTCTACCACGATTTCCACTGTCGGGCTTGACGGTCCGAATACGTTTCCTTCAGAAGAATCACACCATATATGAAAACACTAATGCTCCTCTCACTACAAAACCATCTGGGGACTGATCAGGATGGAAATTTAACGTACAGAGTTAGGATAAAATAAAATCTACTAAAAAGAGGCCGCCATAATTCTAGCTGTCTTCTTCTTCGCACAGCAACATGGACGGGGAGGAGGATCTTGTCAAGATGGTCCGGTGAGAATAAATGCATGGAGGAGGCTCTGAGCTGCTTGAGTTTCGTCAGGGGTTCCGGATATAACAACAGTCCTTTCAGTGGTTCCAGGATGAGGATCGTGCACGGTGACCTTTGCCCCCGAAATCTGATTCCATATAAAACAAAGGATCCAAGTTACGGTTAGTTTATAACAAGAAAAAAATAATAAATAAATTCGAAACCAACAGCAACATGGTTTTTTAAGTAGGGAAAATAAGAGCTAGGGGTGTGTGTGTGTGTGTGTTTTGGGGGGGGGGTCAGATAGAGAGAGAGGGGGGATCAAGCTGGTGATCAGAAACAGCTCAAAAAAACACGGTTGCTAATTGGTACAGTAATTTTGCACATTAACCCCGATGTGCTTAAATCAACAATCTTGATTTAATCAAAATAAGTTTGACTGAACTTAGAAGTTTTGTTTCACTGAATTTATAAATCTTGATTAAATTAAAACCATTGATTTAAGCACATCAGGGTTGATGAGAAAAATCACTGCAGCAATCAACATCCCCAAAAAAACGACAATTTTATATATTGTTCGTGTCAGTCAGTCCACATGTTTTTGTATGTATCGTTGCACATTCATCGCTCCAATGCAAATATTTTATGAGCAGTAGAAATTCCTTGACTTGATCAATTGTTCAGCATTTTTGCTATTGTTTTTTTTTTTTCGAATAAGAAACATAAATTTATTTTAATTAGAAGAAAACAGAGCCTCTGTGGGGCGAAAGCATCTTATACCAAAAGACACATGCAATACCTGTCTAAGTCTAGCCAGATTGCTGCCATTTTCCCCCAAAACAGATCCAATAACATCTTCAGGAACTAAAATTTCCACCGTTGTATTTGTCACGATTGCGGATCTGCTCCCACTGCAAAATTCCCAGGGGGAGGGGCATAAGAATAAAGCTAACTGAAAATGAAAGTAAACAGTAACTTCTTATTTTTATGCTTAGCCCTTGTTCCCACTCCACAAGATAAGTTTTTCAGGTAGGTGGTTTATTATGGTACCAAGTGTTGGAGGGCATTGGATTCAGAGGACGAAGTGAAAGGATAGTAGCGTTACTTTGACAACAATATAAATATATCTGATGATTGATATCGATTTATATGTGACCATTTAGGAATCACTTTAAAAAATGAATGCATTACTGGGTCTTAACACAGGAATATAAATAGCTTAAATGTGAAAAAAGCACAGGAAACATAACAGAACATTGAACTACAAGACTGGTACAGGTAATCGAGCTGGAAACTAATTGGGGCACTTGACGGATAACTTTGACAAATAACAAGCTAAATAAGAAAACAGACGATAAGAAGAAGGAGTAATCAAAAAGCAACATCTGAATTGGTAAGAGAAATGTTTCATAAACATCAAATGGGGAATTATAAGAGAGACTGTCAGGGTTTCCTAGCAACATCAAGCAGAATCAACGGTATCCTGAATTCTGGATTCCTGTGATACCTTGCCAAACACTCCCAAAAATGTTTCCCAATTGAACCTCAAAGGTCTCCCTTAGATTTTCAAACACCTTATTAGATTTTTGCGCGGGCTATGAAGACATGCTTCCATAGAAATGAGTTTCTAACCTTAAAAGTTCCCCTGCAACTATGAGGAATATCTTCTAAAGCAGGGGTACCTTGGCTTGTTAGCAGCTCAGTTTGAGCTTGGTTCATAGCCTAAACAAGCCAAGCTCGAGCTGATTTATTCGCTCATCACAGATTTGAGCTTAGTTTTGAGTTAGCCAGTGCTCAGCTTGGGCTTGGGAGCCGGCTCGAAAATATCTCTTCAAAACGACATTGCTTTGTTGTTTACTGTATATAACTAAATTTACCTAAATCCCACATTTTAATTGTCCCCCCCCCCTCTCTCTCTCTCTCAACGAAAACACCACACCTACACCAAAGCGACTGAACTCTCTCTGACTCCTCTATATTTTTTTTTTTTTTGGGGTAGATCTAAGACTTCTCTGCAAAGATCTGAGAGTTTGTTGTAAAAAATTGGTTTTTTCTTTTTGGAACCTGTGTTTTCTAGGGTAGATCTGGCATATTTAATAGTCAAAATGCAGAAAGTAAATTTTTATTAGCCCCATTTAGAGACTAATAAATAATTCAATTACCTCTAGAAATAAATTCATTAAAAACCTATAGCAAACTTGGGTAGAAACGTATAGCAAATTCATTAGAAACTTGGTAGTAAAAATCATAAATTCACAACTATTTATGGGATGATAACACGACCTAAAACAATGACCAATCATCTTTATTATAAATTCTAGCTTAATCTCAATGGTATTACAGTATAATCTCCACTGAGGTAAATAACTATATTTAAATAGCAATCCAAGTGTTTTGACAAGTTTGGAATAGCCAAATCACACAAAGGAGTTCCCGAATGAAACAAAAACAGTAATAAAACTTCTGTGCCAGAAAGCCAACAGGGAGAGAACAATAGTTTCATTTCTGAAACCAAATCATAAAACTTTCTATGATGACAAAGGACCAAAAGGTTAATGCACCTGCAAGTATTCTTAGTGAAGTGAAACTATTTGCATGAGTCATCCATTGGTGTTCCAACGATTAAACAGGGGTTCTCAAGTAACTATAACCAGGTTTACGTTATCATAGGGTCTCAAGAAAGCAGTTTGTGACAAACCTGCCAAGCTCGAGGCCACCTTTAACAGAAATCAGACCTCTGCCCACATCCACTATGCTCCTTGCATTCAACCCTGCTGCTGTCTGCCATTAAATCCAACTATGGTAAATAAGGCAGATCTTGGGAACTCGAATAATGTGGAAGGAAGAGCAAATAAAACAAACTTTTACCTGTGGAAGGGGACGACCATAATTATAGGAAGATCCCAGGTGATCACTACTATGTGTTAAAGCAGCATGCATATTGAGATCATGAGAGACACCAACAGATGTATGAAATCCAAGAGACGAAGGATCCATCGCTCTTTCATAAGGACTAATATCAGTGATCACCGAGGAACCACTCCTAGTCCCAGCACGATCTGGCATTCTACTGGGTAACAGGTTTTCTCGCAGCCTACCCGTCACATTATATAAAGCGTCTTGTATATTTACAAACTCACCTGTAATCTGTTTACCAAAAACACATTCTCTTCACTATATAATTGATTACCTTTGGGACAGTTATGATCTATTTAAGCCCACTCCATGTCCACATAAAAAATTAAAAAACAAAAAAAACTAAAATTGACAAAAATTCTCAGAAGAATTTAATACAACACAAATAAGTATGACAACCGCCAAATCATTCATAGTTTAAACTCAGCAAAACCTTACAGAATCAGGGTCTGGAAGGCCTGAATAATGGTTGAAAAATAATGGCAGTGAATATGGTGGAAAAATAAGATACGAGTTGTGCAAATGAATATATCAGCAATAGAAGAAAAAGGAGAGATATGAAGGATTCAACCATCCCCATACCCAGTGCTGGTCCCTGGTGACCAAGGGTGATGGGGAAACAGATCTGACACAACACATCTATAATATGGGCAAAATGCTACTCTAAGACAAACTTGCATTCTCATGCTTAGCAGCCCCCGAGTTTTAACATTGGCATCAGCAATAGCCTAACAAAGATTCAACAATCTTTGAAATAGAAAATAAATAGGTGGGAGTCCTAAAAATGAATAACACTACTGATTCATTAAAAGTGCGCAACATACATTTATTTTAGCAACGAATTCATTAAAAGTGCCGAGGTGGTGGTTTAAGTTCAACCCACAAACTTGCAAGGTTTTCAAACTCAAACCTCAGAGCAACCTATTACATACTGGAACAACAGTTCAACCTTCTTCAGATACATGCAAGGTATTCAAACTCAAACCTCCAACACTTATTATACACTGGAACAACAGTTCAACCTTCTTCAGATACAAGAAACCTATTACAAAATAGAGCTGAAGAAATTGGAATTGATCTAAGGTCACAGTATAATGGCGCACGAGTGGCAGAAGTAGGAAATGGAAATTAAATATGTGACTGTAAGATCAAAAACCATATTTTTTCCTTTTTGACAGGTAAACAACTCTATTCAGAAACCGCCTGATTGGTAACTATCCATACAAAAATATTATAGGTTGAGATCGTCTAAAAATCTCAAAGGGAATAAGAAAAAAATCACGACCCTCTCTTTACACCATAAATGTGCACTATACAACTCTTGAATCTATGCATGGGCACACTTGCCTCTTCAAAAGTGTGCCTATTTCTCTCCTTCTGGGGACACCACAAAACACATAAGGGAACTACCACCCCAGCTTTCTTTTTTGTTTTCAGTCTACACCCAATCTCCTAGCACATCAACTAGATATTGAAGCAGGTATCACCCAATGAAACCTGAAAACGGGCATGATCATTATTTCCAACACCACAATGTGATGCAACAACAATTGAACCATGTTTTCCTCCGTCTGCTGACACATAGAGTGCCAACCGGGATCTATACCCTCTCTAAACCAAATTAGTTAAGATGGAGTCTAAGGCAGCCACAGAATGCCAACCTAGTAGGTGCTCCAGACTTCCAAATGCTTCTACCTGGAAAAGAGTTCATTGTCTCACCTCTAACCACTCACACAGAACTTCACAAAGAACTTCCTCCCAAGTTCCACATAATGTTGCCCAGCTGATTAACACAAACTCCCTATCCCCTATAATAGAGAAAGGAACTCTATAAGAGTATCCAACTCCCTATCCTTAAAAAGTATATAGAGAAGGGGTTTCCACACTAGACGCTGAGGCCCTACTTCAATTGTGTTGAGGGTACTCAACTCAACTTAGCCATTTCCAAAGTTAAATGGGAAATTTTGTCAAATCTTTGTTTTAAACTTTGTTTCAATTAGGCATGAAAGCGGAAATATTTTGCAAATATCTCAAAAGGCAACACACAAGAATATGAAGATACACATAAATAGTTAGAAGCATAAATTAAAAGTATATCTAAATGTAAGAAAGTCTAATACTAAATTGATTAAATAAATTGTTATTTTCATATATTACAAAACTTTGGTGTGTTTTACTATATTTCTATGGAAATACTAGAATTACTGTTTGTTTGCTCTGGTACCTTGGGAAGCAAAAATGATTCACCCATTTTGAGAGAGAATAAATATTTTGTTCGATGGCAAAAAAGAGTTTGAAAGATATATATCCAACAAAAGAGGAGATATGACCAAACATGTCAGATGGGTCAAAGAATAAACATCTCAAAGTTTTTTTTTTTTGGGGGGGGGGGGGGGGACAAAACAAAAACAAAACAATGGTTCAAAAAATGTGGATAAGGACAACAGTGATGGTAGAAATAATGAAATGTTATTTCCGGCATTATTTTCTAACTCATTACGATATTTCTTCGCAAACAAGTTCCAAACCCCCCTCCCCCACCCCCACCCCAAAAAAAAAGAAACAAAAACAAAAAAGAGAAAAGAAAAGGTAAAAATTTTACATGATATTTTTCCAAAATAATTAAAAACTTAAGCTGACAATGAAATAGGATATATTTGGTATATGGTTATAAAAATTAAGATTAATAAAAAGCTAGGACAATATACCTGCACAACTACATCATTTTCTGAAGCACACTTTGGGACCTGGTCATCCCCAATAATCCGTATGTTTGCACCAGTTGCCTCCCTTATTTCTGAAATAATTGTGCCTCCTTTTCCCAACAGACAGCCAACTTGATTTGATTGAACTACAAGCCGTGCAGAAACAGAAGACCCCCTATCTGAACCTGAGTCCAGCCCCTTCTCAATTCCAGCCTCTATAGACCTATTGAAAACAAGAACTACTGCATTTTGTGCTGGGGAATATCCAGATTCAAGGTTCTACAGGAGCAAAAGTCAAAGAAAAGAACTACTAATTCATTTGCTACTTATCAAAACAAGAAAACTAACAATAATAAAAAGCAGCAATCCTAACCTCCACTGCAGTAATAGTAATTAATCGTTCATCGGAGCCAGCTACAGGAGCTCCAACACTAATAGAAGCACCCGTTTCATTCTGAAGAGCCTTGACAATTGTACCTCCCTTGCCAATTACACCACCTACCCTATCATTGGAGCAGAGAAGCCTAAACACCACTTCTTGTTGTTGCGTTCTTGAGTCCATGATGGGACCTCTCTCGGCCTCTATTGATAAAGGGTGAACTCCTGAGGCATAATTAACAAAGCTGGCTGGCATAGGTGGAAGCACTGAACTTCGCTGAGGAAGATTCACAAGCAGATCGGGAAATATCTCCTGGGGGATTGTCTCAGGAGGTCGGCTCCCAGTTGTTTTTGCTCTATCAACTGGCGGGCAATCTTGAAGGCGGCGGGAGACAGCAACAAGTGCTTTCTTAACAGCTAGAATATTGCCCTCAATCTGCCACGACAATGACCAACTTTTTTCATGAGAACAAGGCTTCAAATTTATGTAAATAAAATGCAAAAATCAGGTTCGCATAAAGTAGTGTCACTTTATTTCAATCCAACAAACTTCTAGGACAGCACAAACAATCCCTTTTATTAATTCTCTCTCCATAAGAAGAGCTAAAGAACACAGGTATCAATTAGGAAATCACAATAGCTCATATTGCTGAGTAGGGATACCATTTTGCCCCGACCCAATCTGAGATCAAGGCAAAGATCACATTCCTACTGCTATAACTAAGACTGGAAATTACCTCAAAGAGGTGGATAAGGCGCAACAACCTAAAAGGCGGACAAGAGAGAGCATAGGGGCACAAACAAGTTCATCCATCTTCTTTTCCTAACACAGGGTGGCACCGCTATGGTATGAAAGAAGAAGGCTTTGCCCAAGAGTTTGCCCAAGAGATAGATCTTTTCCCTTCTTCTGCCTTCCAGTAAGAACCTAATCTATCTACCAATGTAATGACTTAATCTCTCTACCAATGACGAAAGGGAGGCCACACTAAACTGCGCAAACCGCACTCAACAAGCAAACGAATCCATCTCCTCCCCTACCTACGATTTAAGTCGTGAACCGAAAGAGATAGAAGAAGTGAAGGGAGTAGCAGGATTATTGATCTGATAGTCAGCATTACTAAACTGTGAGTCCCACTGCTGATTCTAGCACAACAAAAGCTGCACCCTATTCTTGTCTTGCAAAGAAAGAGCTTAGAATACTACTGCTACTAGCACTAGAAAGGCATAAAGCGAAGGCCACTAAGGGCTTTTTTCTGGCTTAGAGTCACCAAGAATCTCTCAGTCAACCAGAAAGCAGGCTGATTCGAGACTAAGAATATTCGGGTAATGGGCGGGTTTGGTTTAAAAAAATGCCCAGGTTGGTAAATGGAGTACCCAAACGAGTACCCACCCCTCCCCTATGCCCTGATACCCGATTTTATACCTGTTATATAGGCTAAGTTAACCCCCCCCCCAAAAAAAAAAAATTCCTAGGCATTGTCTGACTCTTCAATCTTCAAATCAGAGATCATTCATCAATCTTTTCTCTATATCTCTCTTGAGTTTCATCCTCTCTCTAGTTCCCCTTTGCCAACGACACCAAGCCACACCAAAGATTCTCCACCTTTCTCCCACCTGCAACTCTTCACCTTTCTCCTACCGGCGACTCTCCATCCTCTCTCTCTCTCCAGCAAATAAAGGTAAGTTACGGTTTCCCTAATCTCTCTCTTCCTTAGGCCTTAATTTTTTTTTTTGGGGGGGGGGGGGGGTTTAGATCTTTCTCCAACAATTTATCCATTGGTGAATGTGATGAAAGAGAGAGATCCAAAGGACTTCACTATGTGGAAGATTAAGTACTCTTCCACCAACAAACTCCCCATCGCCAACGGCTGAGAGAGAGAGTACCCAGCTATATTTCTGGGCCAGTGTTTGGCCGGTTTTATCTATACAACCATTACATATATTTATACATGGGTTTCTACAGCTTTTTTTATTTTTTAATGTCATTCAATGGTTTTGGATTTGATATTACCAGGGATCTACTTTCAGTTTACTTGCATAGTCATTTCATAATCAATTTGCCTATCAAAAAAACCTCTAATTCAATTTGATTTTAAAATCATGGGTCTCTTGATTTATATCTTACCATTTATCAAGGACCACAACCAAAATCCCATATTGCCGCATTTTTTTGTATTATAATCGGGAATTGTAGCAGGGGCGAGTATTTTTAATATCCATCAAGGTCGGGGATAGGAGATGCAATAAATTGTTCATTGGGTACGGGTTCAGGTAGAGGTATGGGTATAGCAATACCTAACCCCAATCTGTCCCGTTGCCATCCATACTACCGAGTGTCATGATTACAGCAAAATTTTACTGCATTATTGAATTAGATTAGCCTGCGGTGTCCAAATTGAAAACGATGGCCAATAGAGTCAAATGTAGTTTGGTAACGCACAGCAACAGGTGTGTAAAGCTTTTGATTGTGTCAGATCAATGTAGATTTTTCAAGTCCAGATTTTCACTGAATAAAGGAAAGGAATTGCAAGTTGGAACTGCCTACACCTACAGTAGTGTTGTTAGGAAGTAGCATCTTCCTGCTACAAGTTCCACATCCCATCACAAAGGCAAAAATTTTTCTATGAAAAAGACCCAACATGGGCCTTCATAATTTACTGGTGTATGGCAACTCCATCTATAAAGAGGTGGTGGGGTAGGTAAACAAGTTGCCTGGGTTTTTGTAATATAGGAGGTTTATTTTTATCTATTAATAGAGAGAATACTAGGATCATAGGTCAATGAAAAGGATGTAGATGGTTTGCCAAAAGGGATCAGTCCCCCTCAACCTCACCAAAAGTTTAGCAGAACAAGTGCCTAGATCCATACACTTTGGGCTGTTAATGGATCATGCCAATGAATGGCATTTGTGAGAGAATCAGTGGCACACTGGTAGACTGATTCTTGATTAATCACAAGTTACTAACATATTTTCCCATACAGTGGAATAACAAAGCGATGCAGGAGCATATTTAATTAGTGTCTTGTTTTTCATGCTCATGAGTTTTTTCTCTTTTTTTTTTTGTTTTTAATAAGTAAAGGGGGCATGTGACTGGCATGTGATTTTTAATGAGTTTGGATGGTTAGGATATGTTATTTTATTTTAATATGAAGCATTAGGATTCTAGGGTTACTAAGACTATTATAAATAGTCTCTTTTATTCTGCAGTAAAGATGATGCATTAGTTATTGATAAACAGAAAAAGATGAGTTTACTTTTTGAGCCCTAGGCTCAGTGCCTATTGCAATCATATTATTTGCTCTCCACTGTTTTTCTGTTAGTTGCTATATCATATCTTCCTTGGCTGCATTAAGTGACATTAGAGCCTCAAAACTACGATTAGACACGATGGTTGGTCGTGGGGCTGGAAAAAACCAAGTGCAACAAATAGAAATGGCTGAAATGAGGCGTATGATTAAAAACTTGTCGCGAGCAGTACAAACGCTGCAACGCAGGGAATAAGTGGAAGCCCGTATGGAGATTCCAAAAGGTAACTGCGACCCTTTTGACATACCAGAAGGTAGTTTAGAGGATGGCGATGAAGTAGAAGAGGATAATCCCTTCCATGAAATCGAACACGTAGAAAATCCGAATCGAGGTAGATAGGAAGAGAGATTAGTGCGAGCCCTTAATTTGAATAGCAGTGAAATTAAAATTAAAGTTGCTGATTTTTTTGGAAAGATGCATGCAGAAGATTATTTGGATTGGAAAACTAGTTTGGCGACCTATTTTGAGCAGAAACCGATAACAGAAGAGAGAAAGGTGCTATTTGTGAAACTTAAATTGAAGAATACTGCACTTCAATCGTGGAAGTGAGTTAAGGAGCAACGATCTCGACAAGGCAAGTGAAAAAACTGCACATGGGAACATATGAAGGCAAAGATGCGAAAGCAATTTTTGCTAGCTGATTATGCAATGGAGTTGTATTAGAAATTTCACTCCTTGAAAACAAAAGGGTATGACAGTAGAGGAGACATAATATTTTCCGTACACTTGTTTTTTTGTGGTGGTAAAGTTTGTAATGTTATTTTTTATGGGGTATAGCAGTGAGAACATCATTTCAAAGGAGGCCATAAAGAAGTTGAAATTACCAACTGAAAAACATCCAATCCGTATAAGGTTGCTTCGTTCCCAAAGGAAATGAGATACTGATTACTTCTCGACTTCTCGTTGTTTAGTTAAATTTACAATGGGCAATAATATTGATGACGAAGCTTGGTGTGATGTGGTGCCTATGGATGCATGTCCTATTCTTTTGGGGAGGTCATGGTTGTATGATAAAGGCATGATCCATTATACAAAAGCAAATACATATTCCTTCAAGAAAAGTGGTAAAAATCTCACTTTACAACCTCTAAAGGAAGGAGCTACAAATTTTCCTAATGCTAGAAAGATTAATGGTTTCTTAACTGCCCAAAAGTTTGAAGATGGAGAGGCTTTTGTTGAACATAGTCGAAAGGTTCATGAAGAAGTGAGGAGTGCTCTCAAGAATAGCAATGAAGGCTATGCCACAAGAGCTAACCAACACTGTCTTGTGAAGGAGTTTAAAGAATAAGATATGGTTTAGGTGCATTTGAGGCGTGATAGGTTTCCTAAAGGAACTTACACAAACTCAAGGCAAGGAAGTTTGGTCCATGTAAGGTGTTAAGCAAAATAAGTTCAAATACTTATTTGCTTGAGCTTCCACTAGATTTGTATTTCAACCCTATCTTTAATGTTTCTGATTTGTATTCCTTTGATAGGTTTGATGGAGACACTGAGACTATTGAAGAACAAGTTAAACAACTATCAAAGGTGAAGAATGATGTCATTGAAGATGTAATCCAAAAGAGGTAGCAAATACAGGTGATTCTCGGTAAAATGGTTGGGTAAACCAATTACTGAAAGCACATGGATTGTTGAAGAAGATTGATCTTAAGATAAAAGAATAGACTACCAAGTTTTCTCAACGGAGTTGAGTTCTTCCTACTCGGAGGGGTTGATGCAGGAGCATATTTAGTCAGTGGCTTTTCTCATACCTACGAGTTTGTTTTTTTAAATAAGTAAATAACTCCGCCTATGTTTTTTTTTATGGCCGGTCCCAAGCTCGGATAAAGGAGGAGGTTGTGTTAAGTAGTTGACAGCCAGCATAAAACTTTGTCGAATTTTTTTATGGATTTTCTGACACCCATCTAATTGGCGTCGACAAATCCATATAGCCGACCCCACCTAGTGGGAAAAGGCTTGGTTTGGTTTGGTTTGGTAAGTAAAGAAGTCATGTAACTAGCATGTGACGTTTAATGAGTTTGGATGGTTAGGATTTGCTCTTTTATATTAAAAGGGTTAGGAATCTAGAGTTAGTAAGACTATAATAAATAGTCTCTTTTATTCTGCAGCAAGGATGATGCATTGGTTTTTGATAAACGGAAAAAGCTGAGTTTGCTTTTTGAGCCCTAGGCTCAGTTCCTATTGCAATCATATTATTTTCTCTCCACTGTTTTTCTGTTAGTTGCTATGTTACATCTTTACAAAGAAATACTAGAATGTAGAATATATATATATTTGATAAGTGATGTAGAAATTTTTGTTTTAATAGGCACTTAAGAATCAGAGATGCTATATTGATCCAACAAATGTTATTACCGATACTCTTGTGCTATAGCCACCATCTCACTTTACACTGGACACTAGAGCAAAGGATGAAAAACGAGAGGAGGGTTGGAACTGTGAGGCGTGACTTGTTTGTCTCATTGTTGGGGATTGTTATAGTGCTTATTCAGTGTCTTTTTACTTGCATGGGTTGTTTTACTTTTTCTCCCGCTAAATGTTGGAAGACATTTCATCCTCCATATCTTCCATAATTCTCTAAATAAAGTTCTGGTTTCTTATTCAAAAAATATTGTAATCCAAGGAGCTCACTGATTCGTCCCATGATTGTCTAAATATCTTTTACTGGCAGAGAAAGATGTGTCCGTTCATGTCAAGGATATTTGGGTGGGGTCCAAGTACCAGCCCCATAGATACTATTGTTTTAAGAAGCAAAGAAACTAACCACTGCAAATAGATTAATTTATACAGCAAATTAGCAGTTTATTGACATTAAAGATCAGCAATAAAGGTTCCCTATGTATGAGAGATTCTACAAATTGTAATGAAATTAATATATACTAATTACTGCATTCCAGAAAAAAATGACAATGCGGATACTAACTTAAACCTAACTTGTTATCTAGAGTAGAGGTACTATAAGCAAAGGAAGAAGAAAAAGAAAATATAAATCAAAATACTTAGAACACAAACATTTCAATTAGCGAGACTTTCAAACTCAATATGGCAAAAATACACATACCTCTACCATTTCATCATTTGGGGATGCAAAAGCTGGCAACTTTTCCGAACTCAAAACCCTAATTTTACACCCAGTGTCCTTCCTTATCTTTTCGATTACCTTCCCTCCTTTTCCAATGACAGACCCAACTTGACTACTCTCCGCCAGCAATCTACACGACACTACACCTCCTGGTGCCACTGATACGCCGTCTGTCTCAGCCACAACATCAAGAATCCTCTCGAAAACCCTAATCACCGCCTCCTGAGCAGCAGAGACCTCAGTCTCCTCATCCTTGACTCGGCTGCCTTCTTCCTCTTCCTTCTGGGCCTTCAATGTGATTTTCTTGTTCACAGTGCTAGAAGCAATGACGATGATTACTCGCTCGTCGACGCCCGGGGGCGACTCCTCGACTCGGATCTTGGCGGCAGTATCCTGCTGAAGCTGCTTGATGATGGTGCCGGACTTCCCGATGACGCCGCCGATTCTCGACGACTGGCAAACGAGTCGAAGGAGCGCATGCCCGGCGGCGACTGTAAGGGGCGGGGGCGGAGGCTTGTAACGCTTTGAAGACGCGCCGTTGGCTGAGGCGTACTGAGTGTTGGATTCGAGCATTCCGGGTATGCGGTGGATAGGACGCTTAGTGGGTGGAGAGAGGAACGAACCTTCCATCCCTCTACTCCCTCTTTCTACTTTCTCTTTCTCACTATACAGCCAGGGTCCGTCCGACCGTCCACAATCCAGTTGCAGAAACGAGGAAAGAGAGAGGGCTTTTCGTGCTAAAAAGCGCCGGATGATTGCGCTTCTAAAGCGTCATGCGCATCCCCAGCAGCCTATATTAGGATTTACATGGCTTGTGCTAGCGTGCCCCTGAGTTACACTGTGTAGATTCCCGCATGATTTCGTTTAGAAAATCATATAGAAAGCTCATTTCATTTAGGCAAAAAAATTACTAACTTTTAATTCTTCAATGTCCGCTAAACATAAATTTTTGTTAGTTTTTTACTCCGTTACAGTAACTTATAAATTTAAAAGTTATCTAAATTTGTTAAAAATTACTAAAAGTTATTAAAAATTATAAAAAATTACTAAAAATTTTACTAAATACCTAAAACTTTTTTTTGGTAATTTTTACTAAATACCTAAAACTTGAAAAAAAAAAGTTGTTAAAAATTAATACTTACTTTATGAAACATACAAAAAATTACAACTAGTAAAAAATACCAAAAGCTTCTAAAAATTATACCCTCAAACGCCCCCTTAAGTGTGATTAGTGAGAATTTTGTGAAATAAAATAAAAAAGGCAAAAAAAAAAAGATAGGAAGAATATAAAATTTTGGTGGGTGTTTGGAGTATAAAAAATAGTATAAATTGGTAAAAATTATAATCTCGTAATTCATACATTGAACATAAAATTTGAATTTTACAAAAATTTATAGAGTTTTGTTAGGTTTTAATTGTATGATTTTATTTGAACAAATAAAAAAATAAAATATATTTATTAAACTAATTTTTTATTTTAATAATTTTTAATTTCTCAAATTCTATATTTTTCTTTCATTTTTCTTCACATTTGGAGAAATAATTTTGAATTTATATCGTTTTTCTTTTTTCTTGATAGATAGTATGAAATGTCATATTTCAGTTAAATTTTTATTTCCTTTAAAATAAGTATAAAAAATAACAAATAATATTATTTACATGTTATTATCTAATTTAAATTTAATTTTTAAATATTATGAACCAACACGTAAAGAAAATATTCAAAAACTATGAAACACAAATATTACGTATTACCTACATGCCAACACAAATTATCATTTAAGTAATACATACAGAAAGTGTCTAATTTAAAATAAAAATAGTAGACACTAACATCGTAACTAAAAAAAAAAATTGATATATAGATATGTTTAAAGAATAGAAATATATATTTTGCATGTATTTAAAAATATTTTATTTTAAAAATAAAAGTACTAGCCATGAAAAATAAAAAATAAAAGACGATAATATATAGAATATATAGACATGTCTAGATAATAAATATGACCTTTTAAGTATTAAAAAAACGTCTAGTATAAAAAAAAATAGAAATTATGACCTTAACAAAATGTCTAGTCTAAAAAAAAAAATAGAAAGAATGACATACCAATACCATAATCTTATTTGAATGCAATCATGTGTACAAATTGAGAAATTCCAAATTTTTGTATTGAATATCATGTATAGTTTTTGTAATACGAGGGTATACACTCAAGATTATGTAAAATTCTCCTATTAATCTAAATACAACCTTACTTATCAAAAAAAAAAAAAATACCATAAGTTTAAAAATAAAAGTGAGGACACATTGACATATTAGTGATAAACACGTATTTTCTAAGCATTTAAAAAGTAACTGATTTAAAAAATTAAAAATAATAAGCACATCAATATAATAACTAAAAAATTGGGAACACATTTTCAAACATTTAAAATCTGCATTATTAAGAAGTTCAAGAATTTGAATTTGATATTACTTCTTTATCCCTTCAATTTAGTTGTCTTTTTAGTTATTTTACATGAAAATACATTTTCTCACTCTTTTTATATTTTTGAATTTTTTTATCAAAGTTTTTAAATTAGTATTTTTAAAAATGTGATAATATTTATAATAAATAATAAAATTTTACATATTTATTAAACGCTCTATTGATATCTTAATTTTTTTTTATAAGTGATTTTTTTTTCATAGTTTTTAATATAAATTTATTTTACAAATTTACATTTGAATTTTTTGCAATCAAATTATGCTTCCCTACTTTTAGGCAGGACAATTCCTAGTTACACACATTTTCAAGTATTTAAAAAGTGTCTGATTTAATAAAATTTTAAAACAATTGACATATCATACGATTATTAGAAAAATACATATGGACATGTCTAACAGATAGACACATCTAACAGATAGACACATATTTTCCAAATATTTGAAAAGTGTCAATTTGAAAAATAAAAAATAAAAAAACATTTATACATAAACACGACAATTAAAAAAAAATACATACTCAAATGTGACAAGTGCTGTCTAACTTTTAAATAAATAATAAAGAAGAAGGTTAAACCATAATTTACACAAAAATGCTTCGAAGTAGACAATTTTGAATCACCATCTCTATGTTTTTCAACTTAAACGTCTAGTCAAGGCGTGATTAGTCTTGTTGGTAACGGTGTAAACATGTCGAGGACTAGATTGCTTAACCTTAGCTTGAAAACCTAATCGATTTTAAAAATGTATAAATTTGGTGTGTCAAGATTCAGAGGCTGTTTTACATAAAGTTAAACATATCAACACAAGTATAATATTAAATGAGTTACAAATTATGTTTAAACTTACTTAGGACCCATTTGGAACTATTAATGTGCATTAATAGAATGTAGTATATGTAGACTTCGAATATAATATATCTAGACATTAGAAAATGTGAATAGTCACCCTGTATACCTGAATAGTCATTTGTACATGTATAAATATATACATAACAATCAAGTTGGGTGTGTGGATTAAGTTCAATAAAATCTAAACTTCTTCATGGTATCAGAGCATCAGCCTTCCTGGTCCTGTTCTTAGCTTCTATTTGTTTCATTCTCTAGTCTGTTAGTCAACGTCCAACGTAACAGAAGCAAGGGTTAGAGCCCCGACAAGCATAAGTCCATCACCAAACCGTTGTTTCAGAAATCTAACCATATCAATGTAATCGACGGAGAGAGGCGATGGTCACTGGAGGAACGCCGTCATCGGAAAGTGAGCCACGTTCCTCCACGCACGGTTTGTTCATTTGTGCAGTGGGCCTTACGCGCCTCCATTGAAGCTGCACATACAAGCACGTGAAGCTCCGGCAAAAGACTGACCTTCTTCGCAGTCTTCTCTCCTCCATCAAGTGACTCTGCTAGTATTCATCTTTCACCGTTTGAACAACCTTTACCTCTTTCTCTACATTTCAACCCTCTGTTGGTGTTCCTATACTGCTCCAAGGGCTACTGTTGTCTACTGTTGCCTGTTTTAAATGGCTTTCGAGATTTCTATTGAATAAAAACTAATTGGTGGCTCAATTCCCATGCCTTAACAGCTAACCACAAGGAAATTGAATGGGACAAATTATGTTCAATGGTCCAAAACCATAAAAATTACATTAACTGGGTATGGTAATAGAGACACTCAACTGAGTTTGGACCATCTAAAACTGATCCTAAGTTTGATGCGTGGGTCCAAGAGAGATGCTCATCCGGTTAGCATATCATGGAACTCAATGGAATCTAATATTGTTAACATATGCACTCATCTTGACACGTGTAAAGATACATGGGAATATGTTCGCTTATTGTTCTCCAATGATCTCACCTGCATATATGATCTGTCACTTCAGTTTTTTCAACTTCAACAGTCTGACAAGCTAGTTACTGAATATTTTGCTTCTTTGAAGCATATTCATAAGGAATTAAATAGACAGACATTAATGTGATATAGAAGCAACAGGAGCATATGGTTGTTATTCACTTTCTTGCTGGACTAGATTCTGAGTTTGAGCCAGTTAAAGCTCAAATACTCGATGAAATTTCTCTTTCCTCATTTATAAAAGCTTACTCTCGAGTTATAAGGACTGTTTCTAAAGATTCATCCCCCACAGTTAATGCTACACGATCTGTCCTGATCAGTCAAACACCTCCAAAAAGTAAAAATTCTAACAACCAGACCCCGTTCCAGTTTAGTGATCGTGGAGGTCATGGTGTAGCCGTGGTCATGGAAGGCGTGGTATAAGACCTAAATGTTTTGATTGTGGCTGTGTTGGCTATGTTAAGGAGACTTGCTGGGATCTTCATGGAAAGCCAACTTATATGGTTCATACAGCTTCCTCTGATGCTTCTACTGGCAAGCCCAGTACTAGTGAACCATCAACTGTGACTCTTTCAAGATAGGAATAATATGCCAAACTCCTCCAGTATCAAGAAGCTCATCAGGTATCTTTTCTTACAGTCTCCTAGCTCATCGAGGTAAATCTACTGCTTGTGTGTCCACCTCTTCATATGCTAATTAGATCATTGATTCCGGTACTTCAAATTATATGCCTAGTACTTTTTTATTTTTTTTTCTAATATTCAATGTTCCTCCATCTCTAGTGTTACGACAGCTAATGATTCATCTAATTCAATTAAGGGTATCGGTAAAACTTGTCCATCTCTTACTTTACCTTTATTTTCTACTTTATATGTTTTATCCCTATCTTTCAATCTTTTATCTGTTAGTATACTTACTAGAGAACTGAATTACTCAATGACTGTTTTTCCTGATTCTATGATTATTCAGGATTGGAAGACAAGGAAGAAGATTAAAGAAGGGCATGAAACTCGAGGACTTTATTATCTGGATGATTCATCTACATCATCATGTACCATCTATTCTGCAGTCATTTTTCCTTTTGAAGTTCATTATCGTCTTAGTCATCCGTCTTCTAAGAGGTTGAAATTCATGATTCTTAGTTTAAGTTAACTACAGTTTTAAATTGGGAGTCTTGTCAGTTAGGAAAGCATCATCGTGCTTCCTTCAATCCTAGAGTCAATAAGAAGACCTCAAGTCCTTTATATTAGGTTCATTCTAATGTATGGGGACCAAGTCATGTTATTTCAAAATTGGATTTTAAGTACTTTGTTACTTTTATTGATTATTTCTCAAGACTTACATGGGTTTATTTAATAAAAGATTATTCTGAGTTATTGTCTCTCTTTCAGTCTTTTTATGCTAAAGTTAAAACTTAATTTGATGTGTCTATTAAGATTATTCGCAGTGATAATGCTAAAGAATATTTTTCAAAACCCTTCACAGATTTCATGACTTCATACGGTATGCTTTATTAGTCTTCTTGTTCTTAAATTCCACAACAAAATAGAGTTGCAGAAAGAAAGAACTTACATCTTGTTGAAATAGCCCATTGTCTAACAATCCACATGAAGGTTCCAAAGGATTATTAAGGAGATGCTATTCTCACTGCGTGCTACTTAATTAATAAAATATCATCTTTTGTTCTGCGAGATTGTTCCTCTTATTTAGTATTGTTTCCCAAAACACCACTATTTCCTCTTCAATCACGTATCTTTGGGTGTATTGCTTTTGTACATCAACTTGACAGTGGCACTGACAAGGTTGATCCTTGTGCCCTTAAGCGTGTATTTTTAGTATATTCTCGGTTACAAAAAGAATATCAATATTACTGTCCATCTCTTCATCGGTATTTTGTGTGTGTTGATATTTAATTCTTTAAGAATACTCATTTCTTTTCTAATACTTCCTCTGTGTCTGATTTGAATGAGAGTCTTCCTTTATTTGTAATTTCTCATTTTCATCTCTCTCATCTTAATTTGCAGGTTTACACCAAAAAGTAGGTAGTTATAGAGTTTTTCACTGATGTTTTAGGCACTCCATCTTCTCTACCTTCATCTTCAAATCCTACTCTTGAGCCAGTGATTAGCGATCTTGATCTTCCTATTGCCCTTTAGAAATATAGATGCACTTGCATCTCTCATCTTATTTTTAATTTTGTCTCTTATACAACTTTATCTCTACTTTATTATGCTTTTACTACTTCTCTGTCCTCTGTTTTTATCCCTAACTCTTTGTTTGAAGCTTTATCTCATTTTGGTTAGTGTGGTGCCATGGAAGAAGTAATGTTTGCTTTTCAAGCCCATGATACTTGGGATTTGGTCACTCTCCCTCTTGGAAAGTCCACTGTTGGTTGTCGATGGGTGTATAATGTCAAAGTACATCCTGGTGATTCTGTTAATCAGTTGAAAGCACGGCTTATTACAAAAAGGTACACTCATATCTATAGATTTGATTTTTCAGAGACCTTCTCTCCTATAGCTAAGATTATATTTGTCTGTCTTCTCATTTCTCTTGCTACATTTTTCATTGGTTTCTTCATCAATTGGATGTCAAGAATGCCTTCCTTCATAGTAATCTTGCTGAGGAAGTGTATATGAAGCAGCCTCTTGGATTTGTTGCTTAGGGGGAGTCTGGCTTGATTTGCAAATTAAAAAAAAAAAATCATTATATGGTCTAAAACAATCTTCTCGAGCATGGTTTGTTACAAAAAGGTACACTCATATCTATAGACTTGATTTTTCAGATACCTTCTCTCCTATGGCTAAGATTATATTTGTCTGTCTTCTCATTTCTCTTGCTACGTTTTTCATTGGTTTCTTCATCAACTGGATGTCAAGAATGCCTTCCTTCATAGTAATCTTGCTGAAAGAATGCCTTCTTCATAGTAATCTTACTGAGGAAGTGTATATGAAGCAACCTCTTGGATTTGTTGCTTAGGGGGAGTCTGGCTTGATTTACAAATTAAAAAAAAAAATCATTATATGGCCTAAAACAATCTTCTCGAGCATGGTTTGGAAGATTCGGTGATGTGGTAATGGATTTTGGCTTGACACATTTTGGTGTTGATCATTCCGTGTTTTATCGTCATTCCCCTCAAGGAAAAATATGGTTACTAGTTTATGTGGATGATATTGTGATCGCAGGAGATAATACACAAGGTATTCATGACCTGAAGATGCTTTTTCATAGTAAGTTTAATACTAAAGACTTGGGTTAGTTGAAGTACCTTCTGGGCATTGAAATTTTAAGATCACACAAGGGTATTACTTTTTCTCGGATAAAATACGTACTTGATTTGTTACTTAAGATCGGTATGTTAGGAGTAAAACCAATTGACACTCTTATAGATCGAAATACAAAACTTCTTGCAGATAAGAGAGAATTACTGGATGATCATTGTCGATATCGCAGATTAATTGAGAAACTTAATTATTTGACAGTTACACGACCAGATATCTCATTTGCAACAAGTGTCATTAATTAATTCCTTAATACACCTTATTCTAGTCATTGGGATGCAGTCATTTGCATTTTAAGGTATCTAAAATGTGCACTAGGACTAGATTTATTATACTAAGATAATGATCACACTTTTGTTCAAGGTTATACAGATGCTGATTGGGCTAGTTCTCCATCAGATAGACAGTCCATTATTGGATATTTTATCTTTGTGGGAGGGGGAAATCTAGTGTCCTGGAAAAATAAAAAACAAACAATGGTGGCAAAATCAAGTGCAGGTTCAAAATATAAGGTCATGACATATAAATCTTGTGAATTGATTTGAATGTGTCATATGTTAACAGAACTGGGAGTCTCTAGATTACAGCCTATGGAACTGTTTTATGATAATCAAGTTGCTGTTCATATAACCTTTAATCCAGTGTTTCATAAGCCCACCAAGTATACTGAAGTTGATTATCACTTTGTCAGAGAAAAGATCATATAAAATGTCATCAATACCAGTCATGTAAAGTTTGAAGATCAATTGACTGGCTTATTTACTAAAGCTCTAGGGGGAGTTAGAGTGAGATATATTTGTAACAAATTTCGAACATCAAGCTTAGAACATATAACATATGTGCTCCAACTTGATGGGAAGTGTTAATGTGCATTGATTGAATATAATGGATCTAAACTTAGAATGTAATGTATATGAACTTTAGAAAATGTGAATAGTCACCCTATGTATCTGAATAGTCATTTGTACATGTATAAATATATACACAACAACCTAGTTGGGTGTGTGGATTAAGTCTAGTAAAATATAAACTTTTCTAAGAATGTCAAAAAACTCTAAAAATCTCTATAATTATCTATAAAACTTTTTTAACCTCAAATTACGTGAATATCTATAAATCTCTTTAAATTTATATATGTCTACAACTCCTAAAGATCTCTACAAATTCAAATAGAATTTCTACAAATCCCAATAATATTTCTACAAATTTCAAAAAATTCTAACAAAAAAGTCAAAAAGTGTCTGCCCAAATCCATTTGAACAAAACTATTTGTCTTTATTTGTTTGTAGTTTGTGGTTTACACTCTAAATGCTTAAAAAGAAAAGCAAAACTATATTTTATCTCAACTTTTATAACATTAAACGCATCCTTATTTTGATAATATTGATATCAAAGGAGCTTTTTTTTAAGAGCCTATTGTTACACACCACAGCTAGAGATACTCGCTTACCTAGCCATAGGAGGAGTGTATCTTCCCTTCTGGGTGGTGGCTATCATTAAGTCTCTGGGATTTGGACACCCACCAATTCTATTGCCCTGTGGTTGTAGACCAAGTACTAGCACTGGAAAAATAAGAAATGAGATTTGTGATTTAGTGTTTTCTAACTAGGACTAGCATGACAAATACATAAAGAAGTTAATTAACTATTTAGGTAATTTCAAAAAAAAAGAACATCCAATATCCATCCATGACTAGGATACATATGAAATATTGTGCATATATAGGTTCTAGAATAAATGTTGAATAATGAATGATACGAATTCCACACGAGGCATTTCAGTGATCAAATCTTATTATAGTCTATTGGCATATGTAGTACGAGATACATATATTCTACATCAGTAGTGTGATATATTTGTGGGTAGTTCATATGCCTTGATTTCTTCTTAATAACTAGCTTTTAGGGATAAAATGTCTACGATTTGTAACAATGGTATCAAAGCTTATACCATGCCTTTCATACTTTGTGAGCATGCAGTGCAGAAATAATACTGACATGTCTTAGACTAATAAAAACTACTACAAAACTTACCTTTGCAGGAGCAAGATAGCGAGCATGGTAGAATGCTACACTCTATGAACATATTAAGCATGAAATGCATATATCCTACCTTAGTAGTACAAGATATTGGTGTAATAATTTATACGCCTTAGATTCCCCCTCTAACAGCTTCTCCCAAAGTATATGACAAATCGAAATAAAGGTCATTAGTTTGAACCCCCTCAATCTTACCTAGCACCTTCTTTACCAATTAAAGTAGTGACCACTGGTTCAAACCTTATTGACATTACCTAACTCCTAATTCCAGTGGAATAAATAATAACCAATAAAAAATATTTATGAAATGATAATGTTACCTTTGAAGTGTAGAAATGGATGTGTAAGGTAAGAAAAATATTATGATCAAACGATATGTGAGGCATCCTGAATTTTTATTATATTATTAATTAAAATTTTATTTTATGCCTAAAAATTTTAATTTTGTTAATTTAGTATTATTTTAAATTTTTATTGAAACAATATGCATATACTTTGATGATTTTAAATTTATTAATTAGTGAATTAATTAATTTGTAGTAACTAACTAAATGAAGTAAATAGATAACTTTAAAGTGGTACATGGCCAAGTGTTTATCTAAGATTGCTTAGTATTAAATTGGTTGTTTTATGTGTGAAGGTTTGGGATAGGTTTGAAGTGAGGATAAGTTTTGACGTAACCAACCTAGAGGGGTGAGATCACCTAAGCTACAGGAGTAGCGTGCTTGAGTTTTGTGTATGTGTGAGGCTTATAAGAAGCCATGTGGAATGCTTAGAAAATATATAAACATATACACAATAAAGTTGAGATGGTGTTTATATATATATATATATATAAAACCTACGCATGTGCTTATAAAAGAAAAAGAAACAGTAAGAAAGTTATGAGAAAGAGATTTGGAAAAAGAAAGATTGGGAAATTTTGACCAAACTTTATTAAGGTAAGTTATTTTATTGTATTGATTTAAAATTAATTCTATAAAAGATTAAATAAATAAAAGAAGTAATGGTAGTGTTTTTATTTATTAGATTTATATTATTAATTAATTTGGATTAAATTTTAAAGGTTTAACATTTGATGTGTATAATTTATTTGAGTTAAAATTTAGATCCGGAGACAATCAGCAGCAACCATCTTCATAATTAGATTTTTTTTCAGAAAAAATTTTCATTTAATCAAATTTAATTTTTATGCCCATCAATTTAAATATTTAATTGCTAGGTAAAGGATATTTAATATAAATTTAAGTTGATGTGAGCCTCTTTTATTAAAAAAAATAATAATGATAATAGTAATAAATTATTAGTAGTTAATTAGTTAAAGAAATAAACATCTGTCTAAAAATTAGATAAAACTATTGGTAACGAAAAAATTATTAATTAAAACCTCATCGGTTAAATGTAACAATTAAAATGATTAGACAATAGTATGTAACATGTGCTGGCTAGCCATAATTTATATACACATAATTTAATGCGGATCAAGGGAAAAATCAACATGAAAAGTTACAAGACTCTTCAGGTAGAAGATTTATTTATAGTTGAAACTTAGTATTTTTATATAAAAGTATGATAAAAATATATAATTTCATTGCATGATTATTGTGATACTACGGGAGAATGTAAAACGATAAAATTAGGCTTTACGGGATTTGAGAAATTGCTCTCAGATGTTCTGAAATTTGTTAGTAGTTGTGTATGTATTAATATTAATTGTATTTTGAGAATTCATGTCATCAAGCTAGGACAACAAAGTTATGTTATAAGGGTGGAAATGAGTTATTATTAATATTACAATGATTTCGTGTATTTACATGAAAAATATGTTGAGGTGTTATAAGGGTGGAAAGATCTCATAAGGGTGGAAAGAAAATAGCCTTGCGCGAGCATTTCACTACTTATTTATTTGATTTGTACTGTTACCGTTTATTTTACAAGATAACGACATTTACGTTGAGCACTTAATATCTGTTTTTATATAAAAATATTTATTGATATTGTTTGAATATTTTTCTTACTGACCTTAGTAGCTCACCTTATTTCATGAGTTTTTATATAGAGATGCCATCTGACAGTAAAAATTAGAGCTAATAGATGTTAGCGATCAACCGAAATCAATGATTAATTGTTAATATAAAACCTGACATATATGCAATATTTTTGAATAGCTAGATTAAGGAAGAACTTATGTAGCAAATTCAATCATTGTATTCTAATTTTTCTGTCAAAACTCAGGATGTGACAGTACGTTTGTTTCATGAGATGTGCGATTGGAAAGAAAATAGCATCTCACTTTTAATTTGTATCCTATGTTTAACTACAACATATTTTTTTTTTTTTCTGAATAACATCTCTCATGAATGTAGAAAACACTGTAAATGAAATAAAAATTAATCCATTTACAATCTTCGACTGGCTCAATTAATGAAACGTCTGATTGAAAATGATAATAGAATACATAGGCCGTTAAGAGTTCCAGCATAAATATACATATACCAACAAATTGTCCTATTTCCCCTATAGCGAATAAAGGAAATTACAGAACCCACAGATCTTGACAAAACTATTATTATTAACCAAGAAAAAAATTCATGGTAAAGCCACGATACACTTAGATCGAATATGCGTTATCCCAGGAGAGGGGAAAAAAAAGTGTAATTAAACGTAAGATAAAAATTAAATACGGAATTCTATCATCCATCCAACCCCATGTATAACGAGACAAACACGTCAAAGGGCATAAAATGAAGCAGATACAGTATTGGAAGCGTAGACTTTAATTAGACTTAACAAGGAAATATTTTACAAGGGAAGAAGTTGCAGCAGACAGATACTTCAAGACAGCAACATGCTTAGTCCAAAGTACGAGTCGCTTATGAATTTCAAAGGCTAGACCACTTGTAATTATATAATCTGTACATCATAATACAAATTGTAGTTCAACACAAATTCAGGAAAACAAGATAAACGGATTACATATGAGACATATTCTGTATAGTTCAAACGTAAAAAGCCAGACCTTTTTTTTTTTTAGCTTTTAAGTAAGTTATTCGCATTCATAAGAAAAAAATTGCAAAAAATTGTTACCAAATATGAGAAGCCACAATCGCGTGGCCCTAGTGTCCTAGCTGCTGGATCTGCTCCCCGTACAATTGGTTGCCAGTTCAAATCCACTATAGATATGGCATCTAATATGGGTACGGTAATCTGAGAGCCCTGCCATATCTACCCACTTAAAAATATATATACATGAGAAGCCAAGTATGTATGAAAACTGATTTTTTTTAAAGCATTATTTTTGTCATTTTCTTATGTATGCGAATATGTATGCGAATAACATGTCTAAAAGTTACCAAACCAAAAAAAAAAAAACATATATAAGACGAAAAAGTAGCCAACAAGGAAAAAACCTGGTGCCAAACTTAAGGCTTGGTTTAGAAAGCAAAAAAAAACTAGCCTTTTGTGTGTGTGTGTGTGTTTGGAAAGGGGAAGAAGCTAGTTTTTTGGTAGTTAACTTTTTAACTTTTTATTAATTTGATATTTTTGCCTCTCATAGTTTAAAAGAAGTTTAAAATGTAAAAAAATAAATTTGATCTTTAAGAAAAAGTCAAAAAGTTGAGTAGCTAAAAGTTTACTCCTCCCAAACGCACGCTATGCCCAAGAAGGAAGACATTTAGAATCACATAACCATCTAGGCCTGGATTTACCAAATACTTCTGAAATTACACTATAAATCACCTCGGAATGTCTGAAAAAGTTCAGACTTCATATCCAGGATTTACTTTCTGTTGAACATTTCCATAACTCTCCAGCTCTTCCATATCCTCAGGACTTCCCAAGAACAAAGGAAGTCTTTGATGCAACTTGACTGGCTGAAGTGATAATATTCTACTTTTACCATCAGAACCTCTGCCCCCAGCTTGCTCCACAAGAAAACTGAGAGGGTTTGCCTCGTAGACAAGACGAAGATGGTCCCTTGGATTCATTGCCACTCCACCATACATGAGAGTCCGATGGAAATCAGCAACAAGAGAACATATATAACGAGCCGAATACTTCTTTGGGTACTTACCCTTGCCTTGTCTCACAGTGTCAATGTATTGCCTTAAACCTTCAGGCCAGTCAAAGTAGCGTGCATCGTTTACAGAATAGATTTGCCCTGACATAAAATGGAAGACATCATAAATAAGATCAAAACAATTTAAAGTTGACCTATCACAAATTCCTTCCTTTGACACCCGATGAAAAAGACTCAAAAGTTTTGGGCTCCGTTTGAATTAACTAGGGATTTCAAATAAATGGATTTTAAATTAAATTGTATTAAAATATATGTTGAAATATATGTTGTATCTAATTTATGCCACTTTTATGAAGGATTTCAAATGACTACTTTTTATAGTGATTTCAAATCCATCATAATCTATCACGTTAAATTACCCAAATTTATAAATCCCTATCTAAGTCGACAAAGTTATATTTGATTAATTTTCTTAAATAATTAGTATCAAATTCCTTGATTTCAAATCCATTAGTTTAATGTGATATTAATGTATTTGATTTCAAATAAATTAAACTAATGGATTTGAAATCACTACAAAAAAAGTAGTTATTTGAAAAAGCAATACTGCCTATCACAAAAACTTTTATCGCATATTTTACTAGGTGATATTGCAATTTAAATTGTTAGTTATCTTTCATAAGAAAAGAGTTATCTCAAAAGTAACAAATTTGAAATATGCTAAGTCATCTAAATCACTCGGTAAATAAACGCGGTGAATTTTCTGTGATAATTTAGGAAATAGTGGCACCACTACTTTGGTAGTAATTATTAGGAAACTTCCCTGTATTTATTGGCAGAATTAGGATTTAAAACTAATAAGGCAAAATTACATTTTTAAGATAAATAGGGTAAAAATATAGTGGGAGCAAAACTTTAATAACAATGGGAAAAAAATAAAATTTATAAATAAAAAAGAGCAAAATCAATAGTGTCTTGGTGTAATTTTTCAAATCAATGGGGCAAGGCCCTCAATCGGTCTGCCCCTGCGTGTAATAAATTAACTTTCTCACTTATATTTTAATAGAATTTAATTTCAAATCCATTGATTTGAAATCCCTAATTATCTAAATGAAGCCTCAATCATTATAATGCTGGAAATTCCATTGACTATTCTTTCCCCTAATGGCATTGCTATATCTAATCCTAGTCAAAACGGAATTGGAGACCTTGGTATATATTTGTCTCCAGGGAATTAAATTCAGCTGTCGAAAAAATTGAATCATTGCAATATTTTCATTTAGCTAGATTGTCAAAGGTCCATCAAAAAGTGCAAAAGTAGGAAGGTTAAAATATTGATTTACTTTTGTTGTATCAGTCATCATCATTCAGTTTACAATGACCTTTCGATGTGAAACTATATTTAAGTATTAAATCTTGAATGCATTACCTCGAGGAGGGATTTTAATGCTTGGATGTGTGAGAATAAAGTCCCCAGTTGTATGGTCCAAGGTGAATGCATGTGTTCCTGAACCAAAGCTGGTGCAGAGTATTGTGGCTGAAGAATAGAGAACATAGCCAGCAGCCACAAGCCTAGTGCCACTCTGGAGTGAATTTAGCAACGCCTTCTCCTCGAGAGGCAGATGATCTAGTTCCACAAGGCGGTTATAAATTCCAAAAATTGTTCCAGTGGGAATAGAAGCATCTATATTCCTGGAACCATCTAGAGGATCTGTGACCACCACAAATGGGCCCGTATCAGTCAACCAGGCTGGTGTATCGTCTTCTTCTGAAGCCATAACTGCAACTTTACCAGAATTTCGCAAAGAAGACAGAATTATCTCATTCTGCACAATAGAGTTAAGCCAATCAGGACAATTCTCATTGCAGTCCAGTTATCAGTTGACATGGGGGAGTATCTGAATGCATGAGAAGAGAGCAATAGAAAGGTCATTGGCCGGCCAAGGAAAAGTCAAGAATTTCATTCAACTTAAATATGAGATTAATCCTTTTGACAGTCAATTGTAATAAAAAAAAAAATACAATTAATAATTCTATAACAGGGCTTATTTATCACAATCATTAGACATGAAGACGTATCCAGGGGAAAGTTCCTGATTACAGACATGATCATGCTAAATGTACATAGAGTTGATAATGGATCAGATGGAGACAACGGTTGGTTTGGACTTCAGTTAATCAGAAGATATAGCGCATCAATTGCCATCAATGCCAGGATAACCCTGAAAACTCATTAGCTGGAAGGTCAATCCAAAACCAGAACATGCTGTTAAGTCGTCACAGATTAAAATTCAATTAGATTTAGAAGACATTACTTCCGTTGCTCCTAAACCTAAAAGACAAAAAAATTGAGGTTGTAAAGATATGAAACACAGTGACTTCCAATCCCCCTAAAACTGGGTTGCCTACTAATTATCATTATAAAATTTCTATCCATCACATAGAGAAAACTCTGATCTCTAAAAAGGAATGGCAGAACAAAGATTACAAATCTACTCATGGGTGGTGGGCAAGTGCTTCAAAAAAAAAGCCTCTTTGATTCATAATCCCACACAAAAGGGAAAGCAATATGGAAATGCAAATTCATATCCCGTCAACATAATGATTAATCAAGCATCCAGACATCAAACATTAATCAATATACATAACAATTGCTTGATAACCACTGTTGACATGATAAATATTCGGATGGCCACACATGCAAATACTTTTCCTGCAGATCCACATCCCAAAAAGTGCATTACTCTAGGATTGTATTTTTCTTTTTTGATAAATTTTACTCTCAGATGACTTCAAGACTCATCCAATCTAAATCAAGGTCACAGGTGGCCCCATTTCCAATTATATTCTTGCCCTAAAACAGTACAAATTTACACAAGTCATGTTGTGCATAACAGGAAAGTATAGAAGGCATAATGAACTAAGAAATCTACTGAAATTTTCGATGTAGTCTTCCACCTTCAACATTCGTAGTGACTTCTGTGCAACAGTTGAAATGTTGAGTTGCCCCAACTTTGAATAAGAAAATTCAGGCTAATCCATTACTAAATTAAAAATTTGCATTAGCATCCGATGCATAAAAATTCATATCTACAAACAGTCAAGCTTTGAAAGGTGATTGTTTAACAGCTTCCAATATTAAATTTTCATCAGGCCCATCATTTGCATTAAAAAGTACCTCTATCAAGTAAGGAGAGGGAACCTCTTTATATAGCCCATTACCAAATCACAACCAAGCAATATAGGATCATAACAAACTACCACGCTTCTGAGCTGATGCCCACAGCAGCCTACCCTATAAGAATGCTTTCACTGGACTGGGACCTCCTGCCCAGACCACAAGAATTCTATAGGTCCACCCCACCATATCCAGCCCTTACAATAGGATGCACAGATCCACATGACTTGATTAGGCATAGCCTTGATGACATCAATTGTTAAATTGTTAACCACCATCTTATCTAAAAAGCTCAAGTCATCAGGGAATGGACAAATTTATTATTTATATTACTTTTTATACTCTCAACATATATCATCCATATATCCTATAAGACAACAAACACTGGACCTAGCTCCCTCCCATTTTTTATTCTGCTATTTTTCTCCTTCTTCAAATTTCAACCATCCATTTTTATCCAAAGGCTGAAAATACGAACTCAATTTGTAATAAATGCAGAGAAAATTACAATGCAAGAATTAAAAAGAAAAAAATCAATACAATGGGATCACAAAAATTATATTGTCAACTCTTAGATGAGAATGCAAGTCTGAGATTTAAAAAGGCTGAAAAATAGCAGATTAAAAAATAACAAGTGATTCGGGTCCACAAAACACTACCCATATTCACTTACAACACTCAAAAGAACCTCCAATTCGTCAAAAACAAGGAAAATACAGAAAGAAAAAAAAGTCCTAAAAGCAGAGAGTTACATAGATACTATATCACAAAGTGGGTAGCAGGAGACGCACCGAGACAATATCAAGCGGCTTTGGAGCATCTCTATCCGACCCACCTCCGCCGCCGCCGCCGCTGGTGGATTGCTTCCCGAGACTCGAATTGAAAGGGGAAGCCACAAGAGCTGCAATTCTCTTGCAAGCATACTGTAAATGAGCAAACAACACCGCCAATTCATCACCTACATCTGCCCCTCCCTTACCCACATATTCCATCAGCGTGCAAACCCCGCTTTCATCACCACTCACTTGTGAACTAGCCCTAAGGCTAAACCCTCCTCCAATTGAAGAAGCCATTCTCGGTTGACGAAGACCGTTACGCCGTCCCACAAAACTCCGTTTGGTTCGCGGGAAAATGTGAGGGCTTTTGCGGACAAGGAAGGAATTTGACTGGAAATTGAAGCTAGTCGGGCTCGAGAGTGTAATGGTTGATTGCATTATAGTTTTGGCCGTTCAGATGAGAAAATGATGACTCGGGTTGGATTAGTGTCTAGTCATAGGGGGCCTTTGGAAGGCTTGAATTGAGGATGAGATAAAGCCTTGTAATGCATGACACTTACTGGCACTGTCCGTAATGGTGTGCTGAGGGCCGGCAATGCACGCGAGTATGACATCCCCGGGCGGGGGCCCGGGGGTTATTAGGTTGGTGAGAATCAATTAAAATTTATTTATTTTTATTAATTTTTTATATTTTTAATTAAATTTAATTAGACATAATTTTTATTATATTTTTTTGTAAAATTTTTATTCACTAAACACCCATTCGTAGGATACGATGCGAAATTTCAAGAGTTTAAACTTGATATAAGTGAATTCCACTCGCTGATAACATAAAATAATCAAATTATAAATAGGTCAATTCTCGCTAATTCGCGTTGACCTATCTTATTAAATTTATTAAGAATTATTCATGGTTAAAAGAGGAAAAATATAATTTCAAATAGCTCAAATATGTTTAACCCCTCAAAAAAATTAAATATAACTTTATAAAATAAATTTAAATAGAAAATTATAAAAATAATCTGTAAAAATAAAATTACTAATTAAAAGAGACTAAGGTATTATATAATATTTAATAAATTAGTAAAATTTTATTATTTATTACATATATTATCATATTTATAAAAATATCAATTAAAAAATATTTTATAAAGAAGATGAGAGAGAGAGAGAGAGAAGAGGACTGTTTTAAATAGATTTGGAGGCCTAAAGTTATTTTTCAATTTTAAGTTCCTAAACTTAAATCCCATCCATTCACTTTAGATAAAACTAATTTGATGATTCAATTTAAAAATATAAGGTGGCATTTGATTTACCTTTTTATTTTCTATTTTTTATTTTTATTTTGTGTTAAAAATCTCAAAATGAAGAAACAAAAACTACTATATTTTTTTTGTTTTGAGATTTTCTTTTTTTTTTATTAAAAACTCTCAAAACGACTTTTTATCATTTTTTATTTCATGTGTAAACTTATTTTCAGTTTTCGAAAATAATTTTTAAAAACACAAGTAACCAAATGAATTTTGAGTTGTTTTCCTTATTTTCAAAAGTACAAAATAAAAAATGAGCTCAAAATAAAAAATAAAAAAAAAACAAAAAATAAAAAATAGAAAATTAAACCAAATAAGCCCTAGCTTTTTTAATTTTCAACCGGTAAACCAGTAAAGAATAAATGACCCTTCAACCTGGTCAAACCCTCTCAAAACCAACCCAAGAGCACAGTCCATCCTGCTATCATGGATGCTCCTGCCTTTTCTCATTTTTTATACCTTTTCACCTGTTTCTTGCCTTTTCTCATTTTTCCATCAGCCTAGATGTTTTTAACTCTTTATTTTTCTTGCTTATGAACATGGAGGGCATCTTTCCATCAATGGAATCTTCGAAGACATTTTTCCAAATCCGGCCAGTTTTTATGCTTACGGCCATCACGTCAAGCTCGCTGGAAAACACCAGTTTTCCGACTTTGGGTAGCGAGCTTCTTTCTAATCTAACTTTTTTTTTTTTTAATTTCTCTTTCTTATTTTTACATATTTATTCTTAAAAAAAATTATATTTTTATATTGAAAGATCAGATTTAGTTCACATTAATTGAACGATTAAGATTGAATTTAAAAAACTTTAAAAACCAACTACAGGCCCCCCGGATTCGTTTTGAACCAACACTAAAATTCTTCCTCTTCTTCTATAATTAACTTGGATATTGGAGGGCCCCAAACTGGCCATCTATCGCTGATCGAACTTCTAACATTATTTCTTTTGTAAGTTGCATGAAGGAGAGAAATGACGTGGGTCTAAACGAGAGAGGGTTGTAAGAATTTTTTTTTTTTATAAATTATTATAATAATGTATTATTTATTAATAATTTTAGTTTAATAAAATATTTGAATAAAATAATTTATTTTAACATGATGCGACAAGAATGAACAAAGTGTTAAAATATTTTTAAAAAAATGAGAATAAAGACCTAATTTTTCTATTTATGTATTTCTATTTAAATTTTTATTTTTTTCAGCAATAAAAAATAAAAACAAGTTTACCAAACACATTTCTACTTCTAATTTTTAAAAAAATTATAAATATAAACAAAAAAAATGGTAAACAAAAATATTACCAAACAAAAACTAAGTAATTTCAACACAGAATTAATAAAATAAAATAAAACAGGTATAAATAAAATATAATATATAAAATACCGAGCCATCACAAAAATTATTTAAAGAAAAACTGAAACATATATTTAGGGTTTGTTTGGAGTAAGAAAAAATAAGATAAATTGAGATAAATTGTGATTTGGGAGGAGTTCGTAATACGTGCAGTGAGAGAAAAAAGTTGATGTGATATAAAGTTAACAGAGATTTATAGAGATTTTTAGAAATTTTCAGTAAATTTTTGCTAACCAAACGGGTTAGTGTTTCAAATTCAAATTATTTTTAATTGTTTAATTTGTGTGGTTATTCTTCTTTTTGTTTTTTTAGATCAGTGTTTTAACCGTCCTTATTACAATTATTACTCACTATGGCATTATTATTGGGTTTAGGAAGGGGGATGAATATTGCTAGACATACGAGTGATTAAAGAGAAAAAAAGAGTTTTAAATTTTGCAAATTTAGTGGGTCTCTACCTATCAAGATTCAAGAGGTGAGGATGAGTGAATCAGAGAGAGAGAAAGAGAGAGAGAGAAAATGAGAGAGAGGGAGAAGGATGGGAATTTGGTGAGTAAGAGACAGAAGAATGAGAGAGAGGATAAGGAAAGATACTAGATTTTAGGCATACAGATGAGCTTGGCGAGTGAGGAAGAGAGAGAGGGGGGAAGGATACCACTCAATATTTAAGAGCATGAGAAAAAAGAAAGGTTACCGTTATTTGCAGTTTTTTTTTTTTTCTTGCAGTTTAATTAAAATTTTTAATCTTATAAAAAAATATTTTAATGTAAAATAACTTCCTTATCTTTCATTTTACTACATATATTTTCAATAAGTGTTTATTGAAAAAATCGAACAATTTTAACAATCAGTTATTGAAAAAATTTAGCAATTAACCAAATAATCTTTCAACACTTCCATACCAAAATAAATGAAACATTTCAGCAACTGGTTACTAAAAAAATTAAAATATTTCAACAGGCTCTTCTTATTTTGATTTTTTTCAATAATCATATAACATTTTAACAATTTCTTAAGGAAATAAGTATAAAATTCCAAAAAATTAGGGGCCCAGCTAGTGCGTTTATGCACTGGTGTAGAATCGGTGCATAATAAATGTAATTTTTTAACTGGTCACTACAGGTAGGATTTGGTGTAATTTATTTAAATTATCCAAACTATTAAATAATTATGTCCTTGTTCAAGATCAATGGGCAAAAACTGCATCGGTCTTTCACTGGTTCTAAACGCACCGGCTGGGATTTGAACTCAATTTCGAAGGTGCTATTTGGGGTTTCTATGGTGCCATTTAATTTGTATTTATATTTTTTGCTTTCTATTTTTATTTTTTATTTTTTGTTTTATGTGCTTTATGTTTTGAAAATTCTAAAATAAGGAAAACAAAAAACACATTTGGTTTAATATTTTTTATTTTTGTATTTAAATTTTTTTTTATTTTAGGTTGAAAATACTCAAAATGACTTTTTGTCATTTTACATTTCATATGTAAACTTATTTTCTGTATGTTAAAATAGATTTTGAAAATACAAGTGACTAAGTGCATTTGAAATTATTTTCCTTATTTTCAAAATGGTGAATGAAAAACAAGCTCAAAATAGGTATACCTAATGTTTTAAGGGTTTTAGAAAGGAAATGGATATTTTTGAAACTTTAAGTTTAATTTGTCGGTTGCGTAGAGAAATTATTGGGTTATTTAAGAAAAAAACATAGGATGCATAAATTAATCAAGTTACATGAAGAAAAAGTAGGATTATGAATAGTGGCACCCAAAAAAAAAAACACTACACAATTTTAATATATGTATAAAGGAAAAATCAACCATGATTTTTCCTTTACAATTCTTAGAATATCTTCAATAGTCAATTTTTTTTTGAATGTTTGGAAAGTCATTGTGTCCGAATCACTTTACGTGCACCTTAACTAATCTCTATAACTCTAAAGTTAACAAGTAGGTAAGTCTCCAGTGACCCTGAGAAGACTCGGACTAGTGACTATTGAGGAGTAAATTCAAAATTTTACCAGTTGAGTTATCTCTCAGAGTTGATATATCCAGTAGTTTCCCTAAACAAATCCAATAAAAATATATTAAAAAAATACTACTTTTCTATTATACATCTCTATTTAATTTATTTTACACTAACCTAACCTCTAGTACATTAAAATAATTATTCTTAAATCTTCCTTTGTTGGTTTTACTTTCGAAAAAGTTCCATTTTAAAAGCTTTATTATATTTCAAACAATAAAAGTATTACATCATGTTTGAAATTATTCTTCTTTTAAAATTCATATGATTTTAAAGTGAAAATTGATTTGATTTGATTTGATTTGATAAATGAAATTTTGTATTCGAACATATGTCTAAATTTAAATAAAATTATTTAGTTTAAGAAAAATACTAAATTTGACCATATTAATGGAAAAGACAAAATAAAGTAAATATAATATATGAGGATAAATTTATTTATTTACTTAAATTGTTTAAGAAAATAATAAATTTTTAGCAAGTTCTATTGATTTTAGTTAAATTTTAAATAGTATAAAAATCTCAAAATTTAAATTATGAAATAAAATCAAATCTAACTTATATATCAAATCTTATTTTTGTTCTAAACATAATAATTAGTATGAATTTTCACCAAATTAAATCAAATCCTGTTAAATTCTAAAGTTAAAATAATGGTTAGGGAAATTAAAATAATTCTTAAACATAATGTTAAAGTAATGGTAGCTTTTTTTCTTCTTACATGGTTTTTTTTTTTTTACCAAAATTAAAATTATTTTTAAAAATTATAACTTTTAGACGTATTAATCATATTTGAAAAAAATAAAAATAAAATAAAATTCACATCTATTTGAGTAAAATTTAAAAAAATAATAAAAAATAAAATTAACTTTTTTGTTGCTTTTTTTTAGTTAAACAGACATGTTTTATTCAAATAGACGAGAATTTTTTAATTTTTTTTATAAATGCGATTAACATGTCTAAAAGTTACATCTTCTAAAAATAAAAATTAAATTTTAATTAAAAAAAGTCATATAAGCAGGGAAAAAAAAAAAAAAAAGCTATTAAAAAAGCTATCCTACTTTTTTGAAGCAAACTAACCCACAGCGATTGGTTTTGGTTAAACTCAATTACCAACTTATACAAGGAATGCGGCAGGCCAAGACATGATAATTTGCTCTCCTACCCTAGAGAATTATCCTCTCCTACTACAGAAAATCCTCTAGAATAGAAAAACTGGTGGAGTCACCAATATACATTCTATGCAAAGATTCCCAGTCTATTAAGAGCTTAAAATGCTCGAAGACAGCTCCATTATAACAAACCCCGGTGGTTGTGATACTACTTTTTGGCTGACTATTAAAATTTTAGGTGTCATTTGATTTATTTTTTTTATTTTTTATTTTTTGTTTTTATTTTTCATTTTTTATTTTGATTTCATTTTTTATTTTGTGCTGTTGAAAATAAGAAAAACAATTCAAAATTTATTTGGTTACTTGTGTCTTTAAAATTTATTTTCGAAATCAGAAAATGAGTTTACACGTGAAATGAAAAATAGTAAAAAGTCATTTTGAGAGTTTTTAATAAAAAATAAGAAAAATCTCAAAATAAAAAAATAGAGTATTTTCTATTTCTTCATTTTGACATTTTTAACACATAAAACAAAAACATAAAGCAAAAAATAAAAAAGTAAACTAAATGCCACCTTGGTCTTTTGTGTTTGGGAAGGAGCTAACTTTTTAATTTTTTGTTAATTTGACATATTTATCTTTGATAATTTAAAAGAAATTTAAAATTAAAAAAAAGTAATTTTAATCATTTTAAAAAAATTAAAAAATCGAGTAATTAGTAACTAGTTACAGCCGGTAATTCCCAAACATAACCTTAGCACCGCTGGTGTTTCTCTTGCATGACCTGTTTGATTTTATTTATTTATTTGTAGATAAGATAATTGATTCAATTATCCACGCATGAGAGACAACTTTGATGACATAAAAAGATTGACTGGAGGGTTAAATGTCTGCGAGTGAGGCCAAATGAACATTATTGTCCTGTGATGGTAATTAAAAAATTAAAAAAAAATCATCGCCCCAGATGACAAAATAGTCACACGTGTCACAGCCTTCAAGTGTAACGTATAGGGTAGATATTTTTATAACATAGGCTCCGTTTCTAGCTGTAAGGGTTAGTTTGGATTAAAAAAAAAAAAACCACAAAGCTTTTTGGGAGCATTTTTTTTTATTTGACTTTTTTTAGTAAAATTTTATTTTTCTTAAAAGTTATAACTTTTAATCTATTAATCGTATCTATAAAAAAAAAATCAAAAAATTCTTATTCATATGAGTAAAAACTATTTGTTTGGCTAAAAAAAAAATTATTTTAATTTTAATTTTTCTACCTTTTATTCAAATGAATGTCAATTTTTTAATTTTTTTAACAAATACGATTAACATTCTTAAAAGTTATAATTTTTTAAAAAAATTAAATTTTAGTAAAAAAAAAATTATATAAGACAAAAAAAATTATTATAACTTTTTTTAATTTTTATTAATTTTTGATTACTCTATACACTCCCACAGAAGAGATGATAAACATTAAATAGCAATTGAGAGATCACATTACACCAAAATTTACAAAAATTCATAATAAAAAATGATTAATTTTTTAATTTTTTTAATTAAATTTCGTATCATGCCACTCTGACGTTGATATTAATACTAACAATAATAATATTATTTATTATTATTATTATTATTATTATTTTCCAAACACCTCCGAGGCAATGGATGGATTGCTCTCGCCTACAATTTACGACTAAATTGCTCCATCTGTCTATAAATAGCAATGCAATACCCGTACGAAATATCTCAGGCAAATTAAGCTCCTGTGCAAGCAAAAGCTCAGTCGATCCCTCTCGAGCTTCGTCTAATTACTCCGTCCTTCAAGATCGATGGTGTTGCAGGCGGTTGATCTCCTGAAGAACGAAATCCCGTTCGAGGAGGAATCGGTTGTTTTATCAGAAGATGCCGTCAATGGCTTAGTCCTCGTTGACATCATCAATGGCTTCTGCACCGTCGGAGCTGGAAATCTGGTCAATACTACTGCTACCTCTTTTATCACTTTCGATTTCTTTAGGGAGATAAATGCGCTCACGAAAGATATTTTTCATTTTGGAGTAATGATTTCCTTATCTTTAACGGATGGTAGCGATCCAATTTAAGTAGTGGAGGGCGTATTGATATTTCTACTGAGGATTTCGATTTAAGGTTCCGTTCGGCGTCTCAAATTTTATTAAAATTTATTAATTTTAATTAATTTTTTATACTTTCTTTTGGTCATATTTCTTCGCACATTACTTTTATGTTATATCTTTTTACTTTTATTATATTTTTGACTAACTTTTGATCAACTAAACTCACTCACCGTAAATACATAAATTTTACATATTTTGAGTGGACGACTTTTAGATGTGGCAAGGGACTTCTCGTGCTAGAATTGATTTATATTAATTTATTTTTATTTTTATTTTGTTTTAGTGATTTTACAATTATCTTATATTTATAAAATTTGATAAATTTTGGATATGTTCTCGTTTCTTAGTTTAAACATTAGGATTTGAAATAAATTTTCCGGGTCATCCAAAAAAAAAAAAAAAACATTTGGATTTGAAGTGTTGCTTATTTAGCGCAGGAGCAGAGGATTTTTTTATTGAGGCTTTGTTTGGGTTGAAAAAAAAAAATGAAAAATGGTTAAAATATTAAAAAATTTAAAAAATTATTTAGTGAGATTATCTCATTGTACAAATTATGAATTTACAATTTATTTCGTTTTAACTAACTTTTTATCATTTTAAACGCATCCAAACTTACTTACTGAGTAATAAAATTGTCCCTTTAAGAAATCATTAACAGTGTTTAGGTGAGTTTTGTTGGAGAATGGATCGAATTAAGCACACAAAACACTCACAATTTTAATTGATTTTAATATTGTGTTGCAAGATTTTTTTTTCTTTTTTTTTTTTTTAAAAGAGCTCTCTCTTTCTCTCTCTGAACTCTCGAGTTTTTCTTCTTGTCATACCCAGCGCACTCTCACTTCACTCTATTTATAATTGAAATTTGAAACAAATAGACAAAGTTTAATTCGGTTCATTTAAATGGATGGCTTGAAAGTCTAGTTTTGGTGGTGGTATTTCGATTCTGTCAGCTCCTCCATATCTCTGTCTGTCAGCAATGGAGACTTGCTCCACTGTTGCTCCTCGTGCCACTGACTTGGGTGGAAATTCTTCAACAGATTTCATTACTCATTGAATTGGAGATTTTTTTTTGTTACCTTCAGTTTGTTACAATGTAAAATATTTTTTAAAAAACACCTGGTACTTTTTTTTTAATTTCTGGAAAATATTTTAAATTAAAACCAACGGATCCTGTGGATTTTTGTGAAAAATTAAACCAAGTTTTTATCACAGTAGTTTTCAATTTCTTGGGTTGGATCTGGGACTGAGAGTTCTTATGTTTGTGGAATTTTCAGGCTCCGAGAGAACCAAACAGGCAAATGTCTGAAATGATCAATGAATCAGCGAGGGTGGCAAAGTCGTTCTGCGACAAGAAATGGCCCGTCCTTGCATTTCTGGATTCTCACCATCCTGGAAAACTCGAACACCCCTATCCTCCTCACTGTATTGCTGGCTCTGACGAGTCGAATTTGGTTCCTGGTACTTGGGTTCTCTCTCTCTCTTTCTATTTCTCTAACAACGATTGGGGGTTTTGAATTTCTCTTTTTGTTTTCTTATATATATATATATATATGTGTGTGTGATGTTCTTCGTTTTCTTCTTACACAGCTCTGCGATGGCTTGAGAATGAGCCCAATGTAACGATCAGGCGCAAAGATTGCTATGATGGATATCTGGGTTCCATCGAGGAGGATGGCTCGAATGTGTTTGTGGATTGGGTGAAAACTAACAAGATTAAAACAGTGAGTATTATTTGCTATTACTAGATTGATATTGATATCCATGGTGATGCTTAAAGTTGTCAAAATAGGGATACCATTGTAGGGCTAAAAGCGGAAATGCACTTTACTTTTGGTTTTTTTAGGTCTTATCCATACTTAACATCCGGGAATTCGAGTCTTTTCTGGGTCACTGGAGGCTTATCCGATACTTAACTTAAGAACTTCTATGGGATTAGTTGAGGTGTGAGGAAGCTGGCCCGAGTCTTTTTAGAGTCCTTTAGTCTTTTTAGAGTCACTAAAGGCTTATCTAACACTGAACTTTAGGATCTTTAGAGATTAGTTGAGATGGGAACAAGTTGACCCGAACACTCTAAAAATAAAAGTGTAGTACATTTAACTTTTTCCTGTTATAATGAAAGTACAACTATCCTTCCATTGGCCTTTGTGAGTTTTATTTTTAGGTTGTGTTTAATTGTATGAATAAATTTAAAATTAAGGTTCATTTTTTTTAATTAGAACTATACAAATATAACTTTATTAATCTAAATATATATTTTATCATGAATTTTAAGTGGTTTAAAATAATAAGTTATAATTAATTTGAATCATTACCAAAAAAAAAAATTAGTTCTTTGAAATCCTTTGTTAAATTGGACGCATTATTTTAGTTACTGGCTTCACTCCTATGGCACCGTTTGGCATCTCCAAAAAACAAAAAAAAAAAAAAAAAAACTTTAAAAACTTCTAAAAACTACTATCACATCAACTTTCTTATTTCATTGCACGCATTACGAACTCACAACTTTTCTTACTTTATCTCATTTTTTCTCACTTTTTATCACTCCAAACACACACTATGAGTTATAATTATCAGAAAATTTTGACGTATTCTTACATAAATTAATTGTCTTTTATATTTTAATCCAGCTTAATTTCATGCCCATTGGAGCCTTTTAAGTCTTTAGACCTATTAGACTCATATTTGCAGTTGGGGTTAAACATCCAATTTTCTTATGACCAATGAATGGAGTTAGTTTGTTAGGACCCCCAAACTGAGTAAAGGATATGGATACCTAATCCTCAAATTGTTTTCGCTTTGCATAATCACCCTGAAACATGCCAGTACCTATAAGAAGCCGAGAACAATGGATTCCTTACAGATTGGCAATACTCTTGCATTCTGACTCTGCTAAATCAAATATGGTTGAGAAAGGGAAAAGTTCATTCTACTTAGAGTTAAAAGACAATAAAGTGCACAAGACTCCATATTATGGGATTTAAGGAGGATTAGATGCAGGTACTCTTCACTCTTGCAAGCAGAGAGACTAATTATAAGATTCGAACTCTT
This sequence comes from Vitellaria paradoxa, assembly GCA_019916065.1. Lineage (NCBI taxonomy): Eukaryota > Viridiplantae > Streptophyta > Magnoliopsida > Ericales > Sapotaceae > Vitellaria > Vitellaria paradoxa. Next base: position 42,822,537 of record CM034238.1, read on the forward strand.
GATCTCTAGATCGCAATGATTGCAATAATTTACTTTACTGCTGCTTCAAAGCCAATGCAGGCCTAGTTTGGCAACCCATAACTAAAAACTAACTTATTGTTACTCAACTTGTTGGCTTTTTTCTGAAATGATCAAAATTACTCTAGTACATTTTAAACTTTTTTAAAGCACGAAAAGTAAAAATGTCAAATTAATAAAAAGTTAAAAAGTTAACTATTAAAAAACTAGCTTTTTTTTCTTCCCAAACACAAAAGAAAGATAGTTTTCTTTGCTTTCCTTTTTTTTTTTTTTCCCTTCTCAAACTAAGATTTAGAGTGACATATATAAACACAGAATTACTAGTTGTACTCCTACCCTTGATACTGATAATTAGTATGGTTTTGTGCAGTTACTGGTTGTGGGGGTATGCACAGATATCTGCGTGTTGGATTTTGTTTGCTCCACATTATCAGCTAGGAACCGAGGTTTCCTTGCTCCTCTGGAGGATGTAGTTGTGTATTCTCGTGCCTGTGCCACCTTCGATTTTCCAGCTTCCGTTGCAACTGACATCAAAGATGGCATAGCTCATCCCCAGGTAACAATTACTAAACATCATGTAGCAGAAGGCCGAAACGAGTGGTTAACATCATTTTTTACGTTAGCTATGTAACATCAAGGTTGTGAGTCATCTAATAAAAATTGGACGGTTTACAACAAGAGTAAATTTGGAAATTCTCGCCTAAAATTTTTAAACCTGCTTTTGTTGTAAACCGTCTAATTTTGATCAAATGGCTCACAACTTGATGTCACATATCTAACATCAAAAGTGATGTTAGCCTCGCCAAGTTTGCGGAGGCCACACAATTATAACATCATTGTGGTAGATGAGTTAGGTCGAGCTGAATAGTAGATTGTTAAGTTTCATTTGAAAATCTATAGAGTTTTCAAAATTGTTCAAGTTCTTAAACGTGCTCTAATTGAGTGGAACTTGAATTTCATTCCTTTGAAGGAATTGGTTGTTGTTCTAATATAATCTCATCGAACCTGATTCAAATGAATTAGTCGTTGTTCTAATATGATCTCATTGGACCTAATTGGGTCGGGCAAAGGGGCTTCAACTTCGCCACTGAAGAAGGCAAAGGCTAGTCAAGGGACTAGCTGAGCTGAAATTATTGAATTCTAAATTGTGTTTAAATTTGGCTTTAAATCATATAATGCTCCATCTAAGGGTAGAAAATTACACTCTAATTCTCAAATTTGTGAGCTTAGAATGCATTCTTGTTATTTGAAAGACACTCATAAAATTGCGATGATTCAAATACATGTTACGGATAATTTTAAGATGATTTATTGGTAAATATAATGATTATGCAATTATTATATTATACAATAATATAGTCATATCACATTCATATATGCAAAAGTTTCCATTCTATGTTTAATATTATTTTACACAAACTATGTTTAAAATATATATAAATATTTTTTTAATAGACATTCTAACAAATCTTTATGCGTCGTGTTTTTCCAAAAAATGACTCTACTGCTCCTGCTTCACTTTTTAATTAGACTTAGTTTTGTAACCAACCGAATTCTGAACGGGTTTTAACAAGCTACACACAGACCTAGCCTAAGTAGTTTGGTTCGTGAGGCCATCCATTGACCTAATACTAGGCATAAAATTGATGAGGGGTTTGCTAGTCATCTCAGGCCATCAACCCAGATCATGAAACTTGTACAGTTGAATGCTTAACAAAGGTGCTTAAGAGGGTTGGTTAATATGATTGAATAGTGATTTTACATTTAATTTATTTTCTGGCAGGAGCTGATGCATCATGTAGGTCTTTACATGGCTAAAGGAAGAGGAGCCAAGATAGCAAGAGAAGTGAACTTTGATGCTCTACGGGAGAAGGCATGATCAGATGACAGATTTTTGCCGCTGCTTCAATCCTTTGTAAATGTTTCTGTGCGTACCAAAAACTCTCGTTTTTGTGTCAGATTATTATGTAGTTTCACTTTTCACATAGCCTCCTGTAGTAGCTCCACTGGCTCAAAATTAAAGTTCTATTGGGATTGTGTCATACTTGCGTGTTTAATCTCAAGAGATCCCAAATGTGTGTTCAAAGAACACTAAATAATTTCCCCAAGATTGTAATTGATGTGATGAGAATATTCTGGGATGTGTATGTCGCAAAGAGTATGCATCAAATGAAAAGCAATATTTGAGAATGAAAAATTCTACAAGTCACGGTCTCGACTGCTCATGTATACGTGTCCAATGTACTCATTGAGCATTCTAATGTGAAGAATCTTACTTTATGGTGGGACGTATACATATAAACGGTTAAAATTGAACAATCGTAAAAACTACTTCATTGCCAAATTTATCTAATATTCCGATAACATATATAAAATATATGCGCTCCCAGTGAATATTAAATATAAGATGAATGCGGATCAAAACATATTGTGTGTTAAACGAACAATAGAAGAATGCACATATTCTGTGGAGATGGGATAACACCTTCCTCTTCTGCCTCTCAAGAAAAAGGTTCAAGCTAGGTTAGGTTTGGAAAATTCTAATCCTTTTTTTGATTCTTTGACCTGATCTGGTTTTTAATATATTTTTTATTACAAAATAAACTAATTATAAACGGTACTAAAATTAAAAATTCTAAATTAAAAATAAATTTTTAAATAAATTATAAAAATAATTAAAAAATAAAAAATTTACATGACAGTTCAAACTCGAGGGATGGGATGCGGTAGTACAATAGTAAGCAAGGATGGGTAGAGCATAGTCGAGGTTGGATGGACCCACTCTTTTTGACATTCAAATTTCATTTTTTAAAGTGTTCTCCAGATGTTAACAGGTACTTATTTGTGCTAAAAAAACTTTCCCCACTGCAAACAACGTACGTTCTTTCACGGTTTCTTCTAATCAGATTGATTGTGCGACGTGCCTGAGTTATAAGGACTCAAAGGATATGGATATGAATGAGGAATAGGCAGTGTAGATTGTCGTTGTGCAAGGACTTCACATTCACCGATATTATCTATATTAGGCATGAAATCGGCCGATGACTGTGAATAGTAAGAAAATTTTGATACTGATTAATGATAGGAATGTGATGGCTGATATAGATATGATCGTAATCCATTAAATGTATGAATATAGATCATTAGATCTATTAAAAGATTAGGTATCAGAATTATAATATATATTTTTATAACACTAATATTTGGAATTATTATAAGATTTATATGAAAAATGATGGGTTGGAGATGGATCAATCGCTAAAAAAAGATTGAACATGTGGAAGGATTCAAATGAATTCTGCTTTCATTTCTCCCGTATGGAGCATTGAATTACTTACATAACAGTCTTTCGCAGGTAGACTGTATAATTCTGATTACTACTAGCATATCCTGAGTCAAATAACATGTATTATAATAGTGATTATGATGATAATCATACTCAGAATAAGACGTAGTTAAATCATACTCATCATTAGAATCAGAATCAGAACAATAACAAATATAAGGAAGGAAGCATTGTATATAGAAAGGAAAATCAATCACAAACAGGAGACAAAAAATACCTTTACACGAGCCCTCAGTAATCAAAATATTGAATTTTAATTTCAAAAAAATAGATATAGATAATCAAAACTATATGTAGATAAAACAGACACAGGTAATCAAAACTGTACGTAGATACAGTTTTGATGAATTAGAGGGGGTTGGGAGATCTAAGTTAACTTATTCCTAATAAAACAAATATAAATGAAAATTTGCTGGAATGTGATGGTTGGGAACCCTTTCTTTGCGTTGATGCAAAAAAGTAACCAGCAGCTCCAACCGCGTATATAACCTTCACTCAACTACTCCTACTCATCCATAACTTGAGTGGGAAGTTATCCTAATAGATGTAACTGCCAAGTGGTTGTAACTCCGAATAACTTCCCATCACCTTTATCCAAAATAGATATGTCAAAGATATTTACAAAATCATAATCAATCAAATATTTTATGTCCAAGATAATATTGACTAAATCAAATATCGACCAACTAAATCTCTTCTAAAAAAAAAAATCTTATCAACTAATTTAGAATTCCAACCAAATTTTTTTAGGAAATCTTATCAACCGATTTAAAATCCCAACCAAAACTTTTTAGGTTAATGCTATGGGACAAATAGTACCTGAAATGAGCGTTGAATACTCCACAAACTTTTTCTATTTGATAATAATAAAAAATAATGTTGATACTATTTAGTCGTTAATTTTGTATATATAAAATATAATTAAATTTATTGATCATTACATAAAATTAATTTAATTAAGATATTGTATGAAAACATCATTTCTTTTGTTTTCCTTTGAGAATGGGAGGATTTTTGATTGAGGATTTTTGATTAGGTGAATTCAAAGAACTGACATAGTATCTGTAATTTGAAATCAGAACAGTTAGATTAAAATTTAATGGTTTAAATATATTTACATTTTTTAAATTAAAATAATATAAATGTATCTAAATTATTAAATTAAAATTCACTAGTTCTAAATTAATGCTATGGAACCAACATATCATTGCTATGTTAGTCTCCCCCTTCACTAACCATTGGATGCCTCAGTCATATAGAAAGCAATGCCACAGACAGTAATAAAACAAGACAAAGGAGAAAACCAAAGGTAGGGGTTTCCACATCAAACAAAACCGCATAACCTAACCACAACTTTGAAATTTTGAATTCAATTAAACGACTCTGGACAGATTTTTTTTTTTATTTCTTAGAACCGTAATTAATTTCAGTTTGATTCCGGCTATTGCATTCCTGTATCAGAATTAACCAAAAACCAAATAAGGCAAAAAGAAAGCTTGTATAATTTTAAATACAATAAACCAAAAAAAAAAAATATTATATCATAAAAGAACTGAAATCAAACCAAAATATTTCGGTTCATTTCCATACCTTTCACTCCGACAATTCAATTATTTTAGCACCGTTTGGCATCTCCAAAAAACAAAAAAAAAAAAAAAACTCTAAAAACTTCTACCACATCAACTTTTTTATTTAACTGCACGTATTACAAACTCAGAACTTTCTCACTTTAACTCATTTTTTCACTTTTTTTCACTCCAAACACACACTTTATTAAAGAATTGAAATAATTTGGATAAAGAAATCCGTTATATCCTAACTGAACCGAATAACCTTGAAAAAGACTGTCCAAAGTAGGGGAAAAAAATTAGATCGCATTAAGCTAAAGATATTACAGGATCGTGTCTTCTCAAAATCCCAAAGTTACAGTACTTCAAATTCTTCTGCTCAACCTAGGATTGCAAATATACTGACAAATAAACTAGAGATGTGGAAAATATAATACAAAGATAATGAGCGCTCCATTATCTGGTATAATTTAGGGCAAGCATTTACTCGTTAGCACTGAAAGATGATGCGGCGCTGGATGTGTGTACTGACGGAACATTGCCCAAAAAGACGTCGCAAGGAGAAGGCCACACATTCACTTTATCATGAAGCTTCGAGTGTTACCCAGAAAGATAAACAGCGTCTCCTACCTTTCGGAGTCGTCGTCCTATGACTTTGCTTGAATATCCTAGGTTGTAAACGCGAAATACACCAGTGGTTGTGCTAGTGTATCTTCACTGGTTCTAACATAAGGACTTCATGGCAACTAACACTATCATCTAACCTGCAAACAGCAGCACAAGTAAGGCTAAGTCTTTATTAGAGCATATACTGATAAACAGTAGGCACTTACCAATAAACTGTAGATAGTATTTTCCATTATTCTGCATTGCATTCATAGGGAAAACCTTTATGATTATACGCATGCTAGACGTGGATGGATTTTCTAGTAAGAATAGCTTGTCTACATCTAATAATCGTATGGCAATACTTCAAGCCAATGTCAAGCTCATTTTAAAAGTCAAAGGCAAATACTTTTCACTTACGTTGCATAGACTCGGGTGTATTGGTGCATGTTTAAGACTTCAAATCCAACTAACTATGCTCTTATTTAAATGGAGACAGATAATATTCATATATATATATATATATATTTAATATAATTACTTTATTTTATAGAATTATATGGTATTTACAAAGTGCCACTACGTTATTTCACGCAAATATAAGTTTTATGCAAAGCTTAAATTGAATTGGTAAAAATGTTTGTCTAAATGTCCAATTACACAAATGGACGATCACGTTCTCACTCAATTGTCAAGTATCAAACATGAGTGCATCATACATTTAAAAATAAGTCATGTAACATATAACAAAAATATTCAGGCATGGTTTTGGGTACCAAGTTAAAAAGGCTAATTTTCTATCTCTCCCCCTCTTTTTCCTTTTTTTTTTTTTTTTTTGTGGGGGGGGGGGGGGGGGGAGTGGTTACCCCAATATCTTTACAATTTTTTGGCTAGTTTAGCAATATGGCGAATGAAAAGTTTGTCTAAGAAATTATTACCATCAATTATTAGAATAATATTAAAACAAGAATGAGGCAAAATTGTCATTTGTGCTTTAAAAAAAAAAAAACACTGAAAAAAATAGTTCCCAAATGGACGGACCATGCTGAAACACCCCCCCAAACCCCCCCCCCCAAAAAAAAAAGAAAGAAAGAAAAAAAAGAAAGAAAAGAAAAAAAGAAGCCCCATACTTTGAATTAGAAATCAATCACAATGTCAAGACGGTAAAAAGATGACAGCATAAGTTTCAAGATCATGAGGTATCAATGAACTGCTCATTTTAGTTGACCAAAATTCTAACTACCCGCAAGCATGGGCCACTGTCTCTGCAAACATTCATATCAAGACAAGCAACTAGCATAAAACATTTATCTAAATCAGTATTATGCACTTATTTCAATCCCAAATTGGTTAAACATATAATACCTTTCTGTCAGAAGATGCAATGTAAAAATTCTAAATTATCATTACTACTCGATAGGTGGGAATATACTTACAAAATCTGAACAAAAGATTAAAGAAGCTCAGACTTTATGTACAAGGAGAGTCTACTCTTGCAGCCTCAGCCGATTGAAGAAAACCAAGAAATGATACTCTGGAGCCCAGTACACAAACCCAACAACAGGGCCCCCTTTGACATACTGCAAAAATCCAATAAAGGTATCATTGCACAATCAGTATCCACTTGTCATAAAAATTAAATGAAATACACTTTTAAAGAAACTCAGGAAAACTATGCAAAAAGAACTAAGTCAAGATAATAGAACTGAAAACCTTTCCATCCAGAATAACAAGCTCGCCATCAACCCATCGAGGATTTCGAAACCCAGGCTCAGCAAGCCTCCCTTGGCCTTTATATCGAGCAATCTGAATTGCAAACAAATTAGAAGAAACACGACTAAAAAATGGGAAGAATGTGATGCAGCCAAAGGTCCTGCTTCTAAAAGAATACAAGCTGCATCAAGAGAGTGGTAGAAACAGGAAAGATAAGAACAAAGGTTAGCAGTTCAACATTCACAACAAGTGATATACCACTCCAAATTCTTCTGGAATGATCCCTTTGTGAGGAAGCTGATATCTTTTCCCAACTTTTGCACGGAATGCCACCTGTGAAAACAGATAATAATGTCATATCTTGCAGGTTTAGAGAGAGAAACTATATAAATAGATAATTGTTCTAGAGGTAATTGTCATGAGGATCAACAACTTGGTAGAAACAAGTTATCCCAAGACTTACAGCAACTGTGAAAGTGTAGAAACAGATAATAATGTCATATCTTGCAGGTTTAGAGAGAGAAAATATAAAAATAGATAATTGTTCTAGAAGTAACTGTGGTGAGGATCAACAACTTGGTAGACCAAGTTATCACAAGACTTATCAGCAACTGTGAAAGAGTTTAAAGAGAGAGAGAGAGAGAGAGGACGCCCTTTGTTAACATTGTTATGATATCACAAGAAGCTTAAAAGGACCTATCAAAAAAGAAAAAGATAATAAAGGGAAAAGAATAAAAAAAAGGCCATACGAGGCAATTACAGAATATTTATATATTATATATAACTAGAGAATCATACACATCATGAACACATCCAGATTATATTTTTAAATTACCTGGCCATGTCTAAATTATATGCTAAGACTAGAATTCAAAATTACCCGGCCAGCTGGCACATAAGGATCCCCAGTTATTTTCATAGCTTCCACATACTCGTAAAACTCGAGATTTGATGGCTCTTTGGTGCCACCATCCTCTTGCCATTGACCAAATTTGCGTCTCAGATGGATGACCTCTGAAGTATAAAGCCCATGTGCACCAATATACAGACCTGGTAAAAACAGAAGCATAATAAGTTCACAGTAAGTTTGTGAAAGCACCTAAGATACCACAAACAGCATTGAAGTACAGGACAGTACAGATGTAGGGAACACCAACACCATAAACAGAAATTAAATAGCATCAAATATTACAACGAGCTTAAAAAAATCACCATTTAGAGGATCAGGAGATGCTGGAGTCTCAATGCGATTAAATGTTGTCGATCCAGAAAGCAATTGACGATTTTGAGCCTGGTTGAGAGTGAGATTTATCAATTCACCAACATCTTTAAGCACCTGCATGGGTATTAATTAATGAACTAAGTACAGTTATTTGTTACGGCAAAAGGAAGTTTGGCAAGCATGAAAATGATTTCATTCCAGAAAAATTGGAGTAAAGAAGACGTGCAATGTATAACGTAGAAACTAACCTTCATGGGTATCTTTCCCTTGCCAATGAATTTTGCAAGGTCAAACATAATATTATCAATGCTAAGTTGACCTTGAAGCTTAGTTTTTTTATCCATTGAAGCTTTTCTCTGACCATTAGAAAGCTGTTGGCTGTCATCCATCTCTATTCGAAAAGAAAATGACAAGCGGTCCCTTTTTTCTAGCTTAGCAGGTACTCGAATAAAATTTTTATTAGGTCCACTACTAGAAATTTTTTGTATGGGACCACCAAGAACAATCTTAAAAGAAATTTCACTTTGTTCTTCCCCATCAAGAATTCCACTGCCAGCGTCCATCTCTATCTCATTCTGCTCTTGATCACTTTCACCTTTATCTTCATTATCAGTATCCACGCTTTCTATCTCATCATCCTTCTCTTCATCTTCTTCCTCAATCATCTGCTCGATCACCTTAGATATTACATCCCTGTCTACCTTCCCAGGAGCTGTCACTTTCAGAACCTTGACCTTTGCACCAGGTATCATATCACGCAAAATATTATCAAAACCAGACAATCCCTCAGCAATATCAGAATCATCATCCCTATCATCACCATCTCCCATGTCTTTTGTTCTTGCCAACAGATCAGTTTTGTCTTCAGCTGAGTCTAAGGGGTTCAAGTTTCCAACAGGACCTGATGACTTGGGAGAAAAAGCAGAGAAATCTCGAGGTGCTCCCATCCGCCTTAAGTAAACTGCCTAAAAGTTGTGAAATTACCTGAGTAGCTTGTAGAAAAAAGAACCACTAACACACAATTACCATGAAGGCATGGACAGAATGGACCAAGCTACCTCTATAAATAGTACACATGCATATATTTAAGTATCTGCAGATTCAAATACATTGTTCATATGTATGTGCAGATTAGGATACAAATGAGGGAAAATGTGCATGAAAGGATGCCTAGATGTACTGTGATAACCCAAATCATTATTTTGGTAATTAAGCAAATTGTTCTGTCAGTTAATGGAATTGGATTTAATTTGGACCTAAGTTGTGCAATGGGCTGCAAGCCTAACCCTTTTCTATTTGTTGAACCTCCATCTATTGGAATGGCCCATGTCCCATTAATCCGTTTAGCCATATCCTTTTTTTTACCTGTTAGAATATAAAACCCACTCTTATCATTCCTTAGCTTCGAGAGAGAGAGAGAGAGAGAGAGAGAGAGAGAGAGGAGAAAAGAAAAGAAGAATGAAGGGAGAAGTTCTGCATTTCTAGTCTTAGACTTCAGTTTCATCACCTTCAACCCTTCACCATTGCATTTCCTTGCTTTTGACTTCTCTATTTTGAGATAGGGCATGTTGCTCAACTGTCTGGTTACATCCTATGAACTACTTGGAAATCTGCACATGCATTTTATGTTTGGTAGATGCAAGAACATGACTTTCATTTCAATATGTGTGATTTGTTTAGTTTTGATGCCTTCAGCATGTGTTTTAAATACATGCAAGAATGATTTTGAATAAGCTTTGGTTGGATTTGACTTGGACTTTTAGCATGCAAAGCTTTATTTTGTTTTTATACAGAATTCTGGAAATTTAGATGCATATTTTGAGCTTTGGGTTGCAGAAATCTGGGTTTTCAGAACCCATAATTTAAATATGTTCTTGAGAGAGCAGCTGGGTTGTACAAACCATTGGACACGAGGATGGTAACGGTGATAACGGTGGCAGCAATCTTGGAGTAGATGGAGGTGTGGGTTTTTTGGTTGGCAGAGAAACATTGTTTGGTATAGTGTTGTGTGGAGACCTGCCAAAACTTTCAAATGCATAATCAATATGGCATAGCCACTGTTCAGGTTGGCCCATGGCCAAGGTTCACAATGGTGTGGGATGGTGGGCTTAAAAATGGCAGTGCAATGGTGGTCATTGGTTGTGTCACCAATTGTCAAAAAAACTTAAGCTGCTAAGAAATAGGCCCAATAATACCTATCAAGCCATGTCAACAGCAGTAATGAAAGTCTGATTCGTGGAAGAGAAGAAGATAAAGAGGACCATTGAAAATAACTAATAAATTGAGGGGAAACAGTTATTTTATAATTTCCATCCAATCCATTTTCTGACAAGCACCAACAAGGGAGATCAGTGTAATTTTTGGAATGTGAAGGGAACTATGTCACTTTTCCCCAAAAAAAAAAAAAAAAAGAAGAAAACCAAAGGGTAGTGGATGTAAGTATGAATTAACCAATTGTAGATTACTCATAATCAGATATGTATGGGACAATTGAAAATACCTAAAAGTTTGGGGGGGGGGAATAGTCATTTTATAATTTCCAACCAATCAGTTTTTTGAAAAACACTGACAAGGGGGGGGGCAGTGTAATTTTTGAAATGTGAGAGGAACTGTCACTTTTCAAAAAACCCCAAGTGTAGTGAACGTAATTTACCCAGTTTTGGGTATGAATTAACTAATTCCAGATAAATAATCGTAATCAGATGTGTATAGGGTTTATTTTTCTTTATCTTTCCAGTTTTACAATTATATAAAACCTGCTACACCGCTTTTGCAGCTCAATTATATATTTCCATTCCAATTGCACTACAACCAATAAAAAAGTGCCACCAAAATAATTCTCATAAGTACATAGTTTCTAACTAGCAATGGCACACAATTAACCAGAATAAATTCTCTTGAGCAGTAACCAGAATGAAAACATTCTATAAGATACTCCCCCATTCACCACATGCTAAAAACCATGCACATGCTTAGAAGTTATGCAGTTAGCACAGTTCATCATGCAAAAAAATCATAAAACTGCAAGCGAGTAAGAAAGGTACCTGATGTTTGTATTCACCTTTCTTATTAATTGTAAGAAAGATTTCAAACAGGGGAACACCAGCTGTAGCTGTTGCAAGCTGCCTGAAAAATAAAAATATATATATAAATCATCAGCCAACAAAGACTTCAAAAGCATGATAATGAATCTGGCTGCAGTGAACACAAGCAATGGATGGATCGGAAAGACCAAATTGCATAAAATATGAAGCAAAACCTGGTGCAGTAGAGTACCTAGGGTCCAAAACCACGATATTCTACACACATAAATAGTTACAGGCATATGCACATTTACGTTATCATGTTTATAGTGTGACAACATCATCCATTTAATACAAATAATGAATTAATAAATGCATGCACATTCTATTTCCACAAGGTCTACGAATATGTAATATGTATTTAAATATTTCCTGTTTAAAGTTTAACTGAAAGTGATGAACACAAGAATCCTCATTAGTGGGGGCAAAGATGATATTTAGAAGGAGTCTTAGAGACGATGGCAACCGTGCATGTGTGTATTTTGGGGGTGGGGAGCAACTCTTAATAATGTAAAAATACAGAAGCAACTGAGCAAGGTCTAATTATATGAAGGCAAATTTTCAAACCTTGCCACCCTCAGCCCCCTCGCCTATCATAATAGGTAAATCAACAGAACTGATGCGGCTTACAGTCACTAAGACACTTCGTGGAGAGATTGCCTAATGTCCAAATTCTGTCACTTCTACTTCATAAAGATGATCAACCGGTTCTTGCAATCACATGAATAAGGTAACACATAGGAGCAAAGATCAGACACAGTGTAAGTCCCTTGGGAAAACCTAGTGAAAGTTGAAAAAGAATCCAAAGTACATGAGGATCTTGGAACCATGCTTACTCAGTGCACCCATACATCAGTTTCCACAAATATCTAAATCTGCCATAGAACCAAGAGTGGTATGAAGAGCGTGCACACTTTCAAATAGGTGTTGATACATCCCTATTTGACACATGTCAAGGCACATACTCCTTGATAATGCATGTAGTGTCCAATTATTTTATCATTTTTTCTCCAAAAATATGATTAAGACGTGCCTAGATTTGAATAGTTGAAATCTCTAAATGTATAAAATCTTCTATCTTTTATTTTTTTATGTTTTATATATTGAATTAGTTTTCTTATGGATTTATATTCATTTATATATACAGCTAATAAAAATATATACAATTTTTATTTATTGATTTATTTTTGCCATATACTGCCTCGTCCAGATCTTTCTCCCCCCCCCCCCAAAAAAAAAAAAAACATTTTTGTATCTGTGTTTGTACTATATTTCTATCTGTACATGGGTGTCTAAGCAGGGTGGGAAGATGATCAATCCACCATAGGCTAGTTAGGACACTTGCAGCTGCCCCGATAATAATAAATTGTGTTCCCTGTATCATTCAGATTTCATAGGACGTTCCCAACATGACACATTGCATTCAACTTAGGTGCTACAACATTCTTTGTTAAATGAAAATATAAGGGTAAGCCAGCTATGTGGTTGAGAATTCAAAAGATCCGACCAAAGCACAATATTGAGATGCGTTGTGATACTTGTGAAAGATTATGTTTTATAAAGCATTTACAATATCTGGAGAACTAAACTTTGGCCAATATACCCACCTAAAAGCAGAAGTCGATGTTAATGGGACATCAAAACTTCTGTTCATATAACTAACACCTCTAGTTCAACACAAAGCATAGGTTTCCCAAATTCCACTGATAAAATAAATAATAACATTTGTCTTGAACTTACCAAAAAAAAACATTTGTCTTGAATGAAGACTTTATTTTAGGGCATATTCTTCCATTATAGTATTTTATAAGTCGCCAATTGTCCTAAAAGTTTAAATGATTATGAGATAAGCCCAACAATGCATATCGAACTAACTTATCACTCCTTCTCATGTGCAATTCCATCTCACACGTGGACTAAAGAAACAGATAAAATCAAATTAACTAGGTGCCCCGACCAAAACAAAATAGAGTGCACAACAATAAACAAGAAACAAACAAGTTAATAGCACTTGAATCAAATACCTACTGAACTAGAACTCCAATACCATATTTAGCCAACATTATCCCAAAATTTGAACTGTTAATAGATGGATGCAACAATGTACATTAGCCTACCTTATAGTATCCTTGCAGGCATATGTAAGTTAAATCTTTATATTTGACAGCATTATGTGCTCTTTTCAGTAGAATTCCCCCAAAACATTATGTGCTCTCAATTAATCAATACTTCCAAGGAAGCAAACTTCACTTGCTGGAAGAAACTCACATAGAAAGCTTGGGGAGAAGAGTTAAAACATCATCCACTGGCTGCGATTCAGTTTGTTCTCCTATACGTAGAGGTGGCTTACACATTGATCACATTAGACATATAAAGTACCTATGTGAAACTGTTCCTTCAGGGATATGCTAGGGAGGAGAGTAGTCATCCAACAAAACCTCTTATGATGTTGGGTATATAACAAGAAATGCACATGCACATTGATACATGAAACTATTGATTACAGTAATTTACTAAGAACAAATCTAGAGATTGTGTGATTTCTTCAGATAACTTAAACCATGGGTGGACCTATGTTGAGGCAGGGGGCAAGTGATCCCCCTTGATTTTGGACATGAAATTACCAAAATACCCTTCATATTTTAGTTTTATTAAAAAATTAAATTAACTCAAAATTATGGTATTTTGGCTTTATTAAAAAATTAAGGTTAACTCAAAAATTTTCTGCATAAAAGAGTGTATTTTTTTATGAAATAAAGTGTATTCTTCCACTACACTATTGAATATTTTTGTGCATAATATTAAAAAATATAACAAAATAGATTCTATAAATAATAAAACTCAATAATAATTATATATATATATTTTAGTAATAGGGGACATTCCTATTAAATCTCAGGTTCTACTAAAATGATCAGTTGAACCATTAAACTGTGAAAAGTATATTCACCAATTTAATATCTAATAATAATTTTATCTATCCCTAAAAATAATATTAACTGTTTCTCATCTACTTTTAAGGCCGACATAACTCGCTATCCTTTTTTTAAATATGCCCAGTGCCCCTCTAGTATAAATCCTAGATCCGCTCTTAAACGCCACATGTTTGTAAAAAAGTTCATCATCCATAGAAATATGCAAGGACATCCAACTTTCATGTTAACATGGACCTAGGAATGGATATCGCGCAAGGGTATGTGTACGAGTTTCAAACCTCCCCAATCCTTAATTTAAGAATATTTTTCAAATATAATTAAAAGTTAAAGAATCCATGTAAGCACTCATATACATTTCCCATATCCTCCCTCATGTCATATCTAGTAGACACGGGCGTACAGGAAGAAATACAGAAGTCCATTTAACACTACACATAACTGTTAACGGTTTTTCAACAGAACAATGTATAGAGATTGTAATATTCAATAATCTTGTTAATCAAAAGCTTTTATGCTATATTTGGATCATGGATTTGCATGGGGAAAAGTTGAGGAAATGGAAAAGGAGAAAGAAAGAATCCAAAATACATGCTCTTCTTTGATTAGGTTGGAAAATGAATGAGGAAAAAAAATAAGCACATTTCCCAGTAAACTTATTTGTTAGTATAATCTTTTTCACTTCTCATTCAATACTTTTTTACCTCCGCAATTTTCTCCCACAACCAAACAAAATAAGTAATTTTAAAACCCTTCCCATTTACACCTTTTTTCTTTTTTCCATCCCAAAATTTAGGATCCACAGATTCCACACACAACATTAGATCTCCAAGCATTATTTATTATTTTAAAGTGTGACAAGGAACCTGGAGAGTTGTGAAAACATAATGCTTCTTAAATAATTTAAAGTAGATAAAAAAGCAAGGCAATTAGATTTTTCCCTCAGATAAAACTGTCTTCATGAGTAGCAGTTGTTGGATATGTGCACTCTGAAATAGGTGGAAGAAGTTCAGCCGTGCAGACTGAGATGGAGAGCACAGTGATCAGGATGAGAAGGTGGAGAGAATTTATTTGAGCTCTCAAATCTAGAGGGAGTTTTACTAGAGGTGGAAGAGAGGTTAGTGGATGATGCAGCTGTAAAGGGCCAATGGGACAGACAGAAAAGAACTACTTAAAGAACATCTCTTTTAAATCCATTATCACAATGTAACTAATGATCCAGTACTAACCAAGTGGAACTCTTAATAGCTTATTTGTAACCAATCGTTCCAAATAAAATCTACATCAACCAAGATAATGAACTTACCGTGGACTATAACTTCTTGCCACATATCTTCCATGCTCCGCACTTATACGAATGATGCGACCATAAGGATCATTAATATCATCTGAAATTCCAGCCCACCAACCCAACTGGCTTGCCAAATAAAAAAATAAACAACATCACAACACAAACATGTTATGTGCAGCTACCTATACAAAAAGCTGGATGATACAATTAATTGCAAAGGGGGAAATGTGGAAGTTGGATGGGCACAGGCAAAGCAGATAACAAACCCAAGTCAAATTCCCAGAAATGGTCCCAGAACATTATCAGCCACATCAAAAAAAAGAGTGCAGATTACTAATAATATTGACTAAGACACATAAAAAAAAAAAAAAAAAAAATGCATTAAGAAATAGAAATTATGTTCACTTCTGCATCTTTAGCAAATGAAATTACTTTCATAGTGAAATCTGGTTGAGCAAGAAATTGATTTGTAGCTCATGCATGCAATGATGATCTGGAGATGATAATGCAGAACATAATGCATGAATAAGTTATCAAAAACAATGTATGAACAAACTAGATACTCTGCCTGCAGCCTATGGTATTTCCTTATTATGTCTTACAATACCCAAAACAATTAAGAAAAGAAAGGACACAGAAAAAATACGTTTATGAACTGTTAGAGAATATTGAAAATATAGGACTACTTTATTCTATTTCCTGGTATAGGAAATTAGATTAGATTAGATTATGATTCTATTCCCTAACATGTGCATGATATTGTGAATATAAATAAGTGTTGAAACCCAAAAAAAATAAAGCAATTCCATTCAATTCCTTGTTCATTGACATAGTATCAAAGCAAAGATTTGTATTTTTCTCCAACTAGGGCTCTTGTTTCTATATCAGGAAATTTAATCCTAATCCTATCTACCAACCTTCGACATCGCCAACGACGATATCATCCAATCGACTGCAGCAGAGATCCCGTGCCAAACCAAGTCAATCTCAGTGACGGCCCATTGTCATTCTCTTCGAACCAGTTGACCTCAATAACACCAGTCGATCTCGTCACCATTGCCATCATCTTTAGAAATCGCCGTTGCCATCCAATTAGCGTTGTCAAAGCCCTAGCGCTAGTCAACCACTGACTGTCATCGTCATGCGACTTCATCCTCAATGACGAGATTCTCTCTAGTATCTTACAGCTTCTCTTCAAATCGACGAGACACTACCATCCGACAAGTTCTCTTTGAGCCATTCTCTCATCACCCACTTTCAGTTCAATCAGTTCAAACTAACTGGGATATCATATTCCTAATTAGATTATTCTTATTATAGGACCATCTAATTCCAGCAAAGTTCATAGCATCTGATTCAAGTGTTGTTTATGTGAAAACCAAATCAATTAGTTCAACCAATGGATACACCAGTTGGTCTAATCACTTAACAACCATGAAGTTAAATGGTAGAAATTATCTTGATCAAAGGCAGCGAAGATTGCTTTAACCAAACTGGCAATCACAAACACCTTTATGAAGATACTCCAGCATCAACTGAAAATGTGTGTGAAACCTGGCATCATGATAATGTGAATATTGCAAGTCTTTTGTGAAATTCTATAAAGACTGAGGTTGTAGATACGTGTACTCATATAGAGATTTGGAATTATGTTCTCTCGACTCTTATCGTATTCCAATGATCTCAATCGCATCTATAATGTGTCCAGTGACTTCTTCAAGTTTCAACAATTTGGTAAAAGTCTCACTAAATATTTTGTTGCTTTGGAGAAGATGTATGACAAGTTGAATTCCTTTCAACATTGTCGACTGATATCACAGAAACATAGAAGCAAAGAAAACAAATGATTGTAATTAAATTTCTTGCTGAACTCGATCCCGAGTTTGAACCTGTTAAGAACCAGATACTAGGAGATGCTTCCCTTCCTTCATTAGGTGAGAGCCGGATGGCAACAGCTTGGATCGCGTAGGGTATTGCCTCTACCATCTCCGAATCCTTCAGGTTAAAAAAAAAAAACCCAAAGCAGGTGGGTACCTAATGGGTATTTTTAGCTAATTACCATTGCCTAACCCATCAGGTAATACTCATTGGGCAATTGGGTACCCATAGCCTTCAAATATGAGGCATTTATATCAAAAACAAAGACTAAAAATAAGGATTAAAAACTCTTTGAATACAATAAATTTATAAGCAGTATTACATCTTAAAAGACTAAAAAAATTATCTTTGAATAAAAGTTTTTAAATATTTTGTACTTAGTAAAATTTATTATATTATTTCTATAAAAATAAATTAAAAAAAAATCTCATATTTAACTCGTCTTAAACCTCTACTATAATTAAGCCCAAAAAAAAAAAATCGTGTATATGTGCTTCGTTACATCAAGAACCAAATCCTAAACCTAAACTAAATTATTTGGTATTAAAATCTTGAGTTATTTGGTATCAATTAAAGGGTCTTCGTTCTTTAAACACAATATATATATATATAATTTAGCTTCCAAATTGATGGTATTATTTACATAAATTCGGGTATTTAATAATTTGGGTTAATAATCGAGTAATTTAGATGGGTAATCGAGTAATATCTATCAGGTAATCGGAGCAAGTTTGTATAATACCCGTCGGGTACCGTTCCTGAACCTTATGATTATTTTATTTTTATACCCTAACACGCGCCATTACCACAAAATTTAAAGAAACCTGCATTTATCGAATCGGGGCCAGGCGAGTTAAAATTGCCATCTCTTAATGAGACATGTCCTTGAGCACTAATGGTTGCCTCCCAGAATTCTCCTTCGGTTAGACTTGATTCTACTCATTCTATACTTGCTAGTTAAGTTGGAATCTCGGATGGGCGCAATCCTCGTAGTGGGGAACACAATAATAAGGGCAAAGATCTCAGCATAAATGCACTTTCTTGTGGAAAAATTGGACATTTTTGTAAGAAGTGTTGGAAAATGCTTGGTAAAGCTTGTATGGTGCATGCAATAACCTCCGATACAATTGTTTCTACTAATGGGCCTAATTGCAGTGAGATTGATTCATCAACAACAGTGACTATTTCGGGCATGGAACATTTTAAGTAACTCCAGTATCAAGCAGCTCATCGGGCCTATCATCCTACAACCTCTCTTACACATAGCCGTAATCGTGTTGTTTGTGTGAGCGACCTACATGTGAAGGACTCTGCCTGCGGGAGAGTGAAGCAGGAGGTGAAGCAGAGAAGCAATACCTTCCATCCCACATCGCCTGGGTAGTGAAAGAAAGTAACATATATATAATATTTGATATCCATATAAAAACAACGCGTTTCAAAGCCGTGAGAGCGCTGGATTCAGTGGGAACTTCAGGGTTAAGCGTACTCCAGTAGGGACAGTACTAGGATGGGTGACCTCCTAGGAAGCAGCTTACCAAGCCCAAAGTGGACAATATTGTACTATGTGGATGCGAGTAGTTACAGTTTGTCTATCTACGTGCCCCTGCATCCAAGATCCTTCATTCTAGTGCTTCAAATCATATGCCTAGAACACCTAAATTGTTTTCTAATCTTCAAGACTCATCTTCTATTCCTCCTGTTTCTACAACTAAGGAATATGGTAATCTAATTTGACCAACTAGTAGTCTAGTACAATCCATACTTTTCCTACTTTACCTTTATCTTCTATCTTATATGCACCATCCTTTCTTTTAATCTTGTGTCTATGAGTAGGCTTACTAAACATATTTAGTAAATTTCTTCCTTGATTCTATTATCGTTCAAGATATAAGGACAAATGAGAAGATTGGTGACAGACATAAAGCTAAGAGGGTCTATTACCTTGATGTACCATCTGCACCAATCTCTACAGCATGTTCAACAATTGCTTCCTCACTTGACATCCATTGCCACCTTAGTCATCCCTCTCTTGTCTGGTAGAAGTCAATGGTTTCTAGTTTGTGTCATTTGAAATTTTTAGATTGTAAGTTGTGTCAATTAGGAAAGTATCATCACGCTTCCTTTCTCCTTGGGATTAAGGCTTTACACCAAATTTTTTTGGTTCATTCAGATGTTCAGGGACCAGGTCGTGTCGTTTCTAAATTGGGTTTTCAGTACTTTGTGACTTTTATGAATGACTTTTCAAAAACTATTTGGTTATATTTAATGAAATATCGTGCTGAATTACTCTCTCTTTTTAACTCATTTTATACTAAAATCCAAACTCAATTTGATATACCTATTAAAATTCTTCGCATTAATAACGCCAATACCAAAGAATATTTTTTCAAAACCATTCATTGATTTCATGTCCTCCACTAGTATACTTCAACAATCATCCTGTCCTTGCACTCCACAACAAAATAGGGTTGTTGAGATAAAGAACTTGCATATCATTAAAATTGCATGTTGTTTGTTGCTTCAAATGCATGTCTCTAAAGTCTATTGGAACTTATGTAATACTCATTGGTTGTCATTTGATTAATAGGATGCCTTACTCCACTCTACACGACAAGTCCCCTCACTTCATCTTGTTTCCTAAACAACTCTTGTTTCCTGTCTCCCCTCGTAAATTTGAATGTGTTGCATTTGTTCGTCAACTTGAAAGTGGGGTTAATAAACTTGATCCTCATACATGGGGTTCTCCAATTGGCATCCTCTTGGCCCTCTAATTCCCAAGTATGGTCCAAGGATTGCTTATGATGCTGGGTTGCCAATGAATGCAAAAGTCTCAAAGGTGATATGCAATGGGCAATGGAAATGGCCTTATTCATGTACATGGGAGCTAAAGGAAATCATAACTGAGAACCCCCTGGTTACCTACCCAACCCACAAGCATTGGATGAATTCAAATGGACTGTCTCCAAGAATGAAGTCTACAAAGCAGCTTCTACTTGGAATTCAATTCAGGTAAGGGCGCCAAAGGTAACATGGCATCATTTACCATGGTTCCCTAATCACATTCCAAGGCAATGAAGACATAGCTTTATCTTGTGGCTTGCAATCAAGGAAAGATTAAATACCAAGGAGACGATGCTTGCTTGGGGGTTAACTATGGATCCGGCTTGTGGTTTGTGTGGACATAATTTGGAAACCTTGGATCACTTATTCTTTCAATGCCCCTATTCGGCTGAACTAAGAGCACAGTGCTTGGTAAGTGTCTCATTACTAAAGTTAATCGTACTTGGAGAAATGATGTCTCTTGGGTTGTGGGCAAATTCAGTGGAAGTAGCTTTGCTAGTGTGTTGTGTAAGATGGCTTGGGCTGCTCTTGTCTATCACATATGGTTAGAGAGAAATGCAAGACTTTTCAAAGGGCTTTCATCTCCCGTAGCTACCATTATGCAATGTATAGCCTATGAAATTAGAGTCAAACTTTCAAAGTTCCCTGTCATAGCAGTCGCTGAAGAGAACACTATGTTATGTACTAATTGGGGGATCCTATTGTAATTAATACTTTTGTAATACGGGAGTATGCCCCTAAGATCATGTACATATTTTTCCCATTAATCCAAAATATACTTAATTACCAAAAAAAAAAAAAAAACTTGATCCTCACACTCATATGTGTCTTTCTACGGTATTCTCGTTTACAAAGAGGGTGTCGGTGTTACAATCCATCCATTAATTGATACTTTATCTATGTTTATGTCACATTTTTTGAATGCACCCTGTTCTTCTCTCATTCTCAATATCTGTCTTTTTGTGATGAGGTCTCCCTTTACCGGTTCCCCCTTACCACTACTAGTTTACCTTCCCCACCGCTACAATAGTATCCTTCCAACCATCTTTCTCGTCCTGATCTGCTGGTTTACAAAAGACAATAGGTAGTTGTGCCTCCAAAGACTTCTACCACTCTAGCATCTTCTCCTATGTCTACAAAATCTATTTATGACTTGCTCTATCTATTGCTATTCAAAAAGGTAAACATACATGTACTTCTAATCCAATTTCTAATTTTTTGTCTCTTGTCATACTTTATCTCTCCTTATCATGCGTTTGTTTTCTCTTTATCTTCTACATTTGTTCCTAACATTGTCCCTTCTCATTTTGGATGGTGTACTTCCATGGAGAGGAGATGTTTTCTTAGAGCGAATGATGCATGAGACTTGGTATCTCTATCCTCCGGAAAGTCGGTTGTTGGATGGGTGTATACAATCAAGGTACACCCTAATAGTTCAATTGAGAGATTTAAAGCTCGATTGGGTACTAAAGGTTATACACAGATCTATGGTTAGGATCTCTTTGAGGCTTTTTCTCCTACAACAAAGATTACATTTGTTCGCCTTCTTATCTCCTTTACCACCATTTATCACTTATCAACTGGATGTCAAGAATACCTTCTTGCGTGGCAATCTCGAATAAGAAGCCTACATGGAACAACCTCTAGGGCTTGTTGCTCAAGGGAAGTTTGGGTTAGTTTCTAAGCTCAAGAAATCCTTACATGGCTTAAAACTATCCCCTCATGCATGATTTAGCAGATTCAGCACTATGGTTATGGAATTCAGACTAACTTGATGTAATGTTGATCATTTCGTCTTCTACCATCATTTTAATTATAAAAGAACATGACTCTTAACATATATAGATGACATTGTTATCACAAGTGATGATACACAAGGTATCACTGAGTTGAAGTCATCCTTTAGAATAAGTTTAGCACTAAAGATTTGGGCCACTAAGTACTTCTTGGGGATTGAGATAACCTGATCACGCAAAGGTATTGCTCTCTCTTAAATGAAGTACGTTCTAGGCTTGTTATCTAAATGCTCGGCTCTAAACCGATAGATACTCCAATGGATCCCAATACAAAAATAGTAGTAGATAAAGGTGACTTATTGGAGAATCCTGATCAGTGCAAAAGATTGGTTGAAAAGGTAAATACATTGACAATAGTGAGAATAGATATTTAGTTCCCTATAAGTACTAATCATTAGGATGCAATTGTCCGAATCCTAAGCTATTTGAAAGGAGCACCTGGAAAAGGCTTGTTGTATTAGAACAACAAACACTTCAATATAGGGGTATACAGATGCAGATTAGACAGGTTCACCATCTAATAGATGACCTATTACTAGTTATTGCATCTTCGTCGAAGGTAATCTAGTGTCATAAAAGAGAAAGAAGCAAATAGTAGTAGAAAGGTCGAGTACAGAATCAAAGTATAGAGCCATGGTTCATACCTTGTTTCAGTCTAGATAAAATATATGATGACAGAATTGAGAGTTCATCATCTGTAGCCTTTCTTGAAATCAAGCTATAGTTCATACTATTTCTAATCCATATTGAGGTGGATTGCCACTTTGTTAGAGAAAAAATATTGCAAAACACTATCAACATCAGTCATGTCAAAACCAAAGAATAGCTTGATGATTTATTTACTAAAGCTCTTGGAGGTCTCGAGTTCGATAAATTTGTAACAAACCTGGAAGTATTAAAGAATATCGTAAATATAAGACTAGTTCATTCTCTTTCTTAATATAGGAAAATTCGATTCGATTATGTTTCTATTTCCTAACTCGCATATAATATTGTGAATATAAATATATGTGTTGACACCCGAAGGGAATAAAGCAATTCTATTCAATTCATTGTTCATTGACAACAAATGATCTGCGCAGAAGTTGTTGAATCATCCAATCCAAATCCAACGTCAACCAACTTGCATAGACAAGTCAAGTCTTATACTTCTATCACCGATATGCTTATCACACAGAAAAAATTTTGGTTAACTCACCAATCCCGCCCCAGCATAATCTCTTATAAAAGCTGCATCTCCATATCGCTCTTCCTCTATGGCTCTCTACAATTTAAAACCAACATACGTGAGGGAAAAAAACAAAGGCCGGCTAAACAATTATGGTTTTTTCTGAGAACAAGAGTAGTAAATTGATTTTCCTACATTCAGATGAGATATCACTCTGCCAACCGTGTCATTTTTAGCTGCAGCTGCAATCGCCACCTTTAGCCTAGAAGCATCCTCATAATCCTCTCTATTAACAGCATGAGTTAACTGCGACTGTAAGACAAATAGTGTCAACATACAAGTAGCATCATAACAATTGAAAAATGGGACAACTGAGAGAAATGATGAAACGAGAGAGAGAGAGAGAGGAGGAGAAAGAAGAAGAAGAAAACTTTAGGAACAGTCCATTCCATAATAAAGAGACACACACACAAAACAGCAGGAAATTCATAAAGATGTGCAAGCTAGGAATGCCATAGCTTACTAATCCAAATAAATGCAAGCAAAGACACCTCTGTCTGGTTAATTTTGGCAGTTTTGTAAAGTTAATGCCCTACCAATTGCCTCCATCATTTGACATTACCTCCATAACAGTTCAATCACCCCATATGCACGACCCATTTCTCGCAGTCAACTCACCTCCACTATGATGACTGTACACACCACCAATCCAACTAGTATTTGAATTCCTACCTAATGCCACTTCTTGCAAATTATCTATACTATTTCAGTAATACAACCACGCAGAATCTCTTCTGACAACTAACAAATTTTTTGGAAGACAACATCTGGACATCAAATATGTGATCATAATCACTTTCCATAAACAATTATCAAAATCGCTTTTCCATAAGCAAAAGATACTGAATAGGCACTTGAGAAGTAAGATATAGCGAAGTATAAATGGTTCCAAATCATGTCACAAATTTGTTATCAATGCTCAAGTGAGATAATTTGTTCTCTCTTTACCAGAAGCTACAGCTACCCAAATCAACACTTAAGAAGTAAGATATCACACACAGGTGAAACAAATAGAATGTTCTCACAAGTCTTCATCAACGCTAAAATCTGATAAGCTCTGCTAGAAATTTAATATTACAATCAGAAACTTCAGAAAATTTGGAGTTCATGGTATATCCATGTTAACATTCTCTTCAATAGGAATCTGTCACATCAACATGGATGTGTCATTTCATGTCTATATTAATATTCATGCCTTTACAGGGTTTCACCAAACACCAAGTTAAACATGTGTACATAGTCCAATAGTATTGATGGCCCAATGAATTTTCAGATTGGTCAAGGAATCCAAACAGCCCTTTATCCATCCAGCCAATATCACTAATTACAATTATAAATCTTCCAATCCTTTTTGAATCATACATTTCTTTTATCCTTTAGAATTAATAACTGAAAGATAAACTAATATACGTCCATGGACCATTACTCCTCAACAATCTGGATCTGGTGAAGTTTTTGACCCATTATTAGGACACTCATCATATTTTTCTCGTCAATGTAATCAATGATCAAAAGCATGGTATATAATATTAAAAAGCATGGCATATACAAAGTACAGGCAATCTGATGAGAATCAAATCAGATGTATATCATTGCAGCAAGCCAGCAACTCCATGCTAACTTGTTTAGATGAAACACAAATGTAGAGGCCCAAAAATTATATATATATATACACACACACACACACAAAAAAGACCCAAAAAAAGGTAAGAAATCACAGACCCATGATAAACTTATCCACAGGAAATTCTACACTCATAACTTCTCCTACTACTCTCCAAGTTCCTGTTCCTCGAGCTCTTTCCCAAATTTATCACTGTCTGTTCACTGTCTGGGACATTTTGAAACATTCCCAGTTTTAAAACCATCATGAAAGGTATTTGCCCATGTCTTTCACGAATCAGAACTATGAAGATAACCAAACAGGATACAGACAACAGTTCCATTTTGTTATCCAAGTGTGAAGCAAGAATTTGTAAATTAGGACTATAAAAACATGATACAATTAAAAATTTTTTAATCAAACCATGGTCCGAAATGACATAACTCATGAAAATTAAATTCCTTAAACAGGTGGTAAGCAATAATAGAGATAACAAGATAGTTGGGTTCGCGCATACCTTCAAAATCGACACAATGCGTTCCTGTTCATCGATTTCACTGAAATGCTTCCACCACCTGTCCCAATCCCAATCTTCATCATCCACCTCACTCCCTCTCTCTACAACATCGACACTCTTGACATCAGCGCCTCTGGAGCGATTGAGACACGAGTTCATGTAATCATCGAACCTCTTAATCGCATTCCTCAACACTTCCTGAATCGCCGAGTCCCATCGACGGTTGACGGAGGAGTTGTCGGACGGCGCGGAAAAGTCTGAGTTGCTTCCGTTGCAGCGACAGAAAGTGGAATCGGGAACTCTGGAGAGAGAACAGAAATGGAGAGTCGACGGCGGTGATCGTCTCAACCGGGACGATGAGATAGGGTTTTGGAGGGTGAATTTGTAAGGGTTCGGATCCGAGCGAGTCGACGGAGAAGGGAAGGTCGGCGGACAAATAGACGCCATGAATGGAATGGGAACAAAATCAAAGAGAAAGAGAGAGAGAGATTGTTTCAAGCTTTCAGCTGAGCATAGAACCTGAAATGCAACGGGAATTAGAAACGTCAGCTCCGCTGTAAAACTTTGGGATAAGGATGATTTCCAGAGTTAGACCAGGACAAAAACGCCGTCGTTTACACTTGAGGTATTGAACTGCTTGTCACGGTGCGGCGCGCCAACTGGACATGCATCCACAGAAACGAAGCCTCGCCACAGATTTTATCTTTCGCTTTCTTTTCTATTTTCTCTTTTTTATTAGCGGCCCATTCTTTATTGAATTTTCTCCTTTTTATTTCCTGAGGTGGTCTTATTTTAGGGTT
This sequence comes from Vitellaria paradoxa, assembly GCA_019916065.1. Lineage (NCBI taxonomy): Eukaryota > Viridiplantae > Streptophyta > Magnoliopsida > Ericales > Sapotaceae > Vitellaria > Vitellaria paradoxa. The sequence goes on from CM034238.1 coordinate 42,848,980, forward strand.
TTTTTAATATATAACAATTTTTTCATCAAATTTTAAATTTTGTATGCCATTCATATTGTTTTAAAAAGTTTACAAAAAAATACTTAAAAATAATAGAATAAATTACATCTATCTCCACTCAATATCTAGATAATTACACTTATCCCTTCAATATTTAAAATTTACATTTATTTTCTTATTTTAAAATATTATTAATATTAATCTCTTCCATTAAATCAATCATGTCAAAGTAACTAAAATTTTTATACGATAAAATAAAGATAGAACGAGTATAAGTATTTTCTTCTCTTATTTTATTACATTTTTTTAAGAAAGGAATGACACGCTCATTTAACCATTTATTCACAAATAGAAAAAAAAAAAAAAAAAAAACAATTCTACCAAGAAATCATAGGAATGACTTATTATTTCTTATGGTGGTACGTTTATGAAATTACTATCATTTTTATTATCAGTTAGAAAACATATTTTTTTTATATAAACATAGGGAGTATTTGGAACCTCAAAATTTTTCAAAAAACTCAAAAAAAAAAAAAAAAACTAAAGTTTTCAAGTTCTTCAATCAAATTTCACCATGTGTCATTTTTACATTACTTTAACACTAATGTGAAGTTGCAAGATGCGGCTACAGGGACTCAAGCGTAGAGATGAACGATCATGATTTAATCAAAATAAATTTGACTAAATTAATAAATGCAATTGACTGAACTAATTAATGAGCTTAAATGTTGAGATAGTGGATCATTATTTAATCAAGATAAATTTAATTGAATTAATAAATGCATAAATACTGTTTGATAAAATCAATAAATCTGATTAAATCATTACCCTTTATCTCTACATTTTTAGTCCCTCTTGCAATCCCAACTTTTGATTTTTTTTAAAACTTTTTCAAAACTCTTAACACTCCCGTGATATCACAGTATTTACTTATATTCTTATTCCATATCTTACCAAATATACACCAATCCTAACATGAAGTTCATTCTTCATAAATTACCCCCCAACCAAAAAAAAAAAAAAAGGTTCATTCTTCATATATATACCAAACACGATAGATTCTCATCTCCACATTCACTCCATTTACACTAGATCAAGCTCACCCCTTGCCCAATCCTCACTATCTACGACATGTATTCATAGAAGGCCAAATCTTGCTTGTCTGGATAAAAGATAAAAAAGGGACGGACATTTGTTTCTCTAAAATTCAACTAGATATAAGAACATAGCACAGGGCATGTTTTTCATTAATTGACAGTTATTACAATCATTATTAAAAAAAACCATTATTGTAGATTATGCACAGCCATAATTAGACAATGACATTTATTTTCACCAAGTATGTAACATCAAAGTCACAGAGTAACTTGAAATTTAAGAAGAGCTACTTATGCAGCAAGGGATCAGAAATGACTTGGGGCTCAAAGTCTGGCTTGACATAACGAGCAAGCAACTCAGCATACATCTCATATCTAGCAGTCATTCGGAACCCCCACTTATCTTTCAGCTGCCTACAAAGGTTGAGATCCATGTCTGATACAATCAACCCGTCCCTGTTACGCGATAAAGATGGTGTGCACGAAGAATCTGGCGCTGAGAAATGACTGGATCCATAGAAATGCCCAAAATCCGCGTGTTGAGGCTTTCCATCTCCTGAGGTGAATGGGTTGGGGAAGATCTCGGTTCCAACGCGATTGATTGACCCAACAAAGTAACTATTTGCTATTGCAGCATTACGAGCCTGCAAAATTATAGACCACGCATGTCAAATTCAATACCGGATAGCAATTTTAATCAGGAAGCCCATGCTGTAAATTGAACAGCTGTAAAATAACAATTATGTATGGTCAGCGTAAAAACACCCAAAGGTTACCAGCCAACTAACAACCAATGGATCATTTTCCAATTACTTGTGTTGAAACTCGACTAAAACTAAATAAATTCTTTATTCTCCATCATTTGATAAGGGGCTGGGATCTCATGATAACTCCTTTCAGCAACTGGACACCAAAGGTGCTACTTTTGAACTGTTCTCACAGCTTAACAAAAAGAAAATCCAGCGCAAGCAGTTTCTACAAAGTATGAACAAGAGATTAAAAGACACATCGATTAAAGAGGACAACTATGCACAGTGGCTCAATTGTGACTGTGCAATCTGAGCGGGGCTCATAGTGGAACCCACAAGATGAATGGCTCAGATTGTACATTCGCAACATCCACGACTGCTCTTAACTTTTCTCTTGATTAAATGGGAACAAATAATCCATTTATGGAGGAGGAGCAAAGGAAAACCTCAATGGGCCACATTGGTTCACTGAGTTCACCAACAGTAGCAGATGGATTAAATACAATCTCGGCACCATTTAAGCCAAAAGCCAACCAATTCAGTGGATGGTGTCTCCCATAACAAATGTTAATTGCAATCTTCCCATAAGCTGTCTCAAACACAGGATGCCCGGTGTTCCCTTCCATATAGTACGTGCTCTCATTGAAGTCCCCAACTCTAGGTATATGATTCTGACAGATATAATGATAATTCTGATTACAACACTAAAACTGGGGTGACAAACAGCACAAAAGTGAAACCACAAACTACTGCATTTACCTTCCGGTGCTTGCCAATTATGTTACCATGATTTCCAATTATTACAGCGGTGTTCCAAATAGTCTCTCCATGATTCACATCCCTCTCGAGAATTGGATTTACTATAACCATGTTATATTTCTTTGCAAGATCCTGAAGAAATTGTGTTGATTCTCCATCAGCAGGCTCTGCGAATTCACACCATCTCTTCTCACGAGTACAAAAGGCAAATGGCATCATCCATGCCTCCTGCATTTGAATTACAGTTAAAACCGCCAGTGAACCTCAAACTTAGTTAGGAGAATAAGTTCCTGAGAATTGTCAATGATCATGCCACAACTCACTTGCAGGCATAAAATGTTAACACCTGAAGCACCTGCAGCATCAATAATGGGCTTCAGTTTCTGAAAGATGGCTCTCTTTTGGTCCAAAAAGGGTGCAGTTGTAGGAAGAACTATGGAGTTTTGAATGAGACCAACCCTGACCATTCGAGGTTCTCTTAATAATTCCCTGTCAGCATGAAAGCAGAATGCCTGCAACAACGTATAAAGATGACATGGTTCAAATGCACTAGGCCAGAAAATATACAAAAACTAACAGTTGTAAAAACAGAAAGATTTTAACAATTCAATGGTAAGAATAAATTCCAAAACCTATTATTTGTTTGCCATCCAACTTTAGGACTGAACACTAGCCAAGCTGCACTGACAGGGAGTTTTTCATTTGAAAGTTTGAAAAATTACTCTGGTGGTTTACCTCGTGGTAGATCTCAACAAGCTTCACCTTAAGATAATCTCAATCCTAACTCTTTCTTTATTGCATTTTATTTTATTTTATTTTTGATAAATAATCTCAATCCTAACTCAAGTACCGTCTATTTATATCCTTGAAATGTGGATTAATTCTCAAGCTAAGCTCTATATGAGCTCATGCATAACAAAAGACAAACAATCAACACTAAGCCCTTTACACAGACTGATCTCAATTGAGCTTCTTAATGAGCCAACAACAATCCAAGTATTGTTGGTTTGTTTGATAGCCATAACCCTATTTCATCATCCCTCAGACAGGCATTCAGATTCTTGTAAAAACTAACTTGATGAAATGCACCATTTGAAGTCTTATACCAGATTTGTCATCAAAAACACCACTTGAAATGTGATATTTGAAGCCTTACACCAGATTTGTCATCAAACATGCCACTGACAAAGTTACTCACATGTAAAACCCATCTAAAATTAAAAAATAGAATCCTCATCTAAAACCAAATACATTAATACTAGATTGATCTGTTTTGAATACCGAGTATGCTTGAAATCACACTCAAAATGGATTTATCCAGTGAATGTCATTGCACAATCAACAATTAACACTCCTCAACTGGGTATAAAGCTACAGTCAAGGGGTGTTTATTTATTATTCTAAAATTTGTGCATTGAAATTCTCAGTGGTCAAACCCCCCCCGGGGGGGGGGGGGGACATAAAATCCCACCAATGCAAGGGCCTGCCAAACATACCCTGCAAGTGGACATATGCATAGAGTAATCTTCAATTTTTCCATCCATACCAACTAAAGATGTCTCTTTTGAAGAGAGAATTAAATTATCATTTTTATAGGCATATTTCAATAGCATTTGAGATAAGACAAATGTACATTTTCATATCATAAATGATCAATTTGTTTTCAAAATTCCCTTACAGCCTAAGAAAACAACAAAGAGCAAATCAATCTATTTTGTTATATCACGAATTCATAATCACAATGACCATTTTTTGCAAGCAACTAGCCACTTGAATGCTATGTCAAATCATGTCGCATAACCACTTTTTGTCTTTTAGAGATAACGTGGTGTAACCACATGTACCAATTCCATGGAATATCACCCAAGAAATCCCTGCTAAAGGTCTGTGCTCCAATAGAGAGCTGGTCAAGCATTAATTTATAAGCTTAATTCTTCAAAGTCATTCTAAAATCATGGTACTTAATAATTGGCATGTAATTTTGCATGTCTCCTCCAATCTTTAAATTTTTTTTCTTTTTTTCTTTTCTTTTCTTTTTTTTTTTTTTTAAATACAAGAGATGATAGAATTGCCTGCCTGGAGATCAAAATCATGCTTTGAAGATAGAACTGTGGCAGGCTCAGGGAGAGAAATAGGTTCAACTGCTTTTCCACAATTTAGTCCCAAAAGCAATCGGTTGACTTCCTGAAAAACACAAATTCTGCAGTCAGGTTACTCTCAATTCAAATGTCAAGCTTGTGCTTAAAAGATACAGATACTGCAAGCATACACACACTCTCGTGATACAAAAAGAGCATGAGGGAACAATTAATTAAAAAATAAAAATATAACATAACTTCCAGCTTGTGTTGGTGAGATGAAGAAGAAAAAGAAATACACTAATGCCCAAATCAAAACAAGCAGTGTTACTCATCATTTCATGAACCAAAAGATCATTAACTCTTAGGACATGTTTGGTAAAGGGTGAAAATTTTGGGGTTAAAAAATTATGGGGTTAATTGTTACCTTGGTAATGGTTATTAGAGTAACAAGTTCATGAAACTTATGTTTGGAATAAGAGAGTAAATATTATCCAGTAATAGTTATATTATATTTAGAATGCTAAAAATTTTGAAGGTATAAAAATTAATTGTGTTTGGAACGAGGGTAAATTGATCAAGGGATAAAAGTTAATATTTAATTATAATAAAATAAATCATCGTAATAATTATTATTTTAATAATAATTATTATTAAAATAATAATTAATTTTAATAAAAATATATTATTAAAATATATAATCTCAAAAAAATATTAATTATAAAAAATAATTTTGCCATAGATTAATATTTCAATAGAAATCAATTTTAATAGTGAACTATTATTTATTAAAAAATATTTTTATTTTGATAAAATAATTTAATAAAACAATGAACTTTATTTTATTTAAATAAATTATTAATTTTAATAAACTATTTTTTAAGAGAGAACAATACAGCTTGAGAGAATAATTTTCAAGGGTTTTACAGGGAGTGTACAAAGATATTTTATGGGGATAATAAGAAAAGAGTAAAAAATTTTTCATTACCCTCCCTATCCACCTCACCCTAGAATAAAAATTTACCCTCATATAAGGGTAATGGTTATCCCTAGAATAATTGTTATCCTCTCATTCAAACTAATATAATGGAGGGTAAAAATTACCCGGAGGGTAAAAAATTATCCTAATAAAATTTACCATCTGTTACTCTCAAAACAAACATGCCCTTAAGAGTATCCAAAAAGGCCCAAATGTCGGTATACACGTGGTGGGTTAACCACATTGGAAAGTTCATATATGAGTATTTGGCTAATATAAAAAATATAGTATGAACCCTAACTAGCTCTAACTCAGAAGCTTAAGTTTTTAAGTTGGAAAGGCATCTCATACATGCTATATTGTTATCCCAAGGGGCCTTCCTTTTGGTATTAATCTCCCAATAGACCCTTTTTCTTATCAAGTTATGAACATACAAATCAGGTATTTTCTATCAAATTCAGCACTAAAGACAAGTGGAATCAACTCAACAAAGTAGCGGACCCAAACTATTTATCAAGAAAATAAAAATAAAAAAAAAGTATTGGTCTCAAACTAGTTTTCGTGGATACGTGAATCCTTTTACAATCATCCAGATACATGAACAATCTCATTAATTAAGAGGTTGACAATAAACAGGAATAAGAAGATGAGAAAGTAGGGGACTTCCCAGGTCAATGTAATGACTGCATTAATTACCAAAAAAAAAATTGTAATGACTGCATTAAACTACACATGCTAACTATAAAGCTACTATCCAAGATTCGTAATATCATTGGCATATCACCCAAAGAACAATTCATACAAACTTTTCAATGAAATCGCCAACACAGAATTCGACACTCTCTGTCCTCACGGCGGAACACAATCAATCAATCACTAATCGAGTTAGCAGTAGTACTCAGCACCAAAAAATAAAATAATCGCCAACATCCACAGCCTGATTACAAATTCTAAGAAGACCAAGCTGATCCATCGACAAGTTTCAGACATAATTACAAGTGAAAATAATTCCTAATGAAATAGAAGGTAGAAGAGATTACAAGATCAACTAAGTTGCACGGGAATCGAAAGTTAAGAACCTGGAAAAGTTGGGGAGGGAGGGAACCGTGGAGGAGGCGATGGAGAGATTCGAATCCACAAATTGAACCGTCTTTGGAGGATGAGTTCTCTGTTGCTTCTTCCTTCCCATTGTCTCTTCCGATCTCCTCTGCGTTTCTCTCCATAATCTGTTACTCCTTCTGTGGATGGGTGGAGCCTGATGACTTATTAGAAATGCATTGGAAACGTATGAGACCTGAACTCGTTCGTTGCTTGCATTATTGTAGTAGCGAATAGTGAGGACCGGAATCTGGAGGACCGGAATAGGGATAGTGATCTGGGAATTATTTTATAATAATAATAAAGGTAAATTACATCTAGACTTCCTGAATATTTGTGAAATTACACATGGATCTCCTCGATATTTCAAAATTACATTAACTTCCTTTATTTTAAAATGTTTGTAACACTTAAACCCATCTGTTAACTTTGTCACCAACTCCGTTAAAAATTTATTAAAAAGATAAATTTACTCTCAATTAATTAATTATAAATAAGACATAATAAAAATATATGCACATATATACAATCTGTAATATATATACATATATACATATATATATATATAATAGAAATATGCAAAATCTGGTTTTCTTTTTCAGTGGTGAAGGAGACTCCATCGACAAATTTGAAGAGTTCGAAAGAGATTCAAATGACCCGAATCGTGATTTCGATTTCGAAGGAGATGAACTTTTTCAGATATGAAGATTTCGATTTTGAACCCATCTCCCACTCCTCCAGAAAATATGCAAAATCTGGTTTTCTTCTTCGGTGGTGAAGGAGACTCCATCGACAAATTTGAAGAGTTTGAAGGAGATTCAAATGACCCAGATCGTGATTTCGATTTTGAACCCATTTTGATTTCGATATCGAAGGAGATGAACCTTCAGATCTGAAGATTTCGATTTCGAACCCATCTCCCACTCCTCCATAAATATGCAAAATCTGGTTTTCTTCTTCGGTGGTGAAGGAGACTCCATCGACAAATTTGAAGAGTTCGAAGGAGATTCAAATGACCCGGATCGTGATTTCGATTTTGAATCCATTTCGATTTCGAATGAGATGAACCTTCAGATCTCAAGATTTCGGTTTCGAACTCATCTCCCACTCCTCCCTTGCCTTGCCGATTCAAGCCACGGCCCATATATATATACAACTTCGATCTCTTTTCATTAATTCAATTTCTTTCTGATCATTGAAATTAATTAGTTTTAGAATTTTCTCCCCATCTGTTAATTTATAAAGTTCAATTGTTCAAGCTATAGGCTAGTAAATTTTCTTTCCCCTCCGATTGTTGACGGCAGAAAACTTACATTTATATATATATATATGTATATGTAAGTGTACGTATAGAGAGAGATAGATGGTATGAGTTCATAGATTTTCGTTCATGACTTCAACCCATTGAAGAAAGTTTTGTTGAGATGTGAATTAATTTTAAGATTCTATGGTTCAATTTCTAAGTGTAGCAATTTTGGGTATTGAGGGTTTAAGTCGAAAAACCACAGTGAGAAACAGTTGGGGGTAAAATTGGTATATTAAAAAATTTTTTTGACTGACGTTATCATCTTAACAGAAAACTTAACGGCACATTAACGGAATGGGGTATTTGTTACAAACATTTCAAAATAAGAGAAGCTAATGTAATTTTGAAATATGAAGGGGATCCATGTGTAATTACGCTAATGTTTAGAGGATCTAAGTGTAATTTGTCCTAATAATAAATATATAGACATGGTACAAATATAACACACACAAGACGGCTCTCTCCTTATTGGATGCCGATCTCCGTAAAGTCAGCCTTCCAAGGTTGAAAACAACCCCCCCCCCCCCCCCCCACACACACACACACACACACACACTTTCTTTGATGCAAGTATCGCTAGTCGGACCTAAAAATTTTGGTGCTTACCCGGAATACGTCTATATAATAAATTGATAAGAGTTATTTAAAAAAATAAATAAATAATAAATAATAAAAAACCTCTATCTTGAAAAATGATAAAATCTATCTAAAAAATGGCAGGACTGTTGGATAAATTATAAGTGATAAAAGAAAAAAAAAAAGCTAAGGTTAGATTAGAAAAATCTATCTTAAAAAGTGATAAGGCTTACTAAAAAAAAATATGAAATTGGATAAGATAAAAAAAAAACTGTAATTGGATTAAAAAAATAAATAATAAAAACTATCTAAAAGATGGTAAGGCTTAACTAAAAAAAAAATATGAAGTTGAATAAAAAAAATAAATGATAAAAAGAAGAAAAATATAAAGTTGAATAAAAAATAAATGATAAAAAAGGGGCAGATAAATAGAAAAAATTAAGAGTTTTTTAAAATTTTAATGATAAATGTTAGTTGAAATCCTTTAGGTGAGATGCATTTAAATATAACTGGGGGAAAACAATGATACATTGAGATAATTGAGTCAAATAACTATTTTTTTTTAATGAGTGGGGCATTACCTCTACTCTAACATACTTATCTCCACCCCTGCATACACAGAAGTCAAATTTTGGGGAATTGATATTAGGTTTTGTCACCTCCGTGACATTACTCTTTTGAGTCATTAAATTAAAATTCAATAACCTTCACATACTTTTAATTAAAATACATATAAATACATCAAGATTTTGAGTTTTAATCTAACGACTCAAAACTAATGCCAATCAAAGAATTGACAGCACTATTGTTATTAGTCTCCCCTCATTCCACAGCTCTCTAATTATTTTTTCCTTATTGCTAATAACACTGCCTTCCAAAGTTGAACCTAACCCCCCCCCCCAAAATATATATATATATATATATATAAATAAAACAAGAAAGAACATAGTCATGTTACACTATTAAAAAAATTATCGAAAGCATATGTACAGCTTGTAGCCATATGACTCTATTATTTTACATGAAAAAACATCTATTGATATTTGATGCTATTTTTGGTATCATTAAGAAGGCAAAAGGAAACAATAACTAATTTAAAATAATTGTATACATCTGCCTTCTTGTCATTACATTAAAACTCTTTAATATTTGAAAGTTCAAATTTCAACCTTTTAATGAACACTCCATATTGCATATTTATTTTTAATTTGTAGTGTTCATCGCATCATTTTTCCTACCTCGGGGTTTTCAATAAATGCCTCATAACGTTATTGCATTTAGCGTTGTTTATGTACTTTTCAGCTATAAAATATAGCATTTGAGATGTAAAATACACGAATAGCACAAGAAAAAAAAAATTAATGAGGTGAGAAGTGTCAAAAAGGTGCCAAAACTGTTTGGTACGTGAGAATGGAATATAATAGAATGAAATAAGAGGTGTGAATGGAATATGGTTGGAAAAGGAATAAAATGTTTATTCTATTCATTTGTTTGGTTGCCAATATGAGAATAATAGAAATAGAATAGACATTTAAATTTTCATAATTTGATTACTATTTTAAATACAATACAATAAAATAAAATATAATAAAAATTACTATTTTTAATTTGTTAAAAACTATGAAAATAAATTTTATTTTCGGAGTATGAATTGGAATAAAAAAAGGTTTAGGGGTAAAATAGTAATTTTACAAATGAAGTTCGAATCTTGCCAAAATTTTCTCAATTATTAAGAAACATATCAAACTCTGCCTATGTTTTTCATGGCCGGTCCCAAGCCCGGATAAAGGAGGAGGGTTGTGTTAGCTAGTCGACAGCCAGCGTAAAATTTTGTCGAATTTTTTTATGAATTTTCTGACACCTAATGAGATCTAATTGGTTTCAACAAATCCATATAACCGACCCCGCCTAGTGAGAAAAGGCTTAGTTTGGTTTGGTTTGGTTTATTAAGAAACATATCAATAAATATTTTTTAGTTTTTTGAGATGCCTAAAATACAAATTAGGCCCCAAAAAAGGCCCAAAGGTAAAATAGTCATTTTATAGTCTGAATTTAAATCGGACTAAACTTTGTTTAATTATTAAGAAATATGTCAAGTATATTTTTTTAGCCTTTTGAGCAGCTTAAAATACGAATTTGGATAAAAAATAATTTACGGATAAATCTTCATTTGACAATTTGAGTTCGGATTGAGATAAAATTTTATTAGGTATCAAGAAACACATCCATCAATTTTTTCAACCTTTTGGAAAGCCCAAACCACAAATTTAGACAAAAAAACGAACCCAGGAATAAAATAATCATTTTATAAACTCAAGTTTGGACCGAATCAAAAGTTGCTTAGTTATTAAGTAATATGAAAGAATATTTTTATTAACCTTTTGAAAGCCTGAAATATAAATTTAAAAAAAAAAACGAACCAAGGGGCAGAATAGTCATTTTACAGCTCGAGTTCGGATCTAGTTCAAAAATAAAGTAAATGGGTAAAATAATCATTTTAAAACCCAAATGAGTAATTGAGAAAAAATTTTTATTACAAAGTAGTTGCTTGTATTTTATTTTTATATATTTTTTATTTTTGGCTCAAATTTTGATTGCAATAGAATAACTATTCTATTACTTAAATTGTGAAATGTCTTTTTTTACTTAAGATGAAAATGGCTATTCTCATAAAATAGCATTTCAAATTAATTTTTTAATACCAAATATAAAAATAAATTAAAGTAAAAATAAATTTTATTTTATTTTATTTTCACGTACTAAATATTTAGAGGGTATTCAATGGGATATATCACGCCATGCCAAAGAGCCACGCTGCCAGGCGCCAACAATGCCCCGAAGCCCCCACACCGGATTGAAGCAACAAACCCACGAGACTGTGCATTAGTTATGTCAAGACAAGCTAATTGTACCAAAATTTGCCCAACATTCAAATGGAAAAGGTGCATCCAGAACCAACACTCGTTCTACCTCAACGTCGTACATGATGAAAAAGCCAAAATAGACTGTGCCAAGACCACGTTTGAATGCCCGTTTGAACGCCAAATCTGACACCAAATAGCTGATGGCGTGTGGATGTAAGTGAGCCACTGCTAAAATTACAAAGAATATGATTCGGCCAATTTTTACACAGCCTCTGGACGATCGTAGCCCCTCAGGACCTTTTTTTTTTTTTTTTTGGTGGCAATTTTGTAATTATTTGGCTTGAGGACTATAAATGTTCTGAAGGTTTATGAAAGAAAGACCCTTTAAATATAATTAGACTTTTCTGAGTATGTTAGAGACATCCTCACTTAGATTCAATTTCTTTGTAACATCTTTTCAATTCTTTGTATTTTCATGATTATATAGTAGCCTTTTGAGGTGAGGAGCTTGGGGAGATTGGAAGACAAAGCTTCATTTTTTTTCTTTCTTTTTTTTTTTCATATATTTAGATTGTGAATGGTTGATTTACCTTCAAGCCTTTCACGTGTGCATCTCTTCTAGACATTGTATTCTATTTATATAATGTATTTATATTGGGTAAGCTTATAAATTTTGTTCCAAAATTTTTTAAGAAAAAACTGACAAATACAAGTATCTTGGAGATAATTTGAGTTTTGATGTAAATTGAAATACAAAAATTTTTGAAAGATTGAGAGGACTTAGTTTTTGAATTTTGAAATTCTAAGAGGTGACGAGTTTACGTGAAATTCTAAGATGTACATAAGGTTATGATTTAAACCTCAAGTTAAAAACACATGAACAGATCGAATCATTTATAAATCATTATTTGAGAAGATGTTCAATTAGGCTATCATACCACATGTTTGGGTTGTTTTAATCTACATAGTAATCATTAGAATTTGGTTGAGTATAATTCTCTTAGTTTTTGTTTTAGACAATTGAAATTCTTTAAAGATTTTCATACACACATGTATATATTTATATATATCAATATCTAATAAGTCATATAAATATATTATAACGACATCTATAAAATGCATCTCCAATTATCTAGCGATTGCTATACCAATGAAAATTCAAAACGTGATTTCATTTATAATAGGATTATATATATATATATATATATATATATATATATATATATATGTATTTTCATAATCAATTCCAAATCTCTACAAGAAAACCTTGAATTACAAAATTTGCTTTGTATCTAGGGGCGGCTAAACGGTACCCAAAAAAAAAAAAAAAACTTTGGTCTTTAGGCCCCATTTTGAAGGAATGCACCAAATTTAATAGGTATTCTAAATGATATATGTAAATAAATAAATAAATAAATCAAATTTATAAATATTTTAAGTCCTATAAAAAATCTTATAATAATATAAAATATAAATTAAATCTTACTATTTTCAAGATAAGTTATAATTATATAATTAGGAATTCAACCTTATATCTTTTAGACGTTAAATAATTAAGCACATGATATTTTTTTAGATACCAAAATTAATATCAAGCCTGCCGTATTTTTTAAATACTATATTTATAATAAATATATAATTTCAGAGTCTTTATTTAAAGTATATTATTTAAAACCTTTCAAGACCAAATATAAATTGAGATGAAGGATATCAGATATTTATTTTTAATTACAAAAGTAATTCTCTTGCATTGTGATGATGGGGATTTTTTGGAGTTGTCTAAAATGATAAAGATGCCCCTCAGCGTCACAAAGAGGGGATCGGAAGGGCCAGTCAGAGAATTAATAAGATATGAGTAGGATTTCGAAATGTGTGGGTTGAATCGACCCTCATCTGGGGACCAAACTGACTCTTCTAGCATGATGGCTGAACCAATCTACTCGCCGAGGCAACCAGGCCAACCTTGTAACATACAACGAGTTAGCCTTCCGAGAATTGCATCCGAGCCTCTCTCTTGATTGAGACAAATGGATAAACTCCCAAGAGCAGAACTACGTCCAGATTCTCGATTAGATTCGAATTTGGTGGTTGCAAGCATCACAAGCAATATGCAGAGATTTGGAAGTTTAAATCCTGAGATTTGCGTCGCAAACTTCCAATTTAAGATCAAAACGAATATTGTATTTTTCTTATCCAAGCAACTGCAGATAAGGAGGTGAGATTTATGAAGTTGTATTAAATCTCATAAGGATATGCACCGATGGGGGGTTTTCCTTATCCGAATAAGGGAATCACAATAAATCAGGAAAAACTTTTAATTCTAATCCAAGGACAACTCTACAAAATATTTTGATAAATAGGGGGCAGAAGGACCTTAACAGGAATGAGAAAAACATTCACACTCTTTCTCCGTATACAAAAAAAACTTTGCCACTTTTGTTAACTTAAGCGTTGGAGACCATTTGACAGGCATCACACCGGTGTCCGAGACAGGGAAATCTTCTGTATTCTTTAGAGTTCCAGATTAGGAGAAGTCGGGTCATGGATCGTGAAATCGGGTATTTATCAATTAAGGCACCACACCGGTGTCCGAGACAGGGGATCTTTTATATTCTTCGGAGTTCCAAATCAGGAGAAGTTGGGTCGCGGATCGTGAAATTAGGTATTCATCACATTGTTTGACACAAAAATTGGCACAACCCACTACAAATCTCGACTTTTCACATACGACATTTTGATTTGTAATGAAAGTTTATAATTAAATGGAATTAGTTGGCCATGCCAAGCTGACAATGTTGGGAATTAATTATGCTTTCTAAATTCACCTCCTTAAACATCTATTTGGGCAAAATATGAGAATAATAGTACAAAAAAAAATTATGTGGAAAATTATCAAATTAAAAAAAATTACAGGCATTCAAAGAAAAAAAATCACTGTGTGAAAAATTCTTATAATCACACAATTTTTTCTCGTACTCAATATCCCAAGACACTTACAAAAAAATTCCCAAATAAATTTTAACCCTCACATTACAAAAGAAAATTTTAATTAAAATACAAATTTGCTACCAAAAATTCTAACCAATATATCTTTTTCAAATGAAAAGAGATTTTATTCATAATTTTACAAAACCTTCCTTCCTTTGTGTGGGACTCTCAAAGAGCCGCCCCACCAACACATAATATAATTTGAAAAAGTTTTAATAACTCTGTATATTAAGGTTGCGCTTGATTTATTAAAATACTTCGAAAATTTTTAAAAATTATTTACTTTTTATCTTATTATACGAATTACGAACTCACAATTTATTTTATTTTATTTTATCACATTTTTTATCACCCTAAATACACCCTAAAATATCTCGAACCCAATTGAAGTTTGAAGGCGACGTAGGCCAATTCAAAACCAGAACAGAAAATGACCACGAACCTGTGCAGTTGTTTTGCAAATGCAGACAAGATAGAGCCCGTTTGGCAGCTCAAAAAGTAGCCCAAAAAAAATAGCAAAAGTTATATTTTGTAATTTTTTGTGCGTTTTGTAAAATTATAAATTTTTTTATTTTTTTATTTATTATAGTAAAAAGTAAAACAAAAAGTTGCGACTTTTTTGATTTGTTACAGTAAAAAAATATATCAAACACACAAAAAGTTAATATTTTTTGATTTGTTACAGTAAAAAGTTTATCAAACACCTCAAAATTACAAAAAAAAAAATATGCTAAAAAATACAGTTTATTTAACCAAACACACAAAAAAATGTAAAAAAAAAAACACATTTTTTTTGAACTTCCAAACGCGGCCGTAGTGCTATGTTTTTTCGGGGTAATTTTAAATTTCAACATATGACGAGACAACTTTAATTTTTTTAATTTATTTTTTTCATTCTTTGAATAAATATGAAGTAATCATTACCAACATTTGTCATTTGAAAACAACACTCGTTCTTTGTACATTTCAGTTGGGTAGATATATTCGTTCTGATGACATGTTATGGACATAAAAAAAAAATAAAAAAATAAAAAAATTCATAAAAATAATTCATTTAATTTGACTTCGGCCCACTCATTGTTAGGATTCGAGAGACTTTTTGAAAATATATATATATTTAAATAATTGTTTCTCCTCCCAAGGCTTCGTTTTAAATCCGTTAGCTAACTTAGTTTTTTAATTTTTTAAATGATTAAAATTACACTCTTACAATTTTTAACTTTTTTAATTTATTAAAAGTAAATATGTCAAACTAATAAAAAGTAAAAAAAAAAAGTTAACTAATGAAAAGTTAAATTTTTATTTTTCTTTGCAAATATATAGGAAAAATTAAGTTTTATACTCAATTTAAAATGGTGAATTTGATGAAATTTGATTTCATTTAATAAAAATTCTCACTAATTCTTATATTTGAAATTAAAATAAAATTTTATTAGTTAGATTTGAATTGATTTCGTAACATAGGGCTCATTTGGTTTGTTTTTCTATTTTTTTTTCTGTTTTCTATTTTGAACTTATTTTTCATTTGACATTTTTTAAAATAAAGAAAAAAACTCGAAACGCATTTAGTCACTTATATTTTTAAAATTTATTTTGAAAAAGAGAAATGGGATTATATATAAAATAAAAAATAACAAAAAATTATTTTGAGTGTCTGTAATCCAAAATAGGAAAAATTTTAAAATAATGAAAATAAAATATTTTCTATTTTTTTATTTTGAGATTTTTAAAACATAAAATGAATAAAATGAAAATAGAAAACAGAAAAATAAACTTAATGCCACCTTAATTTTTTGATTTTTATATCATTTGAAATCTAATTCAAAATAATAGAATTTGATAAAAATTAATTATTTTTTAAACCATTTAAGTAAATGCATAAATTTATCCACATTTATATTTTTTATTTCCTATTAACATGATCATATTTGATATTTTCTTTAAACCAAATCAATTTAATACTTAAATTCAAAATGTGTTCCAAACCTAAAATTTTATTTATCAAATCAAATCAATTATAACATAAAAATGTTTCAAAATCAAATGTTACAAGTTTAGAGGGCATTTGGAGTGTCAAAAAATAGCGAAAAATAATAAAAAATGTAGTTTGAATAATTTTTTGACGTTTAGTGTGCAGCCATCAAATTACGTTTTTCAAAAATTAATAGTGTCTTTTTGACTTTTGCGTTAACTTTTCGGAGAGAGGATCGGTTTGAATAGTTTTATATCAAAATTTTTTAAAAGTCATTGAAAAATTTTTGAGATTCGTAAAAAAATTATTGGGACTTGTAAAAAATTTATTGGGATTTGTAAAAATTTGTTGAATTGTGTAAATATATATATACATAGATATATAAATTTATAGAAATTTTATGAAATACGAAAAAGATAGAATGTATTAGAGAATTTTAGATATTTTAAAAATTTTTAGAAATTTTTTTAAAATCTTATTTGATTGAAAAAAAGGTCGGGAAAAAAGTACAATAAAAATATAAAGATTCGATGTAAATATAATATGCAATGAAATTTAATTAAAAAATTATAAAAAATTAGTTAAAATTAATAAATTTTAATTAATTTTAGTGTGCTAAACAGGCCAAACTTTTAGCCGCCCAACGCACCCAAGCGATTTTGAAACAAACAGTGGGCCCAACCCAAATCAAACTGAAACGGTATCATCCAGATTCTAGACTGAGCGCAACCTGATGATGGAAATGCAATCCAAACAAACTTATCTATTTTTCACCGCCACGTGTCGGTGGAATTGGCGTCAGCAACCGCCTCGGGTTCCTCCTGCGGATTTCTTGACGAGTAGGTGAAGAATCTCCCAAAAACAAAACCACCTCCATCGCAAAATGCACGCTGAAGATGGTTCTTAGCTTACAGAAGCAGTTAGAGATTCAGAACTTACGGTGCCTGTTAGAGTCTGTTTAGGAGCTGCACGGGAATTTTCTCGGGGCCGAGAAAGTCCGGGAAAATGGCGAGAAACGAAGACGGAGAGAACTCGCAGAGAGGTCGCACTGGTTCTGCTACCTCCGCCATCTCACTTAGAGCGAGGCCGGACCCTTTCTTGGTCATTTGCCGATGCTTCAGCTTCATTACCTCCGTAGCCGCCATTCTCTGTATTGCCGTCAACATTCTAGCCGTCGTCCGTTCCTTCAAGAACGGATCCGATGTAAGCCCTTTCTCCCAATATATGTACGTATATTTGTGTGTATGTTGAAACAGAGAGAGAGAAAGAACAGAAGAGACTTATAAATTTATTGATGAATAAAACTGCACAAGATAAGGCCTATATATCAAAACTCAAGCGCGAACAATTAAACAAGGAGACCTCGCTGAGGAGGAAAATAAGATATACGCGGACCTAATTATAGACACACTATACATGGAGAATATGTACGCTAGCCTAATTATAGACAACATATGCGGGGAAGATACAATATATTTTAAGCCCCTCTCAGGAAGACAATTTTGTGAACATATACTGTTTGAGTCATCTGTCCAAGTCTTGATTTTATACACCCACTTACACCAATCTACAGCTTTTTGACGAGACTAGTCAACCAGGTCTCAAGTATGGGTAGATGTGAGGGCTGTAAGTTCATCATTCATTGTTAGCTGTGAAAAAGAGTCAGAACTAGTCTCCTAATAAGAGCGAGGCTCACAAAAATAGCAATTGCAAAATAACAATGAAAGTCACAAATATGGGAAAGAAGAGCTCTTACCAAATGAAATTGACGCAAGTTAGGTTTTGGAGAGGGTGCCAGTATGATGGCAGATATGATAGGATGTTCCATGCGCATGTCAGATAGATTGGAGGAAGGTATTGAGTAATCACCTAGAGAGCTCGAAGATCTTGCATCATAAGAGTTAGTATTTGGAATAGAAGGATTAGTAAAGATGGGAGAATGGTGAGACAGACTTGACTAAACTTTAGATATAGTGGTAAAGAGTTGGTTTTCCCAACAATTAACATGATTGGAGATGCAAAGATTCTTGGCAATGGGATTATAGTGACGATAAACCCTTTGTTTGGCAATGGGATCATAGCGACAATAACCCTTTTGTTCAATGCCAGAGCTAAGGAAATAACACAAACAAGAGTGTGGTTTGAGTTTTTATGCTTTTGTGGGGGAAGAAGGACAAAGCAAACACAACCAAGAATTTTTGAATGTTGAGTAGTCAGATACTTTCACATACAAACACTTATAAGGAGAGCAATTGGAGATTATAGGATAAGGGACCCTATTAATGCTGTAAATGATTGTGAGAGTGGCTTTACCCTAAAAGGATTTAGGAATGAAAACAAAAATGAGGAGTGATCTAATGGTCTCTACGACATGACGATGTTTATGTTCTACTTTGATGTGTAAGTACATGATAAATGAGCGAGAGTACCATTGTGTTGAAGATTTGCAATAACAGAACCATCCTTACACTCCATGGCATTATCTAAACGAAAAATTATAATTTTGTGAGAGTATCAAGTTTAAATCATTCTTTGAAAATCATTAAAATTTTGAGTAGTTTAGATCGATTATGCAATAGATAAATCTATGTGTCATATGAATAATCATTAACAAAAATCACAAAATAACGAGAGCCCCTCTCCCCCTAGTGGCAATGGGTACGAGCCCTGAAATATCAAAATGAATAAGGTCAAAAGATGCTGAGGAAAATAGAATCATTTTTATTTAATAGTAAAGCAATTTGTCTATCTAACTGGCATGATAAACAATCAAAATGTGTAAAATCAACTGAACCTAAATGACATCCAGATGCTAATAATTGAATGCTAATAATTAAACACGAGACAAAGAGGGGTGACCGAGTCGGTAATGCCATAATTTGGAAGTGGTGGTCCTAACAGAAGCAGATTGAAGAATTGGTGGTGAGTGAATGGGAAGATGCAGGGAAGAAGTATAAAAATGGGACCATCAGAAGCAGATTGAGAAGCTGGTAATGAGTGTTTGGAAAGATGTAGGGAAGAAATATAAAAAGGGGACCAACTTTACATGTTATCCTTTCAGCTGGCTTGTCCATGGATCCTGCACAGTACATCCTTGATTGGAAAATTTTATCATATAACCAAGTTCAACAGCTTTCCAACAGAGAGGAGATTCAAGGATGGACTAGGTACTAGGTAAGTATCTGGTACATAGAAAGTTTTATGATAAAACCAAGTTCAATAAGTTATCGGACATGAGTGACAGTCATGTTAGAATCATTTGCAGTATAGATTAACGGGCATGTGTACGGGACTGCTTATAGGAAAATAATGTGGAGTCAAAGGTCATGTGATTGCAACAAACAGAATTGATGTACCAAGAAGACATACTTGAGGCAACAAATAAGGCAATAGAAGAGATGGTGATAACTTGGTGAGCCATAACCTCAACATCAGTAGTAGTAAGGTATAAAGTGGTGGTTGGTGCTGGAGTAGATGGCTCAGAAGAGGAAATTGCAGCAGTCTAGGTATAGGAGCCTTTAGCTTTGAGTTTGCAGCTCTCGCTGATGTGATGTCCATCTTTTTTATAGCAAACACATTTGCCTTTATGATGACGTGGAGAGGAATTAGCAACAACAGTGACAGAAGAGGGAGCAGGGAGAGGAGCACTGATTATGGGAAAAACAACAAAGACATTAGCACTGGCCATAAACAAATCTTGATTTTGCAATTGGCGAGTCTTTTGGTGAGTCTACTTCGAGATGAGTTCAGTGGGAGTTACTTTGAGAGATGGTAGAGGGGAACGATGTAGAAGATAAGCTTGTGTAGTCTCAAAGTTGTCAAGAATCCCTATCATGAAGTGCGAGCATTCTTGAATTTTGGGAGAAGACTCTAGATGGAAGGGCTGGATTTATCAATAAACCAAGAGAGAATCTTGCAGTGAATGTTGTCCCAACATCTGATATATGTGGAGAATACATACGCTAGCCTAATTATAGACAATATATTTGGTGAAGATAAAATATATATTAACAGTGTGTGTGTGCATACATATGAGTACATACATACTCGTAAATGCACATCTATTGAGAGGTTGTGGCTCGTAATGTTTGATCTGATTCAATTGTTCTATTCATTTATCCACTCTATTTTTTGTGTCAATTGTATCTGTCTCTAGATGTACTTATGGTATTTCTTTTTTTCTATTGATTATTGTAGATATTTGGTGGTATATTTCGGTGCTATGCAGTTGTGATTGCAATATTTGTTGTGCTTGTTGAGACAGAATGGGGATTCATTATGAAGTTTTGGAAGGTTCGTTTCTAGTTCAAATTTTGAACTTCAATTTGCTCCAAAAATATGAAATTTGTTACCATAGAAGTTGTTAAGGAGTTACTAGTTTGAAAAATTTTCATTTGGACACATTTCAAATTTTATTATCTTTTTGTCCATTCCATTCAAAATACTATTTTTGAGCACATTTAGGTTGCACTTGTATTTTTAGATCTAAAATCAATGAATTTTGTGCTAATTATTTAAGAAAAATTACTCAAATATCATTTTATTTGTTTAGACAAGGATTTCATCGTGGATTGAAGTAGTTTAACATGATGGATTTGAAATTACCACAAAACAATAGTTATTTGAAATGGCTTCATAGTAGTGGCTTCACCATTTTAGGAAGTAGTGACATTATTATTGTAGTAATAGTTTTTAGAAAATTTCCATGTATTGTTATATAAATTAACTCCCTTACTTATATTTTAATATAATTTAATTTTAAATTCAATGATTTGAAATACCAAATTATCCAAATGGAGCCTTACATTGCTGGTAGGACAAATTTTATTTTTTTTATAGCTGTTACATGTACATGGCCAGTTAGAGTGGCTACTATAATTTTTCTTTTTTGATAAATAAGAAAATTGTATTTACAAGACATCAAGGGATGCTGTCACAGTACAAAAAGGAAACTAAATATGATGTTATGCTGCTTCAAACCTAGCAATACTTGTACAAAATGCTCGAAAACAAACTTTTTAGCTTGAACTGAGAAGATTCCTTGTTCTGGAAACATCTTCTGTTCCTTCCCCCCTAAATGAGCCATGTCAAGCAGAGC
The DNA here is from genome assembly GCA_019916065.1 of Vitellaria paradoxa. NCBI lineage: Eukaryota > Viridiplantae > Streptophyta > Magnoliopsida > Ericales > Sapotaceae > Vitellaria > Vitellaria paradoxa. The sequence goes on from CM034238.1 coordinate 42,870,544, forward strand.
GGGATATAGCGCTAGGCTTTTCTCCTATCCTTTTAGTGTCCGTGCTTCTTAGGCTACATGTGTCCTACATTGGTACTATGGGATGCTGGTGTAGTGTGTATATACGTTGGGTTCTCTCTCCTAATAAATAGTTTTTGGGGGGTGAGCTTTCTTAAGGTATATAACAGATTATTGGCCATTTCCCTAATTTTGGAAAACCCTAAGTCACTGTTTGAAGACCCCTTCTCTTCTGGCAACATGTCTACCAGGAATGCAGCCCTCGGTATTGCTACTTCTAACAGCTCACTTTATCTAATTTAAGATTTCAATCAATTTTTTGCAGGTGCTGGAGTATTGGGCTGCCCGGGGTATGCTGCAGATCTTGTATGTTCTAATTTTCTGTAATGACTAATGCATGTCTAACAACTCCTCACCCAAATATCTCATGTTTTAGTTGGGCCTCGTACATGATCAAATTTATCAAACTCAGTTATTATTTTATATAGTTGCATGTTTTAATAATATTTAAAATTATTTTATTTTCCAATAACTGTGTAGGTGAACTGGGTTTGGGTTGATCTGTTTACCAAAAGATGTATGCTTGCATGCTTTTAGCTGCTCATTGGTTAATAAGAATCTGTATCACTTTTACAGAATTTATTGCCTGATAATTGCGACTACCAGATAACTTTTAGTGATCGTTGATTTATGGAGACTTTCAGTGAAACAATTTGAATAAATTAACAAGTTAACTATCATGAAACAAATTAATGATTTATAGGAATTGTCGATGGAGCAGTCCCACATTCACATCTGAATTACCACGAGACAAGTTAACTATTTATGGAAATTGTCAGTGAAACGATGCTGCAAATGCAATACCTATTTGATATTTGAGCTCTTATAATGCACCCAAGAAATTTTAGTCCCTGTTTATGAATTGGCTGTATTGTTGTTTCAGTGTTGCAGTGATGACAAGAGCTTACCCCGAGGACGCTGGGGAGGGAAAGGAGCTTATTATTCTCGAAAACATAGCATGTTACATGCTTCTTTCTTGTGGTGTGGTTTACATTGCTTCGGTATGCTAACTATTTCTAGACTATTATGATTTATTTTTTAACTTTAAATTTGTTTTGATTTGCTGCTGGTTTGAATATGGTACAGAACCTTGCCATGTCACGTGGCTAGGTTGCTTACCTACTTGGATAAATGATTAAAATAGAGTTTGAACTTTAAGCAAAGTATTGGTTTTTAAAGTTCAATCCCATTCCCAGGTTGTACTTAAGCAAAAGTTCAATCCCATTCCGAGGTTGTACTCATGCAAAAGCTAACTGGCATTTTTTCACTGAACTCTCTTGAATTTGATGACCTAATGTTTTGCTTGCGTCACAAATGGTGTGGATGAACTGAGGAAGAGCATTTTTCTTGGAGTTCACTAAGCACAGTATCTTTCGGTTGAAGCTGTAGTTTGTTTCCTTTACACTTTATTTGTTGAGTATCTCTAATATGTATTTAAACATCAAATTCAGGGAATTTTATGCATTGGGCATTTCAAACGTGCTCGCCAGAAAAAAGAAGTTTCGAGGGAGCAAGCTGCCAGGGATCTTCAGGTAAGCAAGCTGCCATATGCTCACATTTTAGGATTGGCATTCCATTTCCAAGCTTCTTGTCGAGTTAATTCCTGTAGTCAATGCTATGTTTTTTAGGGATCTGTAGATAAGCTGGCAATTACTCGTAGTTCCATGTCTGCAATATTTCTCCACGCTTACTGCTATTTTGGTTCCTCTAAGTTGACATCTGAAGAACTTCCGTTAACCCCCACCACTGCCCCCACCCAAAAAAAAAAAAAAAAAAAAAGAAGAGCAATAGAGAGAGATTTTTTTTTCTTCTTCTTCTTCTTTCATCTTTTTATTTAAAGACTTGATGGCTTGTCTGAGAGATATAGGACATAAATAAATAGGACAATCTGATTGTTATAAACTACTTATTTATTTGTATGTGATTCACTGGTATCCCTCTTGAAATACAGATGGTCCGTAATAATGCGATCATAAGTGAAAGTTGACAGTTTCCCGCTTCCCCAAACCAATAATCCGCCTCCCCCAACAAAAAAAAAAAAAAAAAAAACCAATCTGGCATTCCTGGTTCTGTTCTTGCTGACCATGATGATTTCTTGTGCATATGATTTCCGTAATGGGAGCAGATAATAGGCAGCAGCCATTGTACTATTATGGCGCTGAAATGTGTCATGACTGATGTTTGAATATGAAAATAAAGTCCATTTTCAGAATTCATGCAATGACATTTAGTTTATAGCAGTGGGAATGAAGTGAATAGGTAATGCATGGCCAACAATATGTTCATGTCACACTTGCTGCGGTTATCCTATTCTGTCTTGGAGCCCATAAGAACAAACCAAGCCAAACCAAACCAAGCCTTTTCCCACTAGGTGGGGTCGGCTATATGGATTTGTCAACGCTAATTAGATCTGTTTAGGGGCATGTCCTCTGATAAATCTAGGTAGGTCAGGTCATGTTTAATGGTTTCTTTCCAGCTTCTCTTGGGTCTTCCTCTACCTTTCCTACTCCTGACAATCTCCATACTTTCACACCTTCTAACAGGTGCCTCTGCTGGACGCCTTCTAATGTGGCCAGACCATCTTAATCGGTTTTCTCTCATTTTATCTTCAATCGGTGCTATTCCTACTTTGCCCCTAATCTCCTCGTTCCTATCTCTCCTTGTAATCCCGTACATCCACCTTAGCATCCTCATATCCGCAACTGCCATCTTCTGACCATGATTATGCTTTACTGCCCAACACTCTGATCCATATAACAGCGCTGGTCTAACCGCTACCTTATAATACTTTCCTTTCACCTTGAGGGGGACTTTTCGGTCGCACAAAACTCCCGAAGCACTCCTCAATTTAGTCCACCCAGCTTGAATCCTGTGACTTACATCAGTATCAATCCCTCCATCTTGTTGCACCATAGATCCAAGATACTTAAATTTATCTTTTTCTACAATCTTTTGTATGCCTAAACTTACTTCTATACTACCTGTTATCCTACTTTGACTAAACTTACATTCCATATATTTCGTCTTGTGTCGGCTTAGTTTAAACCCTTTTGTCTCTAACGCATCCCGCCACAATTCTAGCTTAGCATTCACTCATTCTCTCGTCTCATCTACTAAAACAATATCATCTGCAAATAGCATACACCATAGCACCGCATCCTAAATATGTCTCTCCACCAATCGTCCGTATAGATGTCATGGCTCTATCATACATGTCCTTTATCGCCTCAATATATGCGACACACGCTCCTTTCTTTTCAAATACTCTCCATAGAATCTCCCTAGGAACCCGGTCATATGCCTTCTCTAAATCGATGAACACCATATGTAAATTTTTTTGACCTTCTCTATACTGTTCCATTAACCTCCTCAAGAGAAAGATAACCTCCATGGTTGATCTTCCAGGCATGAAGCCCATAAGAACACAAGGCACTAAGTATATATATCAATTAAAATTAATGTTGATATTAGTTTTTATATTATATGTATATATGTAATATGTTGAATTTCTTTGGAATTCATTATGGATCTCTTTGCTCGTCAATTGCAGGAGTTGGAGCGGCGCAGAGAAGAGCTTGAAGCTTTGCTGATGGCTGAAGAAAGGGTCCAGTTTCAAGCTTAAAACTACAAGCTGGAAAGTGAGTTTTTCCCAGAGTCATGGCACTTGTCTATATGCGACGGTTGTTTTTCTTCTCTCTCTCTCTTTTTAGTTTTTATTTTTATGGTTCTGAAATATATATATATATATATATATAGTTTTTGAGAAAAATTAATGTTAAATTCTTTTTCATTTATCTGTAATCAGTTGCTGTGTATTTAAGGCTTACAAGAGCAATGGGTGTATGCTTAACAAATATCTCTAAACTGGTGCACTAGTTTTCAGTCATCACCGAACCATTGTAATGTTGGGCAGCTCACGATTTTAGTTTGCATCAAACCCCATTTTGTACATGGTTTTGGCAATCTGGTACGTATTGCTATAAACATTTGACCACAGTGCATAGCAATAACATATATATGTGTGCGTGTGTTAATGGAAACATATAATAATTGAAATTATTGTAAAACATATTATTAAAATAACATCAATTTTGTAACAAAAATTATTAAAATAACATAAATTTTGTTTTCTGGCCATTTTATATTTTGCAAAAGTAATCTGCAAAGATTTGGACTTAAAACAATAAAATTATACAAAAGTGATCCGCACACATTTGGATTTAAACAATGAAAATCCTACTTGAACTGGAGTATCTTTAGAGAGGGTCAGGGGGGTTTGATATCAATTTGAACGTTAGTTCTATGACATCCGTCATCTTGACCATTAAATTTAATCTAACAATCCGAAGGGGCTCCAGTTAAAAATTTTCAATAGAAGAGCTATGTATAGTTTTTAAGCAGTTAGATTAAATCTAAAGATCAAAATAATTGATGTCACAATATGTTAGCCCCAAGTTCCTTCTCTTAGGGCTTCATCTTTTTGTGGAATTGGGTTGCATCTTAAGCTTTTGTATAATATCTTATTTACCAAAGTCTTTTTGAAGGAAAAAAAAAAAAAAAAAAAAGGAAGTTTCATCTCAACCAGCAGAGAGGAGATTCGCAACTCTTGTGGCATTGGAATGTTCTAACATATAACATGGGTATTTTTCTCTGGAGAAATACAACAGAGAAAGTTACAATGCCTAGGCATTGACATAACAATATTTTTTTGGTCAAATAATTCAATGGCCACTAGCAAAAGAATCCCAAACAAAAACAAAGTGGCTCAAATTGTAAAGTAAATTAAACATAGAAGGAACTTTCATTTTTGCTTGCCCTTGTTTGATGAACCTTCTGAGCCTGAACTTTGAGAGAACTTCGCAAGCCCTTGCCTCAATGCCCCAAGATTTACCCCATTTCCAACCAAGATGCTGGTCACACCCATTTTTGAAACCTGCAAGCGCAGTGAGTTATCAGGTTTAGTAGGAGACAAATGATATCGTCCGAAAAGTTTGAGCAATAATTGATTAACGAAAATATTGTTTTACCAAAAATATTTATCAAAAAGAGCAACCAAAATAAGGTGACAACAGTAGTATTGTGATAAAAAGTGTACTCATACGGGATTTATTTTTTTCAAAGTGATAGGTCCACAAAATGTTCCACGTTATTCTGATCATACGGCATTACCCATATGTTAAGCCCGACGACTAATAAATGGATGCTTTTGAGGGATTTGCCAAATGCACGAAGCATTTAAACACAATTCTCTGATCCACGCAGCCCAATTTTTTTTCCCTAACCCAGTATCACTGTTACAAAGAACGTCTTCAGCTTATAATTCCTATTAAAGTCGTCGTTTACAAAAACGGCTTTAAAGTCGTCATTCAAAAAAACACCTTTAAATTGACTAGAACAAGGGGCTAAGGTTTCTCAAACATGCAGAAGAACAAGGTAAAGAGAGGAAAGAAGTGAAAGAGGGAGAAGCACAAGGTTGATGACAAGAAGCAAGAGATGGTGTTCAAGGAGGACAAGATGTAGTATGCAGATACTCCAGATGCTTGGCAACGGCCGCTGCAAGGCAACGCACATTGATGACACCAAGCGCCTCTGCCACATCTGGGCAGATGCACGAAGAAAGTTTAGATGTTGATATCATCCTCGTTGGTCTCCAGGACTACCAGGTTGACAAGGGTGATGTCATCCTCAGGTACATGCCCAACGTGGCTAGGCTCTTGAAAGCCTATAACGAGTTGCCGGAGAACACCAGGCGCTACAAGGGCATCGCTGGTAGCCTTGATGATGAGGATGACAGTGGCCCGGTGGGTGATGAAAATCCAATAATAATAATAAGAATCAAAACGTTACCAACTAGGGTGTAAGGTGTAACTATTATAGAAGACTAAAAGGGGGCACACATTATGTATGTGATTTTTATTTTAATTAATATAAAATTATAAGAAAAAAGAAAAAGTGAATCAAATAGTAAATAATAAATAGTTAAGTTTATTTAAGTAAATAATACCTAATTAAGGAGCATTTAAAGAAAATAAAAAAGTTACAAAATTAGTGGGTAGTAAAAAGGCATTTAATGAAGATAAAACTATAAATAGGTGAAATTACTTGATTATGTGGTAGTTATAAAAAATTTACTTTTTACTACTACTGGAATTATTGGTAGTTATAGGGAGTTTAAAGATATTATGTATTCTCCTCTCAATTTATTCATAGGGGAATCTCTCGTTGTTCAATAAGCAAAGGACAACAAAGTGGTGAAATTACCTAATTATGTGGTAATTATAAAAAATTTACTTTTTAGTACTACTTGAATTATAGGTAGTTATATGGAGTCTAAAGATATTAAGGGGGGGGGGGATAAAAGCTTCACTAAATTTGAGGTTTCATCAAATGCCCATGCTTTATAATAGTGTAGATTTTGATAAAGTATGAGAGATAAAAAGTTCCAAAAATTCAAATAATGCTAAAGTCATTTTAGCAAAAGACAACTTAAAAGTCGTTTTTCAAGATGTCTTTCAAGTTGTTATTCAAAACGACCTTAATTTCCATATGCCACTGAAGATGTCTTTTGGAACAATGATACCGGGTCTTAAAAAAAAAAAAAGTTAAAACTGCATGGGCCAAAGAATTGTTTTTGAATTGTTAATGCATTTAGCAAAAGCCTCGGATATTTCTCAAGCTAAATAAATCAGAAGGAGAAAATTAAGTGTGGGGGCTTTGTTACCGATTCTATGTTCCGATCTTCATCGTCAAAAAAGAGCGTTGCATTATAGGGAACGCCAGTCCTCCTATTAATTCTTTGGAAGTGCTCTGTCTTGTGTGTCCAACTGGAAAAAATCTCCTGGAGAATCAAATGAAATATTTAAAGTGGTGAACATATGTATATCATACAATTATTGGTTAATCACCTCTTATCAAAAGGATCTACTAACAACCAAAGCACTTTCCATAAATTATCAGCCATCACAGTGAAGGTTGACATAGAATTCAGCAGTTTAATTGTTCACATTTTCAGGCATTTTTGCTCCCTTTACTATGGGCTACTTACTCCCTATCTATACATAATAGCAACAGCAGAAAAGCAAATCAAACATCATCAAAAGCATTCCCCAAAAACTAACCTGGGCTACGAACATTGATCTAATGTTCAATTTGTCAAGAAATGTCTTAGCTATATCCACAGTTGGCGATCTAGATGCAATGGCAACATCAATTCCCTTGTCCTTGAGAGCATATAAGATGCCTTTGGCATGGGGGAACAGTGAGGGCATTTCACGCTTGGAGCGACATTCGCTGACAAAAAATCAGACACATACATCAACATTGCAGTTTCTAGACCTTGATTGGTAATACGTGATAATCAGATCAAATTATCATAGTATCAAAAAAAAAAAAAAAAAAATGAAGGGTGGAAAGCAACAGAATAACATATCATAAATTAGGGAAGTAGAAGCTACAATATCCTTATTATCATTATCATTCTGATGAACTGATACTGATCTAGTGATGCCAAGGAGAAGTCTTTGCGCAATGAGGCGTCCACGTGCATTGGATGACTACATGTGAGAAATCAAATAAAAGTAAGGTCTTCTCAACCCTGTGAGCTGAGTCTTCGTCGTTCTTGCACCGTGAGAAAGATTGGTTGCTAGTTGGGTCCATCAATTGGTATTAGAGCCTAACCCACAGGCCCCAAGTCGATTCCACGTGCAAGCTTCGCTTTCTAAACACAATAATGACCAATAGGAAACGTTTTGAACAGATGGAGGAGTCGATCAAGAAAATTGAGTCTTCCCTTAAGATGATGCAGGATATGCAAATTGCAAATCAGGAGGCAATCTGTGAACTCACTTTGACATAGTCACACTCAGAAGATTCCAAGCGAAAATCATCACGAAAACAGAAGTAGAGTTTGACGTCCTCTTCAAGTTCCACAGAGCCAAATCTGTCGAAGTCATTCTCTTCAAGTTCCAGTGACAATTTAGTTCATTTGTTGGCTTCAAAAACTAATCCGTCAAGAGATGCAGACAAAGCACCCACCCCCCCCCCCCCCCAAAAAAAAAAAAGAAAAAGAAAAGAAAAAAAAAGGAGGTTCCTTAAGAAGATGGAGTTTCCAAAATTCTCAGGAGAGAATGTGAATGTGTGGTTGGATTGCGCTAAGCAATATTTCACTACACAATCCATCCAAGGCCGTAGGAAGGTTACACCTGCATCATTTTATCTTAATGGGGAGGCAAATCAATGGTGGTAGTGGTATTGTGCCCAACGTAAGGGGAGATCGGTGTCATGGCGGAAGTTTGAGTTGGGAATTCTCCTGCGCTTTGGGTTGACAAATTTTGAAGACTTCGATGAGGCTCTGAGCAAGGTTCAGCAAACAGGTTCTTTTCGCGATCATTTGTGCGAATTTGAACTCTCTCCAGGGTGACCGGATGGCCTTCTAAGGCATTACTCGGTGCGTTTATGGGGGGATTGAAGGATGAGATTGCATCGGATGTATGCATGTTTTGCCCTCAGAAGTTACGTGAAGCAATCAAATTGGCAAGGGGACGGATGAAAAGTTGCAGCAGACAAAACACCCTGTTATAGCCTCACGAGTTGTACTAAAGAATGCCAGCACCCCCTCGTCAGGTGTTGCAAATGAGCAACCTTTACCTCCTATCGCGACAAAATGTTTATCATTTGAGGAATGAAAGCTCGAAGGGAGAAGAATCTATGCTTTAATTGTGACGAGCAGTTTGTGCTGGGACATCGTTGCAAGGCCTCGTCGCAAATCTTACTCCTTGAGGAACAAATGGAAGATACGACGGTTGAATCTGAGGTTAACGTTTCAAACATGGATGAAGAAGCCAACAACCCACAAACATCCAAAGAAGCCAACAAACTACAAATATCCCTTCTTGCGATTTCAGGAGGACTCGAACCAAAAACCATGCGAGTTAAGGCAGAGGTATCAATGCAGTGTGTTAATGCCTTCATTGACATTGGCTCTACTCATAATTTTATTCACCGGACTGTGGCTACTCGATTAAAATTGGTGGTTACGCCTATTACTCCATTTACTGTACGGGTGGCTAGTGGGGATCAAACGACTTGTACGGAAGTGTATGAAAATGTGTCTATGACAATTTAAGGGTTCACCTTTGTGACTAAACTCTATTCCTTGCCAATTATTGGATGGGTGTGGTGCTTGGGGTGCAATGGCTAAAGGGTTTGGGTCGGATTGTGTCGGATTACAATCATATGACAATGGAGTTTGAGGAATGTGGGCATCGGTACAAGTTGTGTGGAACTCTTGTTACACCATCCATTGCTGTGGACTGCAATACACTCCTTCGCGAATGGCAATCTGGGGCTGAGTTATTCATGCTTATGGCTAACAAAGAGAAGTGTGTAGCTACTAATGGGCAAGACGAAACACACGACGCTGCAATCCAAGAAATCTTGGATGAATTTTGATAGGTACTAGAGGAGCCAAAAACATTGCCTCCAACACAAATGTTCGCATTCGATTGACGGATGAGACAAAGACCATGAATGTCACACCCTATAGATATGCTCATTTTCAAAAAAATGAAATTGAAAGGCAAGTAGAGTAGATGTTACAAACAGGGTAAACTCAACCAAGTACTAGCCCTTTTTCTTCGCCTATTTTGTTGGTCAAGAAAAAGGATGGGTCTTGGTGCTTTTGCACAGATTATTGGGCACTCAATGAGGTAACTGTAAAATACCGTTTTCCTATTCCTACAATTGAGGATATGCTTGATGAGTTGTATGGTGCGAGCTATTTTCCTAAGCTTGATTTAAGGGCAGGGTGTCACCAGATTTGGGTTCATTCTAACGATGTTCACAAGATTGCTTTTTGCACTCACTTTGGTCATTACGAATATCTTGTCATGCCTTTCGGATTGTGTAATGCTCAGTCAACATTTTAGGCAGCCATGAACTCTTTTTTCAAAGAATATTTACGTGACTTTATTCTTTTCTTTTTTTTTTTTTTGATATTCTTGCCTATAGTAAGAATTGGTGTGACCATTTATTACGTTTGAGGAAGACATTGGCAAATTTGATGAAGCACAGCTTTTATGTTAAACCCTCAAAGTGTCTTTTTGGGAAGCACGAAGTAGAGTATCTTGGGCACATTATTACTCATGATGGGGTTCGGGTTGATCCAAAGAAAATTGCTGCAATGGTGCAGTGGCCTCAACCGAAAACCATCAAAGCCCTTAGGGGATTTTTGGGACTAACCAGATATTACCCAAAGTTCGTGCGAGGATATGGTGTTATTGCTAAACCACTTACGCAATTATTGAAGAAAGGACAGTTTGCATGGAATTCGGAAGCTGACAATGCTTTCAAAGCACTTAAAAAATGAATAGCTTCCACCCTCATTTTGATTCTTCCTGATTTTACTGATGAGTTCGTTATTGAAAAAGATGCATCTAGGGAGGGAATCGGTGTTATTCTGTCTCTAAAAGGACGACCCATTGCGTTCCTAGCAAGGCGATTGGTCCAACTAAATGCTCATGGTTAACTTATGAGAAGGAGATGTTGGCAATTCTTGAAGCAATTTGTTCTTGGCGAACCTACTTGTTGGGTTGGCGTTTCATAATATACACTGACCACAAGAGTTTGCGGCATTTATTAGAGCAATGCATTACCACCCCTGAACAACAAAAGTGGATTGCTAAGTCGCGTGGCTTTGATTATAAGATTGTGTACAAACCCGAAAAAGAGAACAGTGCTGTAGATGGGCTTTCTAGACAAGGAATGGAGATTGAGATGATAGCCATTGTGAGTGACGAGCCTGACCTTAATGCACTGTCAAAACCAGAATGGGAAATTTGGGCACAATTGAGGGAAGCCACTACCTATGATGCAACTGTGGCACCTATTATGGAATAGTTCCAACCAAAACCACTTGCTCATACTAGGTATTCGTTGCGTGATGGATGCCTACTTCATAAAGGTCGTGTATTGGTGCCAAACAATGCCGCCATTCAACAAGCACTTCTTCATGAATTCCATACAACACCTTCCAACGGCCATTCTGGTGTTTTACGTACCTCTCATCAGCTTCGTCAAGTATTTACATGAACCGGTCTACGTGGGGATGTCATGAGGTATGTGTAACAGTGCAATGTTTGTCAACGAAATAAAAACGACACGCAATCACCAGCAGGGTCACTTGAGCCTTTGCCTATACCAGGTCAGATTTGGGCTGATATTTCTATGAATTTTATAGATGGATTACCAAAGTTTGCGGGTCGAGATTCGATTATGGTAGTGGTGGATCGGTTAACAAAATATGCTCACTTCCTACCTCTTTCACATCCATATACTGCACGAATAGTTGCAGATGTTTTTGTTCGTGGGATAGTTCGATTACATGGCATTCTAGAGTCAATTGTTAGGGATTGAGATTGTGTTTTTTTGAGCCATTTTTGGTGTGAATTATTTAAACTTCAAGGGAAGATCCTCAAGACTAGTTTGGCATATCACCTAGAGATTGATGCACAAACTGAGGTTGTGAACCGATGTTTGGAGTAGTATCTTCGATGTTTTGTAAGTTCCAGTCCAAAGCGGTGGAAGCAATTTTTACCATAGGTAGAATTTTGGTATAATACCACTTACTAGCACTCCACTGGAATGTCCCCATTCGAGGGATTATATGGTCGAAAACCACCGGCCTTGTGTTTGTATGATGCAGGTAGCTCGCCAGTGGAGGAAGTTGATCAAGCCTTGAGAACTCGAGATGAAATTTTGAAGGATTTGAGGTCGAACTTAGTTCAAGCTTGTAATCATATGAAGCAATATGCTAATAAAGGCAGGTGAGAAGAGCACTTCCAAGTTGGGGAATATGTATATTTAAAACTTCAACCATACTGCCAGCAGTCCGTTTTTAAGCGGGCTTATCAGAAGCTAGCAAGTCGTTTTTTGGGACCTTATCATGTGCTGTACAAAGTGGGGACTGTGGCCCATTGGTCAGAATTACCAGCAGAAGCTAAACTTCATCCTATTTTCCATATCTCACTTCTTAAGCGTCGCATGGGCGAGTCCCCTATTTTGAACCCAACTTTACCACCTTATTCGGGGGAAGGTTTGCCTTTGTGCAGCCCAAGAAAGCCCTGGATTATCGGTGGGTTGAATGAACTGGAGGAAAGGTTCGTGAAGCTTTAGTACAATGGACTTCGCTATCAACGGATGATACAATGTGGCAACCTGTAACTATGTTGCGCGACCCATTTCTAGAATTGAACCTTGAGGACAAGGTTCGTTTTGAAGAGGAAGGGAATGATGAAACTGATACTGATCTAGTGATGCCACGGAGAAGTCTTTGCGCAATGAGGCGTCCAGGTGCATTGGATGATGTGTGAGAAATAAATAAAAGTAAGGTCTTCCCAACATCGTGAGTTGAGTCTTGGTCGTTCTTGCACCTTGAGCAAGATCAGTTGCCAGTTGGGTCCATCACATTCCAGAGCCATGGCAGCACTGAAAAAAGCATTCAGGCTACAATTGACAAACGCCATTAGATGAGAGATGTCAAAATGCCTTCAACGATTAACTTATCCACCTTTTTCCTATTAGAAGTAGTGAGAAACTGTTGGTTGGAAATTGCTCATGGATTTATTGTATTCCTCTCAACATCACTTACCCAAAGTTGACAGTGAATGCTCCTGTTGTGCAAGTTTTCTAAATTGAAAGGTCAGCTTTTGGGTTATATAAAATTAAAAACCCATATCCATATTTTATGTCACCAAATAAAAGGAAAAAAAAAAAGAGAGTTCTGTTAATAAAGTTGCCGAAGGGGGGGAAGCTCTATTGGTATAACAGCACCCCCGTCCATGATAAGACAACACCTCACCCTGGAAAGGGTCAAGGGTTCCAGTCACCATTTCCCCATTCCATAATGAAGGCTAAAAATTGATATTCTTCTTTCACCCAACAACAATAACAACAACTTCAAAAAGCGTTTGAAATAAATTACCTCTGTTTGACGAAGAACCAACAAATGAACAAACTTTTATGCTTTCAGAAACATACAATCATCTTAGTTATGGGATTGCTAAAGATAGGTTTCAGAATCAGGTAAATACTGTCTGGGGAAGCTAATGCTTTAGAACACCCCGGTTCTGGATCTCATCATAGAGATCAAACACTGAATCAAGTAATATTATTTTATTTTATCAATGTTATAGAATTACCCCGTAAAAATATGAAATGCATGAGAACTCCAAGAAACAAACAGAGCAAAATCGAATATATATATATATATATATATGTAGAGCAACAAATGAAATCAAGACCAAGCAAAACCAAAAAAAAAAAAAAGAAATTGAGAAGTAGAATGTCTATCGCGGTGGAATGAAATTGAAACGATCACTATAAAAATTGATTGTCAAAAAATAAATAAATAAATAAATAAATAAAATAAAGAAGAAAATAACCAGTAGAAAGGCCAGAGAGTGTAGTCGAGATCGAAGACGACCAAACGAGGAAGTACTTGAAACATCCCCAATATCTCCATCGCCTCCGCCTTCACCTTCTCGTCTCCCATCTCTCTCTCTCTCTCTCACACGACCGAAGGCTCCGTCCGTCGCGGCTCTTCAGATTTTTCTTCTCCGCCATCTTATTGGAACAACAGATGGTCAAAATACGGAAGCAATCACCACCGTACATTTTTTTATTTTTTATTTCTAGTCTTTGGAAGAGTTAAAAATTAGAATATGCCTCAAATTTTGGGTACATTTGATTTATTAAAATTTGTTAAAAAATTTTAAAATTTTTTAAAAATCTTTAAAAGTTATTTACTTTTTATTTCACTACCCGAATTATGAATTCAAAAATTATTTCACTTTATATCATGTTATCTCATTTTTTATCACCCTAAATACACTTTTTATTAATTAAGAGTATAAGAAAAACAATTATGTATGAATTTTTTATTTTCTTTCCTAGCTTTTTTTTAAGGATTTATTTATTTGTTGGGAAAAGTATTAGAAAAGAAAAAGAATTTTTGAACAAATTAATTATATATGATTTTTTTTTAACTTCCTTTGGTGGCTCTTTTTAAGGCTTTATATATTAGTGGAAAAATTACAAAATCAATCGTTGAATAAATTATTTTATTTTAATAAATTAAAAACTTAAAATATTTTATTAAACCCCCGAAGTATATAATAACTCTTCATTATTTGAAAATTAAAAATTTCAATTCAGGCAGACTCATTTATTCAAAATTTTATTTTTTAATAATTTTCTCAAATTTTAGTCATTATATTTTTACTTTTTAAGTAAATCAACAAATTTTATGACTCCCAACTTTATCGAGAAATCTACTTTTTAAATAAATCAAGAAATAAGATAATCTCAATTTTCATTGGTAAAATTACGTGGTACTAAATAAATATTAAATTGCACATTAGATTCGTGTGGATTAGATTGTTTTCAACAAATTAATTTTTTATCAATTAAAAACATGTTAATGAAAATTAGGATTCGTTTGATTTACTATAAAACTCTAAAAATCTCTAAAAACTTTTGAAAACCTCTAAAAATTATTCACTTACTATTCCACTGCACAAATTATGAACCTATAACTTGATTCATTTTATCTCACTTTTTATCACTTCAAATACACCCTTAATATAGAATAGAGGACTTTGAATTTTACGACATATCAATTCAATTTGCACACTCTAAGGGTATTTTAGATATTTTCTTACAAATCGGAAACAATATATAAACTGTAAAAATTATTTAAAAGAGAAGCCATCTTCATTCTTTATGGTGATGAAACGGGCTTTCTCGAGAAGGCATTGAATTACATCATTTAGGATTCTAAATTGATATTTTTGCTATTTATGATAATTTTTAATTTGACAATTGCTATTAAAATATAAATTGTTGATTTTACACTAATTTATTTTCCTTTTTGTTTTAATCATTCGACAACCATCACATATTCTGCCAATTTTAATAAATTTCAAATATATTTTCAATTCCTAATTAGAGATAATCTTGCAGGCGTTTAACATAAACATCTTAGATTCAATAAAATACATAATCATATTGCACCTAATTAACATGTCTTTTGTCTTGCCAACTCTATTTGTCTCACTTGCTATCACCCTATCATCCATTCTATTTGAGTTCTAAATTCAGTGAGTTCTAGTTTATTTATTTATTTTTTTGCTAAAATAAAAAAAATATATTTCCAAAAAAAAATATTCAATTTTTTCTTAAATCTAATTGAAAAAAAAAAAAAACTTCATTTTTCTTTTCATTGACAAATCAAAGATCAAAAGAAAGTGGTAAGAGATTTTATACTTCCCAATGAAGCAGAAAGCAGCATGAGATAATGACAATAAATGTGAAACCAGTACACTGCAGTAAACCCTGAATTGCACATATACATATCTACACACCTATATATATATATATATTTATTACATGGAAAATCTCCTGTAACAAGGGTAAGGGGCAACAAAGTCAAGTGACAACAAAAAATGCTCTTTTCCTATTTACCCGTTCCCCAAGCCCCCCCTGATCCAAAAACCTTCAGAAAACTTTGTATAGATTGTGCTGTTCACAAGAATGTACTTCAATGCAGACCCTTTGAGAGAGCCGAGCCTTCTCAAAAGTCATCTCCCACCTTCAGGAGGCATCAACCTTGGCCTTTTTGCAGCCACCTGTTCTCCTAATTCTGAGATGGATGATGTCATATCGCGTGGTTGAACGACGACTATTTCCATGCGTTCAGCCTCTTGATTCAACGAGCCAGTAAATTTTCCCATGCGGAAAAGAGATCTTTCAATCTCCTTCACATCATCTGCCTCGTCTTCCTCTTGAGAATCCTCGACAATACAAACTGCAGGGTCATCACTCGACGTTGAGGGGGATTCAGATCTCTCTTGATTCCCTGGAGAATTTAGGTCCCAGTATCCCCGAGGCTGGTGACCTTCATTAACCCCAACCTCTGATGAAATTGGGGATCTACCAATAGATGTTTCCGGGGATGAGTCTCCATCATCATCATCTTCTTCAAGATGGATGACCGGGAGTGAAGATGGCTCCAACATTCTCAACGGTGTGGCAGAATATGGCCGTGTTGAAGGTTCATTTAGTAATTCAGTTGGTTGCTGGCCACCTCCTTTGTCTGTCAACGAATTATCAAATTGCTCCTGGTCCTCTTCACCTTCCTGTCACCCCCCCCCCCCAAAAAAAAAAACCAAAAAAAAAACAACAGATGAGAAAACTCAATGCTGCAGCAGTTAGGTAAACTGAAATTACTACAATGACTGATGCACAAGGGTTTTGGGAAACTCTGATCAATCTTTTGCTAGCCAAAATAATTTTTTTTACTTTACTTTTAGTTCAAGAGTCTGCACAGATTTTGTGAACCAAAATGATAGATTAGAGATGAGGCTTCTCTTATCATGCATGTCTATAAATCTTTCGCAATGCTGGTAAGCATTTTATAGCATAGGATGTTAAGTATATCTTCTAGAATATCTAGAATGTTCATATATTCTAGATTAATTTGATTTCTTTGTTTGCTAGTTTTCTAATTGTAATTGAACTCTTGATTATAAATATAATGTGAGGGAGGGGTAGTTGAAT
The DNA here is from genome assembly GCA_019916065.1 of Vitellaria paradoxa. Lineage (NCBI taxonomy): Eukaryota > Viridiplantae > Streptophyta > Magnoliopsida > Ericales > Sapotaceae > Vitellaria > Vitellaria paradoxa. The sequence goes on from CM034238.1 coordinate 42,887,215, forward strand.
CTCTCTCAACTTGGTAACAAAGCATCTTGTTCCATTGCCACTCTAACCGATTCAAGTAATACTGTTTGTTTTTCTACTTCATCTGCTCTTCAGTGGTCCTTGACTCCGGAGCTAGTGCAAATGTATTGGGAACCCATCATTGTTATCTAACTTGTCTACTACTACAAATTATATTATCTTGACTGATGGATCCTTTTGGTTTGTTACTGGTTAAGGGCACCTTCGGCCCTCTCCCTCCTCATCCTTACACTCGAGTCTTTATATCCCTACATTTTTGTTTAATGTATTATCTATTAGTCAGTTCACAAAACCTCTGTACTGTTCTAAGCATCAGAAGGATGATTGGTTCGGGATGTGAACTTGATGGCCTCTACCATCTGGATCCTACTAGTTTTTCGTCTGTTTCTCCTTCTATCTTTAATGTGTCTGTTTCCCCTTTCAGTGGCATTGTCGCTTAGGCAATCCACGTATAACCAAGCTCAAACCAGTAGTTCCGAGTCTTCGTTTTGTTCTAAGTTTTGAATGTGAGGTTTGTCAGCTTGGAAAGCATCACTACAAGGATTTTCCTCGTCGTATTGATTGTCATCAAACTGAACATTTTGATGTAGTCTATACAGACATTTGGGGTCCTAGATTTTTCACTTATAATAGATATTGGCATTTTGTCATTTTTGTTGATAATTATTCTCTTATGACTTAGTTATTCTAATTGAAAATTTAAATTTTCAAGTTGTCATCTATAGTTTTGTGCTTTTATAATTAAATTCGCACCCAATTTGGAAAAAAAATTAAAATTCTTCGCTCTAATAATGCCTTGGGAGTGTACAAAATCTGTGTTGAGTGGGGTATAATTCATCAGACCACTTGTGCTAGTACCTCTCAACCGAATGGTGTGGTTGAGCATAAGCATTGTCATTTATCAGTGCCATGCTCGTCCCGCTCAATTACCTTTGCACCTATGGATCCTGAGCCACTTGAGATACCTAATACTATTGCACTAGAATTTGTAGTTACCAATGATCTTCCCATTGCCTTACGATGAGGTAAACACACTTGCACTTAACATTCTATTACTCGCTTTGTTTGTTATTATCGTATGTTACCTCATCTATGTTCCTTTGTTTGTGTTTTATCATTTATTTCTATTACCACCTCTTATAAGCAGGCATTAGTATCACCTAACTAGAAGACAGCGATGGATGAGAAAATACGTGCATTGCATCACAATAATACATTAGAGCTCACACCTCTTCCATTTGAGAATAAGATTATCGGGTGTCGCAAGGTATATACAGTTAAGTATCTACCGGATGGATTTGTTGAGAGAGTCAAGGTACGGTTTGTTGCTAAAGGGTACACTCAGATTTATGATATTGATTATCTAGAGACCTTCTCACCCATTGCTAGACTTAATTCAATTCGAATTTTTCTAGCGGTTGCAATGAGTAAATCATGGTTTTATTTGAGTTAGACTTTAAAAATGTTTTTTTTACACGGTGAGCTTTAGGAGGAGAGATATACGGATCATTCACCTAACTATATTCTCAGGCAAAGAACATCTTGTTTGTTGTTTACACTTAAGCCTTGTAGGCCCTCAAACAGTCTCTACAAGCATGGTTTGATCGGTTTAGTACACTTCATTTGAATTATAGTTTTCAACAATCTACTTCTAATCACTCAGTGTCTATAAATGAGTCTTCTAGCATCATTGTCCTAACTGTCTATGGTGACTATATTATCATTTCTGGAGATGACACTGATAGTATTTTTGCATTGAAGCGTCATCTACGGTAGCAATTTCACACAAAAGGGTCCTGAAGCCCTATGGTATTTCCTAGAGATTGAGGTTGCCCATTTTTTTTAGAGTATATCTTTATCTCAAAGGAAATATGTTCTGGATTTACTCTCTGAGACTAAGCTCTTGGGTTCTTGTCCTATAGAAACTTCTATAAACTCTTCTAATCACTTGGACTTTGAGATTGGTGCTACATTTCCTTATATAAGCCGGTATCATCATCTTGTAGACAAGCGTATTTATCTTACTACGACACGACTTGATATTACATATGCAGTTGGTTTGGTTAGTCAGTTCATGCATACTCCTTGCTAAACCCATTTTGATGCTGTGTGAATTCTAGTCAAGGATTACTCTATCAACCTTCAACCATGTTGGATGTAGTTGGCTATAGTGATGCAGACTAGGCAGGTAATCATTCTAATTGACGCCATATGTCTAGGTATTGTACTCTCGTTGGTGGAAATCTAGTGACTTGGAGGAGTAAGAAGCAAGCTATAGTTGCTCGTTCCAGTGCTAAGGCCTCATGTTATGGCCCATATTGCCTTTGAGATGCTTTTGGGTTCGCTCTCTCTAACTCCGATGTCAATGTACTAAGACTATCAACTACTATCTTCATCGCAAAATAATCCAATTTTTCATAAATGTACAAAGCATACTGAAGTGGATTGTGATTTCATTCAGGATCTTCTATTGAAGTGTGATCTTACTACTCCCTTTGTTCGATCATATTCTCAATTAAGTGATATCTTTACCAAGCCACTATCTCATTCTTCCTTCCGGCAAATGTCTATCAAGCTAGGCATGTTCGACCTCTTTGCTTGAGGAGGAGTGTTAGGATACTTTTGGATATTATGTATATCTTTTAGAATATTCATATATTCTAGATTACCTTGATTTCCTAATTTCCTTGTTCGCTAGTTTCCTAATTGTGAGAGGAAGGGATAGTTGAATCTTTCTCAATTCTCCAATTCTTTTCCCCATCTGTAGTCAAATGCAGGCAACAAAAAGAAATAAAGAATTTTTGTTTTATTTTGTTGATAATAATGGAACAATTCTGTTCGTAGGAACAAGAGTTGGAAGACAATTCTCCAATTCTCTCTCTCAACTATAGTCAAATGCAGGAAATAAATTTAAAAAAAAAAAAAGGGTTGGAAAAGACCACCTAGATCAGCATGCTGGGAAACACCTAAATGTTAGTGCATGTATGATGATGTTTTTGTTTTTTGTTTTCTTCTGTTTGTTTTCAAAATTTTGGAAACTGAAGACAAATGTCTTGGCTACGTTTTTGTTGCATATGTTTTAAAACAGTTTTCAAAAGTTTTGAAAACAGAAAAAAATGTGTTTTCATTTGTGTCACCCTCTACCATAAAAACAGCATCACTCCCGTAATACCACAACTAGTCACTACAATCACCTATCGCCCCCTATTACTTCCAATCACAACCCCCTATTTAACTGCCATTTTCACCACCACTCTTGCTATTTCATACCATGTCTATCATATTTCTTAATTTTATTTTACAACATTTGTAAATATCAAACAATTTTCTGTTATTGATTTCTTATAGAAAAAATAAACAAAAACTAAAACAAAAAATAGATAAGTGAAAGTGTTATAAAGTGAAAATATTAAGTGATGTAACTTGATATCTTCTAGGTGGTACAATCACTCATGGTACCACAACACAACAGTTGCATGCAAATACCATAAGAAGTTACAGCATTTCCACTTGATTAAAATCTACGGGAGTTCTACTGCAATGCATTGTCAAGCATATAAATTAACAAATGTCAATTATGGCCATGATTTAAACACCAAACTGTAACAGATACAGCTTTTGAGCAAAAAGTGAAAAAAACACACGCTATTATTTTAGTGAAGATACGTAATTACCTCTATAGGTGACATGACATTCTTCCTTGATTGATCAAGTGATACCATTTGCCCAACCACTGGGCAGTTTCCATTGGAGAGTAACCCTCTAGCAGCACTTGGTTCTAACAACTCCCTGAAAGCTGAATCCTGGTCTTTTGAACATTGAACACCTCTCAGGGGGGTTTCTGTTAATGATGTAAATTCAATTTTTTGATCATCAATGGAACTAGAATAACTGCTACTACATATTTCAGTTGAATTGTCTCTCTCCTGCAGAAAATTTATACTGGTGTCTCCCTCATCTCTGCCAGCTAATTCAGGAGGATATTTATCATCATTGCAAGGAGCTGGAGTAACTTTCTGAGAATAATCTTCAAAAATATCATGCATTAATTTCTTGATATGAGAACGTTTAAGAGAAGCCTCGGCAGGGGGGAACCAATCCTTATCAAGCTGAAAAAAAGAAGCCTGATATGTAACTCTACAGATAAAATTTCACAAGCCACTTTCTTTCTATATATATATCTGTAATGCAACTCCACAAGTTTACGTAGATTAAGCATTTATGATACAAAAAATAAATAAATAAATAAAAAGAGAAAATCAGAACATAATTTTCTTTTTACGCATTAGATGAATTTCTTTAAAAAAAAAAAGCAAAAGAAAACAAAATTCCATAAGAATTTTTGTAATAGAAAAAGGAACAAAAAATTTCTATTGCTGACCACAAAAAATTGTCTGCCGGGTCCTAAAAACACATCGATTATACACAACCCACCGTTGTATCCCATTGTTCACAGTCAAGACAATTTTGAGCATGGTCATGCATTGAAGCCACGAAAGACATTAGTTTGACGAAAAGTACCAGTCATATGTTTAATGGGATGCCAGAACTATTTACTGATTGGTTAAATATCCTTTTTGGTACGTAAGAATGTGAACAAAATTCTCACTTCATCAAAAAATTGGCCTTAATTTTGCAGTAGAATGTTCAATAAAGCTCATTGATGCTCCCTGATAAAGAGTCAACTGCCCAAATAAGTTTACCATGTTCAAAATCAAGCAGATGCAGGTTCTATCTCGGAAAATTTTAGTACATAAACTATTTTCTAATCTTTCAACCGGTGGTATGAGAAGGTTTCAGTAGGTCAATTACATTAATCAGTTGAAATTTGGCAGGAACAATCAAGAAAAGGAGACAAGGACACAAATTTAATTGTTGAGTTATCAGATCATGCTGGCAGTGCAGCAGCATCCTTCAGTCCATCTCTGTTTTCAACTATACAAAAACTTTTTTAGGTCAAACCAAAGACCTATGTTACATAGATTTGGGTATGAATGTTGGGACGGGTACGTGTCTACGAGTCTGATTTCTTAATCCTCTTATTCAAGGATACTTGGACAGGTAAATATTTAAATATTTAATATAATTGTTTATTTGATAAGCTTATATGGTATTTACCAAGTGCCATTAGAGTATTTCATACACAAAATCCATAACCATGTGCTAAAGTTGAATTGCTAAATATGTTTTCATGGATGTCCAGTTATATATGGGACTCCTAACATACCCTTACCCAAATATTCTTATCCAAGCATCAAGTATCTAAAACAGGTATATCATACATTTATAAGAGATCATATAACATAGCCAAAGACTTAATTTTATGTTTTCCCAAGAGCTTGAACACTACCTTGACCAAATATAGAAACTAATACCCGACAAGTGGGCAGGAACAAAAAAGGTGATGACTGAAAAAAGCTTACAGGTCAAAGCACATAAATTCAGAAACCCTAAATTTGAAATTGTGTTTTTATGGTGCATTTACAATTACAGTTAAGAAGCACTATCTGCATGCGCATTTAATGTTGGAAGCACTATTTAATTCTATAGCTGCTAAAAAACACATATTTATTTAACCAAAAAAAATCACAATATTCACGCTTAAATCATTCATTCCTACTCAATTATATACTTCTAAATTTCCTCATTATACTACTAAAATTTCAGAATTGTGCTTAGCCAACTGCCAGAATCTCATTTTCTTTAAATAGGAATAATAAACCATTGTACATATTAGCCCATTACATCATTCTTGAGGTACCTCAGGAGGTAGGGGATAATCAATGAATCCCAAGCAGTATTCACAAAATTTACATGGGATCCTTATGCTGCAAGTCTTACCATAACAGGCCATAATTTTGTAAATGTCCAAGTTTCTGTTCATTTCCTTTTTTCTTATATTTTGGATATCTTCGGTGCCCAAATCTCTCCAAAGCACTTGTAATGTCCGTGTAACCTTTGTAGTAGGCCTTTCTTTGTTAAAGTAAAAAACTTGCTTTCAAGGTTCAAACTTATATAGGGTCTGTTTGGCACAACAAAAAACTCTGAAAAACACTAAAAACATCTGAAAATCTCTAAAATTCTCTTAACACATTTGGCACTACGTGTACTTCGTGAAATTTTCATAAATTTATATATATCTATATATCCCAATAAATTTTTACAAACCTCAATAAATTTTTACAAACCCCAATAAATTTTTTACAAACCCCAATAAGTTTTTTACAAATCCCAAGAACTTTTTAACTACTTTCAATAAATTCTAACACATAACCGTTCCGATGGAACAAAAAAAAACGTTTGGATGGTTTTTCTCTCCAAAAAGTTGACGCAAAAATCAAAAAGTTTCACTATTCATCTCTGAAAAACGTGGTTTGGTGACTGCGCACCAAACACCAAAAAGTTTTCCAAACCACATTTTTCGCCGCACCAAACGGACCCATAGTCACAAAATAAAGGGACCCAATGTTCTGTACTGCATTATGTATGTAACCTTACCCCTACTTGTAAAGAGGAGGTGTTTCTAAGGATTAAACCCATGAGATTATGGCACATAATAAATTCTTTAAATGATCCAATCACAATATTGATACAAAATAGGCGACTCAAAAACACATATAAACCATTTAAGCTGATGTTCAACCAAACATATAAACTTCAAGGTTAGCGAATCAGATGAAATGACTTACAAAGTTAGAAACTGAAGTTATTCTGAAGGGACTGAATTCAACAGGAGCACGGTCCAGGAAAAGTTCCAGATAATGAAGCAAGAAAAGGCCACAGTCGAAAGAGTTTTCTTGCTGTGGTAGCTGAACCAAAATGAAATGAAAGTTAATAATGATATTAACAAGACTAGCATAGAAATGGGATGAGGCAAAGTGGAAAAAAAAATGAAATTTAAGAGGTAAGCAATCATTTTAATTTCTTTATATATTAGTGCGCACTTTGCATTGAATAGAAATACATAAAGAAAATAACAAAATTTTACATTAAGCTTCATTACACTGAAAAATCAACAACTAACACAGCATGACTTGCCATATATGCTGATGATAATTGTTAAGAAAGAAGAAATAAAGAATGAAAAAAAATTCAAAAATTTAACTAATTGTTAACCAGAAGAAGAGCCTTGGCGTAACGGTAAGAGTTGTCGCCGTGTGACCTGAGGTCACGGGTTCGAATCATGGAAACAGCCTCTTACAAATACAGGGTAAGGCTGCGTACAGTAGACCTTGTGGTCCGACCCTTCCCCAGACCCCGTGCAAGGCGAGAACTTCGTGTACCGGATTGTCCTTTTTTTTTTTAACTAATTGTTAACCAAGACTAGTGATAGAGCAAATAAATAAAAATTAATACAAGTGTATTGTCATTGGTAAAACAAAAATACGTGAACCTAAACTTTCTAGTCTCGAAGACTCAAAAGAGATAAACTACGTAGTTGGAAAGAATTCTTATAACAATAAGGGCGGAAAATGGAGCATTCACACAGCATGAATTCATTGAATAAGATTGAAGTGTGTGTTTTTTGTTTCCCTTTTTTTTTTTTTTTTAACATAAAAGTTCTAAGGCATTCTGATCTCAAATAAAAAGAGGAAAAAAATACCTCAAGAGGAACAAACTGTAAGTTCATGAATTTCGAGGAAACATCTTTTAATGGTTGATTTTCCCTCTCCTTCCACTCTTCCCAAAGGTATCTGTCATCATATGATGAGGGAAAAAATTGTTACAATCAAGCATTGGAAGACAGAGGAGAAACACGAGCTTTACTGTGAAAAAGGGAAAAAAAAAAAAAATCTTCATGTCAATAACAATATGATAACCCAAAAAAAATCCAGCATCCTTTGGACCATTCAATTAATTTATATGGTTTTAGATAATGATAACAATTAACATAATAGTCACAGATGCAATGTAACAACAGTTGCAATACATATTCTACAGATGCAGTGTAATAACAATTGCATAACATCCTCTAAGAATCAAAACTCTCTCAAACCGTTACGTAACCATGATAGGTGCCATTTTTAAAATCATGTTAACTTACATTTGGATTTGTAGGAAAGGATTTATTTTAATAGGAGATATTATAACAGTTGTACCCCTAGAATTAAGGGATTAAATTAGGATCTGATTAGAATTTTTTTCTTGTAAGGGATGTTTTTCCTAATTTATAAGTGTACATAGGCAGCCCTATTATGATTAATAGATGACACAGAAAAATATATTCTTTCGGGTCCGTTCTCTATTTTTATCTCTGGTTTTCCACATGGTATCAGAGTTTTAGACTTTCTGGGAAATTTTTCTACCTGCTTCTTATTGTTTAGCCTTCATTGCCAGGCATAATTTTCTTTTCAGCCTTAATCGCTGTTCGATTCAAAACGTAACTTCAGTTGATATCAATCTATTGCTAGAAGCATTGCTGTTGACAGAACATTGCTATGGAAGGTCCAGAAACCCATAATCGTTGATCACCTCTCTCATTGTTGACGCCTCTCTCTTCATCAACGAACGCAGTAGATGCCATCGTCGTTTCTCTCTTCGTAGACGATCGAAGTGGGTGTCACCTCTCCCATCGTCTTCAATCGCGGTGATTGTTGACCCAATCAACATTGATTCACATCATCGTCTCTAGTCGACGTCGTTACAATTTGTGTCAACAATCACCGCAATCAATGTCATCAATCGCTGTTAGTTCGATCACTTCTTTTTTCATCTAGCCAATCTACTATTCTCTCATCATGTCAGAGCCGAGATATTACCATGCAGTCTGCTGTACGGACCAGAAAATTACAACAAATTCAAGCTGCATATCAGTTGAATGAAAAAAATTGCTCGAAATGATCCCACCTTATTCGAACTCTTCTGAAAGAAAGGGTAAGATAAGCCATCTTATGGGAACAAGGCCAAAATTGGGAGATTCGAAATTTGATGCCTAGGATGAGGAAGATTCAATGACTCCTAAGACCTGAGATTAGTGATACTTGCATGCTATTGGCCACTACAATAGATATTTGGGAGGTTGTTCAACAGACGTATTCAAAGGCTAAAGATACAACCTAAGTGTATGAGATCAAAGTCAAAACTCGAACAACAAAATAGAGAAGCAAAACTGTTACAGAGTACACAAATATCCTAAAAAAACCTGTGGCAAGAACTTGATCATTACTGATGTATTTAGACACAGTGTCTTGATGATGTAATGATCCTGAAGAACTACATTGACAAAGACCAAGTCTATGACTTTCTTGCCGAACTCAGCATTGAATTCGATCAAGTCAGAATTCAAATACTCCGTAAGGATAAAGTTCCATATCTAAATGAGGTTATTTCTATCATTCGAGTAGAAGAGAGCATGAGAGGAGTCATGCTTCAGTCTCATACCTTGGAAAGCTTGGCTGTGGTAGCTAGCAACGGTAATAATCCAAAAGAAAGCATGGAACAGCTAATAACCTCTGAAAACAGAAAGACAAATCCGTCAATGAATCCAAACCATGATAACAAGGATAGTTCGTTGTGTACCCATTGCAAGAAACCAAGACATACTTGGGAGAAATGCTGGAAACTCCACGGCAACCCTCTACGCCTAGTAAAGAGTGGGGATACAAAGGGGGGCAACAAAAAAACAATAGGCAGGCACATATGACCACATTACAACAGAGTAAAACAAGATCCCAAGAGCAAGGAGATTTTAATCTAGATGAGATTGAGAAGCTAAAGGCTTTACCTGGAACTCTTGAAAAACCCTTGGGTACTAGCTCCTTGGTCTACTCAGGAAATTTTCCTATTTTCATTGGATTAAACATCTCAGATGAAATCTTTGCCAATTCATGAGTCATGGACCTGGCAGTTACTTACCACATGACTCACTCATTATAGAAATTTAGCACATATAGCCCTTATCCAAGCAATTGAAAATTTTTCATAGCAAATGGTGCATTAATTGTAGTAGTGAGTGTAGGAGATGTTCAAATCAATCACTCACTTATCTTGAAAAATTCTCTTCATGTTTCAAAATTGTCCACTAATCTTATTTCTATACAAAAACTTGCTCAAAATTTGTGTTACAATGTCATTTTCTCTCTACTTACTGTATAAGGATCCAGGGAAGACGATTGGATGTGCTAAGGAACAAGACAGGCTTTATTACCTCAAGACACCAAGCAATCCAACGGGCAATAAGAGTTAATCACCCTTACCATTTCTTTCTAAGCATTGTTTATCTAATAAAAAAAAGGTAAGGTTGTATTATCATAGACTTGGACATTCATCATTCATGACTCTTAAGGTCCTATTTCCTCCTCTGTGTAAGGGGTTAACAGATTGAAAATTTTCAGTGTAATGTGTATGAGTTTGCAAAGCACAAACGTATACCTTTTCTAACTAGCAATAAAAGAAGTTTAGTTCCTTTTTACCAAATTCATAGTGATATTTGGGTCCTATTTCTAATATTTCTGGCGCATGTAGGTTTGCGTCATTTATTGATGATTGCACTAGAGTCTCTTGGATTTTTCTACTCAAGAACAAATCTAATGTGAGTCTTGTTCTCCCAAATTTCCATGCCAAGACACAAAATCAATTTGGTGTCAAAATCAAACGATTTCACTCAGACCATACAAGGGATTACTTTAACCAAACCTTGACTCCATAGTTTCAAAAAGAACGGATAATTCATGAGTCGTCATGTGTAAACACTCCACAACAGAATGGTGTCACTGAAAGAAAGAATGGTCATCTTCTTGATACCATCGGAGCATTCCTATTTTAGAATAATGTGCCTAAATCTTATTGGGGGAAAGCAGTTCTAACATCTGCCTACCTTATAAAGAGGTTACCTTATAGGCTCTTAAATTTCAAGAGCCCTGTGGAAATGCTTTCAAAATTCTATCCTAGTCGTTCTTAAAATATCTGAGTGCGTGTCTTTTGTCCATGTTCACAGTTCAAACAAGGGTAAATTAGACCCACGAGCAATCAAATGTATTTTTGTGAGATATTCTCCAACTCAAAAGGGTTATAAGTGCTACCATCCACCTTCCACAAACTTTTATACTTCTGCAAATGTTACTTTTCAAGAAAGCGAAACTTATTTTTCCACTCTTTATCTTCATAGACAGAATCTAGTCATGGAAGATAAAGATTTCCTTCTTATTGATCTTGTTTCATCGTCCAAACCTGAGTCTCCTATTGTCCCTGTACATCCTACTCCTACTAGTAAATCTGTCTATGTGCCATCTGATAAACTTGAATTTGAACTTGTTCCTGTGGAAAACTTGTCTGCTCAGTTGCCCCAATTTGCTACTATGCAGTCACGGAAGAAGTATTCAGTCTCTGAACTTGCACCAATCCAAGAATTTGACCCAAAATCTGGAAATGAGGTAACAATTTCTAATTTCCCTTCACAAACTGAATTAGAAGTCAGTCTGGTAGCAATCCAGATTAGGATTTTCCTATTGCCATTAGGAAGGGATCCATGGAATGTACCAAGAACCCATTATATCCACTTTTTTATGTTATGTCACTTGAAAATTTTTCATCTTCTCATAGGAGTTTTCTTGTGAATCTAAACAACATTTCTATTCCTACCATGTTATCCGAGGCTTTATCTAATTAAAATTGGAAACAAACTGTAAATGCAGGATGGAAACCTTAAAAAGAAACATGGGAGCTAGTGAATTTACCTGCAGGGAAAAAACCCATGGGATGTAAATGGGGTTATACTATTAATACTAGGCAGATGGGTCACTAAAGAGGTACAAGGCAAGGTTAGTAGCTGGGGATATACTCAAGATATATGACATGGACTATCAAAAGGCATTTGCTCCCATGGCCAAGATGAATATTGCCAAAGTTTTGTTATCCTTAGTTGTGAATTATGGCTGGGAGTTGCAACAGTTTGACGTAAAAAACCTACATAGAGATCTTGAAGAAGAAATTTATATGGAAATCCCATCTGGGTTTAGAAGCAACCTAGCTACTAATCAAGTGTGTAAACTGAAAAAGGCTTTGTATGGACTTAAGTAGTCTCTAAGGACATGGTTTGTAAGGTTTACAAAAGTTATAACAAGTCAAGGGGATCATATATTGTTTGACAAGCACTCAAATTCAGGGGGAGTCACAGGTCTTCTAATATATGTTGACAATATAATTGTAACTGGGGATGATGAGGAGAAGAGAGAATCTTTGAGCCAATGTTTGGCCAAAAAATTCGAGATTAGAGAATTAGGAAGGTTGAAGTACTTCCTAGGGATTGCAATTACACACTCCAAGTAGGGAATTTTTATCTCCCAATAGGAGTATGTTACAAATCTACTGAAAGAAACAGGAAAATTGGAATGTAAACCAGCAAGCATACTAATAAATCCCAAACATAACCTTGGAGAAGCTGAGAAGGATGATATGGTGGACAAGGAGATGTATCAATACCTGGTAAGAAGATTCATTTTTCTTTCTCACACAAGGCCAGATATAGCTTATGCAGTGAGTGTGATCAGTCAGTTTATACACAATCTCAAGGAAGTTCACATGCAAGTTGTAAATTGAGTACTTCAATATCTCAAAGTAACTCCAAGGAAAGGAATCTCGTTTAAAGGGAGCACAAGTCTAATACTTGAAATACATATGCAGATTATGCCGGATTAGTAATTAATAAAAGATCAACTTCTGGATATCGTACATTTCTTGGTGGGAATCTTGTGATATGGAAAAGTAAGAAACAAAATGTGTGGCAAGGTCAAGTGCTGAAGCAAAGTTTCAAGTAATGGTGCAAGGCATTTGTGAACTGTTATGGTAGAAAATCATCTTGGGAGATTTGAATGTTCGGTGAGATGGCCCAAGGAGACTTTATTATGACAATGCATCTGCAATTAGCATCGCAGATAATCCTATGCAGCATGACCGAACAGAACATATTGAAATAGACAAGCGCTTCATCAAAGAAAAGCTAGATATGTCTATTGACGAACAACTTACAGACGTGCTTACCAAAAGCTTGAGCAGAACAAAATTTCAAACAAGTGTATCCAAGCTGGGAATGGGAAATACATGTTCGCTAGCTTGAGGGAGAGTGTAGGAAAGCATCAATTTTAATAAAAGATATTGCAACAGTTGTACCCCTAGAATTAAGGGATCTAATTAGGATCTTATTATAATTTTTTTCCTTGTATCAAGGGATGATTTTCCTAATATGTAGCTAGGGTTAAGTGTATACAAGCAGCCCCATTATGATTACTAGAAAATACAGAAAAATATATTCTTTCAAGTCACTTCTCTGTTTTTTTCTCTGGTTTTCCACATGATTGCATTTTAATTTTGTTTCAAGCTTATGTGAAAAATCATATACATCCAAACTCAATTCGTGTCTATGCTATACTGACATAGCTTGTAGACCAAGCAATAAAAGTTCTCTCAATTTCTCATATTACTTCTACATGTAGCAAACAAAATCTATTGTGGGTGTTTTCTTTTGCCCTTAAATTCTTGGTTTGGCAATAAATGATTTTAGTCCATTTGGATCATCAACTAATCAAATCTGAAGTTTATCCTAGTACAATTTCCTACATTTATAGTGATGCATGGTAAATAGAAGAAACAAAAATGAACAAAACTTTAGTCAAGTCACACATTCAGTTCATGTACTCGTAGTCTACCCCCAGGACTCTAAGACACATTTCTTATCGGTAGTCATACCCTAAAATTAAATTCTGTAATTATGCATTAATTTTATTCCTTACAAACAACACTTTCCTTCTATGAACTTGTAGTTAGATGTAAATAGCACCTTTTTTTTCTTTTTTCATTCACAACAAAATTCATATAATGAAGTTCATATTTGTATAATCTTCTCTCTCTCTCTCTCTCTCTCTCTCTCTCTTTTAATTCTTTAATTCAAGGCAGAAAGTGATGCTTCTAACCTAGTTATTAATTCAAGGCACTGGATATACCTATATTTGACCTGTTCTTTGGGCCCAAGATATGAAATTTTTGAATTTTGGAAGGACCCAGCTGAAATTTGAATTTGAGGGTACCAATACACTTTTTTTTTTTTAACTTTCTAAAAGTTTTAGTCTAAATAAATAGGTTTTTTTTTTTTTTTTAAATGTGTTTGTGTCCACCATCACACATCAAAGGGCAATATCAAAAGGTGTCATTATTTCGCTTCTGTAGCTTCCAAAATGTCAAAGGTACCTAGCATCCATTGTTTTTGGCTAGGACTAAGGGTGGATTTGGGCCGAGATTAGACGTACTTGAGCTCGGGTCAAACTATTAATACTTGGTTAGAGCTTGGCTTGACAAATAATAATTTGGGCTCGAGATTAGTTCACGAATAGCTCGACTAACCCAAACAATGTCGTTTTGGTTTAAAATATAATACATCAAAATAAATAGCTCAACTAAATCAAAACTACATTACTTCACTAAACCAAAACATCGTCATTTTAGTAAAATATATATATATATATATATTACAAAAAATATATATATATTATTTTATCAAGCCACATTGCGAGCTTGGCTTGACAAATAATAATTTGGGCTCGAGATTAGTTCACAAATAGCTCGACTAACCCAAACAATGTCATTTTGGTTTAAAATATAATACATCAAAATAAATAGCTCAACTAAATCAAAACTACATTACTTCACTAAACCAAAACGTCGTCATTTTGGTAAAATATATATATATATTACAAAAAATATATATATATTATTTTATCGAGCCATATTGCGAGCTTTCGAGCTGAGCACTCCTAGCATTTTGAATTGAGCTTAACCAGCTTAAGAACAGCTCAATTCATGGCCACCCCTAGCTAGATCTACTTTTACCCAAGGACAATTCCAATATTGAAAGCCCCACTTTTTTACCATTAGCAAGAGCCTGCTTCAATTGCATGCACAATATCGATTTTCTATGAGCCTTTGCATGATAGAGAAGACAAAGTAATAGTGTAAATGTCCACAGCTATTAACACAATCCAGCTCTCTTGTACAAATAGTAAGATCTGCCTACATCAGAGGGGCAGTTGTAAATACAGTCATTAAAGCTGTGAGATTCCCAATCTTCAAAAATTAATTAAAAATAGTAGAGAGAAAACATGACTTTTTTTTTGTTTTACAGCTCCTCCGGAAATTATACGTGTAATCCCTGCCGATGGAAAACTATTTTGAAGAATACGGTTAATGAGAAGCCGTGCTTTGATACCGTGGTTGTGGCGTAAGTTAGTGACCAAAAAACCGCGCTTTGATATCACGGTTTATAGCCCGGGTATAAAAAATAGTGATTGCCAGTATAAAACGGAAGACCTGCCATTTCAAATGGCGGTTGTTCCTTCCTTGGCTCACCGCTTTCTGCCCCAAGTTGTGTATAGAACATCAGCAGAACAAAAAAAACTCGCAAATTTGAGCCTTGCTTTTTTGCACGTGCTAGGCTCTCTCATTTGTTAGAACTGAACACATGCCGCAAATTCGCAAACATGACCAAGTCTGCCTGTATCTTTAGAGTTCGAGGGTGCGCCGCAAGAGCGCTACAGTGTAAAAACGAACAAGTTAGTCAGATTTGGTTTGTTCTGTTTATTTTTTTTTATTTTTGTGTTTTTTGTTTTATATGCTTTATATTTTAAAAATTTGAAAATAAAAAACAAAAACTCTTCTATCTTTTTATTTTGAGTTTTTTCATATTTTGGTTAAAAACGCTCAAAATAATTTTTTTTATTTTTCATTTTATGTGTAAATTCATTTTTCATTTTCTAAAATAAATTTTAAAAGCATAAGTGATCAAATACGTTTTTAACTATTTTCTTTATTTTCAAAAATACAACATGTAAAATGAGTTCAAAACAGAAAATAATAAATAAAAAAATAAATCAAATGCCACTTTAATTTTCTTAATATGAAATAATGGTCTTAATTAATTTAGTTAAAATTAATTTCAATATAAAAGTAAAAATTAGAGAAAAAATTAATTAAAACACGAATAATACAAAATATATCACTATAAATTATGAATTTAATTTTATAACTATAAATTATATATTGTAATTCATAAAATTAAATTTAAAAGTATATTTTAAAATAATTTATTTTATCTAAAATGTATAACTAAATTTTTGTTATTTGGGGGTTTTGATTAAAAAATTATAATAGTATAACTATTAAAAATTACAATGATTAGAACTATTAAAAACAAATAAAAATTACAATTGTTAAAAATTGTGAAAAATAAAAAATTAATACAAATTTTGACAATTTTAATGGTTATTATTTTAGTTATTATTTTAATTTATATTATTCCAATAAAAATGCACGATTCATTTTTGGGTACATCCTCCCTGGAAAACCCATCAGGAACTTGCGGTTCAAGATTTACGAGCAAATCAGCACCATTCACGCTCTTTTTTATTTTTTTATTTGTTTAATTTATTTGCATTATTGTAAATTTTAATATTTAGTTTCTTTTTTTTTTAATTTATTATTTATAATTTTACATTATATGGAGTTTTAAGATGGTTGTTTTAAGACTTGGTCATGTTTGCGAATTTGCGGCACATGTTCACCAGTTCTAACAAATGAGAGAGCCTGGCACGGGCAAGAAAGCAAGGCTCAAATTTGTGAGTTTTTTTTTGTTCTGCTAATGTTGTGTACACAATTTGGGGCAGAAAGCAATGAGCCAAGGAAGCAAGTGGAGAAAGGGTTGGAGTGAACAGCCACCATTTGAAATGGCGGGTCTTCCTGAAATTGTGTTTTATGGCAGCAATCGCGCTTTTAAATGGCAGTTTTTGCTACAGTGTCCATAAATACTCGCGCTTTGAAATTGCGGTTATTCGATTTGCAAAACTCCATAACCGCGGTATGGTATGGCGTTTTCTCATTAACAGCAAATTTTTAAATAGTTTTGAATCAACAGCAAACCCTCAAATTGTGTACACAACTTCAGCAGAACAAAAAAAAACTCGAGAAAACATGCTCAGATACTTGCACAAAAAACAAAGTCCAACAGACTCAAACGTCAATCACACCAAGCATTACACAAACAGGCTCAGATACTTGTACAAAAAACAAAGTGCAACAGACTCAAACATCAACCGCGCCAAGCATTACACAACTGCTGGTCATGGACACATTTGTGGACACCGTCATTAAGATTGTGGGATTCTGAATCTTAAAAATAAATTAATTAATTAATAATAGTAGAGACAAAACACGCTCAGATACCAGCACAAAAAACCAAGTCCAATATACTCAAATATCAGCCACACCAAGCATTACACAACTGCTAAATTAATTTGTGTACATTGATCATGAACTACCGCATATCACTGGGCATTGCAAAAATACCACTGGGTATTGCTACACAAAATTGGTAAAACGCTGTTCCAGCTAATATTTAATATACATGTGATTTTATTTTTATTTTTATTTTTTTGGGGGAAGGGGGAAGGGAAGTAGAGTTAGGTCCAAACAATTAATAAAAACAATATATTTCAAACTAGTAATTCTTGAATGCAGACAGAAAACAATAAAGCCAATGTATTACAACTGATGCGTTATTATCTGACACAGGCAGAAATTATCCTTTCAATTGATTCATACTCCACATTATTACTTGCACCAATGTCCGACAAATCCATCAAACAAACATAATTTCCTTTTTTTCTTTGCTATTTTTTGGTATTATTATGTAGATGGGATGGGCTGCCATAGGGGAGGTAGAGGGGAAGCGAAGGAATGTTACTGCATTGAATACAATGCTGCAACAGGGAAGCTTCAATTTTCTTCATTAATGAGGCAAGGAGGAAATGAAAATCAAGGCAGTAGAAGAAGGGCCTACAAAGTTCCCCTAAATTTTCAAGGGACATCAAGGCAATGAGAGAAGGAGGTAAGTGCTCATCAACATAGCCCATCAACGAAGGGTTGTAACTGTTAATAGGTTGTAACTGTTAATAGGTCAATGCCTTCGTAAATAGGATGGAGAGTCAGTCGCTCACATGCTTGTTCATTCTGAGTTTTCAAGAGGATTGTGGTATATCTCTTCATTATTCAAAATTGATTGGGTTATGCCTCAAGAATTGCAGATGCTTTCAATAATTGGTGGGGTGCCCAAATTTGCAAAAGAAAGTGAAAAGCATAGAATCTAATCCTTTTTTGTTTTGTGTGGCTGATTTGGGGCAAAAGAAATAGTTGACATTTTCATGGGTTTGAAAGACCATTGACCCGGATAAAGAGCATCTTCCTATCTACCTTATATGGTTGGGTCTTGGGGAATATTCCTGACGTTGTCCATTTCTTGGATTTTTTGGGCAGCTTAGAGGGCTGACATTCCTTATGTTTCTTATGTTTTACTTTCTTTGTTAAGGTTTACATCCCCTTAATGCCTTTTAATAAAACTTTATTTACCTATCAAAAAAATAAATAAATAAATAAATAAAACACAGCCCATCAATAGAGTACCTTTGAATACGATTCTCAAAGCCCCTGTGGCTTCCTCCTCTAATCGAATCCATATGCAAAATACATGGCACCTTCGACAATTTCTCCGTGTCATCAGCTGCAAAGTGGCTACTGAAAATGAGTGTGCAAAGTTGCAATATATAAAAGTAATCAAAACCTAATGATCACAAAAAAAACTTGCCTTCAAAATCAGCCACATCCCCAGGATGGCAAATGACAATCAAACTCCAGTGAAGACTACCACCAAGACAAACCGTTCATATCACAAAGCAATAACATAAAAAATGTCTTTCATGCAAAGCAATGTATAGTTACGTTCTTACCTCGAGTTTACAGGAATAAAAATGTAATCCTTTTCAAAAAGATTCACCTTCCTTGTCCATTTACAGATGCCTTGAAAAGCTGCCCTGCTTTCACAAGCTCTAGATGGATCTCTGTCTAGATCAGCTAGCTTCCGAAAGAAAAAACTATTAAAGAAGTGGAACCTATGTTTTTCCTCGGGTTTGATTTTGTTCTTTAAATATCTGCCAATCAGACATACGTTGAAAATTGGACATTAACCGGAATGTTAAAACAAGCACTTAAACCAAAACAAAATATATTATTCAACCTGTATCATGGTCCAATACAGAAAATTGCGTAAACACTTGCAAATTAAAAAAAATATTTCATTGTTGTCGTAATTCAAACATGTAGAAATTGGACAAGATGGGTACTTGCGAATATAAAATCTCACTAATAGATAAAACTTCAGTAGGAAAAGAACAATAGGTTTGCGTGAGAGAGATTAAATTCTCTTCTCCCTCATAATATATTTATATTGATAAATTACAATAAATTAGGAAATACAGCCAGTCAATCTAATCTAAATCAAATCCCTCACAATCCTCTCAATTAATCTAGAGTATTTACTCTAGAATATTCTAATAATTGTAACACTCCCCTCAAACTAGAGCATGACATCAAACATGCCCAATTTGGTATATAATTGCCAAAATGAAGATTGAGCCAGAGTTTTGCAAGAATGTCACCCAATTGAGAAATTGGAGTGCAAAAATGGAGTGGTGACATCATCCTTAAGCAAGAAATCTAGGATGAAATAGCAGTCAACCTCAATATGCTTCGTTCGTTCACAAGAAGCAGGATTGCTAGCAATAAATATCGTAACTTGATTGTCACAGAATATAGACATAGGAGCTGGAACTGAAAGACTAAAATCCTACAGAAGAGAACGCATCCAAAGCATTTCAAATGCAGTACGAGCCATGGCACGATACTCGGCCTCAACACTAGACCGAGCGATAAGATTCTACTTCTTATTACACCAAGTCACGAGGTTATTGCCAACAAAAGTACAATATCTAAAAGTAGACCTTCGGTTTGAACGACTACCAGCCTATCCGCATCATTATATCCAATCACATTGGTCATGGTGGAAGATTGATAGAGTTTGACTTGACCTGAATAATTCTTCAGATACCTCAAAATGCGATACGCAACATCAAAATGAGATTAGTGAGGAGTATGCTTAAATTGATTGACTACACCAACATATGTAATGTTAGGTCAGGTCACAGTAAGATAAATTAGCTTATCCACAAGTCGATGATATCTTCCAACATCAAGAAAGGGTTTACAATTCTCAAAATCCAAATGCATAGAGGGATCCCATAGGAGTATAAATAGAACAAAATCCCAAAAGTCTAGTCCCATAAAGTAAATCCAAGGCATATTTCCTTTGAGATAAAGAAATACATTGGGAAGAATAGGCAAATGTACAAACTTTCTTACGAGCTATTGAATTTCCAAAACATATTTCTTGACATTGCAAATGTACAAACTTATCCCATAGGAGTATAAATAGAACAAAATCCCAAAAGTCCACTCCCATAAAGTTAATCCAAGGCATATTTCCTTTGAGATAAAGAAATACACTGGGAAGAACAGGCAAGTGTACAAACTTTCTTACGAGCTATTGAATTTCCAAAACATATTTCTTGACATTGCAAATGTACAAACTTCTATAACGCTTCCACTCAAGTTGGATATACAATGTCAACTTTGCATTGACAAAGATGGTCTTACATTAGTTGATGCCCAATTCCAAACACACCCCCCCGGGGGAAAAAATAGTAATATTAATAAATTATAGCCAATGATTTGACAAACCAGGTCGTTTATTGAAGGATTTGTTTGCTTCAAGGAGTAGAGGTAGTGGATGGCCTGTGTCTTTAAAAAGCATGTAAGCATTCTTCAAGAAAACACTGATTATACATAAACCTAATAAACCTATCAAAACATATACATATGAACCTAATAAGCCAAAATCCATATTCACATGCTTGAAAGAAATTGATCAGACTAAGAAAAAGTTTTGAATTCTGCCTTCCAACTTACTGTATATAGAAGTCAATGATAGTGTCATTGATGAATGTTTCTGGTTGCAATAGCTCAACGTCTCTCTTACTAATAGAAACAGCGTCAGGATCCCCGTTAGGATAGGTAACTTCTTCAAAGGACTGAGCAGGGCTGAAACAAAAGCACACCATTAAGATGAAAAGAAAAAAAGCTCAACCATTCCAAGGAAGTCTGCAGCTTTGAGGAATATTAATCAATTTATGTTAAGTCCAAATCATATATATAAACAAAAGTAAATCATATTTCAATTTATATCTGTCTTCTAAGTGGCACCTATGTGCACTCCTAATGATCTAACATTTTAAAATGGCACATCAGAGGCAATGAAAGTTAGCCCACTTTACCTATTATCATCCTGTTAACTTCCTACATATATATAGTCTTAACTAAAAGAAAAAAAAAGGGGGGTCATTATGAGTTTTATGTAAAACACTGTGTTTAAATAGCTGTAAAACATTTAAGTTAGTACATCACCTACCAAATGAAGATCTCCTAATTGCATGACATGTATCTATATACCTAGTTGTTATCTAAGTAAGCTTTCAATTTATATCCAATGCCATTTAAAACATGCATAATGTTTCATTTTAGATAAGCTCAACAAATAATGTGAAACATGGCCTTGTGATGTATAAATAAACTGTGAAAAATAGATACAATAAGCAATAGAATTACTTTTTTTACTTACTTGGTAAAGTAATGCTTGGAATAGAAAAAGTTGTTCCTGAGACAAGAATCTTCATTCCTTGCTATGTCATTACTGAATGAAAATAACAAACCAAGTTATGCAACAGAAAAATAACACACAGAACAATGGTTTTAGCCATCTGAACTTATCTTTATTATTGATAATTAAGAAGGTTTACTGAATTATATCACAAATGCTCCGTTTGGTTTGCTGTAAACCTCTGAAAATCTCTAAAAATCTCTAAAGTTATTTATTTTTTATTTCACTACACGGATTATGAACTCACAACTTATCTCACTTTTTATCACTCCAAACACACCCAAAATGATTAAACTAATCATTAACCACAACATTCCTCAAATTACTATAAACCCAAAATAGCCTTCACAGCTAAGCTAATGCTCTTAGTCAATTCCAGCAATTTAACATCACAAAATCCTTTAACAATCCATTGGGAACCCAAAAACGTCTTTTAAATGTTAAATCCGACACAGATTGATGATGATTATTATTATTATTATTATTATTATTATTATTATTTACACAGATTGATTTTGATACCACTGAACAAGTTTGCGGGCAGAGAGAGTTGTTTTTTTTTTTTTTTGTGGTTTTTTTTTGGGGGGGGGGGGGGGGAGGGAGCACGATCATACCATCCATGCAAGTGAAGAAGACAACATGGGAGGATAAAGAACATAAGAATAATTATAACCTATTGTAAATTAAGGAACTTACACAGAAATAGTATTCCATTTGACTTTGTATCTCACATCCAATGATTTGATTTCTTCCTGTCTTTTAGACCAATTGGGATCAGAAACTGCAAACTTCACCTCTGCAACACCTGAATACAAATTAGGAAGTCATATTTAATCTAAGAAGCACAGACACAAATATTGAATACAGATACGACACCAGCACACATACAAGTCATGGCCATATGACAAAAGACATAATTTTACATATTTTTATTAGTTATATATATGAATTTAAGATTTCCAAATTACCAAAAATATTTGAAGATATAATAGTTCCTCATCATTCAATCCATACTTCAAATATTATTCAACATATGTAACTGACAAAAGACAGAAAAAACAACCATAGGACATTGACAAAAGATAAAAAAATGACCCTAGCTATGTATCCCCATTGTATCCAACAAATAAATAAATAGCACGATCTAGTGCACAAAACTCCCGCATTGTGGGTCTGGGAAAGGTTAGATATAAGCAGCGTCCTTCGGCAAGCAAAGAGACTGAGTCCAAGTTTTGAAGCCTCGACCTCTAAGTCGCAATAGAACAACCTTACCACTGCTTTATTTATGCAATAAATATAAATAGTAAAAAAAATTAGACACACTACGTAGTGCTTCTTGTACATATTTTGACTCCCACCTATGTGAGGTATGGTTAGAAGCAATTTACACAATGCTACCCCTAACAAATAAATATATTTAAAGGAATAATGTACAATAGCATGGCCCAGTGCATAAGA
Source organism: Vitellaria paradoxa (assembly GCA_019916065.1). Lineage (NCBI taxonomy): Eukaryota > Viridiplantae > Streptophyta > Magnoliopsida > Ericales > Sapotaceae > Vitellaria > Vitellaria paradoxa. The sequence goes on from CM034238.1 coordinate 42,910,277, forward strand.
CTCCCATCTATGTCGGGTATGGGGAAAAGCAATGTACGCATTGTTACCCCCTAACAAATAGATAACTATATATGGTAAAAAATAAAAACAAAAAATTTGGACACACTAAGTCGTGTTTCTTATACATATTTTGACAAGTTCAACAGGTATACAAGTCTATACATGCTAGATATAAAGCACCCATTTTCAACTTTCTATACTTCATAGCATCTAGCTAATTCATTGGATCAAAAGTAATAAAGTCAAGTATAGAAAGCAACAAATATGCAAATGAAAGTGCTCTTCTACACATGGGACAGCTGGTTAGTATCTTTTGCAAGTATTTATAAGAATCAGAGACTGCATATACAGATCATATTGTCTACATAATTTGCTTTGTAGAGATTTGTGGAGGTTTTCCTGGGAGCTCCAACAAGGTTATTAGAGAAAGAATATCCCCACCCCTCTTTGTACTCAACAGCCTGGTTGAAGCAGAACAACCAAGGAGATCAAGCAAGGGAGAGAGAAAGCTAAGAGTGAGAAGAATAGAATGAAGCCGAAGAGGGAGAGAAAGCCAAAGAAGAGGAGGAGGAGGAGGGGAGGAGTCAACTCTATCCATCTTATTTGAATGAATAAAGTGTTTAACTATCACATCAAATTTACCACGTATTACATTTCCACATTATTCAATACCACTTCACATTATCAGATCTTAACCCTTTATAACTTTTATCAATTATCTTACCTGAATAAGCTAACATATTTTATGAAGCAACTATCAACACCACAAGTTACTAATCTTTGAATGAATCAAATTATTTAACCACGACATCAAATACCTAACCTTACTCTTGATTTACAATTTTATCAATGTATGGAATAACACCGATCTAAAACCAGATTTCCCATTAATCATAGAGTATTACATTCCACCATTTGCACATTCATCGAGATTATTTCAAACTCGTCATCTTAAGTGTCATATGCTAATGAGATTAGGTATTTAATCCGAGTCTTATATGTTTTGGTAATGGCAGAGATTGTGATTCATTGTCTGGGGCTTCGATGGGTGCCATCGGTCGTTAGAGATACTCAGGGTGGCTTTGGATGGGTTTGCCAACTTTGGGTAGTTAGCGTTTTTCAAGGCTTCAATGATCAACTATTGAGCTAAACAATGGTGTTGAAGGTTCTAGAGATGATGGTTACTACAACTCCAATGTCTAGAGGCTCTTGTGGGCTTCAAGAGGCCACATCTAGGAATGAAAAATTGTGTCAAGATGGTGTTGTCACTGATGGCACAAGCCTTTATAACGATTGGGCACTACCGCAACTGAGTTTTTGTTGACAACTTCAGTCGGTGGATTTCCGGCTTGACAACTGTGAACATTGATGAAATTAAAAGAAATTGCAGGATTTCCATCTTTTAAACCAAATGTGAAGTCGAAATACCAAGAAAAGACAGGAAATCAAGCGAGGGAGAGAGAAAGCAATAGAGATAAGCATAGAATGAAGCCAAAACGAGAAAGAGCCAGGGAAGAAAAAAAAGAAAAAGGGGGGGAGGGGAATCAACTACCTCAGCTTTTGATTCTCATAAGCAATTCATCATAGTCTCTACTCAAATATTGACAACAAATAAATTGAAAAACGTAGGAGGGAAACCAAAGGGTTTATTATGGGAAAACCAACAGACCTTCTTGGGGCAACCAAGAGGGTATGAGACAACCAAAGCGGGATTTCATCGTCGCGGGTGCAAGACAAACAAACAGAGCTCAAATGAACTAAAAAAATGAAAAACAGAGTGAAGGGGGTTTATATTATTTTAATCATCACATATCAGGAGTTCATTGGCAAAGCTAAATGGTTGTGATTCAATTTGAACAAAGGGTAGGCAAAATGGAAACCCCCCACTCCATAAGACGTGAGTTCCAATTAATAATAGGAGGGAATAAAATTGTCAGAACCTCTCATATTCACCAAATAACGAAAGTATTTCGAAGTTCATCCTGGAAACATCTACATTGATCCTCTGCAATAAAAAAAAAAAAAATACTGAAGCAGGAGATCACCTTCCACACACCATTTGGGAAACTGAACCAACAGATAGTCGAAATCCCAACCTAAATTTCAAAGAGAAATTGCAAATCCAAGACGATACGTGAAAAACTTTTTCTTTTTTGGGGGGATAGGAAATCATTAGTACTAAATCCAGTGATCCCATGCATGTCGATGTGCAAACCTTGTAACATCAAAAACCATATAATGCAAACAAAACATGGACAAGTTGGAGCCCGACTAGGCATGAAACTTTTAATTCCAAAGATGTTAAATTCGAAAGAAATCATACCTAATCCATTATTATAAAACCAGATAACAAATGAACGCTAATCCATTTATTTAAACCCAACAAAAATAGCATCAGTAAACATTTTATGGAAAGAAACAAACCAGAACTCGCATTAGTATTTTCTACTTTTGCGTCTTCCAATTTTAGAAGAATGTTCACAGCAGCCGCTTCAACCTAAAGTAAGCAACAAAAGTAACTTAAACTTATCCATTGAAGCATGTAAAATAAGCTACATAAAGAAGCGCAGTTGCATCTAACCTCTTTACACCACTGCGATTCAATGTTAATAATATCACCAACTGCCCATTCAAAACTAAAAGGTTGCTTGGCTAAACCCTCAACTTTAATGCAGTGGCAGGAAAAAGTTAACTGACACTTATCACAGTACCTATCCCCATATATGATATAATCAGCAAAAACGACAGCTTTGTCCTGCAAAATCAAAACAAGAAGGGAAAAAAAGAGATGAAAAGCATATGCCCTTATTGAGAAAATGATTTTGTGTCAAAAGAAGCATCAAGTGAGCAATTTTATGAAAAAGGCATCTGTGCTGAGAATCCATGCTCATGAGTAATGATATAATTCAAAAATCCAAAAGTCACATTAACTTCTATGGCAGCATCGACAAATCATTTGAGGTGCCAGCGGGTTTAATCTCTCTTTTATTATCATTATTAGTTGATAAGTAGATTTAATCATGCAAGGGAAAGAGAAATCAAATGCCTATGCCCTGCCAACAGACCCATGACTTTCAAAGAGCTTACAAAAAAAATGGAGGATAAAAATCTCATGGGTTTGCCCTAGATATTTTCTAGGAGTCTACATTGAATGTAGCCAAATGTTCACTGTTAAAACACAGATGACTTCAAAGATTTATTTATTAAGGAATTAAGACGTGTTTAATAGGAGATATTCCCCATGAACCACAAATCAGTGACAAGCACGAAGAATGTTGCTGAGACTAGAAAAACCTCGATAATATCATGCACAGGGAACAAGAATACAATAAAATGAGATAAGTAAGTACAAACATCAAGAGGAAGAAATAGAAACAAACGAGCATGAGCAGAAATTTCAATTTTTTTTTTTTTTTTTGGTAAGTAGAAATTTCAAATTTCATCTGAAAACTGCTCACCATGCTACTCCATGCAATATTAGCTTCTTAATAACTTCGTGGAAAATTAGTAAATGAAGAATTTTTCTCATATTCAGAAATCTGTACATCATCGTTAATATATACACAAGATGCCCTAAATATAAAAAGAAAAAATTGACTCAAAACAACCATCACCCAAACATCTTTACCCTTGGCCATGAACCTCCTTTGGGTTTTTTTTATTTATATACACAACATGCCCTAAATATAAAAAGAAAAAATTGACTATCCTATAATAGATCCCTCAATCAAAGGAATTTAAATAAACTGACATCTTCTAATTCTAGGAATACATATCTACAGCCTTCCTAAAATAGTAAACTACTAAATATGTTTTCAACTAACTTCAATACCTTTGCTAATATCAGTACACGTGGTTTTTAGAAGAGAAAACTGCAAGAACCTACAATGTTTCACCAAAGAAGGGCAGAACTGCATCTTTAAGCAAGAATGTCACCTAGTAAAGGGATCCATAAAACTGAAGTACAGGTTAGCGTACAGGATAGTGCTACTAAATTCTATGCATTAAGTTCAGGTTCAAGCATCATAAACTAAGTAAAGGTGGTATATTTGCAACACACAAACTGAAACTGTAATGGATGGCAAGTAAACTGCCACTCAAAACAGGTCTAAAATGCCAGTACGACCAGCAAGGAAAGGTAGTCTCCGGGCTCTCAACACCAGCTGGTTGTAGGCTGTGTGGAAGTTAAACTGCTAACCTAATTTAGGCTGTTAGAAATAGGCACAGAAATCAGAGTCCGTTAAAAGGCTTACTATTAATATGTGATTGTTAAGTCTTTTCTTATTGCAGATAACAGCACACTTGATTCAACAATATTTAGCCAACAAAAAATCGAAGTTCTTTCTCACTAATTTTAATGTGAAAGCTGCCAGTTCCCTCCTCCAAATCCTCTAATTTTCGAGCATGGTCTTCCAAAAAAATGCAAAGATGATTATTTCATTTTCATAAGAATTAGGTAGACAAAAACAATTATGCGTTCTGCCAATCCAATGCAATAGTGTCAACATCATCTCTAGGATTATTGGTTTCTCTAGTTCTGCTCAGCAGGAAGTACTGTAGGAATTATCATAGGAGCTTTACAGAAGTAAACATAGATTGTGGCCAAATGTCAAAATAATGAAGTTTATTTTTCAATATTTCTCTAGGAAAAAAGGTTTAGTTTAGAGGCCACTTGTGGGCTTTTGCTAATGCAACTACATTTGAGTAACTGTGTACTTTAATTTTTTATTTTTTTCATTTGTAACCTAAAAGGACCTAAAAGGAAAAGGAAAACTTATGGTAACAATCCTTCAAATTTCTCACACAGAGCTGTTGAACAAAATTTATTATTGAACAAAAAAGGGGAAGTAACGTGCTTACAATGACAGATCCACCAAAACAATGCTCAGGTGCTTGTTCTTCAAGTGAACCTGGAATTGAGCAATAAGATCAATAAGTATAACCATCATCTGTCAAAAATGAAGAATCAGTTAACTAGATACTTTTTCCTGACAAGTAAAATATATTTATTAGAAAAGACATTAAAAGGGCAGCCACACGTTACAAACAAGGAGAAAAACAACCACAAATTGTGCTATATGAAGCCCCAAAACAAAGGAAACCTATATCACATCACAAAGCAACTCAATAATCTTCTCAAATTTCAAGACAGCATAAAATCCAATAATTGCTAAAGTCTTGGGATAATGCTCAATTTAACCCAAATGTAGAAGATAATCAGAATTCCACTTTTTGATTTGTCCAAAGGATCCTCTGCTCCATCAAAAAAAATCTACCATTATGCTCCTCCCATGAAATCCAAAACATACAGACACTACAAACCAAGTTTTATTCTATACCTCAGCAACTTTACCACCCTCTCAACTATGTATAAGAACAGCCATGCTACATGGGGAAACCAAGATAGCCCAAAAATAGCCAAAATCATAGGCCCTGTTTGGTGGCACCAAAAGCCACCAAAAATCACTAATTTTAACTAATTTTTGTACTTTCCTCCAATCAAAATTTTCCACATATCACCTTTATGTCACATCTTTCTACTTTTATTGTACTTTTTGTCCCATTTTTTGTCAACCAAACACTCCCATAACCTACAACTGTTCGGGCAATGCATAAGTGAATGATTAACTGATTCCCCATACTCTCACATACAACACATTATACATATCAAAAGAATTCTGAGAATTTTACATTCCTACCATATTGATAGAAAATCATGTTCGAATTTTGGAAACGGAGTTCATGAGAAGAATAGAGATACCATATCTCTACAAGGAAAAGAAGATTCTCAACTACCAACCATATAACCAAAAGCTAAAATATTTCAACTCAAAACATCCTGAACTTGACACCTTACCATAATAGCCTCTCCCACTATAAAACTCCTCAGGGGAACAAGAAAAGGAAGCATCATCCGTTCGACTTACAATCCCACAATTCCTTCTAAAAGATATATCCCAGGAAACTTGCTTCCTATCAAAAAATTAAGGCAACCATTGGGGGCTTGGAGCCTCCCAATCAACAAAAATTCCAAAGGAACTAGACATGTGGCCTCCAAAATCTTCTCTCCACAGCAAAATGTGCCTCCGAAACCTCACTCTATCTAGCTCTCTGCTCACAATCTTGTATTTCCCCTATCCAGCTCGACCCTTTCGGACTTCTTATCACAAGTTAGAGTCCTCCATCAATGACCTCAGCCCCACAAATCACTAGAGGATACAAACGTCCAAAATGCATAAACTTAAAATCATACCCAGAGGTCCCAACCCATCTACCCAAGAGAGCTCAATTGAAAAAATCTTACCTAATACCCACCTAAGGAGCACAAAAACTCCAAAATGAGTGTCAAATCACCAAAAATATTACAAAATTACACCAATTCAACATTTCAATCCATAAATTAAGTATCCTTCAATATACAAAAATAACAAAAGATAATAGGAAAAACAAAACATTATAAGATAATATAATAAAAAGAAAGTTGCATTAAAATGTCCGTCCATGTTCAACACAAAAAAGTATAATAAAAAAGTTGGGGCACGTTACGTGGTGTATCCAACATGTCTATTCATTTGGATGTATTTTAATGCAACTTCCTTTACGACACTATGTTAAAATTTTTTCTCCATCATCTTTTGTTATTTTTGAATATTGATTATTATTTAGTTATGAATCAAAATGTTGAATTAGTGTGACAATCCCCACCATGTACATCTCTCATTTCTTTTTTAAAGTTGTTGTTTCTTGCAGCCGAATTTGCATCCCCGTCAATATCATGTCTCTATTCCATATCTGTATATATTATATTGGGTGCATTTGGTTTGCTAAAAATTGCTGAAATTTTCTAAAAATCTCTGAAAATTTCTAAAAATTATTCATTTTTTATCTTACTGTACGAATTACGAACCCACAAATTATCTTATTTTGTCTCAATTTATCTCACTTTTTGTCACTCTAAACACACCCATTATGTCTGATTATTACTAAGGGTCCGTTTGGCTTGCAAAAATTTGCTGAAAATCTCCAAAAATCTCTATAAATCTCTATAAATCTCTGTTAACTTTATATCACATCAACTTTTTTCTCTCACTGCACGCATTACGAACTCTCCCCAAACCACAATTTATCTCAATTTATCTCATTTTTTCTTACTCCAAACAAACCCTAAGACATAATCATCATGTTACTGAGATGAGAACCATTTAAAATAACATAAACTAGAAAACTTGCTGATTAATAAAAGGAATTATAAAGGGGAAAAACCTTTATTTTCAGCAAGATCAACATTAGAAGTTGACGAACTGAATTCAATGCCGTCATCATCATCTGAATTTATAGTGACTGGCTCGTTCTACAAGCATAAGCATTTGAGATTGAGTAAATTACTGATTATATTTACAATTAGGGGTATTTACACTTTACCCAAGGGTTTGACCCAAAAACACATGATACCTTCTACTTTAAAAGTCAACAAATGCCCCCCCGTAATTTAGACTAAAATGCAAAACTGACTAAATATGTTAAATTTAACTTAATTTATGCCTTATGAGTCAAAGTTGGTCGAGGAAAAGATTTTCACAAAAATACAATAAACAGATAAAAGTACATTTTATCCATTTTTACGCCAAAATGAAATATTATTTTATTTTTTAAAGAGAGTCAATTTGCCTTTATTTTTCTAAACAATATTTTTTGGACAACCGCATATGATCTTATCGCACTTGTGACACAAATCTAGTTAAAAATTTAAGATTTTCTAGCAATTTTATACTTTAGTCTAAATCACAGGGAGGTTATGCATTGATTTTTAAATTAAAGGGAGATCATGTATTTTTGGTCCAAACTACAAGAAGGTAAAGTGTAATTACCCCTTAAAATTAATATCAAGGTTGCTTGCACAATGAATAAGGAGTTCGATACCTCAGATAGAACCTGAGGTAGAATAGTGTCTGAATGTCTGCCGCTAGTAGAAGTGAATCCATGGTTGAGGGCTCTTGCTGCGCAGGTGTTCAGTCTAGAAAAAGAATGCCCGGAATCAACATAATCAAGGCTATTAGTTGGTTTATGGTTTGAAGACATAGACGGTGTAGTAGCTTCCAACACAAGAATCCTCTCTTTGACAGGGTCATTGCTACCATCAACATCTAATATTTCATTCAGGAACTTTTTTCTAGTCTTGGTTCCTTCTGCAACTATAGAGGAATGATAGGAAAGGACCTTAGAAATTTAATATTGCAAGATTCCATGCAAGCAAAGCACACTGATATATCATTATTAGTACATATATAGAACCAAGAACAATGCAATAAACAAACCAAATTTCACTAAAAACAAATAAGTTCTTAACAAAATCTTATCCATATTTCTTTCGTCATTGTTGTCATAAATAAGATTGCAAGTTCTGTCATCAAATACAAGCCTCCAAGCAACTACAGAGTTCACTAAAGCTCCTGACCATTTGTGACATACATAACTACATGATGCAGTCACAAACTTATCCTATGTACACATTTCAAAATTTACTTAAAAAACAATATAGATGCAATCTGAATCACACTTAATGAATTTGTATAATTTGTGATTGAGACAGCAAGGAAAAAAAAATATAATCTCTTTGCGGTCACTGTACCATCAAATAAGCAGAAGGACATTAGCAGTGTTGGTGCAGTCAAGTACTGTAATTCGCATTTGAATTTGACCTAATATTTTTAAGAGTTTAATAACCTCCTATCAAGCATAATCAATGTTGTTCATAGAACTATAAATATAAGAAGCACTTATGTTGCATGTATCCCCATCCATGCAGATCAAAAGTAATTGAAACAAAATGCAAAGCACCTCCATTCCACAGGCACTTGCGGATCTACTTCTTATGAAGAATGCTCATTATAGTATAAAAAATAAATAACAAAACCTCCCATAACACACCAAATTAATTATTAACCTGAAAATTAATATGTCTACAACATTAGATCAAAATTTTAATTTGAAGAATAAAAGGGTTTCTTGGTCTGATTGCAAAAATACAATTTTCCAATTCAAAGTTATTTTTATACTTTTAGGAGCATTGATGTTATTCTACCAAGTTGAGCCGACTTTCTCCTGTACATTAACTAATTGCACCTTAACAATCCCTCTTGGCTGAAATTTCAAGCATCCAAACTGCCAACTATAGTATATTATATCTAGATAACTACATTGATTGAGTGAAGCACAAAAATAAACAGAAGAATATCTAAGTCTCAAACTAGCAAAGTTAGAATCATGGCCCAGCTGGGGTTATGCAAGGATAATCTCATTACTTCATAAGAAAATAAGGCACTTGCAATGATAAGAGATAAATAAAGGCAGAGCTTTTAGATGCGCGAAGTCAACACTTTGGTCTTAAAATCACAATTGTAGAAAGGGAAAACAGCTGAACTGAATAGATTTAAAGTAAAAAACTAGAATGGAATATATCCTAATTAGTGATGCAAACTTGTGATGAATTTATAATCGGAAAGAATACTATGTTTGTTGCAGCTGGTAATGTGCAGGAAGATGAGTGCCAAAGTCACGTTTGATTCTTGCAGAACATTATTTTTCCTTCTTTTGCATCTGACTTTCCCCTTCACTTTCGAGTAAACATTATTTCCAGGTTTGGTGTGATCAATGATCTGGTTCTTTCAAATTTGATACTATAGTGGTCAAGGTGTCACACAAGGATACAAACTCTACATTAATAAAAAGATAACAAAGAAGATTGTCATAAATATGTAGAAGATCTCAATGCAAGCTCAGGATGCTGCATGATCATTTCTATCTTAAATTCAAATCTTGTTTTGTGTTTTTAAAGGTTAACGTACGATTGGACAATTGCACCACTTTTTTCATTGTACTAAGTCTTCAAAGTAACATGGTACTTTAGTAAATATAAGATTTTCTAATAATAGGATGTAGTGCCAGTACTTTCGTCTCATAAATGATATTTAGATGGTCTAGAATATTTTAATGGTCAAAGCACAGAACCTCACATTCTGTTCTAGTGCTTGAAAAAGTAGAACTCCACCATCTTTCAGAATATGTGTATGGTTATTCTGTTTGATGAAGCTTGACCTTGAGAAGATAAAGCTTCGGGACAGACTCTAGGCAAGGTATCTGGGCTTCTCCTATCCTAAACTCTTACCTGCCCAGCCTCAGGCCTCTGTAGAGGACACTCGACATTTTAAAATAAAATTATTTGTTACATAAGCATCCCATTTGATAAACAAAACACATTGCCCTATGAGATCAAACAATAAAAGGGCACAACAATCCGCATAACTATGTACTCCACTTACTCCCGATCATAGTTCTTGTTGATTCAATGTCCTCTTCTAATATGCTTACTCACTGCTTTGCGATCCATAATTCCTCTCCCTTTTTGTTCAAATCCTTAGCTAAATCTTTTATGTATTTTCAGTTTTTGCCTTCTTTTTTTTTTCCTTTTTTCCTCTGGGAGAAGCAATAATTATCAGAAGATTAACAACAACCACAGCACCAACACTTAACCAACCAACTTGTTTTTCAAACAAACAACAAATGAAATTGACTGAAACATAGCCCAACGAGAAATTAGATTAAAAATCGCACATATACACACACACACACACATAAAACATGCAAATTGTGGGGTTTAGAGTGAGAAAATTAGGGTTTTTGGAGATTGGGGGAGGTCATACAGCATTGAAGGAAGTTGTATTTGGTGACTGGGGAATGATCGGACTTAGGGTTTCTGAATTTGCCCAGCATCTTCTCGGAGGTCTTCTCGATCCTCTCCTCCGCTTCCCCGAACTCAAAGACTTCCAATCGCTTACTTGAACCCCTCGTCCTCATCGCGGGCAACGGTCAACTAAAACGCTTACTTGAGAAGACCCTGAAATGTTTTTTCGTTTGCAATCTGAACGGGAATTAGATGTTCTCATGATGCCCTGTCAGTTGATTTTTCATTTTTAATTTTTCATATAAATGCCCATTTAATAAGGCCCTACTCGTTAAGGCAAAAAATTACCAAAAGTGGTCAAAAAATATAAAAAATTATCAAAATTTTTGAAATTTTATTGATTTCGTGGTTCGCGCGTGAATGACCTATACCAGAACTGTCAACCTTTTTGTTCTCCCAAATTCATTCTAATGTTCCCTCAAATTCATTCTAACGTTCCAAAGTAAACCGTTCCAAAACATTTGACTTAAAAAAAAAAAAACAATTGAAAAAACGAACCCTTTCCAAATTGAGGATGTTCGCAAGGCTATCAACAGAATTTCCGCCAACTCCACTTATCCAAACGTTTTAGTAGAACGCCGTAACTAGCTGCGATGCCATTTCATCGTCGCTTCCCAAGCTAGTGTTTCTTGTAGTCTGGGATCGAATAGAGGTCATTGTGTACTCGCTACTGTTCCGTACACCTGCTCGTCAGAAAAATATGAATAGGTATTTCCGATTCAACCCTCCAACAACCTATTCGAACCTTCTCTCTTACTTTTGTTGTTATTTGGTGTGATTTGTATATAATTCGGGGTATTGAGGGGCTATAAGTATCCAGTATCTATCTCCCTCTCCTGTTGTGTTATTAACTGATTTCCAACTTACTAAGTTTTGTTCACATCATCCTCAAATCCTTCTATCATTGGACCATGTAAATTTCAAGTTGTTTCCCAATTTATTGTATAGAGTTAATGCTTCAGCCTGGCAAATTCTCCCAGTTCATATGTGGGGATCAAATGTTCAGTACTAGTAATTTAAACAATTTCATCTGTATGACTTTACGTAACCCTCACATGAATAACTAGTAGAATGCCAATAGAAAGGTAAATTAAATAATCCAATGTGACCTTACCTTGATGAAAATGGCGAGAGCTACAAATAAATGGGTTAGAATAATTTTTCTGTTCTCTCTTTATTAAATTTGAAATTGCAAAAATATCTTTAGACTATTCTCGATTATATGTTGACAAATTGAAATATTAATGTTAAAATGTTTCCATTTACTATTTTATTATTTTATATATTAAACATTTTTCCTTTTTTTAATAAACAGTTAAGTTTTATATATTTTTTAATTGTTGTCTCAATTCTTAAAATAGAGTAAAATGATATTATTAATTTAAAAGAGGCAATGTTAGGTGACGTAGGGGAGGGACAGTCCATCTTATTGCCATCCCTATTTCAAATCCATATTATTCATTTGAAAAATAGCTTACCATTAATTTTTATTTGAACAAAGTATAATAATCATATTAATATATGCAATGAAATTATCAATTGCCCAATTGGAGAAACAGATTTTGAAATTATTTTGGTGAATTTTTATTTTTTCAGTTTTTGAAATGGTTGTCATCAGAACTAATTATATTTTAAAAACAAAAGGGGAAGATATAATAATAGATTTAATCACAAATTTTATTGCATAGTTATACGTTCCTTATTAATTCTCTAATATTATATTTCCTTAGTAATTCCCAAATATTGTGTTAACTAAATTTTTAAAGAGTTTGAATTATTTAATTATCTATTTCTAATTATTACTAATTCATTTGTACAATTTTACTATCTTTTAAGATTTATTTATTAAATACAAACATAATATTCCAGCCTACTTACCTAGTTTTTATATATCGGTGCTCAAAGAATTGCTTCTGTTGCGTTGAACACATCATAGCACCTTAATTGAAATAAGTAAATGCAAGTAAAAAATAAAAATAAATACAAGTCCGCTGTATAAGATAATTTCAAACAAAAAGACTCGATAGTCTGATCTACCAATAGTAGTATGTGATTTGTGATTTATTACTATGTGATTTTGTTTCTGTTTGGTAGTATGTGATTATTTACAATTTTTGGTTCTTTTTTTTTTTCCATTTGTTTTTTAGTATGTGTTAGTATGTGATTTCGTACATTGTTATCTCTTTCTTTGTGTTTGTTACTCTCGTGTTTATTTCACAATAAGGTTGGACAAACTTAGGAGTAATACTAAAACATCAATTTAAGTTATATAGACATGGGTTGATCTACTGAATATCATTCTTTACGTTTTGTATGTAATTTTCATTTGGTGTTTTGCGTTCTTTGTCAAAATAGAATATAATTTCCATAAGGCATAGTCAAAACTTACAAAAACAATCAAAATCTTATAGTTTTCAATTCTTGTTATTAACCGTTTGATATTGCTTCGTTTGGACGTGGGAAAAGGAGAAGAATACAGATTTTTTGAATCTAAAATTTTGTAGATCGTGTTTGATTCTACTTAATCTAACTTGTCTGAGCAAATAGTCATTACACTTGTGAACGATGCGTGAACCTACAATTGCATGTTCTAAACTGTTTCGACTTAATTATCAACTTTGTTGGTCTTTGTCATATTTTTTGCTTCATCTTCTAGCTTAAATGAAATTATTGTATGAAAAATGGGGCAAGTTATTATGCATATAACGGCCTGATAAGTTTGTTGCTCTTTAAGTCAAATGTTGGTACTCATTTTGATCTTAGTTTATGCCATAATAAATTATAGAGCTTAACTTATATAAATCACACACGCAATTGAAGAGCCTTATTTGTCTACATCAACTGTTAAACAAAATTCCTTTAAATGACATCTCCTCCATTCTTTCACTAAAACCCATGTTCTCAAACAAGCCAATTAATATGAAGTACCACGTAATTAAATTGTAATTATATTTAATTGGCATCATTTAAATGAAATATATTCTGATTTTTTTAATTTACTGACTGTTGCTTAAGTTTCGCTCTTGTGTGCTTCCTATTTCCATAGGAATAGCTGAATCTAGTAGTCGAACCCGAGGATGGTTTAAGAAACAGCCAATAGGAGCCAAGGGTGTGGCCATCCTTCGTATGACACATTCAACTTTTGATGACCACTTTAGCAACAAATAAGTGGTGGTTGAGCATTACGTCAAGTTTAACGATATGAGACTCTGAACCTTAAGATTGGTTCCAGAGTTTCGGAGGCATGGGTGGGAGAAGTTGCTCGCACAAATGGCCCAGGCCTGTGACGACATTGTCCACGAGTTCTACGCGAACATCACCAGTATTGACCAACAACCAGACGGGCTTCGCATTGTGTCCAAACTCAGAGGTGAGCCTTTTACCATTAGCCCTGACAACTTTCAATCTATCCCAAGCCTCCCTATGGTTGAGGACACAAATTTCCCTCTTGACCGCACCGAGTACTCCAAGGAAGTAATAGTCGAAAAAATGGGTCATAATAACAGCTCATGGTTGAATCCATAATACAAATAGACTCACCTGAAGGACCAATTTTGCCTACTCCACCTCGTCACGTGCTCCAATCTCATTCCACAGAAGAGGACGTCGGACCTTTTTGTGGATCGAGCCAATTTGATGCGAGCTATCATGACCAAGGAAAAGGTGGATGTCAAGAGGCTCATCAATGATGTCATTCAAAAGCATTAGAAGCAAGTGCAGTACCCTGGTGCACATTCTTTGGTCTTTTAATCACCAAGGTCGCCAAGGTAAAGGGCATTCAGCTGAGTAGTGAGGACGATATAATAGATTCTGAGTGCCAAATAGATGAGTCCACCCTAAATCGCAACAAGTCGCAAAAAAAAAAAAATGAAAAAGATAAGGTCATATAGTTGTGGACTCCTATGCGGAGGACAGTGGCGCAATCGAGAACATCATCCAAACGGTGCGATCAATCCAGGCGAATTAGAATCGTGAACGAGAGCTTGGCTGAGCCTTCCGAGAAGAGGTGCATGATGAGCTCAATACTTTGAGGGCTGAGCAGCAGAACTTCTTTGATTGGGTGCATAGGCAACTCTTCTTCTTCCCCAGTATTGGACAGTAACCGTGACCACTGCCCCTACCAAATCGCCCTACCAAGGAACTCTTTTGTTGCATCCGTGTCTTTTTGCCAGACGTTTTGTTGCACAACAGATGTACTTTATTTGTTAGATTGTGTTTCTTGGTTTTGTAAAAATTACAAAACAAACTATGCTTCAACCAATTAGCCAAACACATCCCAACGTTATCATTCTCATATTTTTGTATAGTTGAGGATAGTAGTGATAGTGAATTTCTAGTGACTTTGGCCCTTAGAATGTCGTGACTTCATTAATATTATGTTTACATATTGCACTTACGATGAGACTTCCTTATAGCGATTACTAAATTACATGCAACTGAATATACATGAGTATCTAATACTCAATTACTGCTACTACACTTCCTATGGTTTATATATTGTATGAAGTACCTTTTGTCATTTTGTAGATTTAATCTTCGATTTACAATTTCTTGTATGTTATATTCATGGTTAAACTCTAACATTATGCTATCGGATATGGGATCTATTTTAATGGTATCATTTTCGAAACAGTTTTTCATTAAGGTTTGCATTACCACTTTATGTTATTTCTTTTTTTTTTTTTTGCTTACCACATGACAAATGCTTTCTTTTGTTGATATTAGCAGTGCTATTCTCAAATGCACAATATTTATCATTTTGCTAAGAAGGATAACATCTAGTGTTTAGTTAATTTCGACAATTTTTTCTGTGTTTGTGGATTATGTTTGGATTTTTTGCACTACCTTCTTTTAACCACTCTACTTAACTAACTTTATCTCTGAAATCAAGCATCTCTTTAACTTTTTTCATTTGGATGTTCAGTTTGGGTTTGTTCTTGAACATTTCCATGTTGCCTGAGAAAACAGTTTTTCATGTCCTTTGCAGACTTACCCAAATATCCAAAGTTAAAATGTTGGCACTCTTACTTTTTTGGCATGAAGCATTCAGTGGCCCTAAAGGAAAATATCCACAACATTATTGGGCATATGACAAACTGAAAGTTAGCATATAAAGAATGTGGTGGACATATTTGGTTGTTTTTAATGTAATTTGTTGATTTGTTCTGACATTATCTGTGTCACTATAACATCGTTGTAGTTTTTTTTTTTTTTTTTTTATGAAGTCGACTTCTTTCTTTCATGTCGTGATCAACAATCAAGATATATGAGTTATAGTATCGTATACATGAACATAATAGATTGTCTAATTGGATGGCGCATGATAATGGGTGGTACTGGGCTATCATGCAATGCACACCAAAAGCCTGGACCATTACTCATTCACTCCTTTGAATACGACCTCATGAGATAGTGGAAGAAAGTATAGTAACAAATAACTACGACTGCACACTTGAACTGCATGCCCCTGGCACAATATTTTGAAATTCTCAAAGGTCTCACCGCTTATTTATGTGTTAAATTGTGTTATATGTGGATGTGATTCTCATTTTCAAGTAAATAATGTTGATGCATTTGAATAAATTAATTATTATCTCTCTATGACCTGTTTACATTAAGGATTTTTTGGGCAGTGCTCTGGGGATTTGATTTTTTTCATCATCCATTCAATCCGTAGAATTTCCTTTCTACTACTTGAATTGACAGTTTTTTAGAACAAGCTTTGCCTCCTTAATTGCCTTAGAAGGCAACATTTTAATACACATAAAAAAATGTACCTAATATACCATCCAATATCAAGGAAGCTCTAGATATATTGCACTCCTGTCATCTTGCTGTGGACTACCATGCAATTTATTGTACATTGCTTTGTGTCGCTACATATCACATTACATGGCATCATAATATATGAAATATTTTCGTTCTCAATATACCATCCAATGTTAATGAAACTTGAACTATCCCACAATTTAGAACTCTAATTCTAAATTGTTGTAACTGAATCTTATTTCTATTCAAAGGCCCCTAATTGTCACTTGAAGTACAGTGTCTTTTGGTTAATTTTGTCACACCAGGCATAAATGTTAAATCTCACAAGTTACACTGATAGTTGGAAGAATTAAAATGGTAGGTCTTGGATGGTCGTATGCTAAACATTTGTAAAGATTGAGTTGCAGAAATTGCTCAGAATTAGTCATCAAGGACTAAACATGTGTTGAACTTGACCACTAACAGTGCCACCCTCTTAGTCGATAGACGACATGCCATTGTCAAAGCTCATCCATTGTGGAGTCTGTATGCTTGACTGATCTGGCCCATCCAGAGCACAGTGACTCACTTAGCACAAAACTATACAACGAGATACGAGACGTCATATACAAAATCAGGATAGAAGACTACCAAAGGAGCTGTCCTCAAATCATAATCTAAGATTTAGGATTTGCAAAATCCTCCATGCAAATACTTTGCCTTGTTTTGTGTTAAGACTCCGTCTTATTTTTGTAGCTCCGGTATTGGTTATTTTGTGTTTTCCTCGTGAGAATGTAGATGTGTCTTTTTGCTGCTGCTTCCATGTGGCATTGGCTCACAAATTTTCAGTAAAGTTAATGTTATGGCAATGGCAAACAATTAAGTAAAATTGAAGAATATTTGTCAGATTAGAATTTAAGTTACACAATCCATGTTTCCTAAATCGGTTAAAAGAGAATGAAGATGTTTCCTATATTGAATGTAACCCGAGACCTTTGAAACAATTGAAGATTCACTTAGGAAGATCAATAAGGAATTTGATGAAATTGAAAATGAAACTAAATCCTAAATGTAATAGAAGACCAGAGCAATCCAAAAAGGTCCGCCGGATAGCCACAGGCAAGCCGAAGGTTCGACCGTAGAGGAATTGCATTTGCAAATTAAGATAGTGTAGGTCGCAATCAGGGTGCAGGGAAAGTGCCGGTTCAACCCCCTTGGCCAGTACACCCCACACTGAAGGCGATGGGAAGCTGAAGCTTCGGCCCAAAAGCGCAGCCTTCATGCTGAGAACCTGATGCTTCGATTGACTAATATATATATATCGCGTGGCACTCCTTTTGAAGATGTAATTTTTTTTTAATGAAAAATCAAGTTTATAATGTGTACAAATATGAGAGAAGTAGTTCATAAGATAGTTGATGATTACATAATGATTTGATTTTAAAATAAAAATCACAGAATGTCAAATTTTCATTTTCACCCCTAAAACTCTAATTTTCTCACATGTCAGCTAAATTTCCAGTATTAATGTGTCATTCATTTCTAATATGTTTAGATCATATGTTTTTATAATGTATTTATGGTTGATTATATAATATTGTGTTATATTTGGTAAATAGTATATAAGAATAAATTTACTATTTTAAAAAAAATGGTAATAATGAATTCGTTAATAAATATATAGTTTATTAAAAATGGTAGAGCCATTTTCTGTCCAAGATTAAAATAAATTTACAATTTACACTAATAACAATTACAACTAATATATTATTTTTGGCTATAGTTAAAATAACTGATGTAAAATTTAAGCTGTAATAATTAAATTGAGCTTTAAATAAGTATTGAAATTATCTATATATAATTTAAATATATTTGATTTACGAGTAAACATTAACCTGTATGGAATATTCAATTGCAAAAACATTTCAATAATATAAGACATTTCAATAAGCAATTATTTTGTATTAAGCATAATTTTAACATAAATAAATTATTACGCTATTAGTAATTAATTTTAATAAAATAAGTCAATTTAATAATAAAATATTATTCGTTACACTTTATTATTTTACGATATTATTTATAACAACTTTTTTTACAGGAGTAGAAAAAGTGTAAAAAAAAATACAGTAGTATTATACCCTTATTACTGTACCCTATTAATTCCGCTCCGTTTAAAGTTAAATGTTTAGGGGCCGTTTCGTTTATGTTTATATATTTATGTTTTTTGTTTTTTGTTTTCTGTTGTCATTTTTTCTGAATGAAAACTAAAACTTCGTTTGGAAATACAATTTTTTTTACAATTACTAATTTATAATTTTCTTAAAATATTTAATTTTATTAGTTTTTAAAAAATTATTTGAATTTAATAAATATATTTTATATTAATTTATTTTAATTATATTATTAGTTAAAAACAATTGAATAAATAGTAAGTATTATATCATTTAATCTAGTAAATACAAAATATATTAACTATAATTTAATTATATTATTTACAAAGATTAATTGAATAAAATATATTTTATAATAATTTGAATAATTTAATTAACATATTTATTAGGGTTAAATGGTTTTACACCCCATGTATTTAAGTCAATTTGCACTTCACCCCCTCAACTTCAAAAACTAGCATTAATACCCCCTGTACTGTGTACAAAAGTGCTACGGTAGGTAACTCCGTGAGTTTTAACTGTGCGTGATTTACACGCGCGTCAGTCTGATGTAAATGACGAAAATACCCTCATCTTCCCCTTCTTCTTCGTCTTCTTCACAGATATATATATATATATATATATATAACCCCAGGTGAGTTTCTTCTATGGCCGTTCTTCCTTCGGTTAAAAATACATTCCTTCTCCCTCTTCTTCTTCTTCTTCTTCTTCCTTCGGTGAAATATATATATATATATAGGCAGAGACAGAGACAGAGAGAGAGAGAGATACGATTTCTCAAAACCCCTCATTACAGTCAATTTGACCCAAAATATCACTCCAAACTGAGTTTCGATCCTTGGATTTGCTTAATCGAGCGAGATTTTGCTTCGTTGGGCGAGATTTTACTCCGTCGGTGAGGATTTGCTCCTTCTGTCAAGTGAGGGTTTCAGCTTTTGCAGAAGGGCCAAAATAACTTTTTAATCATTTAACGTAACGACATCTGTCATAGTACTTTTGTGCACAGTACAAGGGGTATTAGTGCTAATTTTTGAAGTTAATGGGGTAAAGTGCAAATCGACTTAAGTACAGGGGGTGTAAAAGTATTTAACCCTATTTATTAAAACAAAATATAATTCATATCGGTGACATTAATTAAGTTAAATTAATAATTATGATATTTAGTAAATTAAATTTAATAAAATATATTTAATATTAGTTAAATTAATTATTTTAAATTAATTATTAAATTAGATAATTTAATTACAATGTGTATGAAAAATAATTTAATAAAATATATTTATATTAAGTAAATTATTTGCTAAATTAAATTAAATTAATATATTTAATTTTATTATTTATTAAAAATAAGTTAATACTATATATTCCCTATCAATTAAATTAACTAATATAACTTACTTATTTATTGTGAATAAATTAATAATATATATTACATATTAATTTAATTAATTTAATTTAATTACATTATTTATTAAAAATAATTTTAGTTTAATAAAATTTTTGAATAAAATAATTTATTTTAATATTATGTAACAAAAATGGACAAAGTATTAGAATTAACAAAATGTTTGCAACGGAAAAAAAATAAAGTGAAAACACAATTTTTCTATTTTCGTTTTTCTATTTAAATTTTCAATTTTTTGAAAACAAAAAAAAAAAGTAGACAAATTTAACAAACATATTTTTGTTACGAGTTAACAAAATTTTAAAAATATAAACAAAAAATAAGAAAATAAAAATGTTACCAAACAGTGCCTTAACATTTATCCTCCAATTTCAAACTTCTACAAAAGCAATTAATGGTTAAAAAGTAACTAAATAATACAATAACTATGGAAATTTTGTAGGACAAATAAATATGCAAAAATTATATATTTATCGTTTCAACATGTGGACTGCACAAAAACAACCTTCAATTGTGAAACTAGCATTGTAATTTCATTCAGGAGTTGTTTCAATATGGCATAGAAAAAAAAAAAAACCATTTTCCTAGTTAAAAGGTAATATTTAAAAAGAAAAAAGAAACAAAACAATGACATGTGAGCGAACTCCATTAGAATGGAGACCAAACTACAGGTCCCTCCAACTTGCACAACTCAAGTTCTATACAAGGTTTAACTACAAGAATTGTGTTAATGTTGTTGCCAGTTCAAAATACGACCTTGCTTACATTCCTATACCATATATGAAGAAACTTAAAAAGCTTGATTTCTTTTACAAAAAGTTGTTAGTTTTATAATAAAATCATGTTTAAGAAGACTTGAGTGGAAGATGTTTGACTAGATTCATCTTTTCCTTGGAAATTCCAATTTCTATTAACTAAAATTGGATTTTATTCAATCTATGCATTGCCCAGGCAAGTTGACAAATAAACGCGTGTGTCATGAAAGGTCCTCAAAGCCAACAATTCATTAAAAACAACCAAAGAGTCCACATCCATTAGCTCATCATCACACATTTAAACAGTTTATAGCTACAATCAGTACAAAACATTAACATCAAAACACATCAAGTCCATCAGATTAGCCCCAAAACATAAGAACCAAGATCAAAAAGCAAATCCAATTCACCTCACACTTTTTGTTCTACATTGACTGCTCCAAAATGGGAATAATAGTTCTAACAGTTTAGAAAGATCTAGCTCCATCTCCGCCAGCATTGGCACCTTTACCAGTAGCATCTTCATCCATATGACCTTGGAGCTCATCTTCATGCACAGATAAATTATCAATTTTCTAATGAAGAGATTGAAAATTTGCTGTACACATGATAATTAAGGCTTGCACATCCATAGTGAGATTGTCTTGTTTCAGATGAAATACAGTTACTTCCCCTTCCAATTGTATCAATAACAACAACACTTAGTTCATGGTAAAGGACGGGAGCTTTTGGTTGACTCAGGAGCATCATGCTCCTCCTGGGTGAAGTTAGTAGCTTGACTCATAGATTTAAGCGTAGTAATATAAAAGATCAAATTAAGCTAGTGTGACACAACAGTAGGCAACTCAACACATTGTCCCAATAACACATTGGTGATGAGAACACCAAAAGGCAAAGAATCATGAGTATGTTTTACTTGTTAGGAAGTGTAGATTAGACGGAAGATAAACAATGCTATGTCAAACTTCAGACCAAGCAAAATGGCGTAAATGACATGACCACTACGAATGGTCACATCCAAGTAATGGGAGGTAGGGTAGATTGTGGCAAATACAAACAAGTTAAGCATTTGATGATTTGTGTTCAACAACCCATGCACATAAGTTTCACCAACCCAGGGTGGAGATCAATATAAGGTTTGGAAAACGGTACTCATCTCAACTCGAGTCGGTGACATACCATCCTGAGTTGGATAAAACATAGTTAACCTTTCAATGGATAACAGTCTCTGAATACCTAAATAGGTAGTAGTGGTGTCTGGGGTGATGGTGATAGGTATCAAGGCAACTATAGAGTGAATCATATGTTCAACAAAATCACAATGTTTGTTGAAATTTACATAAAATTTTTGAACGAGTTTCACAGCTACAGACCCAGAAATAGTGGTGAGCGATTCATAACCCAGAATTTCAAACCAGGGTTTGAGCATTAGAAAATTGTCAAGTTTTAGTTGCTATTCAATGAGAACAAGCCTTTTTGAAAACAATTTTTTGAATTCATTGCAATTTACAAACCTATTTAACCCTACAAATTGTAATAACCTAATTTTTTTTTCTCTTAATTAATTTGTTTAAGTGTAGTGATGATATTTATTATAGTAAAAATCTGAAAAATTAAGCATTTGAAAATTTTTGGAATGATAAAAAAATTAGTTGGAAAGATTTTCGGATTTAATTCCACTCTATGTGGGAGTTTAATGTAGAATTTCTAAACTTTTATCCAAACAATTCCTAACCCAATTACCTAATTGGTCCAACCCAAGCCCATTAACCCATGGGTCAACCCTTTCCTTTGACTCACCTCAACTCACTTCAACTCGCTTTATCACTCGTTAAGTTGACTCATGAATAGTAGCTCTAAATTTTTTTCCGGCAACTTTATTTTACATCTTCCATACATCTCTCACAATCTCTCAAATTAGGTGGCTAATTAGTCAAAAAAAGAAGACCCCTACATTGATGACTTTAAAGCATTCTTCCAAATTACTTACCTAGCATGATTTAAACACTTAAAGCATCTTTTAAATAATTTTGTTTAATTTGTCAAAAAGCTAGCATGATTCCCGGATTATGCCACCTCCATTCATCTTCCCAAATACTTCTCTTAAATGATACGGTTAGATGGTTAAAAAGTAAGCATGATTCTTGGATCATGCTACCAATTGTATATGCATGATCTTACCTTAGTTGATTTGAAGCATGATTATTTTCTCCACCAATAACTTTCTCTACACTCCTATGATTCTTATAATTTGTGTGCCTTCAAAGAGAAAAAAAAAGAGAGAAAAAATATATATTTTTATCAAGTGTGGTTGGACATTTGGTGTTGTTTGGAGGAAGAAGAAAGGCTTGGAATTTTTAAATTGGGTGGTGTTTAAAGCTCAACTCTTTTTTCCTTCACAGGCTTGGTCACCAATATCTTCATTGAGGTAAGATGACGAACTCCTAAAATGTATTTGATGCCTTTTCCGGGTTTGAAGTATGAAATTTGATTGTGATAAAAATAAATACCCATATATTGGGGGTAGGGAAGCCAAAACTTTGACTGATGTAACTCAGCATGCTGACAGCTCACTGTTTGTAACTTCTGATATGTTCTTAACCCCTAAAATAGTGGAATTAGGCTTCGTCTAAAACATAAAAGTTTTAGCGCTTTAAGTTTTCTTTCCAACCCAAAAAGATTTGCATCAATCCGATTTGTGAGTCAAAAGTTATGCCCAAAATACTGAGCACGTATAAAACTGTATCTTCTGAACAAACTGAATTCAAGGTTATTTTTGCACCTTTAGACCTTAGAATTTTAAAAGTGTAAAATATGAAAGCTGTAGGTCTTAAAGTCTAGTTTCTACAGATATAAAGTTTATAGATATTGGAGTTCTGCTCTATTTTATATGAATTTTCTTTTAAGCTGCTGTCTTTGCTTAGCCTTTAATTGATGCTTGTTCGGATTTTTTTAGAATATTATGTTTAAAGATTTATTTAAATTTTTAATTACCTTCTATTAATTATTATCATGTTAATAATTTCCATTGACGTGTAATTTTGTTCACAAGGCTTGATATAGTAAAACACTTATACTATTTTGATATAATACTAAAGTGGACTATTAAGTTGATTCTACTTAATTATTTTTCAATTGATATGAAATTATTTTAAACTGGATATTATGTATCATTTGACACTCTAATATTAATGATAACTGACTTAGACAATCAGTTTCATCATAGATAGTTGGATGACTTATTCAAACTAAAATGGCTAATTAGAATCTAGCATTTGATAAAAATGCCAAATGAAACAATTGACTTATTTTTTCCTCATCTGGTCTTCCTTAAATAAATTTGATTTATTTTAATTGATTCTTTTAGGCATTGTTTTGTCAACTTAGCAAGTTATATAACTATATTTTTATGATTAAATGAATTTAATGAAACTTATTTAATATCCTCCTAAATATTGGAATAATTCTATGGATATTTGTGGATATCTTGAAGCCGAAAACCTATGATAAGGGTTTGGTTATAAATAAGATGATGATTGAAAATTTATTCAAATTATTTTGAATAAAATAAAACTTATAAATTTTTCTAAAATTTAATATGAGTCCAAAGAGCTATTTATTATCTTTATATTCCATAAAATAATAAAATAAAAAGGTAAAAGAAGCAAAAAAAATCGAGATCGCAGCCAATGAGTTTCAAACTTGCGACTTCAAATCGCAATTAGGGTCGCCCGCCTACTAAGCTACCAACCTCGGCTTAATTAATATACCATTAGAAATAATTTTATTCTTATCAAATGTAGTACAGAAAACTTGTCAAAATAATTAACTAAAACACTAATTTGAATTCTAAATTATTTCTAGCTACTTGCTACTTGTCAATTTACATATAGTCCTTACCTTTGTGATGATAATATTGGTGACTATGTTAAATCTTTGATTTATTAATAATTATTATTGAATTAGGGATTTAGATAAAGTACTTAAAAATGTACTGCATGTGACTGAATAATCCCACTTTTGATTAATCGCCCGGGGACATTGCCGGGTGTAATTAAAAATGTCTTATTACCCTTGGGAATGTAAAAATGTGAGAAAAAAATTTAGGTGAGAAAAAAATTTAAGGCACTTGGTGCCAAAGTTATTTTTGGCAATGAGGTGATGGGTGGGTAGAAATGGCCTTTTAGATGAAGATGGGAACATATGCATTTTATTTAGGAGATGCTCCTTTCTGACCTGGCCAGTCAGGCAGACGGTCGCGACGGCTAGGTTTTTGGTGGGTGACACCGTCGGTATGCATTGGATGCTAAGCCCGTAAAGTCACTGGTTCCCAAGGCTGGGGGTAAAGGAGGATAGGAGAATGATTATCCTAAGAGGATTTAGATTAAACTCTTTTACCAAATTTTACTGTGACTAGCAACCTCTCTTGTTTATGTATGAATGATGTGTTGGAATTATTTAATTATATTTAAGTCCTCTTGATGAATATTTTATCGCTACGGGGTTTGATCCCGAGACCTTGAAGATTTGAATCTGAGATCCCTACCACTGCAACACAGACTTCATTGTGGTACACACATCAATATTTAACTATTTTTACATGTAAGTAAAATAGTAGTTACGGTGACAGTTTCATCGAACCGTTATAAGTATAATTTACATTATTCAGTCGGGATTTATTGAATTAATTGTTGCATAAACAGTATGCCACCTAATCACATTCATTGTAGTGGGTCACTTAATATGGTGTAGCATTACAACCACTGCATATAGGCACCTAGGAGATTCTGATTACTGGGCTTTAGTAGCTCACCCCTTGTGAGAATAATTTTTTTCAGGATATTGAGCACAGGAATACTGAAGATGAGCTGGAAAGAGATTAATTTCTCTTAAATATTCAATCAGAAGAGTTATCTATTTTTTTCTTTCCTGCACAGAGCTGGAAGACTTTATTTTTGTGGTCTGTAATAATAATTGTTGGATGATTGTAATTATTAATTTTAGACCTAATTTGCTTTTATTTGGTATGTAATGTTAATCGCGTGGTTAGGACACTTAGATGGCTCTGTAATATTTTTTCTCTATCTTTATTTTGTGCCCTGTAGTTGAAATCCCATCAAATGATTCAGTCTAATGACTTATAAATATTGTTTGGGATAAATAAGAGATTTTGAATATCTTAAATTTTTCTTGCGAGTCAACCCCAATTTGGAGAAAAA
Organism: Vitellaria paradoxa; assembly: GCA_019916065.1. Classification (NCBI taxonomy): domain Eukaryota; kingdom Viridiplantae; phylum Streptophyta; class Magnoliopsida; order Ericales; family Sapotaceae; genus Vitellaria; species Vitellaria paradoxa. Next base: position 42,936,319 of record CM034238.1, read on the forward strand.
TTTTGGAGCATGACGGCGTGTTATTATCATCTTATTTTTTATAACCAACAAATAAACCCCAAGTCACCCCTGGGCATTCGGTTATGAAAATCCAGGGCGTGACACAAATGGATTCTTACTTCTGTTTTTAGGTATTTTGAGCCAAACAAGAGACTTAATATGCAACAACGAAAAAGAAAACCCTAAGTTAACAAATCTGACACAAAAAAGAAAGCGAACTACTAATAAATGATCTAACGATAAAGTAGAAGTTGAAACTCACCTAGGACACATGCAAGATAGAGGACCCGAAAGTACAGAGAAGGATGGTCACAACTTCGAGGGTTTGGAACAACACAATCTGAATAAAAACGAGCGCCACGCGATATATAAATATTGGTCAATCGAAGCATCGGGTTCCTAGTGCAAAGGCTACGCCTTTAGGGTTGAAACCTTGGCCTTCCATCGCCTTCAATACAGTATGTACTACCAGAGGGTCGAACTGGCACCTTTCTTGCGCCTTGGCTGCGACCTACATTGTCCTAATTTGCGGATGCAGTCCCTCTTTTATGCCAGACCAATCCTTCTAAATATATAATAATCTATTAAAGTACATATTTATTAAAAAAATATTATTGACACTTCATTTTTAGTACAAATTTTAGTTAAAAATTTTGGTTACTTAAAAATCATTTATCATAATTAAAATCCTTTATTAGAATTAACTGTTGTTTAGTCAAATTGTTGTATTATTTATATATTTTAAACACATAATTTAAATTTTAATAAACCAAATTTATAATTAAATTAAAGTACAACATGCAATAATAATATTGATATTTTAATTTTAGTTATTTTTATTAAATTAGTCAAAAATATTCTCAATACGGCTATGAATAATATCATTTATAACTTGATTATTTTTACAAAGTAAGTTAACAATTAGAAAAATAAAAATATGTATTGAAATTGACAGTAATTTTGAAATAAAGGGAATATTAACCCCATTATTTTTAACTTAGTAAATAATTAAAAAATAAAAAATTGATAATTAAACTAACAACTATTTTGCAACAGAAAAGAGTATTACTCCCATTATTTATTATTGAAAGTACTTTTACAACATGAGTCGATAATTGAAAATTTTTATAGTGCATATTTAAATTGAAGAATATTTTGAAAATTATTAACAATATATAATAGTTGACAAAATTTATATCATATTTAGTATTTAATTTTATATACATTTATAATATGTTTTTAATGTCAAGTTTAGTTCTATTGTCGACTTCAGATTTTATATTATATAATTTAATTACATACTTTATTGCATTTTTTTTTTTTTTTTTTGTGATCGAATCAACTAGGTTAGTTTAAAATTTAATATATATTCAAGAGTCAAAGTTTAATTTTTAAAATAACTTGAAATATCGGGTTAAGTCAAAATTAGGTAAAACATAAATTTGTAATTTTCATGTAAAATTCTGATTGGGTTAGCTCCATTTAGTAACTGAAATTGATGTAATAAAAAATGAAAATACGCAAGAATGGAAAATAACTCATTAATTATTTTATAAAATTATGCAATTTTAGTAAATTATTTTACAATATATTTAAAAGGTAATATTTTATTAATATAAAATGTTGCATAATTTTAGCATGGCACATGCAAATATGTTCTAAAAATTATATACATATTTATATAACAATGAAGTTTAAGAATCTAAAATTAAGATATCTTCTATCATTAGATTTTAATGGCCACAATTGTATTTAGTTTTTTTATTCACCTCTTATTATTCAAACATATTTTTTTAAAAAGTTTTCAACTTCATATTTTTCATAAATAATAAAATTTTACACATTTAGGGGGTGTTTGGTTGGAAAATAATTAGTCAAAAAATATATTAAAAGTACATAAATTTGATGTAAAAATGATATGCAGTAGAACTTGATTGGAAAAAAGTATAAGAAGTTGGTGAAAATTGATGAGTTTTGGTTTGTTTTGGCCAATGAAACATCCATTGATTAACAAACTATATGGGCAACTATTAGACAAATGCAACTGACATTTCCATGAAAAAGTGAAATTCAAAGTTTAATTTTCTCAATAAATTTAGGGTGTGAATATCTTCACTTCTTTATTAGCTTTCTCTACTCCATAATAGTTTTAAACTCTTTTTTTCGAAACAACCCAACCCAACAAACTAAGTCAACTTGGTTTGCACGTGGGACTTATACACGACACACACACACCCAAATATCCCAATGTAGGATGCCTACCCACTGTAACTCCTTACTTCGAGGTCGAGATTGAACGATGGCTTTAATGAAAAAGAGTAACATGGAGCTTCCCCCGCTCCACAATAACTTTAATAAAAAAAAAAGGAATATAAAGATGGGGAAACTAATGAAAGAATATGTGTATCATTTCCTTAAATTTACTAAAAAATAAAGATTTAAATTAAAAATTGATTTGTAATGTAGCATAAAAGTTAAAATTTTAAATATATACCTCTTTGACATTTTTGTGTCATTTATATGACTAGCAATTACCCGTGCCTGAAGGTATAGAAAAATAATTTGGCATGTAAATAACTCATATTTAACTTTGTATGGCAAACTTACATAAAAAAAGTGTAAAAATAATATATAAAAATAAAAATTATTAATAAAAAGAGATTAAGGCATAAAATTTTATTATTTATTACAAATATTATCAAATTTTTTAAAATATTAATTTAAAATCTTTTATATAAAAAGTATTGAAAAAAATATGGATAGAGTGAGAGAAAAAGAAAAATAATTCTAGTCATTTAGCAAATTCAACGGTTGAAAATATCCCAAGTTTAAAATTTTAAACTTCCTTAAATGACACAGAGTGTAAAAATGTATGCTACATTTTTTAAAATAGTAATTTAAAATCTTTTATGTAAAAAGTATTAAAAAAATATGAGAAAAGTGAGAGAAAAAGAAAATTAATTTTTATCATTTATTAAATGACACGTAGTGTAAAAGTGTATATATTTAAAATTTAAGTTTTAAGGACATTAAAATTGATATTTTAATTTAAATATTTATTTCTAATAAAAATTTTAAAAATTTAAAATTTAAATATATTTTTAAAATAAAAATGTAATTAACTTTGTCTTATAGGTATCCATATATCATTTAATAATCATAATAATAGATAATATAAGTAAAATATAATTTGTATAGTTTTACAAAATATAATATATATCTTTATTTGAATTTCAAATTTCAAATAAACATAACAAAAGAGCATAGAAATCCAAAAAGGTCTGCAGAGAAAGCGCCGCCTAACCGATGGTTCGACCACCAAAGCATGGCAATAGGAAATTGGATAGTGTAGCTCACAGCCACGACACAGGGAGGACGAAGCTTTGACCCTGGGCAATAGACCCTACAGGCAAGGCACAGGAAAGGCGATGGTTTAACCAGCTACAACCCTCCCACATTCTGATTCCGTGCTTGCCATTCTGGGACACAATTATCCTAACTCCTTATACAAGTTAATTAGGATTAGAATACTTTGTGTTTAATTTTTGAAAGTACCGAATCAAGTTTCAAAACAATTGTGTATATATATATTCTAACTTGTGTATATATATATATTCTAACTTGTCTAGTCTTGAAAGAAAGTGGTGGACACACGCAACATGTGCATCCGTTAACTGCGACTAGAGAAGATTAGAGCTACTTACATCCTTCTTTGCACTCATGTAACAGAGCCTGTTCAAATTGACAGTAATAAAAGTTTATAACAATCCAACATCGAACAATGCATCTTATGCAATGAATGAAAGGCCTGGAAATCAAATTTAAGCACAATTGATTAAAAAACTATTCATTTACAAATACTGTTAGAATATTGAGTAGCACAAATATAATTTTAAATACATAGACTATTTTGGAAATTTTTGCTCTCATTCACAATGTTGGTTGGTGATGTGCCAATGCTTCAGCAACAATTTACAAATGCCTCTAGCAAGTTTAGATTAGATAGGATCATATGTTGGCATGCAGCATCTGAAGCTAACCTTACGTGTTAAGAACACGAGGCTAGAAACTCAATCAAAACATCTCCTTCAGAGGTTGAATTGACTCTGATTAGCAAAAAGAACTCTTAGTATCTAGTGTTGAAACATGATTAGCATGCATTATTGTACAATTATATATATATTGAGCATGCTAATTATGAATTTACAGTTATTATTGGCGATGTGTTAGCATGATTATCTCATTTCCATATATTCTTGGTGTGTGTATATTTCAGGTGATATAATATGGTGTTTTTGGCCCAAACAACACCAAGGTTGCATGTGGCGAGGAGCTAAGGTAAGCCAAAATAAAGAAAGTGCAAGAAGAGTCCAAAGACTCCCAAGACTTCTTCAACTTCCCAAGAGCCATCCCAAGGCATAAGATCGACTACCATGGGTGCCAATGAGAAGGAAGTGGTTTGAAGTTCAAACTAGTTGAAGTGGTGTGCGGTTGAAGTTCCAGCTCAACACCCTCTCAGTTTTCCAGCCATAACTTTTTCGTCACAACTTGAAATGGTGTCATTCTTTTTGGGTTAGAAACAAGACTTGAAGGGCTACAACTTTTGTGTTTTAGCCAAAGCCCAAATCAATCATCTTGAGGGTCAAAATCGCACCAAAAGTCAGGGACAGAAAGCTGTTAAAGAACTATTCACTCTAGTTACAGACGAGCGCCCCACCTCAACCATGGGCGCCTCACAGGTGTAATGAGCATCCCACTATTCATCAGATGGGCGCCCACCGAGAGCATGATTTGGGCATAACTTAGCATGGGCGCCCCACTTTGGCCATGGGCGCCCCACACCCACCCTTAGGCGCCCATGATGTCTTTTCCAGCACATGTTCAGAATGAAGTTTTGAGTTGAAATTTACCTTTATGCCCTTGAATTATGTAATGATATAAAAGGGAAACTTTCTGATGTACTCAGGCTATTCTGAAACCCTACGCACTTCTTCTCTTTTCTTAGTTTAGTTTAGATTAGGGTTACGGTTTTGATTTTGCTTTGGATTATTCAAGGTTTGTGTTCATCTTCACACGCAAATTAACTTGTAAGTTATATTCATTACTTTGTTTCAATTAAAGGTTTGTTACTTTCTATAGCTTTGTCCTTTATTTTCGCTTCGTCGCATCCATTGCTTGTGTTAGATTTGTTTTCGAAATTGCTTAAACTTAATTCGACATACTTCGTTTTTGTGTTTGATTGCATAATGAAAATGATTTCCTTTTCGAAAGGCTTTGTTTATGCTTTTGTAATGCTAGGCTAGGGTTTGTCTTGGCTTTAATCTAGGAACGTGATGAAATTGAAGAGTTGAATTCGGATAATGTAAAGTGCAATATGTTTATTAAAAACGTAAGGATCGTTATTCTAGGTTACTTTTCGAAAACGAATCACCCATGATAAAATTGAACTTCGTTTACACTTATGCGAAACGAAGGTCAATTCCACGTCCCGGTGACTTCGAACTTAAATTCAAAACCCTAGAATCTCGAACTCCCTTACGAAAAGGTGTTCCAACGTTAAATCTTCCAACCTAATATTATAGGTGTAAGAATTAGGTTGCGTTAAATACATATCCGAATTCAACCCTTCGAGGACATTACAGGATTAGGTGAAAGCCAATCGTTTCAATTTACATAGTTTGCTTAAGTTCAATTCGCGTAGTTTGTTAAAGTTTTCATCTTCATGTTTTTGTTTTTCGTTTAAATTGTGTTTTCAATTTTCAAACCATCATCACAATTCCCTATTTGAAAACTCCAAAAAGATTTTCATCTTTTCTTTTTAAGATTTTCGCAAGTGTTTTTGAAACCAAGTTTTCCAAAGATTTAGTCACACGCTTACTCCCTGTGGAAGTTAACCTAGGACTCACCTAGACTAAACTCAACCGACCTCTTATACTTGAGAGTGAGCCACTACCAAATTAGAGAGCGGTCAAAACATAAGGAAATAGCCGCTAGATTTGGTGCCATTCTTGTTCAATCTTTAAGCCTCAACCATTTTCTGACATTCAACATGGTTGGACTTGTTATGCACATCATTATTATGCATCTACTAAATATCAATAAGAGAATATATTAATAGTAACATGGAAAAATTTTTAAAGATGCATGTAAATATTCAGTCCAAAAAAGTATGAGTGATTATCAACATTGTATCAATATCCAACGCCTTCTTGACTTCAATTAGTTTTTTTTTTTTTAGTCATATCGGAATGCATCACACATTTACTTGTGACATTTAGTGGAAAAAAGGTTAATACATAAATTTAACTTTTCCAATTAAAATTGAAGAGAAAATTATAGTTTTGACTGCATATAAATACCTAGTTTCCTGCTGCCCTTGATATACAAAAATCCATCATTGGATTTTTTTGTATTACCTTACATGCTACTGTCTGGTTGACTTCTACTTCAAACATGCTATGAAGTTTTCTGACACTAATGTATGTCATTAGGGAAGTGTCATACGAGGCCTGCAATTACAATGTTAATAATAATGTCATGTAAGAAGTTAAGTTTACACCCATACTTATGGAAAGGGTAAAGGAATAACAAATGAAGTATCACCAGGTAATAGACACTATTTTTGATCAGTCAATACAAACCTTGATGATCATTAACACCTAATAAAGTTGATTCAATTTGTCTAATTGATCCACATGCCTAATTTGTAAGCATGGCACAATCATCATCAGAATGTTGCTTAACTGTAAAAAGAAGTTTCTCATTTACATTTTAGTCTTACTATAATACTGAAAAAACCTATGCAAGCTGACAACTCAACACAAACACATGAAATTACTTATTAGTGTAATCTTATACGGGTCACCTTGTGAATGGGTAATTTGAAGTGAGTTACAAAGTAACAACAAGTTAGTTGAACAAGTGTAATATGGTAAATTAAGCTCTTGACAGTTAGTGCAGTTGATTTGGAAACAAACGACACACGTAATGCTAAACTATCAACACATTATCTCAATATCAAATTTGGAATACTAATCCCTTTGTATGGAATCAACCGTTAAGCACAAATAGTCCCTTAATGTCATCATCTTTATCCTTACATCGATGAAGTTCTTTTATTTTCCTAGAGAAATTGCTAATTTGTCCGTCTCGTATCTATTAGCCATCAATTCTTTTACTATCATCGACTAACAAAACTATGGAGTACCAGACTCAACTCGCAAAACAGCAAAAATTTGAAAAATTGGATCAATGGCCAGGATAGCCAAACTGTAACAATTTATTCCTGTAACATCATATCGAGTTAGGATACTGACATGCAACTTGGTTGCAACTCAAGTTACATTGCGCATTCATTTTTACATCACCTGCGAGGGCATCATCATTGTTGTTATTGTCTTCGAAGTTATCGAGGATCGTAGCTTGATGCTGGCTTGGCCAGATGTTGAGCTCCAATGGCTGGCCGTAGAGGCATGGATTAATGTGTAGATTGTTTGATCGGTGTCACGATGGTCGTGGATGAAACTGTGGAGTGCCATGGTACAGCCAACTAGTGCGATTTGGTCATCAAAGTCGTAGGGGCATATTGTGCAAGATTGCCCACCAGGCCTTCCACACGCCAAACGCTCGTTTGATCACACTACGTAGTGATGAGTGGAGCTGGTTAAATCGCTCAGTAGCATTTCTGGGTTCAGGTTTATGTCTGAATTATTGCAGGTGCATCCATTGTCACTTCGAAGGTGTGAGATATCCTCGCTGGTTTTTGTATTCGGCGTCGACCAAGTAATATTTATCTTGTGACCACATAAATAAAATGACAAAATATAAATCTAGTATTTAGCTAACTTTAGTAGAATAGAAAATAGTCTCGCAGCATGTACCTCTGATTGGGTGTAGGAATTTTTTAGCGGGGTTGTTAAAGATGGTCTTGAACACCCAGCCATCGTGCATGCTTCCCTCCCACTTGCATGACATATAGATAAAGCGCCAGTCAAAGTCATAGATGGTAATAATGTTCTGCATGAATACGCCCTTCTGCCTGTAATAGGTATATGATGTATCACTAGGTAGGACATAAGCGACATGTGTGCCGTCCAATACCCCAACAGCATCTTGCACTTGAAACAGTAAATGGGTGATAGCATAGTTTCTATAAGACCCAATAGTTCAAAACTCATTGGAATGTTACTGTTTGTTACCTTATATGGCTGGTACTTTGGGCTGTTGCAGATTTTACTTGCCACTTGATTTTGCTCGGGTTATGGTTGTCGGTTATCATGTGTGAGGAGCTTCAATGCGTCCAGCACCAAGTGGAAGTGTCAGGAGATTGTTTCTCCCTAGTGCTGGAACATCTCTTGAAGTTGTCTGTTTAATATCCTTAGAGCAATTCTGGTCAAGAGCATTGTGACACTCTTCTCAAGATTTATCGCACTAGTTGGGGGAAAGGACAGCCGTACTTTGTAGTAAGTTCCTCGCATAGCTGAAGGAAAGCATATTTATTTACCTGACACATATTGTACAATCATTTGGGGGCCCTCAAGGAGTTCCTAGACCCAGGCCCTACCTGGAAGAGCCTATGTGTGGTAGGGTTGTTTCAACAAACTATTGTGAAAATAGGTGGACGCCCCGTACAACGGAGAGCAGGATCAAGTTTTTCTCACTGTCATAGCGTTGACCAACCTCTTCGATGACATCCAATGTATGCCAGGCTTTACATAGTAACCCGTACCCATGCTCACAACCAAGAAAGAAACATATAAATGATACGAGTAACCAACAAATATGCGTAAGCGCTATGATTTTTAAACATTGAACATAACACACGGCCATAACAAATATAAGGAGAAATTCATCATTAGGCATACTAATAATAGGTTTGGACAAGCAAATTATATAACATTATTCAATTCATAAAAGTGGGAATTACTGGTACTAGGGCAACGTGAAAATTGTTCATAATACAAAGGATATGAAATAAACTAAACTAATAAATTTAGTACAAGGGGGTGAGAGAAAATAATCACGATCGAGAATGAAATTAGGTAATAGGGGTTAGCATGCTATTAGAAGGGGCCTATGGCGAGGGTAGTGCAAGACTCGGGGGTGGTGGCATGACGGACTTCATCCGATGGTAGTGTAGCCATTTAACCAGCGTGTCATCACCAAGTATTGCCATGAACGACTCCTGATTCATCGTATCTTTCAGCAAGTCTACAACCCATATAAAATTGACAGTGTAGTCCGTAGTGAATCTTAAAAGTGTAGCGAGCTTTGCAATACATCTGTCTATATTACAACTGAGAGCATTAGAGATATGGTAAAGTGACCTATCACCCATGCAGTAGGCATCTATGATACGTTCAAGTGTGTCGTTCATCTGATGGCTTTTAGATCCTATTCGCCGGTTGTAAGTGGACCCATTAGCTGCGATGTTATCGTAGACACAACACCTTTTACCACTGCCGGAACTATGGTCGTCATTGTTAAGGGGACAGCAGGCTTATTCGTGTTTGGGGGGTGGGATCGAAAGCTCCATGCTCAGATTGCTGAGTAACTAGTAGGCTGGAAGGTCCAACTAAAGGGGTCCAGTGCTATTCCCTAGTTGTAATAGGACCATGAAACACCCACTCCATAAGGTCCTTACCCTCTTCTCGAAATTTTAGTATCGCTGGATTATCCTGCGCAGAAGTTGGTAACGAATATTTAGTAAGCATCGCTAATGCAATCTCTCACACAAAAATGTTAATCTTTATTGAAATGTATTAATGCACAATGAATGTTAAAATCGAAACTTACCACAGCTATTTGTTGCCACTAATGCTCAGGCCTATCGATGGTGCCTTTTGTAGCATCTTAACCAACTCCTGTGATTCTCGACCTTGGGGATTTCAAGACTGTCCACGCCCTCCATTCCTTCCACCATTTTTCAATATGGTTTTTGATTTGACTCATAGCTAGGCCTTTCCTAGTCTCTCGATTGAAATCCCTTGTTAGCTTGGCATACCCAACCCCAGATAGATGTCATCCTCTCCGGTGTCCACTCTCTAAATGTGTGGCCATCAAACTCAGTAACAACCTCTCATCCTAGAAATCCTATGTGGCATTGTCTCGAGGAGGATGTGAGGATGCTTGAGCATTCAGACTCTGGCATTACTGTGTGTACTCGTCAGTGTTGAACCAATCCATACTAACCGAAGATACAGCATTTGAAAAAAAAAAAGCAACCATAATTTATAAACAAAATCAATAAATTGCAAAACATTTTAGCGAAATGCAATCGAGGCGGATAAGAGTGTGTTTGTATTCAATCTTCGTGATGAAAATTTGTAATTTAGATTGAAGACCAAATTCACCGAATATCTACTAATTTATTTTATTCGTAGCCAAATAGTAGTCAATATATCAATTTTTAATATTTCCTCTTGCATCGTCGTAACAATGAGTATAGTGATTTTATGAAATATAAATTTTCGCTACTACTCATTTGAATTTTTTTTAACCATAGCTACAAGAAAAAAATTTTTTCTCTACATAACTAACGATTTAAATTAATTGTGTGATGAACATGATTATAGTTTAACAATTATTAAATTTGAAATACCACTTATTTGTAATTCGTGTATTGTTGAAATCCATATCGTCTGTAAGAGGACAACAAAATGAACTCATTTTGATATAATCAGAAGTTACCCGAATCTTAAATATGTATATTTATAGACAATACGTTATTAACCATGTTCAAAATGGTTGCTCCATTTTGATTTCCATTCCTAAATATTATTTCTCAAAGTTGCTATATGTTTACGGAAGCATTTTTAAATGGAATGACAATGGCCAATTTTTTCGTAAGAGGTGTGACTGTCCAAACAGGACAAAGGAAATCATTGGAACAAATTCTGGCTTCAATTGTTCTAAACCAGGATCAAACAAGACATTCGCTAAAAAAAGTAGGATCCTTGGATCGATGGACCAACGCACACACACAATGAATCTAGCTTCGTATTTTGATAGAAATAGTAGGAAAAAAATAGCTGAACAAAACGCTTTCTGGGTAAACCTTCAATGCCCCAGATATGACAAGGATGAGCAAATACATACCTATATGACAGTGTTGGATGGTGGGGAAGAAGAGCAAACAGTAAGGTGTGTCGGAGATGAAAGTTGTAACGTCACTGAGAAGAGAGATATGTTAAAAAATTACACTTTCGTTTGCTTGATCAAAACCAGTATATGTGTTTCATCTCTTCCATTTTAACAATTACATAACCCTCTAAGGTTTTCGTTGAAGTCGACCCTTTTCGTACGAGTTGAAGCAGCAATTTGGTAGAGGCCACATCAAAACCTGGTTGTTTTCATTGATATAGGTAGTTGGATTGTTTTTATTTTCAACAACACAATGAATTTTGCATTCATTGGAGCTTAGATGGATGATTTCTATGGTTTTTTTTTAAATTCGTTGGAACAACGGTTCCCTTTTTGGTCTGACATGTCCCATTACTAGGCACTTGACACAAATGTTAGCCTTTTCCAATACAACTGGTCAAACGTTTCTTGTGTCACTTGTTCGAACAGAATTTTTGGTAGATTTTGGCGAATTTTTCAAACGCCAAAAAGTATCTGATACATTACATATTTTTCATTTTTTGGGTACTTCGTAGCGGTCCAAACAGGGCCTAAATATTATCAAAAATTTAGTACGAACCAAAATGTTTGAATAGCCCAAAAAATATAAAAAAATACAAAAATTTGATATAAAAATTATACGTGACAAATTTTGATTAGAATAAGTTGATAAATTTTTTATAACTTTTTGCATACTAATAATAACCTATGCTAAGGGCATTGTGAACAAGTTTCTTATATAATTGAAATTTTGAACAAAAAGTTCAAATCGAAAAAATTATGATAATCCATAGGTTTTGATTTTTATTTTTTTTAAGTTTAGGTCCTACGAACTACTACATGTATTTTGTTCTCTTTCTCTTTCCTATTAATTTTTGATAAACATCATAAAAGAACAAAAGAAAATACAAATTACGATACTTTAATTTGGAAAGTTCAATTTCCTAGAAATCATAATTAAACAGAATTCAACCTAGCAGTTTGCATATGATTTTTACTTTGAAATATGGTGAAATTTTAAATGTTCAAACCCATTTGTGATATGATGGTAGTAGGGTTTACTAAAATAAGAATTGAGCGAAAAAATAAAAATATAAAAATGAATAATTGAAAAGATAATTGTTAGTTGTTGATCTTAGTTTGTGAGAAAAATATTTTCAAAAACCGTCTTATTTTATTATATAAATTTTTGTATTCGAAACAGCACCTCATTTCTTTGAAAATTTTACTCTCAATTTATTTATTTATTTTTTATGAAAGTCCTTAAATTACTATTGGGGAAAATATTAAGATTAACTATCATGAGCTATAATTCAAATGATATAAATAATTTGTGGAGAAAAAATTAATTAATTAATAAAATAATATAATAAATGTTTCTTTTTTCACATGTCATTCCCACACGAGTTCTTTTAAGAAATTTGAAAAATAAAATTTTTATAATTCTATTTCAGAAATAATTAGAGTCAATGAAAGGTAAGTTATTTAACATTTCAAAAATTCATTTACTTACAATAGAATTTTTAGTTCAAAAATTCTTTTTTCTTTTTTAAAAAATTACTTTCTTATTGTATTTTTTTTTTATAATTTAGCCTACAATTTTTTAAAATTTTCAAAAAAAGAATACCGTTGTTAAAATCTTCAAGCTATATTTAATTAGGTATTAGATAATAAGATACAAGTAATATCATGAAATAATACAAAGAGTTGTATATAATATAAAATTATTTTTTTAGTACTTGATTGATAGAATATAAAATAAAATAAAAGATATGATTTAATATAAAAATAACTTTAATATTTAAATTTTGACAGAAAATAAATTTAGATGTAAAAGTATTTAATACCATCCACTCTATAGTATTACTTATCCATCGTTTTAAGGATAAGTAAGAATTTTAATACTGCAAATCAAAAACAGAATTAAAGTCAACTTGGTAAAAAATGATAGAATGTCCATCCAATCCTCCAAAATAATCTAGACCATCTGATAAACAAAGTAACAAACACGGCCTTAGGACATTGGTAATTTAAAGTCGAGCAGATGTAATACCATTAACAATTATTCTGTAATTACTTTACAAGTCAATAACAAAGATTCAAAAATAAGGGCCTGTTTGGTGCTTCAAAATAGTTGAAAATTTCTGAAAATCTCTAACACATTTTGCACTCCTCGTATATTATGACATTTCTATAAATTTGCATATATCTATATATCCCAATAAATTTTTTACAAACTCTAATACCATTTCACATACCACGAAAACTTTTTTACAAATCCCAAAAACTTTTTAACCGCTGCAAAATTATTCCAATGGAACCAAAAAACTGTTTAGACGGTTTCTCTCTCCAAAAAACTGATGCAAAATGTCAAAAAATTTTACTATTCATCTCTAAAAAATGTAATTTGGTTGCTGCACGACAAAAGTTTCCCCAAAAGTTCCACCGATCACATTTTTCGTCCTTTTTCATTGTTTTTCACTGTGCCAAACGGATCCTAAATAATACTATAATAATAATAATAATAATAATGATAATAATAATAATAATAAATGGTAGTAGAAAAAATAAATAAATAACCATTAACAAACAATTACTCGAACAAGAGAGCACGGAACCTGACATTAATTAAACTTTGAAGGACATCTATTGTAAATTTTGAAATAAAATAAAAGCAATATCTAAAATTTTGATACTACAAACAAGAAACTCCATATTTGACAGTACTATGAAAGAAATATGGAGAATAAAATATGAGGGGGGCCCAATCGTTTGTGAGGTAAATAGAAGGAATATGTAATGAAATATAAAAATCAATTTTTTTCTCTCTCAAAATAGAAGAAGGCTATTGGAACTCTTCGGTTGATACTCCTAGCATGCGAGTGGAAATTCAAAGATCGCGTGCTATTATTATTCTTCAGTAGCGCTTGCAGCACTCAAATCCACAGCAAGATCAAGAGCCTAATCCAAATAGAAAGAGAGAATTACTCAACGAATTCGGCTAGTGTAATAATACTGTAGAAGTCAAAAACAATTTATAATAACAGAGGCTCCAAACGGAGCGACAAAAATTTTTAAAAAATAGTGAAAAATGTTGAAAGATTCTACAAGTAATTTAATTTTTATCTCACTATACGAATTACGAACTCATAATTTATCTCATTTTTTATCACTCCAAATGCACCCACAATCGAAAGTGAAAAAAGCAAGTTATGCTGAAGTTGCTATTTATTCATTAATCATCATTATAACATAAGACGGGACGAAGTGGAAAAAGAAATATACTTTTGACAAAAACATATATATATATATATATATATTGCATAATATTTTTAACTTGAAAGATAATTATTATATTAAAGAAAGGACAACCAACATTAATAACATATTAGAGTAATAACATTTAACACATATTAGAAAATTTTGCACCAAAAAAAAAAAAAGGACTATAAGAATGACGTGATAATAGTAGTTTTGTAAACAAATAACATATTATAGACATTTTGTTTCAAAGTGATAGCCTACATTTATGCCTTTCTAGTTGTATAACATTACTTTTAAATTCCGTTTAAATAGTTAGAAATTTGAAATCAATAAATTTAAGATTAAATTGTATTAAAATATAAGCAAGGGAGAATTAATTTATGTAATAATACATAGAAACATTTTAATAATTACCATCAAAATAGCGGCATCACTACTTCCGGAAAAAAGTAGAATCACTATTATGAACATTTTAAAATAACTATATTTTTTTTATGATTATTTCAAATCTATCATAATCTGTTATGTTAAACTACTCAAATCCATGATTAAATTTCCACCTAAACTAATAAAGTTATATTTTAGCAATTCTCCTTCAACAATCAGCAACAAATCTCTTATTTTCAAATTCATAAATACAAACGTAACTTTATTTTTATTATTATTATTATTATTTAATTCATCCTTCTATCCTCTAAAGATTTAATAAAATACCTCTTTGAGATTTAATAGGTGATTGAGAGGTCAATCACAAGAACATAAGAAATCAAAGTATCTTAAGTCAATCCAGAAATAGACTGATTAGAAAAAATTCTGATAACTCATTGATTCATCTGGGAACTAAATAAGATTTGTTTATTAAGTTTACTAGATCGATAATTTATGACATTGAAAAATGTATAAATTTAATATCACATTCAGCAAAAATTTATGATACGCGTATAAGGTGTACTCAATGTGTTCGAGTCTGTCCCACAGATGTATTAGAAATGATACCTTAGGCCGGGTGTAAAGCTAAGCAAATTGCTTCTACTCCAAGAAATATAAGAACTTACCTTCCCAGTTATCTTACTATACAAGTCAATGACATCTTTTACTGTCGATTCAAAGTGTGTAGTTGCATCATAACTCTGCAAGAAATTTTAAAGTCAGTATCTCACAAGTGAAAAGAAGTCTTAGTAGAAGGGGCAAAAAGAGCAACAAAGCTAGCCTGCTGATTTCCATTAAAATGATTGTAATTGCATTTATTACAAGGATCGATGGGCTTGAGAGATGTAGTAGGTAAGCAACTTACCCTTAAAATAGATTTCTAGATAGGCAAATAAATTTACATTTATGTAAAGTTATACAACTAGAAAAATCTATTATAAAAATTACTATAATGATGTGGGACACTTATGGACCTATTATTTAAAATTAATAAAATCATAGAACACTTTTTTTTTACAGCACTACTATTGCCACTTCATTTTCATTGGATTTCTTTATATATTTTTATGATAAAATAACATTTTTCTTTACATTTTTAAGACATGAATATCTAAGTGAAATTCTTTGAACGGGAGAGGGTAAATAGATAGCAGGCAAATACTCATTGCCAAAAGTCAAATATTAGGAACCAAATTTTATCACTAAAATCAAGATATCCATTAGATTTAAGATACTTGACTTAACATATTTTTATTTTTAGACCAAATATAATATTGTAGCAGGTTCCAATACCTTGGCAAATACTTCGATATGTATAATCACAAAAAGTACTGTCAGCAAAATTTCTCAGATTTTGGTGTTTCAAGCCATAATGAAGAGTAGCGCAGATAGAAAACACCAACCAGTCTTCTTTATCAACTTTTGAAGTGTTATGTGTAGTTTACTTACGGTAGAAATGTAGCAATTGTCCGCTTCATGGTTGTTTGTGGGTACAAATCTGTCGTAAGTGTCAAAGAATATCTCATCTACAGCTCCAAGTAAATCTATGCCAGGTTTCAATTCCACCTCAGGTTTGTCAGTCTCCGCTTCTGTAGTAACAAAAGCAATGTATTTCCCCTTTGGAGCCACATTGTGAGAATAGGAGCAACAGAACAGATACCTGTAGCCAGGACCCAAAAAAAAAAAAAAAGGAAATTAGTAAGCGTCCAGAGTCTGGAGTTTCTAATTCATACGTAATTGCTATTGATTTCATACTCTCTCCTGGATTATGAACTTAAGACTAGTCATGTTAAGTTTGGCTTTATACGGGGAAAAAAACAAAAAACAAAAAAACAAAAACAAAAGAAAAAAAAAAGAAACAAAAAAATGACAATGGGGCTGAGATTATAAACATCTCCCAGTAAGCTGTCATATGAAAACTAATTTCTCATGCTTTCCAGTGAACGTTCTCCTTGAAAATAGTCAGAGTCCAATTTGATGGCTCTGACATCTCAGGAGGGAACCACTTTTTTTCTTATGGCTCCAAGGAAATAACTGTGAAATGCAGATAAGTTGCTTGATGCTAATGACTAATATTGCTTGTGAAAATAAAAACATTAAAGGGCATAAAGGTACATTTATCCATAGTACGCCAAAATTACTTAAAACTATAGTTACAAATATGTTACTTGATGCTTACACCTAATATTGCTTGATTCTTAACAGATAATGACTTGAGAAAATAGAGTCCCCTAAAGCACTTTTTAGTCACATAGGGAAATACATGGAGACTAATGAACAAACTCTCAAATGGGTACATTTGTGAACTGAACCTATATATGTTGTTTTGTGATGTTTAAAGGAAACTACAGAAGCAACAACCAAGAAAATTTAGATTACATACATATCTGATTTACGGCCGAGTTGCTTCTGTGGCAGAATGATCTGGACTGAGTGAGAGTCGTTGGTGTCTTTGATTGGGTGGCTCATTATGCATATAGCACGGGCGACTTTTCCAACCTTCTGAACCTGTTCCATATATGCATCTCAAAAGTTGGAAACTAAAATCAAAATGTGCAGTAGAAATGAATGCTACGTTGGCATTAATTCATTATTTATTTTACTTTATTTTGGAAAGTAATAGAGACTATAGCATGCACACAGTAAACTAGTCAATCAATTACAAACGATGGAGTGGAACTCAATACTACTATAAATTTTTCAGCTGTTACCTTGTCTGGTAAATATGATGGATCACAAACAACTTTCTTGCATTTAGCAGTTTCTCCTTCAGATGACACTCCGAAAGCTTTTCCATTTGCATCAAACTCAACCTGTAATCCAATGCATAAATGATCAATGGAAAGTTCTAATGCAAAGCAATATTTTTGCTGAGGTTCTAATACAAGCAATTCAAACAAAGATACAGTCACTGAAACGATCTGTTCTTCACAATCCTAGAAGCAGCAGAAGTTAGATGAGGCATTTAGAAATATAAAAATATATAGATGTACTAGAACTTTGTGATGCAAAGACACTAGAAGATTTAAAGAGCTGCTTTACTTCAACTTTTGATAAGATATATAAGAATTATAGAGAGCAAGGAAAACCAATCATGGACAATGGTATGGCCATGCTCCAAGTGGCCAATGTAAATATATGAGATTAACTCTGCTGGTTGAACCTCTGAATCATGGAACGATGCCCTAACATGAGCCATACAATCATGCATAGAGGTCGAATGAAGAATGTACTAAATAATCGTACCGACCACCAAGATGCCTGACAAGAGTTGTGCGCATTCATCCATCATGCAGAGGAATAAAAAAGAGGTAAGAACAAAAAACCATTTGAGGGGGGAAATATGGATAGCTGGAAAATGCAACAATTGGCACTAGATATGAGAGAGAGAGAGAGAGAGAGAGAGAGAGAGAGAGAGGCAGGTTTCTAAAATTAATACCAATGATTTGAAAAATAAAACACCTGCAAGGATACGAGTCAATTTCTTTGCGTGCTGGCTTCATAAAAACCGCTTGGAACTGCTTAATTAATAAGCCCCACAAGAGAACTCTGAATGCAGATTTCATTACCTATTGTGATGAATAAGCCTAGTATATACAAGAGAAATGTCATAATGCCTAAACAACCAAGTGATAAAATCCATTTTGAGATGGTCTTGAAAGAATAACTTGGTCATTAAGGTGCTTCAGGCCAAGAGGAGGCCCATACATCTTACAGAACAGTGTTTCAGGACACTGGGATACTGTTGACGAAATTACCTTGCATTCTGGCTTGTTAAGCATGTAAGTGCCGCCATAAACAGCACTTAAACGAGCAAATGCCTGCCAATAACAGCAAGGTCTGTGTCAAATCAACTCAACTAAGCTCCATACATGACCAAACAAAAAGGTACATAAGAAGACAAACCTGAGGCAGTTCTCCCAGGCCATACATTGGATAGATATAAGGAGATCCACCTTGAAAGCGTGCCAGAGACTCTGAATAGAGCTTTTGGTTTGAATTCCATAAAAGTTAGAAAATAATAATAATAATTTTATAAACATACTTACCAAAAAAAAAAAAAATTTTATAAACAACTTCAGAAAAGGAAAGAACATGGTTTAGTTAACTATCAAGAGAAAAGAGAGTATCCCCGCTCAGTTTCTTTTGTAAATAATTTTTAATGAACATGTTTTTACTTATCATGTCATTAATTGCCAATGGAGGACAACAGCATCAGTTTTTTTATCCAAGTTTAAAGACAAAAGGAGTTGTACAGCATTTGAATTGTTACTTATTCTGTTGTATGGAAACTAATTACACGCCACGCACAAAAACACGCCATATTCCTTCTATTATAGCTATAATTTAAGTAGCTAAAACTCGTAAAAAGTCCAATGCAAAGAAATATATGTTTCACAGGGGAATTAATTCAACCGAGCAGTTATTCATCACCCATAATCCCTATGATTAAACATCCAAAAAAATTGCACATACAAAACATAAAGGAATATATAATATTTGGCACATGCATTCACAACCAGATCCTTGCATGGCCATGTCCCCATTCTTATATTTTGGACAGCATCACTTCAAACATCCAAAACATTGCAGACAAATGAAAGTTTACATTTAGAATCCAACAACATTTCATGTAGCTGGTAACTTGTATGCGTCCAGAAGAATACAAGTGGCATTAAAGAAAATTGTTAGATACTATGATAAGTGAGCCTCAACAAACATACAAATTTACAGGATGAAATACACAATATTTTCCCATGAAGATGAAATATACAAAACTTCCCATAAAGATGATAAAACATTTACCCGTCGTCTGAGAAATGTAAACTTTAGAACCAAAAACATCTACTAATCAAACAATTATCCACTTTAAGTAATTCTACTCTAACCTCAAAGATATTCATGTCCATTGATTTGTCCTATGCTGTATGGTTAACGGGATAATAGTTAAAAGTTGAAAAAGGAAACAGAATGAAACAGACAATAGGTACTCATCAGTCATTACTTTGTTGTTTGTATTCCTCAAAATGGTATCTTCACATATTGTTTTAGTTTTTCATGCGTAGAATTTGAGTATTGTGGTCAAACACACGTAAAAAGTACCTTAATTGATTGGAACAAATCAACTAAACTATTGACATATATCATAGAGTATGTAACTGTTTTCACAATTAAACTCAGTTTTTTTTTTTATGTGAAACGAAGTGAAAGATTAAGTTTCATCATAACGTACTTTCATACTTCTCAACCATGTGATAGAATTTACAAGGTCTGAGACTTTCATAGCCTTAAAGTTATTATATAGATGTACTTGTGCTTGACCATATATTAACTTATTCAACAAAATTAGAGTTTCCAAAGTAATATGATGACATATTTTTATGGGTAAGAAATGTGTAATATATTACATATAATGAGAGGCACCAAATAACACAGTCGAGATAACATGTCTTACTTGTACCATTCAAATATGTGAATAAGTAAGAGTCTCATACATATTGTTATTTAGACAAATACAAACAAAACAGTCAATGTAAACATTAAGCATGCAATCATAGGAAAAAAGTATTTTTCACCTTTATTCTCTTAACGAAATCCATGGCAGGCTGGTCCAAATAACTATCATCAGTATGCAGTGCCAAGGCATGACCAATAAAGTCAACTGTATCGTCTTCAAGTCCATATTTCCTGCACCAGCACAAGGCAATCAAATGCAATACTCATGTAACGGTCATTAATTTCTTACTACTACTATTATGATTGTTATTATTCATTCATCATGAGTAATCAGAGTGTATATTTCCAAAAAAAAAAAAAAAAAAGATAAAGAAAGAAAGAAAGAAAGAGGATAACGGGCATTATTGAGACATAAGTTGTGGTGTTAGAAATTACAACCACAGAATGAAAAAGTTCTCCATCAATCAGGTTTCAATTGTCAGAAGTCAAACGAAACTTCTAAATGAAACTTTACTCTTGGCATAAGCATTTCCATCAGTGTCGTGTCTTGAAAACACCAGTATTCCCCAATTAAAGTTGAAAAACCAATACCAACTCGATATTGCAACTAAATAGGCCTCCCTCTAACATGCCTCATTCAGCATGGTGTGCAAAAGATCAGCATAACTTTTCTCATTTCAAAAATTTGGTTTAAATTTTTTAGCAAGAGTAAATCTTTTTAGAAGAAATAAAAATCTATGTGAACAAAGAAAGGAACTGCACACTAAGAAATTATAACTCATCCATCCCACAAATCTTTACCAAATGTAACTGATTAGAAGGTCCTTAATTAATAGAGAAGGTGCTATTTGAAAAGCTATAAAAAACGAAGCTAGTAAACAAGTATATAAATTTATTACAAGTCATTGCTTGTAACTGTAACATGGTAATAGGTAATGGAATAAAAAGCAAGGATATGATATATACGAGAGAAGATCTCTTGCAGTAACTTTGTTCAAATCCATCCCTTCATGAGATTTAGGGTCATTCTCTTCATAGTCTTGCACATAAATAAAGAACTTTCGAGCACGGCGCTTTTCAAATAGTCCCATCAGGGTGGATTTCAGTGCCTCAACATCAGTTGCTGGAACTTTGTAAATCTGAAATAATAATTTAATTTTGGGGAAGAGGGGGAAAAGTTTGGATCACAAAAGTAACACTTTCAGTAGAAAAATGTTAAAAGAAAGACTAAAAATGAACAGTGAATAGCCTGTTATGCAGAACAGGCGCTAAAATATGATACCTTCCCTTTGTTGTACACGAAACTACCTTCTACAGCTTTGAAGTTCAGGTACTTAGTCACATCTGTGTGGATGAGGATACGAACCAAAGCTTCATTTGCCATCATGAACTACCAAAGCACATAAAATGTCATTCACCATAACACATACTTAGCCTAAAACTGGGGGTTTATGTAATCAAAAAAGTACATAGCCAATGCAAGATTGCTTGGTTAGAAGGTGAAAATTAAAACAATGAAGTCATTTCAAGGTAAAATATCAAATGATCTATTTCACTTCAGTGACTTCACAACCAATAAAATATCAGCCTAAGAACAAGTTTTAAAAGTTAATTCCAAAATAAATAGTGCATCATTTTATATTGTCCACTGAAGCATTGATTGGTTCAAACTCTGCTGAGTGACTAATTAAAGCATCATACAAGTTGAAGTAAATTATCATCTACCATCAAATTTACCACAAGGATACTTGTGAACAAGTTTACAAGAAAATCTGATATGAAGTTATGACAAATCCAGTATAAAGTGCATGAAATGGTGTGGCAAAGCCACATTGTCAATGAAAAGTCATAGAATTATGCTGATGAAGGACTAGAAGAAGCAGAGAAGAAGAAGAAGAAATCAAAAGAAAATGAGAAGAGGAAACAGAGAAGGGAGAGAAATTAAGTTGCCGAGAGTGTTTAAAATGTAATTTGAAATTTTCAAGGAGTCCATGATGTTAAATGAATTTTTTAGAGAAGGTCATGCTCTGTTTTGGGTTATATACCGTGTAATGTGTTGATATGCTAGAAACGATGTTCCTAGGACGGTGAATCCTTGATGAACTGTTGATTCAAGCATGTATTTATGGATGAAATTGTGAAATGAGCATTCTAATTATATTGCATGCAAGTTAAAAAAAAAACTATGAACTTGGTTTGAAATTGGGAAGACAGTTAGAACGCTCCCTTTAGCATTTGAAATTGGAAATAAATATTCTAATCATGGATAATTGTGAGCATTCTAATCATAATTATCGGTTATTATTATTATCACAATTTTTGTGTGTTGCAGGGACATAATTTAGTTGTTCTGAAATTTTTTTATATATTATATATATTTAATTTAACCAGCACTTGACCTCGTAGGCCGTGCCATTGACCAAACTTAACCATTGATTTATTTTATTTAAGTTCAGTTTTAGTCCATTGACCCATACCATTCACCATTGGGTTAAACCCGAGGCATAACAGAGAGCCCTAAGTCAGATGATGTGAAAGTATCCATGAGAAACTAGAGAAAAAAATAGTGGTTTTTGTGACAATGTAAAACGTTTAACAATATTAAAAAGGATACTTTTAGCTTCTCTAAAAAATTCCAAATAGTTCGTGTTCATCAACTAGGTTTGAGACAAAACAATGGAGAAGAATTCAGGTTTGGTGCAGCACATAAAAAGCATACGTAAAAATATTGGTGACTAACAAGTGACAACCAAAGGAAAAATGGATTTTTTCTAGATTAATAGCACATGGTGAGAATATGGTATTTACCAAGAACAAATTTTGGAGTATCAAAACTTAGACATATCTTCAAGCATGTTGTTTATGATGGGATGTCATAGAGAGTTCAGAATATTACAAGTCAAGCAAAATTCAAGAAAAGAAGAATGAACAAGCCTGATGTCACTGGAGAAGACCACACATGACATGAATAAGCATGGAAGTATGTTAGAGGAATGAAATCTCCACACACTTTTTTTTTTTTAAAGGTATGAAATCTCCAAACAAGTTATGGAATAAGCTTGAATTTATTTGTCAGACTCATAAGAACAAATACAAATCACTTTAAAAAATTGGTTGAAAGATTTAGATGAGGATTAATTTTTGGAATAAAATTTTGATGAAAATTAAGAGAGCAATGAAGAAAAAAATTCTGAATAAAGAAATATTGAAAAAAAAAATTGATGTGGAATAAAGAAAACATTGAATAAATTATAAAAGAGGAAGTTGAATAATTTGCAAAGTGGGCAAAGCTTGTGATAGAATGAAAAAGGAAACAAAGAAGAAGAACGTATGTATACGTTCTATAAATTGAAGAAGTGTTTTTGCACATCACATACAAGAGCCTATATATAGGCTAGAAGGAAGAAAGTAGAAAAGGAAATATAATCAAATCTTCCAAAATATATATGTTAGATTCTGTGAGAAATGGTAAATATTAAAAACATTACGTGATGTAAAATGAAATTAGGCTTAAAGCACAAATAAAAGTTCAATATCTTGAAAATCGTTACTCTCTTTCCAGGGATTTTTCTTCTTATCTCCATTCTGTCTTTCATCTTGGTTTCTCACTGTCCATCTCCCTTCTTTATCTCTCTACATCTCTTCTTTTTTTCCTTCTCCTATGTTATGTCTTATCTTATCTTTCATCTTTTCTATCTCTGTCTCATTAAAGAAATCAGCATATTTATGTGTCCATTGCTTGTTGAAATCCTTACGAAGGCCATGTTACATCAAGAAGATTAATAATCTGCAGTAACTTGCTATTTTATCTTTATGTCCATCATTGGAATAACATTGTTATTCATGAAGTGAAATATCTACACACAACTGGCCAATATCTGCACAAGGCAACCAGTATCTCATAATTTCCTGGCATTATTTGTATTACGCTATTTACCAAGATCAGTCAGTGTATCTGTACTTTAACTGTCAATGGCAGTTTAGTCCATTCTTCAAGGAATGCATAACATGTTAGTCATCCTGGATCATGTTGTCCAAAATTGTGCCTACAGAAATCAGAGATGTGCAACGTTACTGTTGAACTATGTCCACACAATCTCCTTCTTTCAGAGCAATTCATAATGGAAAGTTTTCCATCAGTTATAACAGCAGGCAGCTGAAAATATAATTTAATTGTCAATAGCATATAGTTATTTCAGGGTTTCCAATCACCAACCAGGGATATATGGCTTAAATAATGTAGAAGAAGATTAGGAAACGAAAACCCACATAAAGTAAAAATGTGAAAACTTGAAACTATTCAGTACAAAACGTGAAAAAATATAAAGAGGATTAGCACCATGTCCACAAGATATGTGTAGCTTGAATAACAATGAACCGTTAAAAAGCATTCAAGCAACAAAGGAACAAAAACAAAAACAAAGGAACAGAAACAAAAAAGTTATTGTAAGATCTACATGCCAATAACTGGAGTTTATGTACCTTGGGTACCATATCAACATTGTAGTCCTTGCTTGAGCCCAAATTTTCTGGAGGATTGTCAACCTCCCTAAATCGCTTCCAGAGCTATAAGATAGAAAGATGAAGGTAACATGCAAATGAACCTTTCAAAAAAAAAAAAAAAAAAGATGCAAATGGCAAAAAAAAAAATAAACAATGAAAAATAGGCGGACCTAGTAAGATCTAAAATTGGAGCAAATATATAATTACAAAAGAAGTCACCTGATTAAGATGAAGGGAGGTTGATTCTCCTCCGTAATAGTCATTTCTATCCATATGCAACACCTGCTTGAGATTATTACCAGTGAAAAAGTAGACAATGCAATATTCAATTAATCTGAGAAAGTAAACACCGGAGCGACTGTGCCAAACCTATAAAATATAATATACTAGATAATTGGTGACCCATCCAGTATCCAATATGAAAACAAACAGTTTTTGATCTCTCACTTGGCATAAAAGAAAAGGCTACTAAATCTGCATTGCATATTCCTCTTCAATCTTGCATGTGTTCACTCAATAGGTAGTAAATAGGCAGTTGGTCATCTTTGGCAAACTAGGAAACTTGAAAACAACTCAACTCAGCCTTTTCTCCATCTGCTTGGTTAAGAACCATTTCCCTCTATCAAATCACGTCGAGCCATATATTTTCTTATCATTTCTGCCCATGTTAGTTTTGATCTACTTAGTTCCCTCACTTTACTCACGATTTGGATACTATGATCACTCTTCCTAATTGGTGCATTGACCAATCTTCGATGTACATGACTAAACCACCTTAACGGATTTTCTTTCAATTTATCTTTAATTGGTGCTACATTTGCCATCTCATGAATTCGTCATTTATGATCCTTTTTCCTTTTTTTTTTTCCTACTTTTTACCACATATCAATTTTAACATTCTCATCTCAACTTCGTTTATTTTAGTAGCGCGTTTTTTTTTTTTTTTTTTTTCAGTAGCCCAACATTTTGAACCACATAATATAGCAGGTCTAGCCATTGTTCTACAAAACTTACTTGTTAACCTTAAAAATATTCGACGATTACATAAAATATTTGATGCATTCCTCCACTTAACCCAACTAATTTTAATTCTCTGTGTAACATCCTCACTAATCACTGCCCTAGCTTGAACAGTAAGACCTAAGTATCGAAATTGTTCGTTTTTAAGTATTTTTGACCTTTAATGCCCATCATTCCTTATTTGTATTTTGATTACTGCTAAATTTACAATCTATATATTCAGTTTTAGTCATACTTATCCTAAATTTGCATAATTCTAACACTTCTCTCCACGCTTTTAAGTTAGCATTATTTCATCTTTTGTTTCATCCGCTAAAACTATAAAATTAGCAAACAATGGATGTGTTTGGAATGAAAAAAAATGAGATAAATTGAGAGTTCGTAATGCGTGCAGTGAAAAAAAAAAAGTTGATGTGATATAAAGTTAACAGAGATTTATAGAATTTTTTGTTGTTTGTTTGCAAACCAAACGGGGCCAACATACACCATAATATTTCTTCTTATATATGTCTAGTTAGTTCATCATAACTAAAGCAAAAAAGATAGGGACTAAACGCATAAATTATGATAAAGACATATAGTTATAGGAAATTCACTAGTGTCTCCAACATCTGACCTCAATAATAGCAATCCTCCACTATTCCTATTTTGTTTCAGCTCAATATGCCCATATGTGACACCCTTATTACTCAAGGCCTACCAAATCAAATCTCTAGGTACCTTGTTATAAGTTTTTTCTAAATCTATAAAAATCATATGGAGATTGTTTTTTGTTTTCTATCTCTCTTCATAAGTCATATTAATAGGTAGATTACTTTATAGTTGATTTCTTGCCATAAATCCAAACTGATTATGCAATATGATTGTTTAATTCTTAATCTCTGTAAAATTACTCGCTCCCATAGTTTCGTAACAATACTCATAAGTTTAATCCCTCTACAATTATTACAACTTAAAATATAACCCTTATTTTTGTAAATTAATACTAAAATACTTTTTCTCCACTAATTCGGTATTTTGTTAGTCGATATGATTTAGTAAAATAGTGTAATTAACCAAGCTATGGCTATATTACCGAAACTCTTTACCTCAATTGAAATACCATTTGGTCTCATAACTTTTCCTATTTTCATCTTTTTCAATGCACATATACTTCATTTACATTGATTTTACAAAAGAATATATTCCCTAAAACGTTTCCATTAAAAAGAAAATAAACCAGTATAAATAATAATAATTTTTTTTCGAGTAGCTTAAATTTTTCGATGAGATATGGCTAAGACTCCAATATGATGTCAGAGGAGACAAAGGTTTTGAGTTTGAACCTCATTGTCACCCTAAAAAAGTTGATAATGGCACATGTTTGGCCCCTTCAAAAAAATCAGTTTGGCCACATGTGAAGCTCATGTTGAAGAAAATAAACCAATATAATTAATAAAATTACCCTCTTCCTAACAATTTAAACTTTTAGATGATATGCTGGCTGATACTCTAAGTTCTCTAACTATATCTACGGCCATCATTTAAGTCATGTTTAATTAAGGGACTAGAAGTGAGGGATTAGACTCCTTATTTGTGAACCCTAGCTTGTTCCATGTTTGATGACCAAAAATTAAACCGGATTCCATATTCAATCGAGATGATATATACCATCATAGTATTGCTTTTCTTATCATCCTATCTTCCCACTCAAACATAGCCTTAATTCCAAAGTTATGCTTCCTACTTGATTTTCATTCAATAATTTATTAAAATAATTTCTCCAACTCCCTTTGATTTCTGCGTCTTGAACTAGTACTTGTTAGTCATCATCCTTAATGCATTTGATATCATTAAAATCTCTAGTTTTTCTTTCTCAATTTATATATGTTTCTTCGCCCGCCCTTCATTCCTAATTTATTATAAAGATAATTATAATTTATAAATTTAACATACCTAACTAATTTTTCGGTTTCGTTCCTAATGCTTTTTATTCTTACATTTTTTGCCACATTTTACAACATTCACACTTTATTTTTATAACTCCTTGTACCACCTCATTCCACCACCATAAGTGTTGTCTACAGGACTTTTCCCTATAAACTCTCCAAGAAATTCTTTGCCTAACACTTTCATAGACACATTTATTTTTGTTTCGCACTATATTTGTGTCATTATCTAAATTCCAACTAACTTCATTTATGATTTAAACTTCAGTTATGATTTAATCTTTGGACCTTTTAAATTTTTCTCCTATTAGATTCCACCATCCAATTCTAAAATTTTTAATGGATTTTGTTTTATTAAATTGGTCCTTAAATTTTCTGCCTAATTTCATTAATCTACGTTGTAATGTTAAACTTTCACCAGTTATAACCTTACGATTTTGGCATGTTAACCTATATGTTCTTCTAATTAAAAAAAAAAATGCTGATTTGGCTTATGTTTGACCTACTTTTATAAACCATTAAATGTTCCAACTCTTTTTCTAAAATAAGAGTTTGCTAATATTAGGTCACAAGCAACTGTAAAATCTAACATAGCTTCTACCATCCCACTCCTATTCCTAAAACCACATCCCCCATTGTACCATGTCATAACATCCATAGTATTTTCCTACATGGCCATTAAAGTCCCCTCTCACAAATAATTGTTCCTACAGAGGTATAACTTGAATCAACATATATCCATGTTCTCCCAAAATATGTTTTCAACCAATCCAACTCGTGGCACGTGAGCATTGATTATATTAATTGTACTCTTTCCTATTATGAGTTTTACTAAATTTATTGTGTCTCATCTCTAAAAATGGTTACAATGTCTTGTTTTATATCTTTATTTACCACCTCCTAACCCATTACATCTATCATTTTCACTTATTGACATAGCTTATAACCTTTTGCCCCACAAATTTAATTCATTGTAAGTAAGCTGTGTTTACACTTTTACTAATCAAATTGATGCGATCCCACATCGATTAGTGAGGGCGGTCTTTAGTGTTTATGTATGAGTTTGGCAACCCTCCCCTTACGAACAAATTTTCGAGGTGGAGTTAGGCGAGGTTTGTATCATCTAGTATCAGAGCCAAACCTCATTTGGTCGGTGTGTCCTATAGGTTCTGTTCCTTACACGAGCACGTATAGTCTAAAAGGGTCAAGTTTGATGTGATCTCACATCAGTTAGCGAGAGCGGTCTTTGGTGTTATATATATAGATTTGACAATTCTTTCTTTACAAGCTAGGTTTTGAGGTGGATTTAGACTAGATTCGTATCACAAATTATCTATTATTTTCACCCCACCCTTTTAGCATTGAGTGTTCCTACATTAACCAGCTAGTAATTGCAGAATACAGGAGTGTAGACTCGGTATTATTCCATCAAAAGTTCCTACCACAAGGAGCTTTTCTCGCCACTGAATCCTTCTTTATTTTTATATGTCATGAATGTTTATGCTTTATTTTTTGCATAATTATCATAAGCTTGATCAGCCACTTTACCGACAACATCAAGCTTTCGCAGATATTTAACGATTAAACTTATGATATTCCGACCAAGCAACGAGATTTAGGCTTGTTTGGGACCACCAGCTTTTCCGTTGTTTTTTTTTTTTTGGGTCATATAAGACTTTTTATACTAAAATTTAATTTTTTTTCTATTTAATCATTATAAGCATGTTATTCATATTCATTCAAAAAATTAACAAAACAATAATTAAAAATAAAAAAAATTCACATACAGTTGGAAAAAAAAAAATTGGCTTTTTCCAAGCTATCAAATAAAAAAAAAATCAAAATTCATATTAGACGGAAAAAAACAAAAAGGAGCTAATGGTTACCAAATCTCCCCTGCACGGTAACAAGTTCGAAGTTTGATAAAGGAAAAAAAAAAAAAAAATCATACATTTTATTCAAGCAGTACACTATCGACGGAGACAGACAAAAATAAATCTTAAAAATCTAAAGTGATATTTAGTTTATTTTTATTTTTATTTTATGTTTTAAAAATCTTAAAATAAAAAATAAAAAATACTATATTTTTATTATTTTGAGGATTTTTTTATTCTAAATTAAAAACGCTTAAATTGACTTTTTGTCATTTTTCGTTTTATATGTAAACTTATTTTTTATTTTTTAAAATAAATTTTAAAAATGTAAAATAAAAAATGTCGAAAAATAAAAATAAAAAATAAAAATAGAAAAACAAACCAATGAGCCCTGAATAAATCGCTGAACGATTGAAAAATCAAAACCATCCCCCATGATCACTGGAAGAGAACTTGAATGTAGGATGATGGCAGCCAAAACGATTTGTACATCAAAACAAAGAGTAAAAAAAACTCAAGAACTCCTAATTCATTTTCATCCTCGTTTTTGGCCCCGTTTGGCAAAAGGTAAAATTTCAAAAAATTCTATAAATTTCTAACAACTTCTCTATCTCTAATTTTTTTGTCATCACTAATTTTAAAAAATTTTAATATTTCATTAAAAAAATAAAAAAATCTGAAAGTAAATTAATCGAATCTGTAAATTTTTTATACAATCGTATTTTCCAAATGAGTACTATTATCGTTATTTTTTGTGAATTTTTTTTTAATCTGTGAAAACGGATTTGAAAAATTATTCTCACGGTTTGTGATTTTTCAGGAAAAAAAAAAAACGACGCCAAAATTAACCTCAAATCACATTTTATCTCAATTTATTTTATTTTTTCTTACTCCAAACGAACCTTTGTAGCTCAGTCAAACAAAAATCAAAGACAGTCCCTTTCATTTTTTATTTTTAAAAAATTCATGATCCAAAGATAAAGGGAAGTGAGTGATTTACAATCACTGTAAGCTGAAAAATCAATTTGTGTGAAGGGAGGAGGAATTTTTTTTTTCTTGTTGTTAGAATAAAAAAAATAATTGAAAAATTACTATAAAAAGAAAGTATTTAGAGATGTATAGTAAATCAAATCGTATTAATGTGTTTTTAACTTTTTTTCTTATTTTTTAAAAATAAATTTTTAAAAATTTTTAAAAATTATTTATTTTTCATCTTATTACACGAATTACGAATTTATAATTTATTTCATTTTTATCACTCCAAACATACCCAACATGTGCTATTTAGTAAACTTATTTTGTGTCTATTTTTTATTTTATATTTTTAAAAATAAAAAATAATTCAAAATATATTTACTTATATTTTTAAAACCTATTTTAAAAAACAAAAATAAGTTATGCATAACCTTTTTAAACTAAAATAAAAAAAATCTCAAAATATAAAAAACAAAAAATGTCACACTAAATGCATTTAATGTTTTTTGTATTTAAAAATTTTCAACATATAAAATACATAAAATAAAAAATAAAAATATAAACTAAATACCACTTTTTTTTTTTCCTAAGCCCTCCCGATGTATTTCCAAAATAAGTTTTTCTCTTAAATAATCTTTTACCCAGAATAAATTTTTTAAAAGAATTAAAAAATTATATTATTATTAAAAGGAAAGTATAAGGATTATTTTGATAATGTATTGTTAAGTTAAATAAAAATACAAAAATACATTTTTATTAACGGCTAAATTTTCAATTAAACAGTGAGATTCTGAATGCATTGTCATACTGCCACTCTGTTTGGGCAAAAAAAATTCTAAAAAATAGTAAAAAAATATTAAAAAATTTTATATTTTAATTTTATTTCATTATATGAATTATAAATTTATTATTTTATTTTATTTTTTATCATTTCAAATACATTTTATATGTTTTTAGGTAAAATTAAAAACACAAAAAATGCTACATTTTCGTAACGTATTTTCTTTACGGATAGATTTTCAAATGGTAACATTTCCTTAATTTTTTTTATATTCACAGCAGACAAAAAAAAAAAAAAAAAATTCAGAGAATGGGGAAAGAAGCTGTACTTTGAGTCCATCGACAGAGAGGAGACCGCTGAGAATACATTCCTTCAGACCGGTACCGAGGACTATCACGTCGTACTCTTCATCCATTTCGATACAGAGAGAGCAAAGGAAACTGCTTTTTAGAAAGAGAGAAAGGGAGAAGCTCTGGTTTTAGAGAGAGAGAGAGAGAGAGTGGGGGTAATGGAAAGTGGAAATAGAGAGCGTTGGAGAAAGAGAGAGGACTCTGCGTCACAAACGAACAGGTCTTTAGCGCGAGAGAGCGTCACGAGAGAATAGCGTCAACCAAACAGCACTCCAACGTTCATTTCTTTGCCACGCGGACCACTTCCCTTTCCCTTTCTTTTATAAAAACTCGGATCTTGAATTTGTCAAACAAAAGAATTATTACACGTAATCAGAATATATATAAATATATATTAATTTTTTATTTTTTATTTTTTTTTGGTAAACTTCTTATTCTTAATCTCATGCTTTTTCTATATTTTTCATTTATTTTTTTTTATAGAATCAAGATTTAAATAAATATAAACATATTGCGTCATGAATATTCATATAATAACATAGATGGTTTTTGAAAATTCCCTTCTCACAAATTAAAATATAACGGTTAAGTATTATTTTTTTTCATTCAACAATTGAGATCATTTTTATATTTTTAATTTTTTGCTCAATTCTTATTTTAATGGACCCCACTACTATTTATATCACAAAATAACTTGGATATTTTAAATTTTACCATTGCAAATAAAAACTGCCAACTTAAATTTTGTCCAATTATGATTTTTAAAAAGTTAAAAGTTTAAAATTAAAATACTATAATTTGTACTTTCTTTTACAGTGTTTATCAAAAATTAATTGGAGAGAAAAACAAAAGTAATAACTATTAGAGCCTAAAATTTTGAAAAAAAAAATTTATGGATTATCATAATTTTTTTTATTTGACATTTTTGTCTAAAATTTCAACTATATAAGAAATTTAATACTAATTTTGTTCAGAGTTATTGCTATATCAATATAAAACAATAACTTGTATGTAAATATTTATTAGTCATTTTTCTCTTGTAAAGGGTTATATATATACAATATATATACACAGAGAGAGAACTAGGGAAGGAGGAAGAGAACTTATCGACAGCAACAACCAGAAGTGGATCCGGCGAGAGAGGCATGAGAAGTGCAGGCACAGGAATAGAAGGCGTGAAGGGAAAAAGCGAAAGAAGAGGGAAAAAGAGAAAGGAGGGGGAGAAAAAAAAGTATCTATACGATTATAATGGCAACATTGAGGCGGTCACTAAAGTTGTCGCATTTGATACATTAGCGACCGCTTTGACAGTCGCCCAAGTTTTGTAGTCGTAAATACTCTTACTACATATTATTTGTGGCCCCCAACTCGGTGACCACCAAAAGTGGTCACTAATGTATCTTTACCAACCACCAAAAATGATCGTCCGAATTTTACTTACGCCAAAACTAATATCTCTAGTAATTACACACATACTAATTGAATAATTAGACTATCTGATTAAATAGTTTATTGCCATAGCAACCTATCATGAAAATGAGAAGTTAACATAGTAATATTATATCTGTCCGTTAACACTGATTAAGAACCATTGAATTAAATTCTGACGGTTCATATGCGTTCACACTATTGTAATTTAAAAAAACGTACATACATTTAAATCGTTAAATTTTAATCCTATGATCCTACCTTAAATCCACATATCACACCACCCGAGTTATGGATGTTATTCAGTTTTATATTGAAAATGTATGTGTAGGGTCTTGGGTATATACGTACATAAGAGTTTTAAAATTCAATAATCTCATTTTTATCTAATAATTTTTGGATTAGATATAACTCAGAACTGATCTATTTACTCGATTGTGTGACCTTGAAGACACTATATATTGAGATTAGCTTATGCATAAATTAGTTGGAATCTATTCAAATTTAACAAAAAAAAAAAAAAGACAAAAAAATTAATTAAATTTGAATAAGGTGACCATTGGAAAGAAAAGATCAGAAGCAGCCGAACCTAAGGGATCGTTTGTGAGATTAAGTGAAAAAAGAAAAAAAAAATATTAATTAAGATAGAAGTAAATAGAAAAAAAAAAGATAATAATAATTTTTTTTTTGAGAGTTTAGCAGAGAAAAAATAATAAATTTTCTTTTTTATTGTTTGAGAATTGAGAAAAAATTGGAAGAAAAATCATGTGTACGCTATTATTTAATCATTGAATCTTTTGAGAAATTAAAAAGTTATTAATTTATTTAGGCATAAAACATATTTATAATTTTTTTATTATTCTTTATTTTATGAAAAATATGTCATTAATTCACTTTTTTTTTTCCTTCATTTCCCGCCTACATTTAAAAGGGCGAAGATTTTAAAATCTTAAAACTCATTTTTTCTCATTTCTTTTCTTTTCTCTTACAAAAACTCACAAACAAAAAATGAACTCTAAAATATTTTCTCTACTCTTCTTGCCTTCCCATTTCACTCCATCCAAAAAAGCTGTAAAAGTCAATTTTGGCTTATAAAACCAATAAACAAACCAATAAAAATAATTAATTTTGGTGAAAAAAATCATATAAGACACGAAAAAAAGCTAAAAAAAAAAAAAAAATCAAAAATCAACTTTTTCATACCCAAATCAAGTTATAGTTAAAAAATATAATAAAAATTTAAAATTCTTTCTACTATGGTAGAAAATGAAAGCGAAATAAAAAACAAATCATGAAATAATGAATAATTTTATTTTACTATATTCTTAAATCTATTCAAATAAAGACACATATTTTTGAAATCTCATATTTATTTTTTTTTCATACTTTTTCTTTTTTCAATTATTAAATTCTCACTCCAAACACACCTCAAATCCATTACAACAGAGACAGCAACTAGAAGCTCAATTCTGAAATTTGCAGATTCTGAAAAACAATTCACCGTTGAACCAGTATACATGTAAAAACGAAAAGGTCTGGATCTGAATTTAAGTCGCACACGAAAGTCATCATATGTACATAACTTGAAAATATGATCAACTCTTCCACGCATCACGCAAGCTCAGTACTGAAAGGGCAGGCTGCAAGAAAAATTGGAAAACCTCGTCAAAACATCCAGTTAGTTAGTTAAGTGGGTAAACCTTCAGATAAAAGAATGACAGTTCTAGAACTACAAAGATCAGAGATTAAGAAGAGGCACAAACTATTATTACAGGCGGCTTAGTTCTCAAGATAAAATTTCTAACCTCTACGTTCGTGTCATACTCCCTTTTCTTTTTTTTCTCATTACACATTACTTTTCGTTATTATTACATTGGCCGCTAATGATTTTTAAAATTATAAGTTGGACCAGAAATTTTATTTTATTTTTATTTTTTTGAAACAGAACTAGAATTTTTAATTACTATGGAAAAAATTGCTTACATTCGATTGGTTGGGAAAAAAATATAATATTTTTTAAAATAATTTTGTTTTTTTTTTCTTTTTGTGAATGATCATTGCTAACTTTTAAGCTGTCCCACGTTACTGGCGCTAAAAAATTCTATTTTCCTAATAAGATTCTAAGTACCATCACCTCAAAAATTGTGATTTTGGTATAAAATTGTACTCATAGTTCTAATATAATATTAGAGCTTGATTCGTGACTTTTAAATATGTAACTTTTAAACATGTAATTTGCAATTCGCACAAGAAAGTATGTGAACTTCCATGTGTCTCACATTAGCTGCTCTAAGAGATTCTATTCTCCTAATAAGATCTTGAACACTCTCATATCAAAACTACAACTTTAGAGTTGAATTATACTAATAGTTCTAACAATTATAATAATGTAACAAACTTCATAGGAATAATTCAAGAAGTAGTGCACTTGTGAGTTAAGGGGGAGTGGTTATAGAGCAAGAAGTGAGGGTAAAGCTCCGTGGATGTTTTTGTTCAGCTAAAAAAAACAATGGAGATTTACAATTTTTAAGTGAGTTGGTAGCTTGGTGGCAATGCAGATTCAAAAGTTTCGGAATAAGAGAGAACTAAGATAAAATTATACATATTTCTTTTATAATTTAAAATGTTCAGGTTAACTTACGCACACCTCACGACTAATAGTTGAAGTACTAAATCTAATAATGTGGTAAGCTTTCAATGGCTCTAAAGAAAATGCAAAGTAACATTTATCAATATATATATATATATGTATGTATTGAAGGGCTCCCCTCCCCCTTGTCTTTCTTTTGTAAATCTCCTTCTGGACTTTATTCGCATTGTTGAGAGGGAGAGTCTTGTCACTTGACATATTCTCATTAATATATTTCTCTCTTTGCTCAAAAATATATATACATATATATTTATTTTAGGTAGGAAATACACTACACTAATATAAATACTCAAAAAATTGAAGGATATAGAAAAATTTTATAAACTCTGGAGGAGGCTCTGGCCTTCAGCCACATGTGGATCTGTCCTAACCTACGTGATGAACTCAAAACAATAAAAAAAAAAGTGTTTTAAAATAAAATAAATAGAAAATAAAGAGGAAAAATGGTGAAGCTATTTTAATTGGTCAGGCGTTTTTTGCTTTACAATTAATACCCTCTTAACACTCTGATTTCAAAAGATGTGGAAGTAAAATTTGAAAGATAGTAATTTATTTTTTTATTTTATAACTATTTTTTTTTTTTTAACTTTTATAATCTTGACTCCGGATATACCACTTCTAGTATTTGTAATATATATATATATATATATAAATGATTATTTAAACCCCCTTGTATTATACTCGTGTCTAATTATAGTGTCATATATGTATATTACCCCAACTTAAGGGAAGTGTCAGAGCTCTCATAGTCTTGAGGAGGAGCGGCTGAGCCGCTATTGTTGGTGATAGATTCTGAAGACTGGCCTTGTTCATATATTTGTCCCATATTCATTGTCATCTGCATCTGACAAAATTAACTGCCAAACATGAAACAGAATCGAGAGCTAGAGAGAGAAGAAAATTAAATTTAAAACATTAATTTACTTGCACATGCTGTTTCAGCGATGCATTCTCTTCCCTCAATCTGGCTTCCTGCATGCATGTTTATTGAACATAGATAAATAAGAATTAGTAATACTTCCGAGGCATTCATCCTCTTGTGTGTGTATATTATAAGTTTGATTTGAAGCTCTGAAAATCGTTTAAAAATATTAAAAATTTTCAAAAGCTATTTACTTTTTGTTTTACTATACGAATTATAAACCCACATCTTTTATCAAATTTTATCACTTTTTGTCACTCCAAACGTTCCCTATATATAATGCATGACAACACAAACTTTAAAATGTTAGGTGTTGCTTAGTTTTCACCCAAACTTATTTGGATCAAGGATTTACTGAGAGAAATGAAAATGAAAGAGAGAGAGAGAGAGAAAATATAAAATTTTTAATTCATATTAATATTTAAGTGGATTAAAAATATATAAAAATAAAATGTATCCATTAACAAATTAGTTTTCCAATTTATTCTTTTTATTTTTTATTACAAACCTAATACGAGTAGAACTATTGAATCTTCTTTCTTCTCTTTTTCCCTTAACAAATCTTTAATTTCAATTTAAAGGGGTGCTTTGAGAAATAATTTGTGAAGGAAAATAAAGTCCCCTCTATATACTCATTTTTACGATAAATTAAGCAAAAATTTAATTTTTTCGACAAATATTTATTCGTTTTCTTCTCATTTGTCTAATATACTAAATAATAAAATAAATTTAACATTTTTATTATATTTTTCAATTTTACTTTTTCCCGCCGTTTATGTTTTCTTTTCAAAATTTCTTGCTCCATCGCTTTTACATATAAGCAAATGAATTATGATTCATTATGGCAAATTATTGGTCAAACACCAAAATTTGCGGAAGTCATTGATCATATTAGACAAATTGAGGTTATTATAATTGTCCCCACGATCACCTTTAATTAACCCATTTTTGTTATAGACAGTCATATATATATATTTATATATGTTATATGGACAGCAATTAATATATATATATATATATATATATATATATATATCTTTTTCTTTTTGGTGACGAGGAAATCATTCGGTGGATCGTTCGAGGCACCGGGCTACAAATCTCGAAGAGACTAGCGTAAGACCCCACCACCACAACCTCTCACTTATTACTTGGCCGCCCAAGAGATGAATTGAACCCACAACTTGAGTATATCACTCAAGTCTTAAACAACCACTGGAACAACCAACGGTGGGTAATATATATATATATATATCGTATGAATTGTGTTGCAAAATTAATTAGAGGTTTCTGACCTTTCTCTTAAGGGAAATTAATTCTTTCTCAATCTTCTCCTCCTGAAATCAATATAAAGCTTCTCATGTGTTAGCACTGAAATTACCAAAAGGAGAAGGAATTCTCTTGATATAAGATAGCAAAAAAAGAAGATGAGCAAATTAAATGACACAAACCTTAGCTTTTAAGGCGCGGTTTAATCCTCTTTCTAGTGTTTTTTCAAGCTTCTTTAATTCTTCTAAATCAAGTCCCTGCAGTTCTTCTCCCCTCAATTGCCTATTAAAATTAATTAGTGGGATGATATATAATTCAAAATTACAATAATTATTACGGGGATAATGCTTCGGAAAAAATTTATCAGAAAAAGTAACCAGAATGAGGTGGTGCATTTGTGACCCAATCACTTGAAAAGAATTAACCCGTAAAGTGTAATTTAGTTATAACTTTATTACTGTCACATCATCTTCTTCGTTTCGCTTTCTGATACATTTTTCTGATCGAATTGCATTTTTGCATGTACATCAGCAGAGGTTTATTGCATGGGAATGCTGTTATACCTTAACTGGCGAGTCCTATCCTCAAGTTCCGTGCTCAACGCGGCACATGCACCATTCTCAAGCTAGACAGCAACACCAAAGATTTTGTTCACAAAGTAAGTATTATACGTTTGTATGTATGTATATATAATTAATCAGCAATTTCCACTAAAGGAGTCGCTTTCCATGCACATGAAATCTAGGAATAAAAGGTTAAATGTTAAATGTTTCTTATGCTATTGACTTCTTGTATTTTCAACAAAGAAGAAAATAAATTTTACGGGGAATAATAATCTCCTCCCCGCGTGGTCACTACGTCCATAGTTTTTTTTTTTTTTTTTTTTCTTTTTTCTAGACATCTTTCTTTCTACTTTCTATGTTTATAGGAAGTAAACCTATGCTCGGGACTAAACACAGATCTGTATGTGAGCTGAGCACGTGTCAACAGGATAAAGGATTAATGTTCTCATTCATTTCCAATTATAAAATAATATTACAACTTAATTAATTTGTTATTATAACAGTGGAGGATATGAAATGACAGTTATTTTTTTCAAACATGTCATATCTCATCTACCACTCTACAAATAATCTCACGTGCATGGTCACCAATAATAATAATAATAATAATTTCACGCGCATTAAATGCACTACAAAACCGTCACTGTAATTATTAAGAAAACACGTAAATTAGTGGGATTAACATAGCATTATGGTCAAATTTGTATCTCACTAACTCCTAATTTATTCTAACCTACATATAGTTTAAGGTAATCACTAAGTAAGGGGTACACTCACTATTATTTAATAAATTTTTTCTCTATAAACACTTTCAACTTTTAACTAACTGGATTGTCGGAGAGTCTCTAGTCGATCGAGAACCCCTTTCGACCTCTTTCCTTAACTGTCTTTTTTTTTTTTTTTTTTTTTTGTTTGTAGGAATTTGAAAGGAAAAATGGTGGACGTGGTGACCACGTGCGAACAAGACTTTTATTCACTGTACATATAAATTCTAATTGATGAGACAGTAATCAAGATGGCATTTTGAGTAGCCATGCATATGTGTGTATACGCACAACTTTCACAAAACTAGCTTGTTAGTTAAAAAATAGATTGGACCGTCCTCTGTGTGTGTATATATATATATATATAATATATCATTCTTGTAAAAATGAAACTGATGACAAAATTGAAATCATTCTTCCTAGTACTATTGTAACTGAATATTTTATCAACATTTTAATTTTCTCTTGTCTGTTAATTATCATTAATTTGATTCAGTGCCACTTAACACCAATTATAATTAACCTCAGCGTGAACAATTGAATTAGCATGACAATAAATCTTAATTACCTGCAGCTCCAGAGATGGTTGGTTTAGTTGCACAATATTCTCTGCTACTAGATTTCGCCTTTCAATTACCTGCTTAATACTTAATTAAGAAAATAAAAATGGCTATCAGTGATATATATACAAATATATATATATATATATATATCAATCTAATATTAACTAATTGAGACAAACCATTAATTGCGATTTCCATGTAATGTTTGAGGTGCAATTGTTTTTTTTCTTGCTCCACATTAAAGAAAGAAACACTACTAAAGATTCTAAATAGAGAAGGTCATGTTAAAATGAAGTTACTAATTAATCTTAACTTTTCAATTCAACATCATCCTTGTTAACATTCCAAATTTTGCTTTTTGAATCTCTTTCATTAAAAATACTAATGGCCCATCCTCCTGAACATATCAAGATTTTACATACTTTGAACAAACTCTTTCTGATGCAGAACAAAAAGAGATTGAAAGTAAAGAAAGGAGAAAAAATCAAGCAAAAGAGAGAAGAATCAAAGTAGAGAAGGAGGAGGGGGAGGAGGAGGAGCAGAAGAAGAAGAAGAACTAAGGAACAAGAGACACAACCATTCAATCAATAATCTCAATTATCAAGTTTAGTTCAATCCAATACAATCTTAACCTTTCTATAGATTAAATCTAAAACTAGTAATAAAATAAAATGAAATTGTAACTCAAAATGGTAGCTTAATAAAATCCCTAAAATCCTCAACAAAATCTCCGACAAAATTCCTACCAAAACAAATTCTAAAATAAAATAATATCGTGATTTGCATCATTAAAAAAAAAAAAAAAAAAAAAAACGTGACTCTAATGAATTGAAGTCATGCACTCTTCCTTCAATTTCTAGGTCACAAGTAGAACAGATATTCAAGCCACTCTCAAAACTCATGCACTTAGGTAAAGGGAGGTAGAAGTTTGGCATCACCACCAACTCTTCTAGGGTTAAAAGAACTCAATTCTGGTAATAGCAAAATTGATTGGCTCCAACATAAATCTAATGGGCCTAGATCAAGCTGCTGAAGCATATTATGAATGGTCCAAGTGTTAGAGTTGTAGCTCAAACACTAGCAAAATGACAGATGCTTAAGCAAACTGAGTATATAGCAAAGGTATCTACCTCTTTAAGTTTACATTAGTTTGTAAGAACGTAGAAAATCTCTAGAGGTACAAGGCGCTTGCACCCCATGGTATGGTGCAATAATGTAGGAGCTTCCTGGAAAAAATTGGAAGGAGTACATGCACTCCAGAATCTCACTAAATGTTTTACTGGAAATTACAGAGAACACAATAAGGTGCTTGTTAGATTCACTTTGCAAATCCAAGGATAATTTTCTATAATAAAGAAACTTATCCTAGCGAGTATTGCAACTCTAGATTTTATAGGATTGTTTTTTGGTTTGTTTTAAATTGGTTTCTCATTCCTATATATATGGGACGTGATGTATTCTAAAAGTAAGTTCAAATTAGGATTTTTTATCTTTTGGGCTAAGAAAAAAAGCTAAAAGTAAGGTGAAAAGGGTTGTTCTTACTTCTATTCTTGTAATCCTTAATCTATTGTTAGAGTTTTATAATGAAAACTTGGTATACCGTACCTATGGACATAAGTACATTACCGAACCACGCAAATCTCATATTTCTTTTGTGGTTGTTTTCTTATTTCTTTGTTTGCCTATATTTTCTTGTGTTAATAAAGTAATCTGAATTTCCCACAAGATCAAGTGCACTCAAACTTTAGTCCATCATCGATGTTTGGTGGATTTCGATGTGTGGGTGAATGGGTCATTTGATGGCGACTACTCTAAGGCTAGGGCTTTGATCAAAGGGAGGGCTTTGACTAGTGATCATTGGTGGTTAGGGTGGTGACTAATTGTATGAGCTTGGTTGTCGAGCTTGGTTGTCGAACAAAGGTCAGATGGTCTGACGAGGTTAGTTGCTATGGGTTGATTAGGGATTAGGGTCTATTGAGTTCTGATACCAAAGTTGATGCAGAACAAAAGAGATTGAAAGTAAGGAAAAAAGAAGAAATTAAGTTGATGAAGAAGAAGCAAAAGCAGCAAGGAAAAAGAAATACACTTGGCACATGACCATTGAATCAGTAATCTCAATTATCAAGTTTCTCCCAATTCAATACATATAAAACTAACCTTTCAGCAAGTACATAGGCTAAATTCAAAACAAGTAACAAAACAAAGACTAATCCCAAAAATAAAACCTTAGTAAAAATTTCTAAAAATCTCAACAAAATCTCCAATAAAAATCCTACCAAAATAAATCTTAAAATAATTTTTTTGAAATAAAATAAAATAATATTGTGATTTGCATCACTTTCTATATCTAAAGATCATCCATACTTGAGACAAATTGCATTTAACAGCCAATAATATATTTAATAGTTTTGTCCTAGCTAGAAATACATTTTTTTTCACCGAATATATAGGTCAACATATATCTATCTATGTACTGTTAAAAAAAACACTAGGGGCTTTGGTGAAGTCAAAAAAATTAATAGTCGAATGGTGAAACTTTTTAATTTCTTAAAATACAATTCAACCTTCCATCAAATTCAAATGTTAAATCAAATAACTTCTAAAACTATTCCTAATTAAGTTATTTTAAAAACTTTAAATTGTTAACTACAATATTATTTTACTTTTATACCCCTCGTTAAATTACACAAATAAATTTTTTTTATAATTTTTATTTTATTAAAAAATTTAACAAAAATCACACACTATGTGTGCATACTTCTAGTATACCATAGAGAAGAAGATTAATACATAGGACAAAGCATATTAAGTTTTGTTAATTAGTTTAACATTTAGATATAACTCCAGCTACAATCAGATTTTCTCCAAATAATTGTCAATTCCGAAATATTAATTAGTGTGTTTGGGACATAAAATTATGGAGGTAAAGATATGCTAATGGAAATGCTATTCATTTTTTACAATTAATTAAATAAGAATTTTTTTAACAAATATATATATATATATATATTGATTTTCTCAATCATATAAAACATAAAAGAAATGTAACATTTTTCATTTCTATTTTACTTTCCTCCCTTATTCCCATAGGAATATTTGTTCTATACACACCCTGAAGTGTTGGGGGACAGGTATGTTAGTAATAAGTTGTTGCATAGTTATGAATACAACTTGAAATGAATTGAGAGGTTTTCTGTCAAATCTCTTTTACCTAGGCTGGACCACAGAGGCATAATTAGATTATTTGGTTGAGGTTAACCACCATGACAACTTCTTTTTTTTTTTTAATTTATTAAAAGGAAATGATGCAACTTCTAAGCAATCTGCACTGCAATTAATGCTGCACCAGAACTTTGAAATTATATAAACTGAATAAAATTAGTTTGAGAATATTTTTACTCTTTATTAATTTTTTTTACTTCACATTACTTTTTTTTTTATTTAGTAAATTAAGGTAAATAGGTTAAAAATATTTATACTTTTTCATTAACTTTTCTCACTCTACGTTACTCTTTTTTTATTTAGTAAATTAAGACAAAAATTAATAAAAAAGTGCAAATGTTCTCGACTTAAAACTACCGTCACGAAGTTCAGTTAATATTGCTAGAAGTAAAATT
This sequence comes from Vitellaria paradoxa, assembly GCA_019916065.1. NCBI lineage: Eukaryota > Viridiplantae > Streptophyta > Magnoliopsida > Ericales > Sapotaceae > Vitellaria > Vitellaria paradoxa. Next base: position 42,979,794 of record CM034238.1, read on the forward strand.
AAGATAATATCGTCTAAAACTTTTTCTTTATGTTTAATATAAGTTTAAAAATGCACTAGTACGAGAGAGAGTAAGTTGACCTAAGTAAAAGGGTCAAAAAAGCTGATCAAAAATTCAATTGACTAAATCTATTAATAACAGCTTAATTTCATATGAACTACAGAAAAATTCTCCTCCTCCTCAACTCTTACACTTGTATATACTTCCCTCACAACCATTTGGTTGTTTTATTCTTATCATCTGGGAAGTAAATATCTATCACAATTTTGTATTAATATAAAAAATATGGATCACGCTGATAGTATTTTTCTGGGTTTAAAGGCCAAAGGGTCAAGGAATGTACTAAGTTAATTGTTGTGGTTTAAACTTTAAACCACATGAGAAAGCAACTGACAAGCATATATATATATATGTAATTAATACATTACACTAGGATATATTAGGACACAAAACCAGCAGCTCAAAACTCATTATTGATCATTTTGATATTAATACCCAGTTCCGAAGGCTCTTAACGATAGCAATAGAGTCTCCCACAGGTTCACTCCCAAGGACTCTGTTAGAATAAAAGAAGAAGAAAAGAATTATGTATTAATATTGATGATTGTGTGTGTGAATACAAGGTTACAAGTCCCTTATATAAGAGAACAATAATCCTAATACTGATAGGAAATAGTAATCCTAATTATGATAGAATATACAAAATAGGAAATAAGATAGTAATCCTAATTATAATAGGATATACAAAATAAGGAATACATAAATTAAGGAATTATATATATATATATTAGGAATTATATATATTACTAAATCTAACACCCCCCTCAAACTCAAGATGGTGGAGCAGAGACCAACTTGAGTTTGGTGACGAGGGCATCAAACCGGCCGGGTAGAAGAGACTTGGTGAAGATATCAGCTATTTGATCAGTTGAAGAAACAGGAGCAAGATGGACGGTACCACAGACCACATGTTGTCGAATGAAGTGACAGTCAATTTCAATATGTTTAGTGCGATCATGAAAAACATCATTGTGTGCAATCAATATGGCACTACGATTGTCGCAATGAAGCACAGTGGCCCCAGAATGATTGACACCCATGTCTTGAAGGAGCCACCGAAGCCAAAGAAGTTCCTGTGTAGTGTCAGCAAGGGCACGGTACTCAGCCTCAGTACTAGAGCGAGCAACCAGAGTCTGTTTCTTACTACGCCAAGAAATAAGGGAGTCGCCTAGAAAGAAGCAGAAGCCGGTGGTAGAACGTCGATCTGTAGGGTCTCCAGCCCAATCAGCATCAGAGTAGGCATGTAACTGAAGAGAGGACTGGCTGGAGAAATGGAGACCATGAAAAAGAGTACCCTTGATATACCGGAGAATGCGAAGTACAGCAGCATAGTGAGTTGAACGAGGTGCGGACATGAACTGGCTGACAAGATGGACAGCATGAGCAATGTCAGGATGAGTAACAGTCAGATAAATAAGGCTGCCAACGAGCTGTCGATACAGTGTAGCATTAGATAGTGGTTCACCATCAATAGAATTAAGACGAACATTAGCTTCCAAAGGAGTAGAAGCAGTCTTACTATCTGTAAGTCCAGCACGGGTAAGGAGATCAGAAGCATACTTGGCCTGAGTAAGATAATACCCATTAGATCCAAAAAAAACCTCAAGACCAAGAAAGTAGCTCAGTGGGCCAAGGTCTTTCATCTCAAAGTGACGATGAAGAAAGTCCTTGAGCTCAGATATACCATGAACATCATCTCCTGTAAGTATTATATCATCCACATAGAGTAGAAGAAGAACAATGCCATGGGTAGACTGGCGAACAAATAAAGCTGAGTCATAGGTACTAGCAGAGAAGCCAATAGTACTGATGATAGAACTGAACTTAGCATACCAGGCACGCGGTGCTTGCTTAAGACCATAAAGAGCACGACGAAGTCGACATACCTGTCGAGTAGAAGGTGAGAAACCAGGAGGAGGTTGCATATAGATTTCCTCAATCAGATCACCATTGAGAAATGCATTTTTAACATCCATCTGATATAAGGGCCACTTACGAACCGCAGCAACAGCCATAAGACTCCTAACAGAGGTAAGTCTGGCTACAGGAGCAAAGGTCTCCTCATAGTCTATACCATACTCCTGAGTAAAGCCCTTAGCAACTAGACGGGCTTTGTATCGCTCCACAGTACCATCAGATCGAGTCTTGATCTTATAAACCCAACGGCATCCAATGACAGACTTGCCAGAAGGTAGATCAACAAGGTCCCAAGTGTGAGTCTTGTCAAGAGCCTGTAATTCCTCAGCCATAGCTTGCTGCCAAATAGGATTAGAACTTGCCTCGCGATAAGAACGAGGCTCATATTGGGTTAAGACAGTAGAAAAACAGTGATAATCTCGAAGATAAGAAGGAACTTGGCTTACCCGAGTAGATCGTCTGACAGAAGAATCACTAGATTGAGAGGTAAAAGGTGCAACAGGAGGTGCAGGATCATCAGACGGGGACGCCACGGGATAGACTGTAGCAGGTGGCACAACTTCATTAGGGAGATTATCAAGAATATCAACAGTTTCAGGAACGGAAGATGGAACCACAGCAGGAACATCTACATACTCAGGAAACAGTTCAACAGAAAGATCAGTGAAGTAAGGAGAGGCAGAAGAAGAGGACAACTGGAAGGAAGACAAAGAGGAAAACATCTTATGTTCGCAAAAGACAACATGACGAGAGACACGAAGACGACGAGATAAAGGATCCCAACAACGATAGCCTTTATGTTCAATCCCATACCCTAAGAAGCAACACAGACGAGATCTAGGTTCTAGTTTAGTACGTTCATGTGGCTGCAATAAGACAAAACAGGCACAACCAAAGACACGAAGAGAATGGTAATCTGGAGGAGTACCATATAGACGCTCATAAGGAGTGAGATTATCAAGAAGTGGAGATGGGACTCTGTTAATAGTGTAGGCAGCTGTGAGAGCAGCTTCACCCCAAAATTTTTCAGGACAACCAGAGGAAATAAGGAGGGTACAAATGGTATCAAGTAGATGACGGTGTTTGCGTTCTGCCCGCCCATTCTGTTGAGAAGTACTAGGACAAGAGCGATGGGAAATGGTGCCTTGGGATCTTAGAAAAGCATGAAAGGAGGTATCACAGTATTCTTGAGCGTTATCTGAGCGAAAGACCTTAATATCACGGGAAAATTGGGTTTTAATCATGCGGGCAAAATTATAGTAGGTTTGTTGTAATTGGGATCAATTCTTTAAGAGATAAATCCAAGTAAATCGAGAGAAATCATCCACAAAAATAACAAAATACGAAGAACCTCTCATTGTAGGAGTGGGAGAGGGTCCCCAAATATCTGAATGAACTAAATCAAAAGGAGCAGAAGAAATAGAAATACTTTTATTAAAAGGTAAAGCTGGTTGTTTAGCAAGTTGACAAGACTGACAATCAAGGTGTTCATTAGGGACATGACCTAATACACCTTTAGACACAATAAAGCGTAAACGACCTAGAGACACATGACCTAAACGAGAATGCCAAATCCCAAAAGATGGAGATGTAGATGTTGCGGATGTGGTGACAATGGGGGCAGCAGTATGAGGTGAAATTATGATAGAATATACAAAATAGGAAATAAGATAGTAATCCTAATTATGATAGGATATACAAAATAAGGAATACATAAATTAAGGAATTATATATATATATATTAGGAATTATATATATTACTAAATCTAACAGACTCATCTCTCCTCTATCTCTCTCTCTCTCTCTCTCTCTCTCTCACTCACTCACTCACTCACTCACCACACACACACACACACACACAACACAATAACAAAAAAATGATAAATAATTTTTCTTGAAGATAGCCACAAGATTCTCCTGTACTTTCCGGCCATTCATGTCCTTCATTTTAACCTTCGCTCATTGGATATCTATGATATATATCAGTTAGCGCTCTCTCCCAACGCACCCCTCTCTTTCTCTCTCTCTCTCTCTCTCACACACTTTGTTTGAGTAATGTTATTTTATCGTAATTATTGTAAAATAAAGTGACTAATTATGAAGTAATTGCTCTATCTCACTGACAAATTTCATATAAGAGAAGTATCATTATCACGAATTCTAACCATAAATTATAGTAAAAAATTCTTGGAGAGTAACATTTTTTTTTTCATTTTTATTGGGTGAAAGTACACACGGATTGAGAACTATGTACTTGATGATTGACAGAAGCCTGCTATTTTTACATACTTTTAAGGCCATTTCCCTCTTGGTCCTGCTTCTTTCAAGTTTTACCTATATATTTGAGTCTCTCTTCTTTGAAACCTTTTTCTTTTCCAGAGGGTAGGTTGGGTTTTGGCCATGTCACTTGGTTTTTGATATTTTCTTGAAATCTTTCAAGAAATTATCTCCGGGTAATTATCTACTCAATTCCCAAACCCCCACTCTCTCAATCTCTTTCTCTCTCTAGAAGTCATGCAGCAATAAACACAGAGAGAGAGAGAGAGAGGGAGATTTGAGGGGTGAGAAAGAGGGAGAGGGAGATTTGAGGGGTGAGAAAGAGGGAGAGGGAGAGGGGGGGAGAGAGAGAGAGAGAGAGAGTTAACCTTGAGCTGGAGTACTCAAAAAGCCTTCCTGTTGAAGAGAAAACAATAAGAGCTATCTCAGCATCACAAAGGGTTGAGAGCTCCTGAGCCTTCTTGAAAAGGCCTCTTCTTCTCTTAGAGAAGGTCACCTGCCTAGCCGTCACGTTGTCGATCTTCTTGATCTGAATTCTCTGCCTCACCATTTTTTCTCTGCAAAAATCAAACTATACCCCTTCACTGAAAATCAGCCACAGCATTAATCCAAACTAGCATTTTTAGAGAGAGAAAACCTAGTGGGTAGGTAGAGAGAAATTTAGATAAAAGACCGACTTTGTGAATGAAAAAAAAAAAAAAAAGCTAGCATATTCACTTAAATCATGAATTTGAAACAAACCCTTCTCAGGCCAAATCAACCAAGTAGATTAATGCAATCTATTTATTGGGAAAAAAAATTAAAGAGAGAGAGTTGGAAGGATATCAAACCAACCCTAGAGAGAGAAGGCAAAAAGAGAACCTGCAAAGCTCCTCTACGAGCTCAAAGCAAAAGTCAAGAAAAACAAAAAAAGAAAAAAAGAAAGAAAGAACTTACCAATATAAGCTCGTTGAGTTTGCAAATTGCACAAGTGGGCAGAGATATTAGGGCTTGGCCAGATTTCCTCGAAATTACCCTTGTAAGAATGTTAATGGTTGGTGTGCGCTTTTGATGATTCACCACCACTAATAGAGAGAGAGTAAGAGGGAGGAAGGGAGGGAGAGAGAGTGAGTCAGTGAGAGTGGGGCTATATAGAAGGGGAAAGGGAGGAAATGGAAGAGCTACCGAAGATTTGTAAGATTCCTTTTATGGCCAAACAGGGTCGTAAACTGAAGGCAAAAAAAAAAAAAAAGGGTCGTAAACTGCACTGCACTGTTTGGTGAAAAAATAGTTAAAATTTTATGTCGTGGTGGGATTCTGTCAAGATTTTAAATAAAAATATCACTGGCGCATATAAAAATATCACTTATAATTAATGACAGAAAAAGGTTAGAACAAAAAAAAAGTCTAAAATTTAAGTGATGCTAAAAACTTAAGTATATAAAGAAATTTTGTCTAAATTAAAATTTTAAATCATTATTAATAGCCAATATTAAATTATATTTAAGAACAAAAAAAATAAAGAAGAAAACCAAAAAAACACAATGTTAATTTATATGGAATATAAAAAAATATCAATTTTTATTACAACTAGGGATCGTGCATTTTAATCTAAATTTGACCCATCAAACAAAATATTTTTACTTTGTTTCTTAATTTGTGTATTAAGGGTTAACCAATGGCAGAGATTATCTGTCATGTTCATTTTAGTAAAGTGACATTTGGTTTATTTTTCTATTTTTTATTTTTTATTTTTTATTTTTATTTTATGTGTTAAAAATCTAAAAACGAGGGAAGAAAAAATGCTTTATTTTTCTTATTTTGAGATTTTTCTTATTTTCTGTTAAAAACTCTCGATACGACTTTTTATCAATTTTTATTTCATGTGTAAACTCATTTTTAGTTTTCGAAAATAGATTTTGAAAATACAAGTAACCAAATGAATTCTGAGTTGTTTTCCTTATTTCAAAGTATAAAATGAAAAATGAGCTCAAAACAGAAAATAAAAAACAAAAATAGAAAATAAGAAATAGAAAAACAAATTAAATGACCCTTAAAATATTTATTTAATTGATATTATACACACTGGTCTTTTTAATATGCAAGTACAACAATGTTTAAAATGATAAAAAGTGATAAAATTTAATAAAACATATAAATTCGTAATTCGTATAATAAAGTAAAAAGTAAATAATTTTTAAAAATTTTTATTATTTTTTAATAATTTTTAGTATTTTTTAGTACATCAAATGAAATTAAAAAATATTAAAATTTTGTGCAATGATGGAGCCTAAAATTACACCTAACGACTTAAACAATTGCACAAGTTAAAGGAGATCTGCTTACTGGCTTTGTATGCATTTTGAGTATTAAATTTGGCCAAAAAAGTTTTAATTTTTATCAATATTTTCACACCAAAAATCAACTTTTATCATTTTTTTCTAATTTTTTTTAACATTTTTACACTTTTCAAATTTTATTTTTTTTTATTGAAACTTGGCACGCCAATATTTTTGCTTCATTTTAGGGCCCGTTTGGTATGATGAAAATTGTTGAAGAATTTTAAAAATCTCTAAAATTCTCTAATACATTTTACACTCTTCGTATTTCGTGAAATAAATATAAACTTATATATATTTATATATCTCAACAATTTTTTACAAATCCCAATAAATTTTTTACAAACCTCAGTAATATTCCACAAATCCTAATACCTTTTTTACTAATTTCAAAAATTTTTCACATCTTTCAATAAATCTTATATAAAACCATTTTAACATATTCTAAAATCGTTCGGATGGTTTTTCTCTCTAAAAACTGATGTAAAAGTCAAAAGATCACCTCTAAAAAATATAATTTGGTGGCTATACACCAAATGTTAAAAAATTACTCAAACTGCATTTTTCGTTGTTTTTTGTTGTATCAAACGCCCCATTAGTTGAAAAACTTCAAACTCATGATTGAGATACACACTTTAACCCATTGAACTTGCATCTCAACATTATGTTTAGACTAATTTGAGCGTACTTTAACTAATCTCTAGTATTATGAAGATAATGATTGAGTAAACCTTTCAGTGGTTATGAGATGATTCGAACTAGCCACCTTTCAGAGATTTGGAGAAGACCTGAATTAGTGACCGTCAGAGAATAAATTTAAAATCGTACCAATTGAGTTAATGAATTGTTGTACATATAATCCTTGCAACAACAAATTTTCAAATTTTAGACATTTATAATGTAAATTCTTATCTTAATCTTAATCATCAAATGTATGTGACACAACCTTCCAACTTCAGGACCCATCAGTAACTGATTTAAGTAGGAAAAAGTTATTTTAATTAAATTTTTTATCGAAAAAATTAAATAAAAATAATGTGACGATGAGGATGATATTATTGTAATAAAAAGATAATGTGAAAATTGTTTCTTTTAAAATTATAGATTCACAATTATGCTGTATAATTTTAATATAAATTCTGAAAAATATCCTAACTTTGCAACATTATTCATTAAAGTACCATATAAGTAATGTTATACAATTAATTTTTTTTAAATTTTAAATTAAAATGATATAACATAATTGTAAATTTTTTATTACAATAATACAATTAACATATATTATTGCTTAATATCTATTCTAACAATAAAATTTAATAGAGCAATTTTTTTTTTGAAATTACATATATATAATTTTTTTTAAATTTAAAAAGGTATGACAGGCCAAGAAACATATGTATATATAAATGGTTGTTTGGTTTACTAAAAATATTACAGAAAATAAAAAAATAACTTTCTTCAATCAAATTTTGTTATATGTTCCTTTTACATATACTTTTTATTTTTATTTTATGTTAGCCAATCAAACACGCACACACAAGCACGCGCGCGCATAGAGTAGCAATAATTTGTGCCTATGACACTCTGAACAAAATTAATATTAAGTTTTTTATATAGTTAAAACTTTAAATAAAAAGTTCAAATAAATCACTTACTTACCAAAAAAAAGTTCAAATCAAAAAATTATGATAATTTATAGATTTTAATTTTTTTTCGAAACTTGAGCTCTTAACAGCTACTATACTTGTTTTTGTTTCTTACTTTTTTTAATTAATTTTTGATAAGTACCATAATATAAAACACAAATTATGATACTTTAATTCAGAAGGTTCAACTTCTTAAAAATTATAATTAGACAGAATTTAAGTTGATAATTTTAATTTGCATATGATTTCTACCATTGAATTATAGTGAAATTTAAAATATTCAAACTGTTTTGTGAGGTAAATTGTAGTGCAGTTTACTAAAATAAAAATTAAACGAAAAGTTATAAGTATAAAAATGATCTTAACCATTGAATGAAAAAAAAAATTTAGTCATTGAATCTTAGTTTGTTTGTGAGAGGTATATATATTTTTAAAAACCATCCAATTTTATTATATACTAAGAGCCCGTTTGGCAACTCAAAAATTAACAAAAAAAATACCAAAAGTTACTTTTGGTGTGTTTGGTAAAATCATAAATTTTTTTACTTTTTTGATTTGCTACAGTAAAAAGTACACTCCATAATTACAATTTTTTTGATTTGCTACAGTAAAAAAACATACGAAATACCCAAAAGTTACCACTTTTTTACTTTGCTATAGTAAAAAATTTACCAAACACCCAAAATTTACTAAAAAATACTAAAAATTCTACTTGGTTCAACCAAACACACAAAAAAGTACAAAAAAATACCAAAAAAACTACCAAAACTTGAGTTTTTTTAACTTCCAAACACCCCCTAACAATAATCCGTGTCTACGACACTTTGAACAAAATTAGTATTAAGTTTATTATATAATTGAAATTTTGGACAAAAAATTCAAATAAAAAAATTATGATAATTCTTGAATTTTAATTATTTTTAAAAAAATTTAGGTTTTAACAAGTACTACATGTGTTTTGGTATCTTTTTGTAATTAATTTTTGATAAGTACCATAAAATAAAACATAAATAATGGTATTTTAATTTTAAAGGTTCAATTTCCTAAAAATTATAATTGGACAGAATTTAAAATGGTAGTTTTTATTTATATATGATCTCTACCCTTAAAATATAGTAAAATTTAAAATATTTAAACAATTTTATAAGATAAATAATAGTAGAGTTTATTAAAAATTGAAGAAGAAATTAAAAATTATAAAAATAATTTTAATTATTGAATAAAAAAAATAATCCTTAAAGTTTGTGAGAAAGATACTTTAACAAAAATCGTAAGACATAAATATTGGGTTGGGGGACGGGGGGAGGTTGGGTTATTTAATAATTTTTGACTTTCCGTACATCTAGCCATGTCAGTGCGCAAAAATATGGCTTTCCGTACATCTAACCATGTCAGTGCGCAAAAAATATGGCTTTCCGTACATCTAGCCACGCCAATGCACAAAAAATTTGGCATTTTGAGGTACCCTAGTTGCCGTCATTTCACCTGCTCTTTATTTTCTCGTGTGATGATAATTTGCTCATGAGAAATTGAATTTTATTACTTTTCTTCCCTTTTTTATTTATTTTCTAAAATCCTAATAACGTTTTTATTTACTATTTTTATTTATATTAATTTATAATTTATAAAAACTGAAAATAAAAAACTTATTTAGTAAATCATTTTTTGGGTCTGTTTGACACAACAAAAAAATTCTGAAAAACACTAAAAACTTTTGAAAACCTCTAAAATTATCTGACATATTTTGTACTCTTTGTACTTTATGAAATTTCTATAAATTTATATATATCTACATATCCAAATAAATTTTTTACAAATCCCAATAATATTCTACAAACTCCAATAACTTTTTTTACAGATCTCAAAATTTTTTTAACTACTTATTATTTTAACATAAAATTGCCAAAAAAATCGTTTGGACGGTTTCTCTTTTCAAAAAATTGATATAAAAGTTAAAAAATTTCACTATTCATCTCTGAAAAATATGGTTTGGTGGCTTCACACTAAATCCCAAAAAGTTTCTCATACCACTTTTTTTCATTGTTTTTCGTTAGTTTTAGTTGTGCCAAACGGATTTTTTATTTTTTATTAAATTTCTATGAATAGTGACCTTCTTCTTTTTTTTTTTTTTGAGTTATTTTGTTTTGATTAGCGTTCATTTTTACCATGGTTTTGAGGCGAAGATTAACTGGTCTTGCATGGTTTCTTCTGTGGGTCAGGAAGAAGCCCGCAGCCACTATCCGAAGGTGCGCACTAGGTGAAGTCCGCCCTGTTAACCAAGCCGGCAATGGCCCACGAGGTGGTAAACCAGCCTAGGCAAACCCTGGCTGATTGGATCGATCGAGGGGAGCTGTTAGAAGCCCGTCAAAGTGATAACTCACCCTCCCGAAGGAGAGTTGAACCTGGGACCACACGCGGCTCAGGCCCTTAGGCGCCTCCGATCATAAAATGTGATCATAAAATGTCACATTTGATCAAATACAGTAACACTTATATATAATATAATACAAAAATACAATTTTAATTTAACATAAATACTAAGGATACGAGTACACAAAGTTATGAAGAAAAAAATATAAATGTAACATGACGCAAATTTATTAACTCAAAATTAATAAGATTTAATTTAATTTTGAAACAAATTAATTATTTAATATATTTGTTAAAATTTAAAATATTAAAATAAAAACACGATACGTAAACTTCAACTGTAATAACCTAAATTTTTATTTCCCCTAAGTAAATTTATTTAAGTTTGTAACCATATTTGGTAATAATCTAGAAAGTTGACGATTTAAAAAATTTTTGGAATGATAAAATTTATTGAAAGTATTTCGGAACATAAATTCACTCTATATGAGAGTTTAATGTGAATTTACTAGATTTTTTATATAAACAATCTCTCGCTCATTTATCCATTTCATTCAACCCAAGCCTATTAAATCATGAATCAACTCATCATTCAACTTACTCTAACTCGCCTCACCACTCACCAAGTAAACTCATGAACAGTGGACTCTCTGCAACATTGTCTTCTTTTTCAATTTCTTCCATGTTTCTTCTGAGTTATTTACTCAAATAGTGAAATGAAGTTATATTGATGGATCTTAACCTCTTTAGCCTTACTGATCAAAATTTGAAGGATTTGAAGCATTAGAGGTGGCCCCTATCTTCTTCCACCAATACATCCTCTTTACTCATTGAACCTCCACATATCTCATATATATTACTCACTTAAATTGATTAAATAATTTAAAGCAATCTAGAGTGTTGTGAGGAGAAGTGCGTTTCCAAAATTTGTGAAAGTTAGCCAAGAATTGTGGTGTGTTTGAGAGAAGGAAAAAAATAAATGAAAACTTGAAACTTTCTTGTTCTAAGAATTATTAGAGTGCAATTTCTTCTCCTTTTTAGATAGGGTCACCAAAATTTTCATTGAACTATAATGATGAATCTCTTAAAATGTGTTCCATATATTTAAATTGAATTAAAATGATCATGTGGGGGATTAATTTCATGTTGATGCATGAAACTTAATTATGTTTAAAATTTGGTTAATTATCTTCATAAATTATAAAAATTGATTAACATTTATTTTCATAAACATGTATACTTGATTGGTAAATGTTTATATTTATTTATAATGGGCATTATATGAAATTTGGAACACAAAACTGTGGCTAAGAAAGTTGAAAACACAAGTTAGAGTAATCTGGAATTACATTGGAATTCTGGAACTAGATGCATCATCCGAATGGTCATCTAGATGGTTGGACTGAAGGCACCGTTCAAACACCCATTTAGATGAGAGGGCTTTGGATGCAACGCTTAGTGTTGCAGCACGCACCCGAAGGGCTCTTTTGACATTCTAACAGTGACATGACTGTCCAAGACCTAACCTTGGTTATTTTGAATATTTTTAGGTCAAATTTAAGTGTCCAAATATTATAAATCTTCTCAAAATAACTAATAACACATTACCTAAGTACAAATTGATTTAGTTTGATTTCTAAGGCCTAATTTAGTAATGCATACCTATTATTAGATGAAAATCCTAAACGAAAATCTTAAACTTAAACTGTCTAGTGGGTTTCCAATTGACATAGGATCATTTTGAATGGCTTTTAAAAATTATCTTGACACTCCAACTCTTATGATAACTCTCCTATATATTTAGTTGCGTTACTTATGATTTGGAAAATTTTATTTTAGTTGTTCAATAAAATGCCTAAATGAAACATTATTATTTACTTTTCCCCATTTAATCTTTTAAATGAACTTGACTCATCCTAATAAGTTTTTAGACATTGTTTTGTCAAACATAACAATTTATGTAACTTACATTCATTATTAAATTAGATTCTCATTACATAGTCAATTTGATGAGATTAAACTACATAAAATGCTTTATTTTTGGTAAAATATTTAATTGAATAAAATTGAATATTCCCTTATAATATTTAAATTGTTTGAAATTAAAAATATCAAAATAATTTTATTGATTTTTATGGATATCTTGAAACTCAAGAATTTATTTCTCAAAACTTGAATGTCTAATTTTACATACTTTGTTATCAGATTTGGAATAAAAATAACGAAAAATTGTATCCAAGTCATACTTTGTAATCTTTTAAAACTATTAGTCACACCCAAAAAAAAGTATTGCTTTTAAGTCACATTAATGTGGAAAGTTTTGTATTTAAGTCACACTTTTGAGTGGGTCCCACGAGTTTGTTTTAAATATAGTTTCTAATATACCGATAATATCCTTTATTTCTATAACAAAGTTACACAAGTTATTTCTAGGAATTCCGGGAATCACGTGAAGATATATTTACCAAGAATCACGCTTCTTCTGTTTTTTTTTTCTTTCCTTGTTTTCAGTTTCATTATTTACAGTTTTAGTCGTGAAGATAGTAAGAAAATAGAACTTATTTGGCCTATCTTCTTCGTGGATTGATTTTGCCGATTGGCGTTTTGAGCTATTTTCAAAATAGTACCGGTACTGTTTCAAAAAATATGATGATGTTGGCTCGTATGGTTGGTTTATGTTATGTATCGATTGATATTTTTTAGGCAGTATGAAAACAGTACCGGTCCAAAACAGTACCGGTACTGTTTTATCGGTACTGTTTTCAACACAGTACCGGTACTGTTTTATCGGTACTGTTTTCAAAACAGTACCATGAATTATAAGCGGATGACGAGTTTTAAGGGCAAGAGAAATCTATTGGGCCGATCAACGTTTTGAGCTATCTTTAAAACAGTACCGGTACTGTTTCAAAAAATATGATGATGTGATGATGTTGGCTCGTATGGTTGGTTTGTGTTATATATCAATTGATGTTTTTTACGTAATATGAAAACAGTACCGGTCCAAAACAGTACCGGTACTGTTTTATCGGTACTGTTTTCAACACAGTACCGATACTATTTTATCGGTACTGTTTTCAAAACAGCACCATGAATTATAAGCGGATGACGAGTTTTAAGGGCAAGAGAAATCCAAAGGGCCGATTGGCTTTTTGAGCTATCTTCAAAATAGTATCGGTACTGTTTCAAAAAAATATGATGATATTGGCTCGTATCGTTGGTTTTTGTTATGTATCGATTGATGTTTTTTAGCCAATATGAAAATAGTACCGGTCCAAAATAGTACCGGTACTGTTTTATCGGTACTGTTTTCAAAACAGTACCGGTATTGTTTTCAAAATAGCACTATGAATTATAAGCAGATGACGAGTTTTAAGGGCAAGAGAAATCCATGGGGTCGATTGGCGTTTTGAGCTATCTTCAAAACAGTACCGGTACTGTTTCAAAAAATATGATGATGTTGGCTCGTATCGTTGGTTTGTATGATGTATCGATTGATGTTTTTTAGGCAGTATGAAAACAGTACCGATTCAAAAGAGTACCGGTACTGTTTTATCGGTACTGTTTTCAAACAGTACCGGTACTGTTTTCAAAACAGTACCGGTACTGTTTTCAAAATAGCACCATGAATTATAAGCAAATGATAAGTTTTGGACAAGACAAATCCATGGAGTTGATTAGTATTTTGAGATATCTTCAAAACAGTACCGATACTGTTTCAAAATAAAAAATAAATAAATATACTTAGGAATGATGATCGATTTAGGTTTTTCCCAAATAGTTTTGATTTTGTTTCCAAAAATCAGTTTTACTTGCTTTGTAAAGAAGATGGAAAGTCGCGGAATTAGGTTTTTCCAAACAGTTTTGATTTTGTTTTTAAAAATCAGTTTTGCTTGCTTTGTAAAGAAGATGGAAAGTCGCGGAATTAAGTTTTTCCCAAACAGTTTTGATTTTGTTTCCAAAAATCGATTTTGCTTGCTTTGTAAAGAAGATGGAAAGTCACGGAAGTTATGAGTGAAGTGTACACTATTTTCGGATAAAACTGGCAATTTTGAAATGTGGTGAAAAATGCGTGATGTCCTTTTTTGTCTTTTTGTTGCAAGTGTGACTTATTTACAAACAAGTTTTTTTGGTATGACTTAAATCCTTATAAGTCCATAAATAGTGACCGGCCTCCAAAAACCCCTAAAAATAATACCTAGAGAAGTTTTTAAGATTAAAGAGAAGTTTAGGAATTTAATTATTATTTTATTTTTTATAAAATAAAAACATAATATGAAAAAAAAAGGCAAAGTTGAGATTGGAGCTAATGAGATTCAATCCCGTGACCTTGTAATCAATAATTGGGTCATTTTCCCACTAAGGCATGGACCTTGACTTGATTTAATATTTCATAAGAAATATTCTTATACTTGTCAAATTAGTCCAACAAACTTGTGAACTAAGCTTAATTAAACCTTTAATTTTAATTAATTCTAGTGAATTAACATTTTGTTTGCGTAAATTAAACATTTACCCATGTAATTGTAATATTTGTGATTGTGTTTATTTGCAGTTGATTTGAGAAAATTGATTACGAAAATGTTGATTGTTTAAAATGAAAAGATTTATAATTAGGAATAAATGTGATTGGAAAAATCTCACATGTGATTCATCATCTGAAAACATTGTTTGGGTTGAAATAGAAGGTCTTATTTCTATACAACATGCTTTCAAAATGTTAAAAGATGACAATAAATCCAAAACACATGGTGTTAAGGTTATTATTGACAATGGGTGATGAATGAGGTAAAAACGACCTTGTTAGGCGGAGATGGAAACTTATCTATTTGTTATTTGGGAGTATGCCCCTTTTGTAACCTGGCCAGCTAGGTAACTGATTGTGACGACTATGTTTTAGTTGGTGACATCATCTGAACGTATTGGATGCGTTAGCTCCCAAGACTGGGGGAGAGAAGAATAAGAATATGATTAACTCAAGAAAATTTTAGATAAAAATCTCTTGTTATTTAATTTTACTATGACTGGTACCTTCTCTTGCTTATATGTGAAACATTATATTTTGAAATTATTTGATTATATCTAATTCCTTCGATAATTGTTATATGTTAAAGTAAAAAAATATACAAAATAAGTTTTTCTAGGGGGTTTGATAGTGCCAAAGAATGTCAAGAATCCATCCAAAACACACTACTACTCAACTCATTAAATTAATAAGCTTTTTTTCAAACATGAAACACACTAAACTCAACATCGATTCATTCGTATTACTAATTAAACCACTGAAATTTAATTGTAATTTTGGCAAGGTTAAGTTTGAATTAATTAATATCAAAATTATTTAAAATAAAATAAAATGGTTTCCTATATGGTTAATTAGAGCAATTATTTTATATTTTGAAAAATATGTGCGCCCTGCCGGTGTATAATTAACATATATATATATATATATATATAGAAGACATCTATGATTCACACTTTCCACTATACTTAGGCTTCGTTTGGAGCTCTAAAAAAAATTTCATAAATTTCTATAAACACAAATTACGAGACAGTAAAATTTAAATTATTCACTCACTGCACGAATTACAAGATATTTATTTTTACAATTTTATACAACTCTAAATACACCCTTAATTTCATTAGTAGGGCACGCATATTCATGTTATGTTTCGAGAAAAAAAAGATAATTTCTCTGTTAATTGTGTATGCTTAACAGTTTACTACCAACATTACAATTAGTGATCTCCACCATAAAAATAGATTTTTTCTAGCAATCTTTTTGGTTGAATTGCATGCATGTTGTTTAGAGCATCTAACTTATTTATTTTTATTTCGATTAATTGAAATTCAATAATTATAAAATCTAACATGATAGCCAACTTCCATCTCTATTGCATTGGTGGGAATTAGTTTTTGAAAGAAATAGGCAATTATTTCTTAAAAAGAAAACTAGTGAAAATAAAGCTAGCTAATTCAATTCAATAATGATTTATAGTTTTATGTATTTTCATTAAAAAAAAAAGAATAAGGCAAAAGTGTAATGGCCAATCGGTCATGTGCGAAACAAGACAAGATCAAGAGTGTGTTTCACAACCAAAAAAAAAAAAAAAAAAAAAAAGAAAAAAAGGCAGTGAACTTTTTTTTTTTTAATAAAAGGTTTCAAAATTTTGATAAAAAGTTAACTTTTTTATATGTTAGGCAAAATTAGTAATTTTTGTATAAAAGTCAATTATTTTAGTGTAAAATATGTTTGGCAATTAAAAAATCTATTTTTTTAATTAAAAATTACTAATTTGGTAAAAATTTACTTTTTAAGCGTTTAACGAAGTCAATAAATTTTAGCGCAAAAATAAATAATTTTGAGTTGCCGTGCGAATTCCGAAAAGTCTTTATTGGGTTAGGGTGGGGGTATGTGGGCCCAATCGTAACTTCGGATAAGGCGTGGACTTAAAAATTTTTAACCTGCTCAAGAGATTACCCATTCAATCTATTTATTTAATTATTTATTTTGTTTTAAGGGCAGTGGCATTAGTAGAGTAACGAGAGGTTGCTCAACTGATAAAATTTTAGATTTATTCTCTTACTTTGATTCTACTTAATCTCACTCGAGACTTATCTAGTTATTAACTTTAAAACTTTCAAAGATTAGTTAAGATACGTTTAAGGTGGATTGAACACTATGAGTCATTAAAAAAAGACATATTTTAATTAAAATACACATAAATTAGTCCGAACACTTAAATTATTAAAAAAAGACATTGTTATAATAATAATTCATTAAGTCAATTATATAATATTACATGTATGTGTTGATTATTTTTGGTACTGTTTGGAGGAGCAATTTTTGGCATAAATTGACCAACTTTTGAGATTCAAGTGTTTAGTAAAATATCAAATTTTGCTTATTTTCTGCTCAGTAATAATAAGTTGTTTAACTTGAAAATTACCAAAATTTTTATTAATCACACAAAAAATTAACAAAAGTTGGTAAAATTTTATCAAACATCCAAAAGTTGTAAAAAGTTTTATAAAAGTTACTACTTATTTTATTAAATATACTAAAAATTTCAGTCATCGACTTTTAACAAAAAAAAATTACAAAAATTACTAAAAATTAAACTTTTAAATGGCTGTGGAGAAAAAAAATAATTAATTTTAAATTGATTAATCAAACAAGGTAAAATTATCAATACAAAAATACTGCATTAAATATAAACCATATATGTGAGGATTTGAAACATAAATGAAGATTTAAAATATAAACGATGCAATAATTGAGTTAAACATGCTACTGGTTAATAATTTAAAAATTTTAACTAACTGTTTTTTGATAAAAAATTTAATAAATATAGTGATATTTTGCACTCTGCTATTATAATTCACCTACTCCCTATTAGTTAGGGATTGTTTGGATTTCTAAAAATAAAAAAAATTAGGTGGTATTTAATTTGTATTTTTTGTTTTATGTTTTAAGATTCATATTTAAGAATATTAAAAATACATTTATTTTGAGATTTTTTATTTTTCGTATTCTGATATTTTCCTTCTTTTAAATTAAAAAAAATTAAAATAATTTTTATTTATTTTACATTTTATGCCTATAATCTTCTTTAGAATAAGTTAAAAAATAAGGGACAAGTATATTTTGAGTTTTTTTTAAAAGGTATATTTTGAATTATTTTCTGTATTTAAAAAATAAAAAATAAAAAATAAAAAATAAGTCTAAAATAAATATAATTTTTATTATTTTTTAAATTAAATTTTATTATGTCTCATTTTTTTATTATTCTTTATTTATTTTTTATTTTATTTTTGACCCACCAAACACTTTTTTTGAATTTCAGACGACTCTGTCCCGTACTAATAAACGGTAGAATCCAACAATCACTTTAGTAAACGTGCAACCCCCAAAATGGTTCATGACTTGCCAAAATCTTACAGAGAGAAACTCAGGAAGAATTTTATATTATTCCCATTTTACCCATGTCATTTTCTCAAAATATCTTCAATGCCATCGTCCTCTCAACACGTGGTCAAACTTTATCTACCTTTCTGCCACTAATAGGAGGTCCTTTTTCGTCCACTGGAAACAAATTACGACACACTCCCCATTTTTCTCTCACTCCGTCCTCTCACGTTCTTCACAAGGAGTGAAGTCGACGGACGAGTATTTTTGGAGAGAGAAGGGGCGTAGAGAGAGAGAGAGAGAGCGAGAGAGAATGCAACCCTACACCACCAACGTCAGGGCGGAGGCGGAGCGGTGGCTCGTCATCGCTGAGAAGCTCCTCGAGGGCCGCGACCTAGTCGGCAGCAAGACATTCGCGATCCGAGCCCGGGAATCCGGGCTCGAGGTCGCCGACCAAATCCTGGCAGTAGCCGACACGCTTATCGCCGGCGAGAAGCGGATCAACAACCAGCCCGACTGGTACGCGATTCTCCAGATTCCCGGCCAGACTCGTGACTTGGAGCTCGTCGCCGCTCACTACCAACGGCTCGCGATCCTACTGAACCCTCACCGGAGCCGCCTTGCCTTCGCTGATCACGCCTTCAAGCTTGTCTATGATGCATGGTCAGTCCTTTCCAACCCTTCGAAAAAGTCTCTGTACGATAACGAAATCAGTCTCTTCTCAAACCTGGACGCGGCTGCTCCGAGCCGCGCACAAGAACATCATGAACAACAGCACTATCATAACTGGCAACAACAGCCACAGCCACAGCCACAGCAACAGGTTGCTGCGAGCCAAAGCCCTATAGATAATACTGGTAACGAGAGGAATCAAACTGAGGAATGTGAATTGCCTAATAATCAAGATGAAAATTCGACTTTTTGGACTACATGTCCCTATTGTTTTTACATGTATGAGTACCCTAGGGCTTATGTGGAGTGCTCACTTCGGTGTCAGAATTGCCATCGGGCTTTTCACGCCGTTAAGATTCAGGCACCTCCACCAATTGTTGAGGGTCAAGAAGCATACTTTACCTGTTGGGGGTTTTTCCCTGTAGGGGTTTCTTCGTCCTATTTGGAGAAGAAAAAGGTTGGGGCTTCAAATTGGACTCCGTTTTCGCCCATGTTTGCTTCTTCTCAATTTGGGAATGGAAAAAATGTGGCTCAGGTAAATGCTGGGCGCAGGAAGAATGTGAATGCTCGGAGGAGCTCGGCCCCCAGAATTTATATTGATGATGATGATATTTTTGTGGAAGTCTCAGAATCAAGTGATGAATCTGATGATGAAGATTGGGGCAGTACTAGACGGAAGAAGAAAGCCAAAAAGACAAGGGGGAGGCCAGCAGGTAGAAATATAAAGAAACAGCAAGCAGAGAAGGGGAAGAATGTTGAAGGGGCTAGTGGAGACCATGCACAGGGTGGGTCGCCAGGGGTCATGGGGACGCCAACTGCATCAAATGCTGAGACTAGCAGGCAAGCAGCAATGACAAGGAAGCAAAAAGAGAAGGTTCCGAAAGAATTGGGGAAGTTGGATTTGAATGTTGAGTTCAGTAATGAGGTAGAAGAGCCTGCTCCAGGAATGACCCAAGGGACCCAAGCGAACAACAGGGCAGCTAATGGCGAGGAGGAGGGCATAGAAGGGATTGGGTTTTTTGAAGGCCTTGATGAGTTTTTGAGCAGCTTGCCCATACTTAATGTTGTGGGGGATGACAAGGTTAAGGCTGCCTGAAAATGAAGACTTTTTGTTGTGGTAGTAATAAATAGTAGTTGTTTTGTTTCTATGCATGTAGCAGTGAATGGTGTAGCGAACTGGCCATTTTCCTTAGTGTTTTCCTTTGGTTAAGTTAAATGTATATTTTGTAGTATTATGTTTTTATCCATCTTTTAACTGTTTTAATTGACATATATTATCTTCCTGCATGGTGGTCCTATTTGGAAAAAATCACTTTGATAAATCCTTTTCAAGCCACTCCATGCTTTTACTTGACCTACCCCTACTTTGTAATGGCGTGGAGTGGTTGAAGTGAAATGGACAGTATTCTGCAGCTGGTTTTTCCATAGGTCTTCAAAGTACAATCCAGTTGGAAAGTCAATAATGAAAAATTAATATCAGAGAAAAATTATAATGTTTCTTTTTCTCTCCAAGTGCATAGACTCGCAAACAAGTAGTCATTATCTTGTCGTGTAATGCACAGGCAGACACACAACCTTGCTGCATAATGTATGCACTCACTTGCACGTGTATGGATTATTTGTCATTTGCTGCTGGGACTCTGTTTGACTTCGAAGTGCCAGATGATTTTCTTTTTCTCTCCAAGTGCATAGACTTGCAAACAAGTATTCACTGTCTTGTCGTGTAATGCGAAGACAGACACACAAGGATTCATTACCTTGGTGCATCATATACGCACTCACTTGTATGTGTATGGATTATTTTGTCTTCTGCTGCTGGGACTGTGTTTGACTTTGAAGTGCCAGATGATTTTGTAAAGGGAGTCTTAGCCAGTAAGTCTGTGAAGTTAGAAGCTTGTATGCCCTAGCAGAGAAAGTATCTTAGAAAGACGTAGTGGGATCGAGATGCTGTTTAGGCACACGACTTGAATTGGTAAGTCATTTATTGTCATGGTTAACCAATTTTACATTAGTTTACTTATATCCATGTTAATGCTGTTATTCTTGTTGAATTATTTGTCTTAGAAGACAAAGGGGATCAACATGTAGCTACACTTCTTGGATTGGTATGTCATTGATGTCATGCTCAATCAATCTTACATTAATATGTTGATATCCATATTAATGGTTAACCAAGTTTACATTAGCATGTTGATCTCCGTATTAGTTGCTGTTTTTTCTTGCTGAATTATTTGCCTTTGCTTTCTATGGTTTTGCTTAGATTTGGTATTTGTTGTTACTCATTGTGGTGTATATCATTCCACACATTGTTAGCTCCAACATATTTTAGAAACAATTTTCCTGGAAAATTGAATTTGATAGTAAGCAATTAAGGCCATTGTAAAATTCTAACCCATCCCGAGTAGTAGTGGTAGTTGATGAATATAAGTCAGAAAGAACTCCTTTTGTAATCTTTCTTCCCCATTTCTTCTAGCCTTTGTAACCTGTTCCTTCAAGAGTAAATATTAAATTATTGAATGTCTCCAAGTAGTGAAGTCATTACTCGGATGAACTAAAACAAGTGTTAACTCTTTGTATTGTATTAGTCTCATGTACAACAATTTTTATGCCTTTTTGCGTGTTTTATATCTTCTTGTCTCCAGAAGGTTCAACTTTTATTCTAAGATTTTGTTGGCTTGTGAAATTCAAGGTTAATTGAGACAGTGCTTCTGTATTTTTTGTATATATAAATATTTGAGTGTCTGGGCTGTGATCGAAAGGGCTGAGATAGGGCGTTTAACTATCTTGAAAATTATGGAACACTTCTGATAGGTTTCTGAAATATGATATTAATCTCTATTTACAAGTTTTTTACTGGAGAACTTATGATTTGACATTTGAACTAAAGCATGGATTTTGAGGCATGATCAGACAAGTTGCTTTCATGGAAAGGAGTGTGGAGTTCAAACTTCTGCATGCAACTTGTAGATATGGTGATATCCCCTACTGTGAATTAGTCCCACTTTAAGTATAGCCTAAAGAGAGAGAGAGAGAGAGAGAGAGAGAGAGAGAGAATTGAAATTGTATTCTCCCTTCTCCTATAAATTATATTTATAGTGAGATATTCTAACCAAGTAAAGAAATTACAGCTATGGGAAAGCTCAATAGAGCTGTCAATACTAAGAAAGGAAACAAATCAAAATCCCTCATATATTCTAACACGCCCCTTCAAGTTGGAGCATATAAGTAAAAATGCGCCGCTTGAAAGAGACTCTGGAAAGAAGAACAAAGCAATGGCTTGGTTAGAAGATCGACTAACTAGGAAGATGATCGAATAAAAGGAGTACTCAACTCCTTGCAAAGCAACAAATCTCGAATAAAGTGGCAATTAATCTCAATATGCTTTATGTGCTTGTGAAACACATGATTATCACCAATAAAGATGGTGGCTTGATTGTCACAATGCATAGCCATAGGAGCATAAATGTAAATACCAATGTCACGTAGGAGAGAGCGAACACAGAGTATCTCAGAGGCAGTATGAATCATAGCATGATACGCTGGCTCAGCACTCGAACGAGCCATAAACTGTTGTTTCTTATTGCGTCAAGTAACCAAATTACCCTCAACAAATGTACAGTAATCTAATGTCGAATGACGATCAATTTGGCTACCTACCCAATTAGCATTACTATAACCATTGACAAATAGTGAGAAGGAAGGACGATAAAGAAGGCCATGAGTAGGGGAATGCTTCAAATACTACAAGATTTGACAAACAGTTTCAAAATGCGAAAACAAGGGGTATGCATAAATTGGTTGACCACACCCACAACATAGGTGATATCGGGACGAGTAACAATGAAATAAATGAGCTTCGAGCTTCCCCAAAAGGCGACGATAATGACTCACATAAGAAAATCTCTATCTTGAAATAGCATCCAGCTTACAAGAAGAGTCCATAGGAGTGTTAGTAGTGTGGGTACCTAGGAGGCTAGTCTCATAAAGCGAATCTAGTACATGCTTGTGTTGACAAAGTGAAACACCATGTGATGAGCGGGCAATCTCAATCCTGAGAAAGTAAATAAGTTGGCCAAGATTCTTAGTGTAAAACTGAGGCCAAGATTCTAAGTGTGAAACTGAGTAGCGAGATTGTTTCAAAGCCACAAAATTAGAAGCATCATCACTAGAGATAATAATGTCATTCACATACACAATCAAGATAATAGTTCTAGAAGATGAAAGACTTATAAAGATAGAATGGTCAGTATTGGAGCAAGAAAACCCAATATTAAGAAAGAATAAAACTAAAATGGTCAAACCAAGTCAGAGTAGACTGTTTCAAGCCATATGAAGCACGCCGTAAGCGACACTGTAAGATGCTTACTGCTAGGAATGCTATAACCAGAGGGTTGATCTATATAGATTTCTTCCTGAAGATCACCATGGAGAAAAGTATTCTTAATGTTAAGCTAATGTAAAAGCCAAAAGTGGCTAACTGCAACAGCAAGAAGAATAAGAGCTGAATTTAGGCAAGCAACAGGAGATAAAGTCTCAGAGTAGTCAACACTGTATGTCTGAGTTTACTCTTTGGTTATCAACCAAGCCTTAAGATGCTTAATAGATTCATCTGGAAGATACTTAATGGTATAAAGCTAGCAGTAGCCAACAATTTATTTCCAGTGGGAAGGGAGGTGTATTCTCACATCTGATTCTAATGGAGAGCATGCATTTCTTCATCCATGGTGTGTTTCAACTATAGAACAGATAAGGCCTGTTTATAGGAAGTAGGAACAAAAATAGAAAATAAGACACAAACAAAGGAAGAAAGGAGAAGGGGAAAGTGATGATAATAAACAAAATTAACAATAGGATGAAGAGTATAGGTATGCTACCTTTTCGTAAAGCGTTAGGCAAGTTAGAAGGACATGAAGAAATGGGTACTTTTAGACAAAGAAGCGGGATGAGTCGATAAGGGAAGGATAACCTTCCTATCACGATTACGTTGGTAACTCGTTGTGGAGGAGTAGGGGATCGAGAAGCAGTGGTAGGAATAGGAAGCTTAGGCAGAATTGGTGGTTTTGACAATGCGAAGAAATTTGTCACAGGGTCAAGAGACGAAGACAGGGACATGGGAACATAAATGGTGGATAAGGGAGCAGGAAGAGTGGGAAAATCCGCCCCCTCACGAGAAGCAATAAGATCAGAGGACAAGAGGTCAACACAAGGAGAAAAAAAGGTAATGACTCAAAAAAGGTGACATCAACACTCATAAAGTAATGACGTAAAATGGGGGTGGTAATAACAATAACTTTTTTGAATGCGGGAATAGCCTAAAATGATACATTTACAAGAATGAGGTGAGAGTTTGTTTTGATTAGGATTAAGAATATGAATGAAGGCAACACGACCAAAAATACAAGGAGAAAGAGCAAAGGGGATCGATCTAGATAAAGAATAGGAAAGGAAGATTGATTGGACAAAATAGGTATGGGTACCTTATTAATAAGATACCATGCAGTGAGGATAACATCGCCCAAAAAGATTTAGAAACATGTGTGTGAAACATTAAGATGCGGGTAACATCCAACAAATGACGATGTTTGCATTTAGCAATACTATTTTGTTGAGAGGTGCGAGGATAAGTGGTTTGATGAATAATGCCTCTATCAATATAAAAGGTATGAACAATCGTTTGAATATATTCTAATATATCATTAGGATGAAAACTTTAATTCTACTATCAGACAGTTGTTTCATTAAGAAAATTCATGTCATACTAAGAAAAGTCATCAATAAATATCACAAAATAGGAGAAACCATTGAACATCATTAAAGCAGGAGGAACCTCAAACATCTATATGAGCTACAGCAAATGGCTCGGACTCACGGCTAAGAAAAGAACTATGGTGATGCTTGCTAAGCTGACAAGTTTCACATTCTAGAATAGACACTCGACTTAACCACGATATTGAGGGTTAGTAGAAGAAGGTGGCTCATCAATAATATACTATAGTTGGTTCTTTCCCCCTAAGAAAGGTTTTCACTGCATGTGTCTAACTTAAATAATTCGTACCATTGGGTGTCATAGAGCGAGGGATATCATCGGCCTTTGGGAGTACAGATTGAGGCATGATTTGAGTAGTGGAAGATTAACGAGTGCTTTTAGGCTTGGACATAGTGAATAATAACAAGCAAGGTTGCCAACTGCAATTGTAAAATCAAATAATAAATCTTCAGAAAACAAGACCAAGGTGCATAACCATTAAGAAGCTACAAATAAAGCAACCAAACCCTCCTCTGGATGAGAGTGCCATTACAACAAGCAGAGCCAACGGTGGCTAAAAATCAGTCAAGGAAGACCAACATCATCAACTAGTGGCTTAGGGTTCGATCAACAGTAGATGGCTGTGCCTTTCACGCAAGAGATCTCAATCAAGGTTATAAAACCATCAAGAAAGAGGGAGACGACGTCTGCCTATATTAGGCGATCACCGTCAGATGTTGGAAAGCTTCTGGGAAGCCACAGGCCGAAAAGCTTCGGTGCATGAGATCTGGAGTTGCGGTGGTGATCAGTGCGTGGGGAGGCGTTTGATGAGGTCTAACTACGAGCTCAAGTGGGTTGTGATCGTTGGCCACCGACTATGCCTTTGGTGTGGTTGGAGGTCAACACTCCGGTGACCGGAGAGCCTGCTGGCAACAAGAGGCAGTGGCGACGAGCTGTTCTCTCTCTCTCTCTTTCTCTCTTTTTTCTTCCGTAAATGATATTTATTGTGAGAGATTACAACCATAGAAGGAAATTACAGCTATGGGATAACTCAATAGAGCTGTTAATACTAAGATGAAACAAATCAAATTCCCTTATATATTCTAACAAATGTAAACAAAAAATTATTACCAGAGTATGTGCATTAAACTGAAAAAAGGTGTTTCTTTTGCAAGTGTTGGCGGGTTGGGGGCGGCCGCATAGAAGCAGGAACTCCAGCTTTTAGTTTTATGTCAGTAAGGGAAAAAACTGATAGAACTCATTCAGGGAAGATAGGTGGGGGGAATGGAATGGCCGTGTTGGTTCAATTGGGCATGGATGATTATGCTTGTTTGGGTTTCATATTCAAGATGCTGGTTGCTGTATTAAGCCCAGCTAAGAGAGAAATTCAACAGTCCTTCAAATGATTCTAGCCAGGGCACCGTTTAATAACTGCTCATTTAACAGACAGAAGCCACACGGGAAGTTTTTTGTTTATTGTTTTTCTTTTGTTTTGTTTTTTTCGCCCCGGGTAAATTGGAGGCTGGTGGGTAGGGGCATCCCAGTATCTCATGCCTAGGCGGGGAGCTCTTTTCACTGAGCCATCTCCTTATATCCACACTGGAAGCTAATAATGGAATTTGATGTGCATAATAGAGCCTGCTATGGAATTATGCTAGCACAGTAATTATGAAGAACATAGGTAATTTTGCATCACTTAGATCATTTCATTAACTAAACTAGATTTTATACATTCGGAGAGGGACTTTGAATATCAGTTACGAGAATGGTGTTGAAATCGTGGAACTGTTCTTATCCAGTCATGATCACGGAGGCACAAACTAAAACTTTCCAAAGTGCGATTTGTTGTATGCTTGGAAGGTTTGAAAAATGCCTTAACCATGTAAAGTAATACTTCACTAAGAAAAACTTGTCTGACACCAGCTAGACGTAGTGGGAAAGATTTTAGGATTTCTTAAAAGCACAAAAAACAGAAAAGAGGCCGAAACTTTGTTTTGCTTGTAATTCTTGGGAACTTCTGTAGGTATATGATTCTCTGCCATTTGACATGATATATGTTCTCCAGTCACGAAGCACCATGTATGCACCTCAGAGGAGTTTTTTTTTTTTTTTTGGGAATTCGGAGGTTTTATGTTAGCTGTGCAAGGTGTGCCCCTGCTCCTCTCTCCCAACACACACACACACATGATCAAATTATGTCATTCTCCAATGCTCACGCGTCAGAGCATCCCCATTAATGGAACACCTTCAAATAACTCCTTTAGACTCCTATGCTTAGTCTTCAGAAGACCGCTTCTCCTTCGCCTTGGGCTCGGAGCAAGCAAGGCTAGGGAAACTCTTTTTCTCCACCCATGGTCATCTCAAGGTCTCTTGTCTCCTGTCTTAGTAAGGTATCATTGAGGGCGTTCCGGTTGGTGGTCTAAGGGAGAGATCACCAGTGCATCTTTACACCTGTAGAATTTAATACCTTTATATGTCCCATTTGATATATTTAATACCCGATATTGCAGTGCATGACAATATACTTTCTATTTGATTGCATACCGACACTACTAATAGATTTGGACTTGTAAGCTTGCCATCTGTCCTAGGCACATATCCTTCACAAATCATCCCTGTGGTTTGATTGGCCACCTTGGCATTCAATGATATCTAGAAATACTAACACTCTTTCACTGTTCCCTAAGGTCAAAGCTTTGTATTGTCTCTCTCTCCCAACTCGTAGCTGCCATGGTTCTTACGTTCTCAACCTCTGGCGATTCTTGCTATTAACAACAATGTTCAACATCGCTCCCAAATGATTTTGAGCATCCAGCTCATGTCCATCCACCCATGCTATCTTCTTAATACTGGGTTAAAATAGGAGAAACAACTTCAAAGAAACACAAGTATGATGTTTTCTAAGTTTTTGTTTAATATTCAAAGATGCAAAATGATTGATAACCTTGTGTTGTTAGAATTACAAGAAGCATGTTTCGGAGAATTAATTTCCGAGGACTGCATTATATCTGATGAGACTCACGGCTGTTTGTTGGGGAGTCCTTCACCATTGTACCTATGTATGAGTCCATTTGTAATACAAGTAATGTTTGTGTTTCGGTTGATGCTTGGTAGAGTGTTAGTCACCATCTCATTCAAAAACTTAAATTGTTAGGGAAAATGACAACTTTGTTATTTATATTGACTTATTTTATCTCGACAATGTTCACTTCTAAGATGCAGTCATTAGAAATATGTCATTCTCCTTTTAGCGGTGTTTGGATTCTAATGCAGAAAAGACAATTGCTTGATAATTAGTTCTCAGATTGTCAACCATTCTTCTACTCCAGCATTTCTCCAAGGATTTCCTAAATGCTTCTACTTACTGCATTTATTTTCGGTTTCAATGCAGGTAGTTTTTTCTTGGACATGGTGTGACTTGAAGAAGGTTACTTCTATCCTTTGATTACATTGGTAAGAGATCTCTATTGGAGGAAAATGTTTCCTCTTTCATGGCGCAAGAGTTTGATAAGCTTGTGCAATAGTGATTTCAATTTGAAACTGTGCTTGCTAAGGGATCTTTTCGTTATATGTCAAAGAAGTTAAACAATTTGTGCATATGAGCTTCTGTCAGTGTTAGTTGCAATTCTATTACGGCCACTGACAGGTGGGGGTGAGAGAGAGAGAGAGAGAGAGAGAGAGAGAGAGTGCTGCGGTGCTTGATTTTTGTGATAGTGCAATTGTCTTTTTATCCGGAGGAAGTCTTTCCATCGTTGTGATTGATTTTCTTCATTTATATGAAGTTTCCCACTGTTGCCATTAAGTCTATCCCTCATCAAGAGGGGATTCTAAGAATTTTTTTTTTTTTTTAAACTACTATTAGTTTGCTACAGTTGCTCTTTATTTCAAAATAATTGCCCACGTCTCTCTCTCTGTCTCTCTCTCAACTACTAACCAATACCCAGAGCTCTTTGGAGTCGATTCACTCTTGAATATTTTTGGAAGGGTGATTATTAGATTTTTGGTTATGTCAAAATTGGTAATTTGGTTCGGTTTGGTTAGAATCGAAATATTTGAAATCGTATATATATATATATATATATATAAAATATCTAATTTTGCAAAAAATTATTATATATAAATATCTAATTTGGTTTTTTTTTTTCCTTGCATACCATTATGTTATCAACAAATATGTTTATTGTTTAGGCTTTGTCGCGTTGTTAATGGTGTGGGGAATACGTAAATATCAAGTTCACCTAAGCTGTCGGTGCTTTTTATGTGGGAAAGAGAGGGTTGGAGCGAAAAATGAAAGCAATTGAAAGCGCGGCGTGGATGAATGAGACTTTTTGTTTTGGAAGATAATGCTTGGGTTGGGATGTCTTTATCAAAATCTAAATGCTTTAGCTCTTTTTTTATTTATCTCTTAGATTTTATTTGTTTTTAGTTCTATTTAAAAAAAAAAAAAAACTACGATGGTGAATGTATATAGCATTTTTTAGTATAGATGAATTGAAGAAATTAACAAAAAGGTAAAGTTTCCAAGCACTTCGATTTTATGTTGTTTTTTCGGTTAAAAAATAAATAGGTCACGCTAACTGGCTTCATTTTGGATGGAATATATATATATATATATATCTATTGAAATAGCTGAATTGGTCAATTAGTTTCATGGCCTGTTGTTTAGCTCCCGTTTGATGATGTTTTTATTTTTTTTATATTTTTAAAATTTTATAATTTAGTTAAATGTGTTTATATTTTTTGTTTTCAAAAAGAGGAAAACATAAATAGAAAAGTGTAAATAAAAAAATTATTCTCACTTTATTTTATTTTTCTGTGTTTTGTTGCATTATATTAAAATAAATTATTTTATACAAATATTCTATTAAACTATAATTATTTTCAATAAATAATATAATATAATATAATTAAATTAAATTAAATTAATTATCTACATTAATATATAATATATTTTATTAAATTATTTTTAATAAATAACAAAATTAAAACAATTAACTAATTTAACTTAAATTTGATAATTAATTTAATTTTGTTAAAATTAAATATATTATATTAAATTATTTTTACTAAATACTATAATTAATTATTAATTATTAATTAAATTATTTATTTAGTATAAAATACATTTTATTAAATTATGTTATAATAAAATATATTTTATTAAATTATTTTTCACAAATAATAAAATAAAATTAATTGATTTAATTTAATTAAGTTAATTAATAAAATTATTTTTATCAAATTATTTTTCATAAATAATAAAATAAATAAATAAATAAATAAATTTATTTTAGTTTATTTATTTAATATGAAATATGTTTTACCAAATTATTTTCAATAAATATCGTAACTAAATTATCTAAATTACTATGAAATATATTTTATTAAAATTTTAATAAATTATATAATTAAATTATAATTAATATATTTTATATTTACTAAGTTAAATGAAATAATAATTATATTTTATTCCATTTTTACATAAATAGCACAGTGAAATTATGATTTAATATATTTATATTTATTGAATTAATTGATTTTTAATAAATAATTTAATCGATTAATTAAATTAAACTAATATGAAATATGTTTTATGAATTAATTTTTTAAAAACTAATATTTTAATAAAAAGTTAATAATTATAAACAAGATTGCGTTTACAAACATATGTTTAGTTTTTTTTTTCCCAAAAAAAAAAAAAAAACTGACAAGAGTAAACAAAAAATAGAAAATACAAATAGATAAATAAAAACAAACCTATCTAAAAAAAAAAAAAAACAGAAAAATGACAACATTACTAAATAGTTTCTTAATATAAGGGGCTTTTGGAAAAATGTTTGTTACTGTTTTGATAAGCAATATATATATATACATTTTTTTAGGTAATTACACTTTACTCTTTTTTAGTTTGGACAAAAAATATTTCACCTCTTTTAGTTTAAAGGTTAATATATAATCATTTCATAATTTAGACTAAGGTACAAAGTTGACAAAAAATGTGAAATTTAATTAGATGTATGTTACATGTGCCGTATAGATTTATATGTGGTTATTTAAATGATATTATTTAAAAAAATAAAAATAAATTAAGTCTTTCTAAAAAATAAAAAAAAGTTTTAGTATAATAGAAAAATAAGTAAAAATATATTTTGTTTTATCTATTTTTGTGGATATCTTTATCTATCAACTAATTTTGACTTTGAATTATATAAATCTAGTTGAATTTATCAAATTCAGTCAATATTGCACTTAGTTTAAAACAATAGGGGTTATGTTGACTTTAAAACTAGAAAGAGACTTTGTATTTTTGGATCAAACTCCAATAACACAAACTATAGTTATCTCATTTTCTTTTCCTAAATAAAATATGAAATCTATATAATAAAATACGACAATTTTTTAAAATGTCTTCACAAACTAAGATTCAACGGTTAATAATTATTTTTTTTTTCATTCAACAATTGAGATTATGTTTATATTTTTTAAATTTCTCCTCAATTCTTATTTTAGGGGACTTCAGTGCCATCTATCGCACAAAATGGTGTACGCTTTTTAAATTTCACTATATTTTAAGGGTAGAAATAATATGCAAATCAAAACTGTAAATTTAAATTCTGCCTAATTATGGTTTCTAAGAAATTGAATCTCTCAAATTAAAATACCATAATTTGTGTTTTCTTTTAGGTAGTGATAAATACACTCCTCCATTCCATGGATCTGGGTAATTTGTGTTTTCTTTTAAGGTGGGGATAAATGCACTTCTCTATTATCTTTTCCCACTCCATAATGGATCGGGGGCTTGAACCCTAAAGTTTAATCTTATCCATTCAATTGAGGTAAGGTTTATCTGGCCATTCATTTTAAAATTTTAATTTTGTTATTTTTGAAAGGGTAAATTAGTAATTCACTAAAAAAGATAAATACAAAATCTAAAAACCTTTCTTATTCCATTACGCAAATAATCTCTCTCTTTTTTCAAAAATTTAGATTCAAATAACTTTTATCTCTCTTAAAGATTTAGATTCTCAAAAAATCTCTTATTCTCAAATATTTATATTCATTTAGATTTTCAAAAATCATAACTTGTAACTCTACCAAAATCGTGCGAAATTTGAATTATCTAGCCACCGAAATCTGCATGCATTCAACAAGTGTTTGTGTTCGTCAAAAACTTTGATTGGAAAGCTAAAACTCAAAGTTTCACAGTTTGTTTCAATTTTGTTTTCTTTTTTCCTTCCACTTTCTTTTTTTTTTCTTCCTAATATTTTTTAATCTTAAATTCAAACTTTTCAAAAAAAAAAAACACAAAAAAGAAAAATTTTGACGCTATCTACTAATGAAATTCAAGTTTATGTCTATGTTGAAACAGAAAAATGCTAGCTTTGAAATTTCAAATATGATGACAATAGATAACTTTCTCTCTCTCTCTTCTCATGGAAGATAGCTAGTAGGGATGGTAATGGAGCATATTTGAGGCAAATGTGATAATATCCGAATTTGGACTCCAAACACTCCATTCGCCTCCAAATTCACCCCAAACTTCAAACGGATATTTTTTTGGACCTCTATTCTCGCTTCAAATGGAGAACAAATATATCCACAGATATCCAAAAATTTGATCCTCTATCCGCTTCCAAATCCACCCTTAACTTGATACATAACTTGATTACATATGTAACCTATATTACTATCAAATAATTCATCTCCAAAACTAAAATAATACATAAACATCATCAAGATAATAATTCATAAAAGCAATACATAAATATCTACAAAATCAACATTTTATCAAAGTACTATTTCACCAACTAATACATAATAAAGATATAATTCCAAAGTACCAATATTATCCCAACATAATTATTAATCCCAATTTCATGAATCTCCAAAAAGCATCATTCATAGTTTGGAAATTTGGGCTATTCAGGTTTGTTTAGATAGTTTTCGGGGTGGATTCAGATTGGATATCGAATTCGGGGCAGATCAGGACCATCCCCATATCTGATCCAATATCTAATTTTTTTTAAATAAATTCAAATCCGATCCGATCTTTGAAAAAATCTAAATCCCATATCCATTTGGCTGGGGTAATAGATCAAATTCAGACTGGTTGGCCGAGATGGCCCATCCCTAGTAGTTAGAGAGTTGCAGAGAATTAATAGGCTTGTAGGCCATTAATGGCTTGTAGGCCATTAATGGGGAATCAAAAACCCTATATTCAATTCTCTTAGGTATCTGTTTGTATTTATCTTTTTTAGTGAATTACTAATTTACTCTTTAAAAAATAACGAAATTAAAATTTTAAAATGAATGGCCAGATGAAGCTTACCTTAATTGAATGGATAAAATTAAGTTTCAGGCTCTTGAAGTTAAAAACTAACTTGAAGGCCCAAATCCTTCCATAATGGTCTTAATAAAAAAGAGTAATATGGAGTGGAAGAAATTAATAAAGGAGTGCATTCATCATTTCCTCTTTCTTTTATAGTGCTTATAAAAAATTAATTAGAAAGAGAAAGACCAAAACATATATAGTAATTGTTAAGATCAATTACCCAAAAAAAAAAAAAAAAAATTGTTAGGATCTAAAGTTTTGGAAAAAAAAAATAAAACTCATGAATTATTATAACTTTTCAATTTGAACTTTTTGTCTAAAGTTTCAATTATATAAGAAATTTAATATCATTTTGTTCAGAGTATCGTAGGCACGAGTTATTGCTAGTATTATAATAAATAATATCATTACAATGGATAATATGTCACATTGAATAAACCTGAAAATTTAACACACAACTAGATTAATCTCAAAGTTAATATTATTAAAAATAAAGCTAATAAATTAATTAGAACATAATCATACAACTTCTATAAACTTTAAAATTTAAAAGCACGATGAGTTTTACGGCCACGCAAAAACTTAAAATCCAAATATATATTTGTCCTTATAGTCATTTGTGCGTAGAAGACACTACGTGCCAAGTTTTGCAATTAGAAGTTATATAGTTGATTTGTGCGATTGAATCGAAAGTCTAAATTCTAAATTTTAAAGTTTAAACATAAAATTATGTGATGTGAGTCACGTGACCATGGTTATATTAAATTCGAAATTTAATGACATTCATTTTTATAAGTCAATAGTGCCTAAAAGACGTCATGTGCCAAGTTTTAGGCCAACTGGAGGTTATATACTCAATTTAAGGGCAGCAGTGCATTATGCACCAGTTTGTTGTCCAGTTCAAAATGTGGAGCATTAGATCTTTATAAGTGAAATTGACTAATTCAGTTACAAATGCAAAAAAAATTAAAATTTTGTCTCTCTACAACTCTATCTCTCACACTCTATTTTATTCACAATGAAAAATTTGTTTCTTCCAATCATAATTTTAACAAATAATAAAAAAATTTAAATTATTATAAGTTTAAATATTTTTTGAAAATAAAATTAATTAGATATTTATTATATCTTTATTTATTTTTAGTTAATATATCTTTATTTATCTTTAGTTATTAATCTTAATCTAAAAAAATTGTTTCTCCCAATCATAATTTTAACAAATAATCAAAATTTTAAATCAAATATTTTTAAAAAAGTGAATAATTAAAAATTGACTATATCTTTGTTTTTGGTAATTAAATTGACTATATCTTTATTTATCTTTAGTTGTTATATCTTTATTTATCTTTAGTTGTTATTTTTGTTTATCTTTAGTGTTAACCTACTATTTTTTAATTATTTTAATGTGAACAAAAAATTTATTTAGTTATTTATTATTGTTATTATTTGCATTTGTAACAAAAGCCGTAAGATTTCACTTAGAATCCAACGCTTCGCATTTTGAATTGGACAAAAACCAGTTCACAGTGCACGGGTGGCCCCTGAATCCATAAATATAACTCTTCCCAAACGGAACTTTACTTTCGGTTTTTACGGTTTTACCTTTTTTGTCAACAAAAGGTTGAAATTCAAAAGACTGGCCCTTCGCTGACGAGAGAGCTGTTAAAGTTGTTGCCACATTGGTTTCTCCGATTTTCTTGGAAAGAAAGGTACAAGTGTTCTTTGATCCGACCACCAACGCCAACCCCCATCCCCACTCTCTATTCAATTTTGTGTATATATATATATATATATATATATGATGACAACCGTAATGAATAATTGTTCTCTTTACTCTCTTCATTCCTTAACCCTCTTCATTCCACGCCCGAAACCAAATCCTCCCCACCGCCAACCTTAATTAGATCTCTCTAATGGCTCAAGCAGTAATTGGATCTTCCTCTTTGTCACCTCTTCCCAACAAATCCTCTTCCAGAACCCATGTTTCAGCCTCAACGGTAAGCGCTCGCTTGTCTCTCTGTACATATGCATACATCTTTTTATTTATTTATTAATTCGTTGTCCTGTTTTTTTGAGCAGATCTTTGGTACCCAGTTGAAATTAGTGGAAATTGAGCAAACCCATTTGAGGTTATTCACTTTTTCCAAGTAGGTCTTTAGTTGTTTCAATTCGTTTTCCTTTTATTTGTTTTGTGTCAATTCTCTTCAGGGGGTTTTTAATTCTCTTTTCCTCATTGTTCCACAGATTTCTTTTGGCTTGTTTTTCCCCTTTCCCCATTGAACTTGTGAATTATGTTGCTGTTGAACGATTGAGCACATTGCTCTGGTTTTGATGCTGCTGCTGCTGCTAATTTTGTTGTTGTTGTTGTTGTTTTTTTTTTTTTTAATTTTTTTATTGTAAATGTGTATTGAGCTCGGGGTGTTTGGTGAAATGTCTGAGAGGTTGTTAAATTCAATATGATATGGAATTCTGCATGTGGGTGCTGGCTGTCTATAAATATTGATGTAATTAAGCTACTGCTGAAGTTGTTCTTCCTATTCATGCATAAAGATTTAGTCTCAAAATGGTGAAAGATTCTGTATTGGTCCTACTGTTTGAGTCATTTTGAAGTTGTAATGTAGAATGGTTCTTGCACAAAAAGTCAAATTTCAGCAAAATACTGAGATACTTTTGAGAGCCGGAACTTTCTGTTCTAGAAATTCTATCAAGTTTTGAAATTGATGCCAAAATTGAAAGCTAGAACTTGGTTCTGATAGTTTGTGTGCTTTTAACGTGTACACATGGTACTTACGCCTTATTTGGATTCTATTGCAATGATATTGATGTGATTCTGCATTCTTCTGTTAGAGTAGATCTTCATATCTGATATACAAAATGATTGATTCCAATGAAAATGGAGGAGCTTAATGTAGTATATCTGCTATGCTGTGTTAACTCTTGCACAACAAGCTTCTAATCTTATTATTTGATGATTGATGTTATAGGAAAGAATTCTTTTTAAGATTACAGACTACCATGCAACCTTCAGGATTGACCCCAAGAGATAAGAATGTCTCTGATTTGATTTATGTCATATGCACTATGTATTTTGCGTAACACTTTATCACATTTCTATATCACGTTCTGAATGTTTATCTTACATGATCAAATTCACAGGATCAATCCCACTTTGAGATTGAAGGCTTCGAGAGATTCACCGGGGCTAGCTCAGGAACTCATAAATAACAAACAGAAGAGCATAGTAGGAACTCAAAATGGGTCCGATCTATTTCACGATATGAAACATCGGTTTTTGAGTTTCAAAAAGCATAAATTCTTGTAAGCAAGCATACAATTTTGGCTTAATGTTGTTGAGCTTCATAGAAAAGTTTGTTTCCTGATGTGACTTATTCTTTGGGCAGGGAAGATTTGGAACGCTTTCAAGATCTTGCCAAGGGTCAGGCACCGAAGGTATGATGGGTTTCCCTAAGGTCATTTACTTTTTCTGTGCTCATGATGTATGCTGAAACCATCTTGGAGTTGCATTAGCAATTTGCCTCAATTTTGTGATGAAGCAGTTGAGATTTTGTTAACTGACAATTGCAAGAACAGTTCATGGTTATTGCTTGTGCAGACTCTAGGGTTTGTCCATCCAGCATCCTCGGATTTCAACCTGGAGATGCCTTTGTTGTCCGCAATGTGGCGAACCTAGTGCCCCCATTTGAGGTATTATATGCATTACATTTGTGTTCTCTTGGCTTTAGATTATTGCTTCTAGATCTTTAATTATAGTTATAGAGGTGGTCGAATGGGCGTCTATGATGTGATAGTGTATTAGAAGCAAACATTTAAATTGCTGCACACTTTTCATCTTCTGATACAGAATGGACCATCAGAAACAAATGCTGCTCTTGAATTTGCTGTCAATTCTCTAGAGGTAAGTGAAATCTGCAGATAAATCTTCTATTCTTTTTGTTAACCGAGTCCAAAACATGTTTCTCTAGCAACAACTGGTTGCATATGACCTGCATATTGACTGGGACTGGAACATATCGGGAATCAGAAATCATTGGGAACCTAAATTTATTGATAATCTGAATTTTTTTAGCCGACTGACCCCCCCCCCAAAAAAAAAAGGAAACTTAAAAAATGACAAATTTTGATTTAAAAAGAAAAAAAAATCAAGAATGGATTGAAGGAAAAAAAGAATTTAAGTGAGCTGAGAGCATAGCAGTTCCAATAACCAATCATGGAGCATATATGCTCATCCTGGAGTTGCTTACGGTTGACTATGACATGGTCCAATGCTCGTGAATAATCTGGAATTGCTGAATCACTATATTGCATGATTAGTTCGCCACTTCACTGCAAAAATGACTGAAATTATTGTAATTGAATTATTAAATTCATTTGGTCATCTCTTTCAGTGACAAACTGTGGTCATTGATAAATATAAAATTTCTACAGGTTGAGAATATTCTAGTAATTGGACACAGCTGCTGTGGAGGTATTCGTGCCCTTATGAGCATGCAAGATGAACCAGATTCAAGGTTTGTACGATATATCAATGTTTTCAATTTTTCCTCTCTCCCTCTCTCGTCTTTGCACATACAAGCACGTACACATTCCAACTGGAGAGAAGTGTTCTTTTATATCTGATTCTTCTCATATATGCTTTCCAGTAGCCTTATCAGAAGTTGGGTTATTGTTGGGAAGAATGCAAGGTTAAGCACAAAGGCTGCTGCTTCCAACCTAAGTTTTGATCAGCAGTGCAGACACTGTGAAAAGGTGTGGATAATCTCTTTTTTGTTCCATTTCATTTGTGTAACCAGTTTTGGATGTTTATGTTCTAATGTGATAAATATAATTGGAAATTTTTTGTTTTTGGTTTGTTCATGATTGGAGAAGAGGGTCTTTTGTCATCTTTAACAAGGAATCCCAAATTTTTAAACAATGGTTTTCAAAATGAAATGCATGTTGGAACTTGATTCCTTTTCGACATTTGAACTAACTTAAAAATTATCTCATAACAAAATTTAGGAGTGGTTGCTTGGTGCAATTAGTAAAAAACTCATGCTCAATATAGGGTTGTCCATGGCTCATGTTAGTTTGGGTTTAGAGTAGACTAAGAACTGATCATACTAAAGAACCAAACCGAATCAAACCAATCCAATTTTGATAGTTTTGGGTTGGGTTCACTATATATATTAGTGAATTTATATACAAAATAAAGCTTCAAAATTGGGTTGGGTAGGATCCGGAAATATACTAACTTAAGAACCAAACTGAAGTGTTCAAATTGACATTTTTTATATCTCGAATCAGACCGATTTATTACTTGAACCGAACCAATCTGACTCAAAGTGATCAGATTGGTTCAGTTTTCTGTTCTTTTAGTTATTTTATGCACCCCTACTCTATAATGCTGAGCTTACATCTGTGTCTAGTCAAGTTCCAGGAATCAAAATTTTTGGGACCAATATTGGGTGATGGCATTTGTTTTCTCGCATTATTTTGGCTAATGTATCCTTCTAATATCACGACATCCTTGGATTTTTGATGGGCTACTAATGTGCAATAAGTGGAATATTTAGCTCTTTTCTTACACCTTCTGGGGTTGCCTTTGTATAAATGGATGTTTGTCTATACATATCACTATTTACTCCATTGGTGTAGGTCATGAAAGTGATTTTCTCTATACTTGTAGTGTGGAGAATATAGCTGTGCTGGGTTGGAAGATTATGACTAGAACTAATTATTTAAGCCATTTATATAATACTCTCTTTCAGGAATCAATCAACCGATCCTTGCTGAACTTGCTCACTTACCCATGGATACAAGAAAGGGTGACAAAAGGGGTGCTCTCCATTCATGGGGGCTACTATGACTTTGTGGACTGTACCTTTGAGAAATGGACACTTGATTACCAGGAAAGTAGTTTGAGGGAAGAAGAGAGTGGCAACTACTCCTTCAAAAACCGAGAGTTTTGGTGTTGATTTTACTATATATTTGTGTTTTTATTTTTTTTCCTTTGATAATTCTTGGTAAAAGATATTCAGGTTTGTTATTGATTTTGTAATTCCTTTTAAGATTTCTTTTTCAAGTTTAGGCTTGATTAATTTACATTTTTTTTTTTCTTTTGGCTGAATGTAATTTGATTTTTTTTTTTTTTTTTTTTGGGGTGATGTTTCATTTGGTTTCATGTTCCTCTGGTATTTTAAATGAAGTAAAAGGTTACCTTAGCGGTTCTTGATGACTGGGAGAGAGCACAATAACCACACCACCAGAGAGGGAAAAAAAAAATAAAAAAGGATAAATCTGTGTTTTAAATTTCAATTTCAATAAACAGTGAAGAAGATTGTTGAAATGTGTATTTAAAGACAGAAGAAAACCGTGAAAGAGGAATATGCATATATATCTTGGGGGTGGGGGGGGGGTGGAGGGCGTGGTGTTGTAAAGTTGTGCGACAGACATCAGAAAGTTTGGGGGAGGAGAAAAGAAAAAGTAAAAAAAAAAAAAAGAAGCAAGAGGTTATTTTTTGTCTTATCTTTTCTCTATTTTTGTTTATTTCTATTATTATAAAATATTAAATTAAAAAATTAACATTTGCACACTTTTTTTTTCCCCTGACACAGCCAATGGGGTAAGATGAATAGTCCAAGGCTTTAGTAGATAACACTCCAAGATAGGGGTATAATTAACTTGAATTGGGCTGAATTTTAACTTCTTTAAACTTGATTCAAATAAAAGAAGAGTTGCTTGAGTTTAGTTCAATTTTGAACTTTTGTAAGAGTTTGAACTCAGGCCAATAAAATGAAAAATAAGCTCGACAACGAGAAAAATAAGTTTGATTGAACTCAACTCTCGAATAGCAACAATTAATCGAACTTCAAAATTAAGTCAAAAGGTTATAATCAAATTTTAATTTATAAAATTAAAAAATAGGACCTTTTGAAAATAAAATTTTGAGTTAATTGCTTTCATACTCCTTATACTTAGGTCCATGTTCACTTTTACTCCTTCAACTATATAAATGTGCGCTAATACCTCTCGTACAATACAAAAAGTGCAATAACAGACACTATGATGTTAAAGTGGTAAAAAGTTATCTTTGTCCATCTATAAATAAATCAAAACACTCCTAAACGATTTGACACTCACCAAAAAAAAACTTAGCCCTTTTTGGATTGGATTCCAAGCACGGATCGAAGATTGCCAATCAATGATGAGCCTGACGCCAATGGTCTATAACTATATCACATCCTCAAGTGAGAGAATGTAACCATATCATATCACAGTTCTCTTGAGTCTCGATTGTTAAACGAGAAAGGAATAGGATTTGAATGGCCTGCATTGACTCCTTTGTTTTTCTTCTATGTTAATGCTTTTCACTTCTCAACGTTACCTTTACTTTTTTGTATCCACTCTATCTCTCTCTTTCTCTCTCCCTTTCTTCATTTATATTCAAATGTGGGTATAATTTTGTCTCTGTCCACAGGAAAAAAACTGTAGTATTTGGGTTGGAAATCTACCATTGTAGATGGGTACAAACTCGGTGGACAAATAATAGTTACAACTCATATCAACCAAAAACGAAGAGGAAGATGACGAAGAAGCATTATTATAGTCTTGAACCCCTGGGGGTAGTTTAGTTTCTTCACATTGGTATTGTCACTTGAAGAAACTATAGTCTCAGGCTTGATACGCGTATAAGCCACGCATAGTTAAATCTCACAGATTCATTTATTGTTGCACTTTTGTGTACATATAGGGCATATTAGTTCACATTTATAAAGT
Source organism: Vitellaria paradoxa (assembly GCA_019916065.1). Taxonomy (NCBI): domain Eukaryota; kingdom Viridiplantae; phylum Streptophyta; class Magnoliopsida; order Ericales; family Sapotaceae; genus Vitellaria; species Vitellaria paradoxa. Next base: position 43,020,817 of record CM034238.1, read on the forward strand.
TTAGGGTGTAAAAGTAAAAATAGGGATAAGTACAAGAAGTGAAAGGCAATTAATCCTAAATTTTTGCTATAGAAATTTGCATGACATAGCAATTTAACTTCTGAGCCCTCTTTTATAAGAGACAAGTTTAAAGTTTTACCTGTGGTTTGACAATGTGAACAAATTTAAATTTTAAGTTTGTAACTTCCAAAATAAATTAGCCTACATGCAAATTTATTAACTATTAGCTTGACTTATTTGATAGGCATAGATGTGTGCGCGCATAGATGTATATATGTATGTATGTATATGTGGACATAATAAAATTATTATTATTGTAGTTAAAATATATATATATATATATATATATGTTAAAGGGTTAATTTGTCTCTACACCCCATGTGCTTAGGCCAATTTTTAATTTATCTCTTCAACTTCATAAATGTGCACTAATACTCCCTATATTGTATACAGAAGTGCAATGTTTGATGGTGTTACATTAAGTGCTAAAAAAAGACAAAACTACCCTTCTCTTCTTCTTTTTCATTATCCTTTTCTTTCTCCTCTATTCCCTAACATGAACCCACAGAGCTTCACTCTTGCAATCCCAACAGTATAATCCCTCATATTTCTCTAAACAATCAAACAAAATCTAGTTGAATTTTCCCATAAAAAGCAATAAAAGCAACCCGCCTAAAAGGTTTGAAGATGAAATAGAGACTAATAATGTATTACCCACTATGTTTGAAATAATAGAGCTATCAAAAGGGCATAAGTTAGACCTTTAACTCCGGGCAATAGGGCTTTTTTTTCAGAATCACCACCAAGAGCTTGGAAACTCCATAGATGGAGCTTAGGAGGCCTAAGGGGCTAATTTGGGTATGGTTTGGGGGGAAAATTCTTACCTGGACTCCATTAGGTTGAAGAGAGTGACCATGAGAATGCAGAGATCAATCTCTAAAGAGAGAGACTATGGGAATGAACACCAAGCCCATAGTTATCTCCAAAAATCATCTCCTAAATGCAAAATTGTCTCCAAATTATCTCTAAATTGTCTTTCAAACTCAAAATCATCTCCCAAACCTAAAATCATCTTCAAAATCAACTCCCAAACCCAAAATCTGTGCGTATATATATATGCATAAAATTCTAAAATTTCAAAATCCCAAATCATCTATGTATATATATATATATCTTGAATAAACATCATAACTAGATATAGTTTTGCAGAGACCCCCAGAGAGAGAGGGAGACAGAGAAAGAGAGATCTAAAGCTTTACAGGAGAAACACGACGAAAGAGAAGAATGAAAAAGTCCAAATCTTAGTTGGGGCTGGTGATTTGGAGCGACGACAGAGCGTAGCACTCGGCAAGTTGCTGGAGAACCAGTGCTTCGTCGTTCTTCGTTCATTTTTTCTGTGACCCCGAGAGTGAGAAAGAAAGAGAAAGAGAGAGAGATTTGAAGCTTCAAGGGCATTTTGGTCTTTCTATTTTTTTATTTTGAACATCTGCATTTTGTACATGTATGTATCACATGCACTGTTAAATTAGACAAATCCGTCAAACATTGTACTTTTGTATACAGTATAAGAGTATTAATACACATTTATGAAATTGAGGGGATAAAAGTAAAAATGGACCTAAGTGCAGTAGTGGTAAAGGCAATTAACCCTATATTAAATAGAGGGGATAAGAATGAAATACAAAATGGCATAAAAAAGTGAGGTGATTTAAATGGGACTTGCCTTTTCATAAGATTTTAAGTCCCACACTGCCTAACAAACTTAGACCATGTTTGGAGACTCTAATTTTTTTCATAAATTTCTATAAAACTCCATAAAATTTCAACTTTTTTTTCAGCTCTTTACAACCTTCATTAATTTTGAAAAAAATATATTTATTATTAAAAAATGTAACAGAACCAACGACCATGCTGGTACAAAAAAAATGTCAAATAACAATGCATTTTGCACATTTTTAAATAACATGCACAAGCGTCGGTCAAAATTCGTTTGAACGGATTACTTACCATCCGTTCAAATGGATCGGGAATTACATTGCAGAAAATTGATAGGTTGTAAGCACTGTTTATGGCCAAAAAATTCCAAAAGCTATGACACTCCAAACACTAAAAAGTTGGAATTTTACTCACTTCTGAGAATTTTTTTTTTTTTTGTTAACTACAAAGGTGTCCTTAAAATTTTATTCTATAAAAACAACTATTTGAGATTATAAAGGAGCTAAAACTGAAGTTCAATTTAATTAGGTTTAAACTCGAGTAGCTTAAAACTCAAGTTCAATATAATTAGGTTGACAAGCCTTTGATACACGGGAAAAGAAAATAATAAGATTGAGAGAAAAAAAAAAAAAAAAACTTGCGGTTACGGAGTTGTTAGAGAACCAATCCATTCATTCTCTTCTTGAAAACTGACACACTTTTTTGTGCAAAATTTCCAAACAAAACAAAAGCTTTCAAAAGAGTGGTCAAGTGGAAAACATTCAGAGCCCCAACCTCCTTGAATTGGCGAACCCATGGCCACCCTTTCAAGCCTTGGGTTCATTGTTATATGGGTTGTGAAATCGGTCCAGCCCGAGGGTGGGTCTAGAGTGAGGATTTATTGAAGAAAAAAATAGAAAAATCCAAAGAAAATATAAAATTTAAATACATGTTTTTATTTAAATGGATTGAAAAATATAATAAAATAAAAGGAATTTGTCAATAATTTAATTTTTTTACCTTAATTAATTTTAACTTTTGAAATATCAATTTTTTTTTCATTTCATTTTCTATCATAAATTAGATAAGAGATTAAATTTTGAATCTGTATTACTTTTTTTTTTGACAAATTCTTAATTCAAACACATTCCAAAAAGTATCACTCCTAGTAGGTAGGTTGATAGACCTAGAAGTCATTTTTTGATTGGGGATAGGATGATGAAGAATAAATAATGTTATAATATTTTAGATATCCATTTGGAGTTCAAAAAAATTTTAAAAGTTTTCAACTATCTCTAATCAAATTTCGTCATATTACTTTTACATTAACTTTTGATTTTTTTTTAATTTTTTGGAATTCCAAACACTAACACTTGTTGTTACGTTTTTTTTCCTGTGAAATTATTTTTTTAGTATTTTGTTAGTGGGATATAGAATAAGATAATCTAAGTAATTTTAGTAAAAATAATTTTAGAATTTACTGAAAAAAAAAAGAAATTTATGTGGTCAATGGAATTGACAGTACAATCGAAAGCCTCAAAGCACCCATGCAGTTTTAGAATACTTCCTGATTATTTTACTGATGCATGCATGCTCTTTTCTCAATTCAAGGAATTTGTATATGCATTCGTGCATATATTTATATATACATATATATGTGTATATATATATATTTAGTGTGTTGGGAGCTTCTACAAAATTTAAATTTAGTACTTACAGAATGAGTTACGAAATTACAATTTTTACAAATTTATACTAATTTATACTAATTTCAACCACACCAATTATGTAAATGAATTATATGGAAGAATGTATATGCGTTCATTAACAAGTTATAATGGGCACTAGTTTTCACAACAAATCTGCCACAGATATAGATGAGAAAAGTTGAACAAACATTATTAAGACACAACTCTTCCATCCAAGTTTCCAACCCTCCCTCCCTCTCTCATCCCCCGGCCTCATCTATAAAAACCCACAAGCCTGCACAATCCAAAACACGACCAAATTTGAATCCTCACCATTAATTTCCAATAGTACCCTAAAATGGCTTCTAACCAATGCCCATTCTTCGTCTTCCCAGCTCTGCTGCTCATTGCCTCGGCATCAATAACCAGCAACACCTTTGTAGCTGAGGGTCGTCACCTTCTGGATATAACCTCCTTCCCCCAGCTTCCAATGCCTGAACTGCCTAATCTTCCAAGCTTTCCGAAGCCGGAGCTCCGCAGCTGGAAGTCCAGGAATTGCCTGAACTGCCTTCTCTTCCTGATCTCCCAGGCCCGTTCGAGGACATTCCTGTCCCTGCTTCTGTCAAGCCATCTCAGTCAGCTGCCACTCCCTGAATTGTTAACTACCTGCAATGTCCCTCAGACAGTATTTGAATTTCAATTCATCATTGGATATCGTTTCATCTCCAATGTTGTCTAAGTGTACTGGAGATGTACTGTTTTTCTGTTTTCGAGTTGTTGAGAGTTCCAAGTGTGTGTACCGAGTGATTTATATTGCTTCCTGTTATGTTTTCAGTGATCACTTTCAATCTCCATCTGGTTTTGCTTGATGTCACTAATTCATTGGGTTGAGGGATAGATTCAAATTTTAGGATTTGTCTAGACTGAACAAAGGATTTAAAAATAAAATGGATTGTGTTACAAAAATTTAAGATGTGCTCAATTTGAGAAAAAAAAAATTGAACTAAAAAAAAAATTATTTTCGAGCCAGATTACCCGGGCTACCACTTAGGGCTGCCTTTGAATTTATCCGTCCCTGATTGTGTTAGTTTTCTGAGTTGCGGGTACACAAACCATTTCCTTTACCATGTGAGGGATAAGATAAATCAAGAAAGAAATAAAGACCCCCAAAAAAAAAATAATAATAAATAAAAAAAAAAAGAAAAAGAAAAAAGTCAGTCTTCAAATTGAAATTGGAATTAAAGTAGACAATGTTCAAGAAATGAATTCCTGTTGATGAGATGAGTAATTTGGATGATAGTAACTGTTAGATTTTTATTCTATATTGGTAAAATCAATCCTTTTAAATCAGTATAAGATTTTAACAGGATTTCTTTATTCGTTATCAATTGATTTTGAGTAAAATACTTATAACGTAGTATCAGAGTCTTATTTCCTCTCCACTCAATCTCTCATTTGTGTCCTCCTTGTACTTGGTGTAATTATTATCTCTCCACATGTGATAACATTTGAGAGACGTGTAATAATTTATCTCGTATTCATAAAATTATACCTCTCAATTTAGTATAAAATTTTAACGGGACTTCTTTAGTTATTGCAATTGGGCTTGAGTAGGATGGTTCAACAATATATAAGGATGGACATACATTCATTGGCAATTTGGAACAAGAATTGCAATAAATTATGACCTCGACAAAACTAGCAGCATAGAAATAAGAGCAGGGAAGATGACAATGAGTTATAACAAGGAAGAAGGACAAAAAAACCTATACTGACGGAATAAATAAGAGCAGTGAATGATTGAGCAGAGCATATTAATGGTTATTTTATAACTAATGAGTTCACCGTTCACCTCTTTTTCCTAGTCATGACTCTTGAATAACCACAGAAGAAACTTTCTTATTTTAGAGAAGAATGTCTTTCTTTGGTGAAAATCTGGATTTTATGATACATTTACAAATAGCTTTTTAGGTTACAGTGACGTGTAGGAATAGCAGGTGGTTGGACCGTCAAGAGATATGTTAATTACTTTGGATTATAAATATTGTCTTTTTCTTGTTTTATGTTGATTTATATATGTTTATATCTATATTATAATACTAAAATAATGTAACTTCTCTCTCTTTTTCTTTTTTACTCTCATTCATTCTACGTTACCTTTTTGCACCACATTCCACTTTTCCTTTTTTTTTAAACATATTTTTAATTATGTTTAAAAATTATTCTTTCTTCTTTTTTTCTCTTCTTACCCAAAAAATTTTTATTTTTTTGTCACACATCGCTCAAAATACTACAACGCTACTTTTTCTTTTGCTTATAAGGAGATGTTTGTTTTGGGGGTACTAGACTGTAAATTTTATTTGGGTAATTTTTACCCTCCATTACATCCGTTTGATTGACAAGGGTAACAATTATTCTAAATTAACAATTACTTCCATATATGGGTAAATTTTTATTATGAGGGAAGGTAAGTAACGGAAGATAATGTAAAAATTTTACTTCTTTTCTCACAATCCCCGTAAAATATTTCTTCGCCTTGGTGTAAAATTTTAAGCAATGTTCTCCTATAAGTAATTATAATAAATATTATAAAATAATAATTTATTTAATAAGACTAAAATTAATTAATTATTAAATTATTTTATCAAAATAATATTTAATAAATAATACTTTGTTATTAGAATAATTTATTTTATTTTATTAAAATAATACTATTGAAATATTAATTTATAACTAAAATTATTTATTTTTTCAAATTAAAATTAAATTTTAATAAATAATAATGACTTATTAAAATAATTTATTTTACCAAAATATTTTATTAAATGAAAATTATGTCTCATAAATAATAATTTACTAGATTATATATTGTATTAATATAATTTATTAAAATCAATAATTTATTTAAATAAACTAAAATTATTTTCTCTAAATAAAAATAATTTTTAACAAATAATAATTCACTACTAAAATTAATTACTATTGAAAAATTAATCTATGATAAAATTATTTTTTATAATTAATATTTTTATTTAAAATTATATATTTTAATATATTTTTATCAAAATTAATTATTACTAAAATAACAATATTTATGATGATTTAATTTATTATAATATTTTATTAAAATTAAATATTAACTTTTACCCTTGGTCAATTTATTTTCATACCAAGCACAATTAACTTTTATCCTTTTAAAATTTTTACTTTTCCAAATATAATATAATTATTGCCGGATAATATTTACTCTCTTATCCCAAGTATAAGTACCATAAATTTGTTACATCAATAACCATTAATAGGGTAACAATTACCCTCATAATTTTTTATCTCAAAATTTTTCACCTCATATCAAACATGTTCTAAAAGTATTAGAATTGTGGCATATTATTTTAATAAATTTTAGAAAACTTATGAGTTCTGGAAAAGAGGCCAATATTCTTTTGGAACCCACTTGCTTGAGTTTCGAATCTGAAAAGGAACCAACTTGCTTTGGTTCTGAAAAAACCCACTTGATTATAAGTTTCATATAAATGAATTCATAGGTGTTAAAAAAAGAACTCATTTACTTATAAAATGATTATAAATGTATATATTTCAAATATATTAGTAAACACAAATAAAAAATAGAATTAAATTAAAGAGCACAAAAAAAAGTTTAAATAATGATTAGGTTATTTCTCCTATTCCAACTCTTATTAGTATTTTTAAAATTTAAAATTATCAAATACTAATTAAGCTCAAAATAAGTTATTTTTCTAAATAATTTTAAATTTAAATTAGTCACATTAACTATATTTGTTTTACTTTATAAAGTACATATAGTTAATAATAATATTTTGTACTTGAGTTATTTTTATAAAACTAATTAAAAATTTATTATCAAATTCTATGTGTACTCTATATATTAGTCATTCTATTTTTTAATTTTTACAAATCTTTGAATAAAATTAGTTTTTGGATTGATTTTTTTTTCTAAATTCTAATTTTAAATATAAATTGATACCATATTTTTTTAAATTAATACCAATATTTTTAATTTAAGTCATTTTTATGAAATCAATCAAAAATTATTAGTAAATCCTGTGTGACATTCTCAATATTGGACAACTATCGTCGCAAAATTTACATATTTCAATAATTAATTAGACTTGAAAGAAAAATTAATTAAATTTAAAAAATCTAACTCTTCCCATAATAACAATTCTTAGTATATTTTAAATTTAAAATAAAAAACTGCTTAATTAATTAAGTATGGACGTGCCTAAATATTAATAGGCTATGGAATAAAATTTTTTTTAAGCTCCATTTTAAAACTAAGTTAGTCAAATGAAATATAATTAATAATACTCAGTATTTGAGTTATTTTTATAAATTACAACATACAATTAACAAAAATAATATTTTTAGTTTGAGTTATTTTTATAAAACCAGTCAAAATTAATTTAATAAAATTAAAATTAATAGTATTTCTAACTTAAGCTAATTTTACAAAATGAGTAAAGAATTAAAAAAAAAAAGTAAAAACATATATTAAAATTAATAAATAATTTGAAATAAAAAAAAAGATCAGATTGATTATATAAGTTTGTGATTTAACATATATTTTAGAACAATTTTAATTTTTATGATTGGGACAAATCAAAATTTGGTAAAATATAAACTTTTGATATTCATATAAAAAATGTAACTATGATTAAATCTATCAACTCACTAATATTAATACAAATAAAAAAATATAAAAATAACTCAATAATTATTTTATAAAATTATAAAACTTTATTAAAACATTTTATAATATATTTAAAATTATATTTTGTCTAAAAAGAATATTATGCAATTTCGTGCATCACACGTGTTAATACTAGAATATATATATTGGGATGTTGATACAGGGACGAAAGACGATTACGCAAACAAGAATTTTAAGAGACAATTCTCTGTCTCATTCAATAAACATTAAAAGCTGATTTGCCCTCATGCTTATAATCACTTATATAGAAGAAATAAACCCTGACATTAATGGCTAGACCAATAGGCACAGAACTCACTAATTAACAAAAATTATTAAAAATGGAAAGTTTAAAATAAAAGTAAATTTAAAAAATATAAAAAATTATAAGACTTCTCCCAGTATCCAACCAAAAACGGATTTGTTTGGCCTAAGTAATTAAGGTTCAAAAACTTTCTAAACATAATAAATTTAAAGATTTGGAGACCCAAACAGCGCCGAAAGTCTGAAAACCATCATAGGCCATTGCAACACAATGATATTAACTGTTGAGCCATTTTCAATCAAATCTAGGCAGGCTTAATGACAAATTTTACAGTTGGGTGTTTACGACTGCCTCTGGATTTAAAATGCCTCAACAATTCTTTCTCCATGGCCACTGCATCACATGTGGCTTAACTTGGTGAAGTTGGCATTTGTTAATTGCACAATTAAGTCAAAATGGTATGTCACGAGCCTTGCCGAATAAACTCAACTAGCAGAATGCCTGCCCTATGCCGTGGGTTTTTGAAATATATTTAAGTTTATGAGGAATAAAAGATGGGCATATGTAAAATATAAGGGGTTGTTTGGAGTAAGAAAAAATGAGATAAATTGAGATAAATTGTGGTTTGGAGAGAGTTCGTAATGCGTGTAGTGAGAGAAAAAAGTTGATGTGATATAAAGTTAACAGAGATTTATAGAGATTTTTGGAGTTTTTTCTCAAATGATGACAAACCAAACATTATAAACTTATAAAAAAATTAAATTTAAGAATTGAAAATATGTGTTATGTGTCAATTTTTCAAATAAAACAATAAAAATATAACATAAAAAATAAAGCGTGAGACGTATGCCAATAATTCACCGGATTTTTAACGTAAAATTAATGTTTAATTTTCAAACACTAAAAAACGAAAAAAAAGAAATTAAATTCTTACAATAATGCAAAATGATTCTTGAGATTTTTAATGTAAAAGTAACATTTAATATTGAAATATTGGAAAGAGAAAATTTTCAAATATCCTAAAACAGCATAATAATCCACTATAAATTTATCCAAAATATATTTTCCAAACAAAATACAAATAACACAAAAAAAAAACAAATAAAAAGACACGTGGCAGCCTATTTTCATTTCGTCACAAAAATAAAAATATAGCCAAAAAATAAAAAAAAATGACACACGTCAGCCCTTTCTCGCTCGCTCTCGTTTTAGTCCTCTAAACCTGCACGTAGTTGTGGGTTTTTTGTAATTTACTTTTAAGTTTCCTAGCGATGGTAAAATAGTCTAAAATGTAGATTTGTCAAATAAGAAAAGAATACAAACAAATAAAATACAAAACAAAAAATAAATAAATAAATAATAAATAATAAATTTGGATATTAGTTCGTTGAACAGCCAATCATTTATCAAAATTTTAATGTCGAATATTTAAAAAAAATACTTTCAAAAAACCAAACAATAATAAAATAATTCATAATGGACTTATAAAAAAAGTGACACTTGTCGATCCTCCAATAAAAACAAAATTAAAATACAAAAATAAAATAAAATAAAATAAAAAAGAAGACAAGTGTTGGAGAACAATTCCATAGGTTTTATCCCAGCAAAATAATTCATAACCAAAATAATTAAAAACAAAACATTACAAAAATTAAAATAAGCTAGGGGGCACACGTAGAAAGTCAATAAGATGAGCAACAATCATATAAGATATTTCATCTGTAAACAAACTAAGAAAACATATATTTATATAATAACTCTTATGAAAAATCTCTACAATCCATACGTATTAGACGAGAAGTTGAACTAACAAGACACAAATCTTCCCACCAACCCAACCTTCAAGCCTCTCCTGCTCTCCGTAGCCCTCAGCCATAAATACACACACACAGAGGTGAACCTATACGTACAAACCAAATTTCCAGAATATTTCACTGATCCAAAAATGGCTGTCAAACAATTCCAAACCTCTGCCTTGCCAGTAATACTCTTGATCATCACCTTCCCCTCCATGAATATGATGACAGAGGCTCGCCATCTTCTCGATATAACTTTGCCCGAGCTTCCCAAACCTGAATTGCCCTCTATTCCAGAATTGCCGGCTATTCCTCATGTGGAAGTGCCGAAATTACCTGAACTTCGTAAGTCGGAATTGCCGGTTATTCCTCATGTGGAAGTGCCAAAAGTACCAGAACTTCCTAAGCCGGAGTTGCCGGTTATTCCTCATGTGGAAGAGCCAAAATTGCCGGAACTTCCTAAGCCGGAGTTGCCGGTTATTCCTCATGTGGAAAAGCCAAAACTACCGGAACTTCCTAAGCCGGAGTTGCCGGTTATTCCAAAAGTGGAAGTGCCAAAATTGCCTGAACTGCCTCATCTGCCGGTGCCGGAGCTGCACAAGCCTGAATTGCCAACTATCCCAACTCTTCCCAAGGATATTCCTATCCCTTCTCTCAAGCCATCTCATGAAACCCCTAGTCCTTGAATTCTCTCTGCGGATGGATAGTTGAAGTTTGTTCCCCCCTCTATCAGCTTTCATTTCCTGTTTCTATTATTCTATATATATATATATATATATATATGATTGTATTGGTGTGAGATATATATATTGTGAATTTCTGTCCAAGTAGCCGATTATTGTAAGCCTTGATCATTTTAGGACAACTTCCCGAGGGTGTAAGTTCTACTTGCATCGCTTGTTGGGTTTTAGTTGCACATCTAATAAAATTTAATCATTTTATCAGTTTGTTTGAAGTTTATTTATGTATTTATTTATTTATTTACTTTTTTTTGGGGGAGGTGAATTAATTATTTATGTTTGTTTTTACCCCCGAATTTATCATTCAATATCTTATGCGACCAAAGAATATCGTGTATGAAATAATGAGAAAAATTTGGGAAGAGAGACATGAATTGCAATGCATTAGCAAGACTACTGGCTGCCCTTAACATTAAATTATTGTATCTTGAATTTCAATTAGCGTTTTTACTATTAATATTTTGTCAAATAATTCTGGAAGTGTTTGGTTGGTCAAAATTAACTAAAACTCATCAATTTTTACTAACTTTTTATACTTTCTTTTAATTAAAATTTATCATATATTACTTTTATGTCAAATTTTTGTACTTTTACTGTATTTTTTTGTCAAATTTTTGTCAACCAAACACTCACTTTAAATCATGGGGATTTGATTAATATTGTGCTTCCCAATATCAAAATAATAATAAATAAATAAATAAATAAATAAATAAATAAAACTTTTAATGGATTGCCTAGATATCTACATTTTAAAATGAAAGATTCAAAGAAATAAAAATTATAAAATTATCACTCTCACATTAATTATTCTGATATAATATTTTATAATCCTATTTTTATAGTGGAATAGCAATGTTTTGCTTTCTTCTAAATAACAATCTTTGTGATCACTCATAAAGGTTTTAACAAAATCCAATTATGTTACAGTTCAACTATCAAACTAGAATTTTTAATGGGACAATTACTTCTATTCTCTTATACTTTACTCCAAAATTACTTATACCCCTTTAATTTTAAGAATATGCACTAAAATTTTATCTACTTAGGACCAAAGTGAGAATGTTAACTCCGTTATGTTGTCATATGGAATTAAAGACAAATGCCTTTTTGTTTTTAATACTTTGATGAACACATCCCTCACTCTTCCTTGACTCGTTTTCTCTATAAATAATTATAATAAAATAACAATTTACTATTAAAACGATTTATTTTATTTTATTAAATTAATACTGCTAAAATATTAATTTACTCTTAAAGTTATTTATTTTCTCAAATTAAATTATTTTTAATAAATAATAAATACTTATTAATGATTTATTTTATTAAATAAAAACTATTTCTCACAAATAATAATTTACTGGATTATTTGTTTTATTAATATAAGTTATTAAAATTAATAATTTATTTAAATAAATTGAAATTAGTTGTTTCATTAAATTAATTTATCAAAATAAAAATAATTTTTAACTAATAATAATTCATTATTAAAACTAATTACTATTGAAATATTAATCTATGATAAAATTATTTTTTATAACTAATATTTTTATTTAAAATTGTATTTTTTAATAATATATATTTTATAAAAATAATTGTTATTAAAATAGCAATTATTATGATGATTTATTTTATTATAATATTGTATTAAAATTAAATATTAATATTTATCCCTCGATCAATATACCCTCATTTCAAAAATAACTAAATTTTACTTTTCAAATTTTTAAGCATTCTAAATATTATATAATTATTACCGAATAACATTTATTCTTTCAATTTAAATATAAGAATTATAAAATTATTATTCTATTAATTAAATAATAATTACTCCTTTAATTTTTTACTCTCAATTTTTATTTTATTTTATTTGGTCTCGTATACGTTCCTTAACCCTCTAAATTGGACATTTGTAAGCAAAAATTACCAAAACGCACTTGAGTGGCTGATTTAAATCAAACAGACCTATTAAGTACGAGAATGCATGGGTCTTCTCCCTTGTTATTATGGTGGAGATGAATTAAGAAACCAGCCATATTTTTCAAATGTTTCATGATATGATACAGACTGTTCCTTGTCCACGTCCCATCGTAAAGCTTCTAATTCAAGAGATTTGGCAGTACACAATTAGCAAACGAAATGTGCAGAGCTCTGAATACAGAGGAGAAAAACAATAAAATTTTTAATCATACGTTAAGAAAACAGGATGTTTCTAGGATAATCTTGGAAGAAAGACTGTCAAGGTTGGTTGTGTTATTATTACGGAGTATTTGGTTGGCCAAAATTAACTAAAATTTATTAATTTTTACTAAATTTTTGTACTTTTTTTAATCAAATTTTATCCCATATTACTTTTACATTAAATTTTTAACTAAATATTTTTACTCCAAACACCCTCTATGCATTTGCTCAAGTGAACGAAGTTTCACATTTCTTTAATACGAAAGTTGAACTCTTCACGTGAGATCATAGACAATCCTTATCTTGCAAATCAGTTTTTAAGGTTAGTTTAACTCATAGGTAATTCAATATGGTATTAAAATTGGGTTCCTACTTAATTGTTAGACCTTATTTATCTTGCATATTCCTAGCTCGTATTACTTTACATTTCGACCGACGAGTATGTCATGCATCATGTAAGGGCTTGGGGACTCCAAAGGCTGTACCTTTTATAAAAAACTTCAGTTTGAGTTAAGCGTTGGGTTCTTTGATAATTGAGAACAGGAATGGTGTCACACCCCTATTTTAGGTTATATTTAATCTATTAAATAGGGTGGACGTTATCAAATTCTTTACCTAAATATAATATATCAATATTATTTTAACATATAAAATTTAAATAAAGAGGTAAACCGAAATTATCCATAAAACTCCAACATATATAAACTTACAAATCATAAAGCTCAACTAACTAAATATTACTCCGACACCGTTCTAGCCTTAATTGCTTATACAAACCTTAAGCACAAAATTAAAATATAAGCTAAACAACTCAGGTTCTCCTCTAATCACTCGCAACCACTTCTAAATTCAACTTAAAATGTGTAAATTTGGGTGTGAGTGTCACACACTCAGGGGAGGTATTATACTTAAAATTAAAGATAATAAATATGCTCCCAAATAAAAATTTTTACTTCATAACAATTATATCCGTAACTATGCCACAACCAATTCATAATCAATTCAATTGTGCTACATCAGATAAATATATCTCAATACACAATCTATCATTATTAGGCCCTATCTGGTCGTATCATAGCACATTTGTATAATAAATGATTCAAATAATCATGTAATATACATTTGGCCCATCTGACCCATGAGTTGAGCGCTCAACGGTAGACAGTAGCTTTAATTTAGCTTGTCCCATTAGCCCCGTCTGGCTATATTATTTTCTCTGGCCCCATTTGGCCGCATGTTATTGATTTCTGATCCCATTTGGTTTCATTTTTTTTTTTGGCCCTGTCTGGCTTGATCACATCTGACCATAATGTAAGTGTAATGTACACAACTCATGCTGATATGTAACAATGTATTATTATTATTATTATTATTATTATTATTATTTTTCCACTAGAAAAATATTATTTCTCAAATTTATTATCTCATAAGTAGTCACGATTCTCTACAAACATACAATAATTTATAAGTAGTAAGCAATATTTAGCAACACAAAAATTCAGCAATAAATAAATAAAAATTTAGCCATTCATATTTAATAATTTTTATTTTTAAGTTTAATACATCCACCTGAACAGTAAATATCCTGGGAAAGTCAATTTACTGAGGTGATGGCTGCTGATTATCCTTGAGTCCTAATTTTTAGCCTAATAAAATATACAAATTAGATATTAAATAGTTAAAACTTATTCTAAATTAATCAAAATAAATAAAACATAACCGTCCTACCCTCCTCATATTTAATTTATCTAACCCAAAAGAAAAAGTATATATAAAAAAATTTTTAAATTTTAGTTTAGCAAAATAACTTACATCAATTCTTCCACCAAAATTCCCTAAAATTTCTTTCTTCTTTTTCCCCCACTTTTTTTTCTCACTTTTTTTTTCCTCCTCTTCCTCCGCGCGGGTCCTCTCGGCTCCTCCATTTGCACCCATTTCACATCTATATATATATATATATATATATGTATATGCACGGCCAAGTTTGCTAGCCAAGCATGATTTTCATTTTTTTTTTTTTTGTCACCAACTTGGGCACGTGGCCCTACTAACCCTCCCATAATCATTTGGGTGCATGTAGCCATGTGGCTATTTAATTAGGATTTATCCATTAAATTAGTTGCAATAATATTTTAATAATTTAATTAATCAACCAACTAATTAAAACTACATAAATTTTATAAAATATGGAATTAAAATTTTCAAGAAATTAAATAAATAAAAATAAATAAATAAATAATAAAATTAATGTATAGAATAAAAATTCAAGATGTCATAGATGGTAATTTTAATTACCCTTGCCCCATCCCCATAAGTGTGGGTATTTTTAAAACAGGTAATTGAGCAAGTTAAGAGTATAAAAATAAAATATTCGTCTGATTTGAGTATGGATTTGAAGACGATATATTTTGTGTACCCGATTGATATTATTCAAACTTACTCCTAATTACCCTAATTACTGTCTAAATTACCCACACTAAATACTCATTTATTGGATACCCAATGGACATTACCCGATTAATCGTCCAAATTATCGGATACCCCAATTTATTATCCAATTAACCATTGTATATTTGAAATCTATACATACTCGATTACTTAATGGATATCTGATTAGTCAATAAATTAAAAAATGGTAACCGGTTAAAAATACTTATAAGACACTCGCCTGATCTAATATTTTTTTTACCAAAGATGATAAACACGATATCCGATTCCAATCTCACTCGTAGCTATCCTTTGCTGGGAACACATTTTCCAGCAACACCACCTCAATTTTGAAAATTTGTGCTTAGCCTTGTCATTCTAGTATACGTAGAGTATATATATATCTTTGACGAGTATAAATATATTTTATTTTGGAAATAGGGTTGGAGTGCGTAACTCAAATAGTGACACATTAGTTAGGGCTGGGCAGTGTTTTCCACTGAGCTAATCCCTCTCTTAGAATGCAGTGTAGTTCACCCATCAGTTTCTATATACAAAGAAAACCAAGAATATCATCAATCAGATGAGATATTAGTGGTGGGTTTAGAGTAATTAAAAAAAATAGATAAATTATAAATTTGTAATTTATGCAGTAAGATATAAAATAAATTATTTTTAAAAATTTTTAATAAAAATTAATACATCAAATACACTTTATATTTATAAACAAATAAACTAAGAAAACGTAGACTTGCAGTTTTCATTAAAAAAAAAAAAAACTGCAATTCATATTAGATGAGAAGTTGAACCAACAAGACACAAATCTTCCCACCAACCTTACCTTTGAAATTCTCCCCTCTTAGGAAATTCTACTCAAAACAATTTGAGCTTCTCCTGTTCTCCACAAACACCCGCAAACACGACAACCCACGCACATCCAAGTTTAATTAATTTCAGCTTTCCCAGAATTTTCTTTTGTATGTCACATCACTGTTCTGATACTGACTCATAAACAGCTTCCATCCCTAGACTCGCCAGTCGTACTTTTAGTCAATGATATAGCTTCGGAATAAATTTTTATTTAATTTATTATAATTATTTATTTTAATTATGCATTATATTTTAAAAAAAAAAACTAAAATTAATTGGTTTTACTATGAAATATGGCCAAGTGATAAAGCATCGGTTTTTTATGCCGGCATGGAAAGGTTCGGATGAAATAGCATCTGCAAGAGTAACAACTCTTTCTTTTTTTATTTAATTATTTTTGGATAAACGTGAATTATTAGATAATTTAAAAAATTATTATTATTAAATTATAATTAAAGGTTCACTATAATTTAATAAATGTGATAGTTTGTGATCAAAGGAGTTATGAACATAAATATAGATTTATTTTACTAAAATTTTATTATTATTCTAACCTAAGATATAGAGAGAGAAGGGGAAATACCGGAACTGATTAAAATTGAAAATTTAGATTTTCTTTTAATTATATATTTTTTTTATTAAATGCTCAGCATTGATGAGCTGGATGATCAGGAAAATTGATCGAATAAGTTACCTTACTTGTGTATATTTGATTGACAGTTCATATTAGATACAAGAGGAGGAAGGCTGCCGCTGTTGATTAATTTGACAAAAAAAAAAGTGTTGCCGCGTAGCATATTTAAGTGAATTGTATATATTATAATCAAATCAAACTAAACATTTTTTCACTAGGTGGGATTGACTATATGAATTTAACGATGTCAATCAAATCTGTTTAGGGTCATATACTAATTAGATTCAGGTAGGCAAGTTCATATTTAATAGTTTTTTTCCAATTTCTCTTGGGTCTTCCTCTTCATCTTCTACTCCTGGCAATCTCCATACTTTCACACCTTCTAACAGGTGCATCCGTTGGACGCCTTCTAATATGGCCAAACCATCGTAATCGATTTTCTCTCATTTTATCTTCAATCGGTGATATTTCTACTTTATTCCTAATCTCCTCGTTCCTAATCGTAACTCTCCTTGTAATCCCGCACATCTATCTTAGCATTCTCATCTCTGCAACTGTCATCTTCTGAATATGATTATGTTTTATTACTCAACACTTTAATCTATATAGTAATACAGGTCTTACTGCCCAACATTCTCAATTGTATATATTATGTATATATAAATATGTATGTGAAATTTAGAAAGGTTATTTGGCGGAACGTGAATATGTACATACTAAAGGTTTGCGTGGAATTACTTTGCAAGTATATATATATATATATATATATATATGTATGTCGGACATGCTCTGGTTCCAACAAAGAACCGCCGGAACCATTAAAAGCCACTGACTTCATAATCTTTTCTTCATGAAAAGAAAATTCTCTCCGTGTTAGCTTAAAAAAAATATAACAATATTTTGAGAATGGGCTTGGCGGGAAACTGCCAACTTTGGAGGATGATTAGAATAGGTTATTATTAATATTAATTTATTAAAATGAGTGTTAATAATTTTTTATAAATTGTAAATTAAAATAGATTTTTAATAATAAGTATTTATATTTGTGTATTTAAGATCGTGACGAATTTTTTTAATTTATTTTACATTTACACGTTTGGACATCAAGTGAGTGATTTGGTTTATTAGTATTAATTTTGTAAATTATTCTATGTACAAGGTTTTAAAAGTTGAATTTTCTGAATTATTCTTTCTGAAAAATTATATTATTTTGATCAAGAGATTGTATATTTTATGTTATTAAGTACAGGGAAAAATTATTTGAACACTTATGTTCAGTTTGATTTTATGAAAGGGTTAAATGCTTTTACACCCCCTGTACTTAAGTCGATTTACACTTTACCCCCTTAACTTCAAAAACTAGCACTAATACCCCCTGTACTGTGCACAAAAGTGCTACGGCAGACGTCGTTACGTTAAGTGATTAAAAAGCCATTTTTGCCTTTCTACAAAAACTGAAACCCTCGCTTGACAGACGGAGCAAAATTCTCACTGACGGAGCAAAATTTCGCCCAACGAAGTAAAATCTCGCTCGATTAAGCAAATCTAAAGATAGAAACTCAGTTTGGAGTGGTATTTTAGGTCAAATTGACTGTAATAAGGAGTTTTGAGAAATCGTATGTCTCTCTCTCTCTCTCTCTCTCTCTCTCTCTCTCTCTCTGCTTATATATATATATATATATATGTATCACCGAAGGAAGAAGAAGAAGAAGGAGGAGGAGGAGAAGAAGAAGAGAGAGAAGGAATGTATTTTTAATCGAAGGAAGAACGGCCATGGAAGAAACCCACCTAGGGTTATATATATATTCTTCCATGGCCATTCTTCCTTCGATTAAAAATACATTCCTTCTCTCTCTTCTTCTTCTCCTCCTCCTTCTTCTTCTTCTTCTTCCTTCGGTGATATATATATATATATATATATATCTGTGAAGAAGACGAAGAAGAAGGCGAAGATGAGAGTATTTTCGTCATTTAGATCAGACTGACGCGCGTGTAAACCACGCGCAGTTAAAACTCACAGAGTTACCTACCGTAGTACTTGTGTGCACAGTACAGGGGGTATTAGTACTAGTTTGTGAAGTTAATGGGGTAAAGTGCAAATCGATTTAAGTACAGGAGGTGTAAAAGCATTTAACCCTTTATGGAAATTGTGATGAATGATTAAGTGTAATTATTGAAATTGAAATAAAAGTTTAGAGGATAGACTCTTTAAATAGTGTGACTCTAATAACTAGGGAACATGCCCATAAAAATCATGATAACCCTAGTTTTAAACAATTGTAGAATCAGGTCCGTATAAATTGTGGTGACTTCAATCAGATCGGTTCAAGAAAGAATTAATGATCTAGACTAGGTGACTTTAAATACGATGTTAGATCCAACGAATACTGTCCTTGAGAAGTTATATTGGCACACTTGATATTTAATTTCTATGTAACCATCCACATATTAATATTTGTCGTCACTGTTATGATTGATAGGTTGATTTATGAATGTTATTACATTCTGACGTGCAGATTTTTAAATTATTATAAATTATGCATGGAAACTATTTTACTTAAAACTTTTATTGATTAAATTGTATATTAAAAAATTTATTATTTTTAAAATTATTATTATTATGTTTGACTTGAAAAATCATTCACTGAACTTTTAACTCACCCTTCATTTTATATTTTCAAGCGAGTACAGAAGGAACTAGTTGTGGATTTCGGTAGATGAGACCTTAAATTGTGATCTCTTGAGAAAAAGTTTTATGGTTATTTATGGATTTTATTTAATAGTTTGATTAGAATTTTGATAACTTAAACTATTTTAATTTTTAGTTATTTTGAGTTGTGGATGTTAGTAGAGTATTTTTTTAGTCTTTTAATTTTAAATGAAAGGATTATTTTATTCTTAATATTTGCTTGAATATGAATTAGATTTTCGTATTCTTTCATCTAAGGTTTGAAATACTTGGCCGATTACATCCCTAAACGAGGTGTGACAGTCATTGCCTTCGCGCCCATGAATGGATGCAGCACAATGATGACCGAGGCTCGCCATCTTCTTGACATAACTTTGCCGGAGCTTCCCAAACCGGAATTGCCCTCAATTCCAGTATTTCCAACTTGACCTAAGCCCAAACTGCCCCAAATCCCGACTTTGCTAGAGCCTGAGTTACCCGCCATTCTAAACTGGAAGTGCCTAAATTACCCGAACTGCCCGCTATTCCTAAACTGGAGACTCCGAGATCACCTGAACTGCCCGCTATTCCTAAACTGGAAGTGCCAGAATTGCCAACTATCCCAACACTTACCAAGGACATTCCTATTCCCATTCCTTCTCTCAACCCATCTCATGAGACCACTAGTCCTTGAATAGGCAAAAGCTGGTCTTTGGATAATTATTTCTATCGTTTCAGTACTCTCAGCTTTCCTCCCCCATATTATTCAGTGTTTGCCTTGTTCATCTATTGGTCTGATGTTATTGCCTTGTGATCCCCTCTCTCTCTCTCTCTCTCTCTCTTAAGGTTTGATCTTATGTCATCACTTCTCAATACTCTGCTTAGGTTCTGCTCCCATCATCTGTTGGGTTTTTAATTACAACTAATAACAATATTACTCATTTGATAAGTTTGATTAAAGCTTTGTCTTTTTGGGGAGGGGGTTGGGAAATTCATTTTGTTCGTTTTTACGTGCCCAAAGATTCGGGTGTGTTTGAAGTTGTATAAAGTGTATAAAATTGTAAAAGTTAATGTCTCGTGTTTTGTGTAGTGAGTAGAAAATTTAAATTTTATAATCTCGTAATTCGTATTTGTAGAGTTTTATAAAGTTTTGTATTTTTTTTTTGCTAACTCCAAACAAGACAAATAATCAAGTATGAAATAATGAGAGAAAACCTGGAAGAGGGAAATGAATTGCAATTCATTTAGTGTGTGTGTGTGTGTGTTTGTGTGTGTGTGTACATGCCCTTGGCCAAATATGGGTAAAAGGACAATAAATAGAGAATTTGAATGAGAGGATTCTGATAATCTAATATTAAAGAATTTTTGTCATTTACTTTCTCACTGAAATCCCACAATTGAAATTAAATATTCTGTGCAAATTAAAGGATTTTGTCCTTTAAAGGTTGAACACCACAACCACACAACACATTAAATCCCAGAAATTTCTCTTTTGCTAGTTAACGGATTTCTTGATTTTGTCCGATCCTGAATTTTATTTATAGCTCTTTATATTTTTATTTGGTATGATTAACCTATTTTGTGAAATTATTTATTAAATTTAGTTGGCATTTTTGGTGAGAAAGTTTGATTTTACAAATTAAATTCCAACCCAAATTTCATTTACCCAATTCAATAACACATAATTTGAGGTGTATAGGCGCATATTAACAATTAAAAATTAAATTAATCTTTTAACTAAAATGATTTGCAATAATTAAAAAATAATAATAAAATAATTTAATTAATTATAAGATGTATTTGAGAGTTTAAAGATTAGTTGGGTTCAATTATAAAAAAATTGATGAGTAAGTATGAGAAAGGGAGAGAGATAAGTAAGGTGTGGTTAGAGAAAGAAAACAAAGAATGAGATTTAAAAGAAATTTTAATTAGTGGTGAGATAGGAGATTAATGATAAAAATTGATCCTAAAAGTTATAACAGTTGAAGTTAAGAAAAAAAATGAGAGAGAGGGGGAGGTCTGAGGCTTGGTTTGGCAAAAATAGTTGATAATTGGAGTTATCAGCTACTAATTTTTTAATTTTTTTTAAAATGATCAAATTTATCTCATCATATTTTAAACTTCTTTTAGACTTTAAATGATAAAAATATTAAATTAACAAAAAATTAAAAAAATAGTTACTTAAAAGTTAATTTTTTTCTCTCTCTAAATACAAAAAAAAAATTAATTTGTTTAGTAGCAAATAACTATTAACTAAAAAAAATTAACTTTTTCATTTCCCAAAAAAACCCTAATACTGTCGCAACGGCTTTACAATTGGACGATTGCTCATATTTGTCTTTCTTTAGCTGATAAGGATCATGTGTCATAAATGAGCACTGCTAGCACGATTGGGATGTTTGATTCGTGTCTCCTAACGTTAATACAATGTCGCACCACCTATTACCCACCTAATGTTCTGCTAGTTGGGCATAAAACGAGAAGCTGGGGGAGTGATGTTAGCCCGCTGCCAGCGTTGCTGGCCGCACGATTTCATCTCCCCCCCCTCTCTCTCTCTCTGTTTTTTTTTTTATTTAGAATGTGATTTCAACCGGTAACTTTGGTTGAATTTGAGAAGAAAAAAAAGTTAATTTTTTCAGTTAATTACTAATTAATTATTAAAAAGTTAATTTTTTATGTTTAAAAAGAAAAGAATTAATTTTTTAGTAATTAACTTTTTAATTTTTTGTTAATTTAATATTGTTGCCCTTTAATATTGAAATAAAATTTAAAATATAAAAAAATAAATTTAGTCATTTAAAAAAAATAAAAAGTTAGTAATTGGTAACTAAGCCACTAACTTTTTTTCACACAGAGCCCCTAACATCAATCAACCTAACAATTTTATTTTTTTTTTTTATTTTGTAAGGATGTACGCCAAATAATAAAAATATTTTTGAGTTATTGAATAATATATTAATTAGATTGAATATTGAAATATTTAAAAATAAAATTATTTTCAAATACTATAATAAAAATTCTGTTAGTAATATAATTTTAAAATATTTTTAAATGAATATTTATAGAATATTTAAAAATAAAATTTATTAATACAATTTAAAATATTCTATTAAAAATTCAACTATTGTAAAAATCAGAGTATCTATATATGTCTTCTTGAACTCATATAAAAAATATTTTCTATTATAAAAATAAATTATACCGATAATTATTTTTTTAAAATTTTTAACAATTGTTACTTGAATTATTATAAAAAATTAAATAATTAATATAAAAATATTTATCATAAAAAAAAATCGTTAACATGCACGAAATTAATACTTAAATGAAAAATATTATGTAGATTACTTTTTTATGATAAAAATAAAAATATTTTAATAAGTTGATTTTATTGAATTTTTATTTAAAACATAGACTATTGCAAATTGAATTTTTAAATATTTTAAAAATACTTAAAAATATTTTTAAATTATATTAATAACTGAATTTTTATTATAATATTATGTTATATTAATAAATTTTATTTTTATATATTTTAATATTTAATATAATTAACATATCACCCAATAACTCAAATATATTAAATTTTTTATAATAATTCAAGTAACAATTGTTAAAAAAATTTAAAAAAGAAATTTATCAATATAATTTATTTTTTTTGTAATAGAAAATATTTTTTATCTGGGTTCAATAAGGCATATGTAGATACTTGATTTTTATGATAGTTGAATTTTTAGTATAGTATTTTAAATTATATTGATAAATTTTATTTTTAAATATTTTAATGTTCAATATAATTAATATATTATCCAATAACTTAAAAATATTTTTATTATTTGATCTACATTCTTACAAGATAAAAAATAAAAAATAAAGTTGTTGGTTGACTTATGTTGGGGGCTTTGTTTGAAAAAAAAAATTTATTTTCTTACATTTTTAAACTTTTTTAAATATTGAAGGACAAAAATACCGAACTAATAAAAAGGTAAAAATTAATTACCAAAAAGTTAACTTTTTTCCTTCTCAGACATAAAAAAATTAAAATTTTAATAATTAATTAATAATCAATTAAAAAAATTAACTTTTTTTTTCCCAAAATTCAGCCGAAGTTCCCGTTAAAATTACATTCAAACAGAGGGGGGAAAAAAAGAAAAGAAATAAAAAAGAAGGAGATGAAATCGTGCAGTAGCAAACGCTGGCAGCCGGCTAGCATCACTTGGTGACGTTTCCCCCTTTCCCATAAAACGAGGTGCAATGAATGTATCTGTTTGCTTAACGAGACCGCGTTCCAACCTTGAAGCTTGAACAACGTTGCTCTAACGTAACCCCAATGGGTTAGATGGGATGGTCTTGAACTGGGATTTAGGGGCTTACCATTCCAAGGTCTCAAGTTCAAGTCTCCTCTCTAGCAAAACTTGGGGCCAGCCTCCCGGGCGCAAAGCGTAGTAAAAGTTGGTAGGACGGGTCTCCTTG
Source organism: Vitellaria paradoxa (assembly GCA_019916065.1). NCBI lineage: Eukaryota > Viridiplantae > Streptophyta > Magnoliopsida > Ericales > Sapotaceae > Vitellaria > Vitellaria paradoxa. The sequence goes on from CM034238.1 coordinate 43,044,983, forward strand.
GCTGAACGAACCGTATCTAGTTCTTGGGTGTGGGTCTGACTCCCCGCCGCTACGCGAGTTCGCAATTTACCGCTATACATGGTGAGGAGCCGGTATGTGTGACACAAACCAAAAAAAAAAAAAAAACGTTGCTCTAACGCAGGGATGTTAAACGCGGTAAATAGCCCGTTTTCAATTCATAATCAATTTGTAAAATTTTCATTCGACATCGATCGAGTAAGAGATCAACTTAACTTTAAATTTGATTAGATAAATTTAAATTTGTATAAAATAATTAAAATATTTTAGTTCAGTTTAATTCAAAATTTTAGTAAACTATATCTGAATATATTTTTAAACTCTATCAAAATCTTAAACAAAATTTAAATAATTTTAACTCAACCTATAATAGTAAAAAAATAATAACATTAATAATAATAATTTATATTATTATGAAAGAAGCTCTAGGAATATTGGTGAAACCAAAATATTAATGAAATTTTAATTTTGATAAAGGTTTTTAGTTTCCTAAAATACCCTTCAATCTTCCGTTAATTTTAAATTTTAAATCAAATAATTTTTAAAAATGACTTAATTAAGTCATTTTACAATTAAAATTTTTAACCATTATACTATTTAACTTTCGTACTGCTTATTAAAAATAAAATTGTAAACACACACATTGTATTTGCACTCTTCAAGTAATAATAATAATAATAATAATAATAATAATAACAATAATAATGGTAGTAAAATTCAATTAGTTGCTCTTCCTAGTTACTTGAGCATGTTTAATCCGTTTGGTCTATTAATTTTTACTAACAAACTCTATTTTTTTTATTTTTTCTAACTTTTTTAACTTTCTCCGCAAAAAAAAAAAAAAAAAAAAAAAACTCTAGCTTCTCTATCTTTTTTATCAACTTTTTCTAATTTTTTTAATTTCTTAATTTTTTCTTAAAATTTCCAATTTATTTAAAAATATTTAATTTTTTGAGAAACATATCAAATACTTATGGGCCGTTTAATAAAATTATTATTTTTCTATTTATGTTTATTTGTTTATATTTTATATTTTTTTTACTTTCTTTTGCCTTTTTTTAAAAATAAAAACTAAAACTACGTTTGAAAATGCTGCTTTGTTTATAGTTATGAATTTTTTATTTTCATAAAATATTTAATTTTATTAGTTTTTAAAAAATTAATTGAATTTAATTAAATATTTTCATATTAATAATTAATTAAATTATTTATTAAAAACATTTTGTGATGACCCGGATTTAATTTATTTTAATTTACATTTGATTACTCAAAAAATTTAATTTGTTATTTAAATTTAATAATTTGAAATTTTGTTATTTAATCTTAAGTTATAAAAAAAAAGTTAAATTTTAGTAATCTTTTAAAATTTTAGAGATAGTATATTATTTTTCTTAAATCTATGGGTGATGTGTAATTAATTAAATTAGTTAGTGTTATTTAGTATTTTAGCTAATTTATATATATAATGCTAAAAAAAAAATTATAGAAAACCCTAAAATCTTTCTTTTCCTTGGGCGACTGCACTGCAATTTCCTGGTGGATTGCTGGGTTACTTTGCTTCGTACTGCCGAATTACCAGGAAAGGGGCGGCCCTTCTAATACTATGTATATGTATATATATATGTATATGTATATTTATGTATAGATGTATGTATTATCTATATATTGATTGATTGCTTCACAGAGTGACTTCGCCGGTTAACAATTTGGTTTTAAATATATTAACGTGATCCATTATAAATTTATTGTCGCAGGTGACTTGATTGAAACTGGTACTTATAAAACATTTTTTTTTCCTTTGGAATTCGTGTATCTTAAATGGCCATATGTCTTGCAGAGAACTTTGATAGATGCATAATACGTTTTTCTTTTTTGTAGGAAAAGTGAATTATTTGATTTTGTCTTTACATGAAAATGAGACCCACAAGCTTTATTTTATATATATATATATATATTTGCTACTAAAATCATTATTGTTCCCAAGGCACATTGTTAATTTGATTAAAATGATTTAATGTATTAATTCCTTGCAAAAATTAAAAAGATTAACGGATAACAATCTGGATCATTTAGTTTGAATTGTTTAGGTGTAATAACAATCGATTTATTTGATGAGTATTGATGGTGTGATTGACAGTGTTTTGTGGAATACATGATTTATTCATAATATATATATATATATATATATATTTAAGCTTTGGAATAAAAAGACTAATTTATTTAATATAGATTTGAAGTGAAATTTGAATATTTTATTTTATTTGGGTTGAGAGTTACGGAAAATATCGGGTATATGTACCAAAGAATTGAAAGTCCCAAAACTTGCGGATGATTAGTTATCGATTCTAATAGACTAGTAACCTACAAACGAGCAGATACTTAATGATGGCATATTATATTCCTAAGATTTCGGTCTAAGAAGTAGACACCGAAGGATAGTATATATTGGTTGGGTCTTATTTTTACAAGATAATCAAGCAGACATCGAAGGATGATATACATTGGTTGGATCCTGTTTTTATGGAACAACCAAGCAGCAGTACCTTAAAATTAAATTATGTTTCTTTAATTTGTGATGTGATGCTCAAATACAATTAATTATAACATAAATAAATTGATAAATTAATTTAATTTCTTTCTTGAGTTTGCTATCTGTGCATAATTGTTTCACTTAGTGGCATGCTAGGGTATTACTGTATTTATATTATTATTAGGGTTTCGAGCACACATGGTATTAGTACTCATTCTTTTCGTGATGCAAGTAATGAGCTTGAATCACGTGCTAGGCCTTTTCTAAGCATAGGAGTTAGAGGTTTTATTTATTGTTATGTAATTATGTTATATTTTAGGAAATTTTATTTTTAGCGGATTTTAATAAATTTCTGTTTGTGAAATAACAGTTAATTGTTTATTCTGAGAGATTGTTTGGGTTGGTTTTGGAGCTTGTTTGCCTAGTTAGTTTTGACTAAGGTAATTATTTAAATTTAAAGTTTAGTTTTATTTATTATTATATTCCTTACTCCATAGTATATGTGTATGGCTCTGATGAGGAATAGGAAAAATTATTAAATAGTGTAATATGTGTTCTTTTGTTCGTGTACTCGGGTTGTGAAATCCGGGACGTGACACATTTAATTCAATAAATATAAAATATACTAAATTATAATTTAATTATGATATTTATTAAAAATAATTAAATAAAATATATTTCATATTAATTAATTAGTATAATATAATACAATACAATTTGATTATATTATTTATTAAAAATAATTTTAGTTTAATAAAATATTTGAATAAAATAATTAATTTTGATACGATGCAACAAAAATGGCAAAAGTATTACAATTAACAAAATATTTATAATAGAAAAAAAAAACAAAGTGAAATATTTTTTGTTTACTTTTTTTAGTTTGAGTTTTTATTTTTTGAAAATAAAAAAATATAAATAGATTTAACAAATATATTTCTATTGTGAGTTTATAAAATTTTGAAAATATAAATAGAAAAACAAAAAAACAAAAAGGTTATCAAAGGAGGGCTTAATATATAAAATTTGACAAAATTTAGAGTTTTTGTTTTACAAAATGTAGGTGCCATTTAGTTTGTATTTCTATTTTTTGTTTTTATTTTTTCGTTTTCTGTTTTATGTGTTTTATGTTTTGAAAATCCTAAAACAAGAAAAACAAAGAACACATTTGGTTTGATATTTTTTATTTTTCGTGTTTTGAGATTTATTTATTTCGGGTTGAAAACGTTCAAAATGACTTTTTGTCATTTTGTATTTTATATGTAAATTTATTTTCTATTTTTTAAAATATATTTTAAAAATACAAGTGACCAAATATATTTTAAATTTTTTTATTTTTAAAATTACAAAATAAAAAATAAATTCAAAAAAGTTATACACACGAGCACCCAAGTAATCGAAACTTAGGGTACGTTTGGTGCATTAAAATTTGGTGAAAATATTTGAAAACTTGTAAAAATATCTGAAAATTTTTAAAAATCTCTATTACATTTTTACACATTTTTATCTTATTAAAGTCCAAAAAAATTTTAATACATTTTGAAAAAAGTTGATAACTAGAATTCGGTTAATTAAATAAAAAAAATTTTTCGCCATTCTCACAATGGACTCTCAAGCTATCAAATGACACAACCTTTAACTATTTTTGTGGGGTTGTAAAAATCGTTCCGACAGATTTGAGCGGCCAACTTCCGTCCAAACGGTTTCTACAATCTGTTTGGATAGATTGAAGTGTAAAGAAATTATAACTGCCTAAAATTTTGAATCTGTCTAAACGAAAATCCAATTAGTCAGAGCGAAAATTTTATTGTTCATCTCCACAAAATGCGATTTGAGATATGTGCACAAATGGGAAAAATTTTCTCAAATTATATTTTATCTCACTTTTTATCACTCTAAACATACCCTTAGAGTGTATTTGCAGTATCAAAAAAATAAAATAAAATTAAATAATTTATAAATTCATAATTTATATAATAAAATAAAAATAAATAATTTTTAATAAACCAAACGTAGTATTAATATCATGCCTAGTGTATACGCGTCAATGCAATTCTGCGATACAGTGGGTATATTCGTAGCCTCGTTGTCTTGATAATTTATTTATTTATTTTTTCGGAGCAACGTCAATGATATTCCGAGAGTTGTCTGAAAGTCACTTATCACTGTGAATGAGCAGATACGATTCCCATTGTCAGAAAAATAAGTAAATAAATAATTAAATAAATAAAAAGTAATAAAAGAAAGTGAAAAGTGGGCACTAAGAATTATATAATAATGCTCCGCATCTCCACTATTACCTTATTTTTATGGTGTTATCATGGGATCAGGTGGTCCAGTAGGAGCAGGATGGAGAGACTGTTTGGCATTAAATATAAAATATATATATAGTTTTGTATCAGAATAGACGCAGGTTATGTTAATTTTTAATTAAAGGTGTATTTAAAATAATAAAAAATGAGATAAATTATAAATTCGTAAATCATACAAATATAAGGTAAATAATTTTTAAAAATTTTTAAAATTTTTTAAGATTTTATCTCAGGTCAATCGCACCCCAAATATTTGACAAAAATTTATGAAAATTAAAAAAAATTAATAAAAGTTAAAAAATTTTAAAAATAATAAAAATTGAAAGAAAAATGAAAAAAATAGTAAAAATTGAGAAAGCCTAATTTGTGGAAAAAGCTATTTTTTTAACTCGATATTAATTAGCTAGTTATTAAAAAGCTTAACTTTTTGTATTTGGGATAAAAAAAAAGCTAATATTTTGGCTCTTATTAATTTAAAAATTTTATCTTTTATGGTTTAAAAGAAATTTAAAATATAAGAGAGTAAATTTGATTATTTCAAAAAGATTAAAAAACCAAATAAATAGGAGTTGAGAAATTAGCTAACTTCCCTAATGGAAATTTAGTAAATGTTAGAAATGTACTTTGGCCAATAAATTTGAAAAATATTGAAAAAAATTAATAAAAATAACATTTTTGATAAAAATTGACGAGCCAAACACCTCGAAGTTTGGTTAAATTAAATTTTAATTTGTTGGACTTTGATTTGAGCAAATAATATAAAATCCGAGTTGAGTTTAATTCTGACAAATAATTGTTTAGGTTTAAATTTAAATTGTGAATAAGTTAATTAATTAAAATAATATTATTTTAGTTTAAATTATTATAAAATTAAAATGAAAATTTTAATGAAATCAATTAAAGCATAATTTTGATTTAAAATAAATAAATATTATTTTTTTGGATTAAAATTATTTCTAACTAGAACTAGAACTCTAATTTGCATCGAATTATAAAGTGACTGTTTGGAATTGTGGATTTGATAAAATTTAATTTTATTTGGTGAAAAATTAAATTTTATGAATTGAATTTGATTTCATTTCATAATTTAAATTTTAGAATTCTTATTTCATTTAAAATTTATTACAACTTTGCCCTCATATATTATATTTATCATATTTTTTAATTCTTACTAATATGGTTAAATTTAATATTTTTTTAAGTCAAGTCAATTAAATTTTTAAATTTAAATATGTGTTCTAAATACAAAATTTTATTTATTAAATTAAATTAAATTAATTTTTTATTGTAAAACTAAATTAATTTTAGGAAAGATATGTTTTCAAAACGGGTGAGAAAAAAACTCAAATTCAAATTATTAACCTTACTGGAGCTGAACTTTTTTCCAACTCTTGATTCGCTAATAGCTGTATTGTCAATCATTGAAAAAGCAACACTAATAAACAATTTAGATAATGGACTTGATCTGATTGCTATGGTAAGTAGGACCCGTTTTGGCTGCTTCTACTACTTCACTGGTTACATCAATCACCTCCTTTTTTTTTTTTTTCTCATAAATTTGTTTTTTTAAATTAACACAACCTGGGGCTGTTTGATTGATAAAAAATACAATAAAAATAAAAAAATATGACTTAAAAATGATATGTGAAAAATTTTGATTAGAAAAAAGTAAAAAAAATTAGTTAAAGTTAGTGACTTTTGGAGGTTCAAGGAGGTTCCAGTGAAAATATCCACTGCAGGAGCTATAGTGAAAAAATTACGGGTGGAGATTTGTTTGCACTTTAATGATACGTAACTTTTGATATTCCACATTAATTGTATTCCAATAAGATTTTTTAAATTTGTATTTTTATTTTGAAAATAATTTTAATTAAAATAAATTAAAACCATTAAATTAAATACAAACTCTTCATTTTTCACTACAGCCTCTACAGTAGATATTTTCATCCACTGCAACCTTGAAACCCAACTTTTGGTGGTTTTTGGTGCTAAGTTAAAAAATTTAATTTGTAACTGAAACTTATACAACACACACACCATAATATTTTGATATAGAATGCTGTCCTCTCTCTCTCTCTCTCTCTCTCTCTCTCTCTCTCTCATACACACACACCATAATATTCTGATAAAGGATGCTGTTCACTATAACTCCTTGAGCCGAAATCTAAATTAAATAGAGACCATAATTTGTAAATTAAACTTATACACACACCATAATATTTTGATATAGGATGCTGTCCACTCTATAACTCCCCTCTCTCTCTCTCCCTCTCTCTCTCTCTCTCTCTCTCACACACACACACACACACACCATAATATTCTGATATAGGATGCTGTCTACTATAACTCTAAATCTAGACTAAATGGAGACCATAATTTAGATTGAACAGAACAGCTCAAAGAGACAGGAACACTGGACCTATACACGTGAAAACGACAAGAAAAGCTATCTCCAATTAAAAACTGGGAGTAACGCCAAAGAGCGCCCACGATAACTAGTACGTACAATTATTAAAGGTAGGCATAGCCCAAGGAAAATAAGAGAAATCTTTCCGCACAATCAAACACATTAATCCTTCCTTCCTTCTCCAACCTTTATTCAATTCAACAGCACACACAAAACACAACAAGAGCCAGAGGAGACCACTCCAAAAGGCCTATCCCAAACAACAAAGCAAAAGAACATGGAACATGAGTTCAACATCAAAAACACTAGCAAAGAATGCCCAATGCATTGAGAAAAACAGACTTTAAAACTGGTAAAAAGACTCTTCTAAAGCAAAATCAGCCCCACCATTGATGGACAGCAACCCCCTCATCCCTCAGCCTTCCATACAATGCCAAGCACTCCCAATAGGCTTTCTTGCTCTCGTTTCTCTCCCATTGACTCTTGCACTCCAAAAACAGCTCATCCACCAGACATATACTCCTCTCCCTCACCATCTCCTCCACCGCTTGTGCTTCGGCCTTCACCACAACAAATTCCTCCTCCCTTATATTCTTCATCAACCAATCCGATATCCTAGACACCTTCAACATCTTCTTTCTCCTCATCGACAATTCATTCACATTTTCCATTTCATAAACCTCAATCCCCAAATTGTAAACCTCAAAGTGCTGATTCCCAGTCGGATAATTCTGATAAAACCATTGTTCAGCAGCACCATTGTCGTCGTCTATGATTAATACTCTACGTCTGTAACTTTCCAGGGAATCTCCCAACAAGTTCGGCAAAAACTTGGTTTTCTTCAAGTAGTCGCTCGGCTTCTCCAACGATCGTCTAGGCGGTGGCTCGAGCAACACGTCTTCTAAACCCTTCAACGCCGCCCTCTTGGCTTCCATACCACCACCACAAAGGTGCGGCCTTCTTGGAGAAAAATTCGTCGTTTCGTCCATCGAACTCATTTTCCTCATTGCAACCACAGTGGCGTCAAATTGCCGAAGATACGCAATTTTGTAATTCGGTGGTTGTTGGAAGGCATTCGAAGGATCATCACTTAGCTGCGTAACGAAAAGGCCACCGACTTTGAGAACTCGATCCACAAATTCAGCGCCTCCGGAGCTCAATGTGAGTACGAAATCAAATGTCTCCTCTGGGATCGAGCTTTTGCCGTCTAGATCGGATTCGATTTCCAATGCAATCTCGTTCTCGTGGAAGAATTCCGAATAGTCCACGGAGTTGAAAACTCCGGAGCTCAACATGAGAGCTTTACCACCTTTTCTGAGCAGGCCATCGTCGGCCAAATCGCGGAGAAGCAAAGGCAAGAAATCGAAGCTGACTGGATGAGCATTGGACCCAGTGGGGTCGGAGTCGTCATAAGTGTAACTCGGAGATCCTCTGAGGATGAATCGAATGGAGGGAAGTGCCAGAATCAGCATTGCCAGAAACAGAGACCGAGAGATTACCAGCAGAGCCAGCGAACTGGGAAGTTTGAGAACCACAAGGGTATCGGAATGCCCTCCGATCGTCTCGCTTTTCAACCGTTTTTTCCTGATTCCGTGATTGGCTCTGTACCCACGAGCCAATTCCATCGCGAAATCCCAAATTTTTCAGTTCAGTTTGTGAATGCAGAAGATCTAAGAAATGCGATATCAATCGGCCTCTTTTTTTCAAGACTACCCAGATGGGTAAAGGATGCAAGGGTTAGAATCAGAGGAAGAACGAGAGCGAGAAGAGAGATTAGCGAGTGCAAAACCTAGCGGCGGTGTGGTTGCCACCCACGAGGGCTAGACGGGTGCTTGTGGTTCTAGACCAAAGGAGCATCAACTCTATCGCCCTCTGAACCTCCATGGACTCTCTCTCCTCTCTTTTGTAACCCGCTCTTTTTTTCTCTGTTTGTGGGTGTTTCTCCTCTTGCTTCGGATGGGTTACCCAGAAGGGGTTTGGTAACTGACCGTCATCTGAAACTCAACCACCGTAGACCATGGCCGAGCAAGCAAGAGAAAAACGAGAGAGAGGAGTGTGGAAAATGAGAGAAGGAGGGAGGGAGGGCGTGATGCGTTTGTGGGGTTATACAGAAAAAGAGAAAGACAGAGAGAGAAGGCAATTAACGGAGAGGGGGAGAGAGAGAGAGAGAGAGAGAGAGATGGGCCCCTTGGAGGAGTGAGAATGGACGGGTCTTGTCTGCGAATTTGAAGGTAGTTTGTTTGACGTGGAACGGAGGCGACTGGGGAAGGTGTGGAGCATTCATCTAAAATTGTTGTTTTGGTAGGCGAACGGTTAATTTTTAGTTTTGACGGGCAGTCGTTTCTTGCGATTAACATTCCTTTGTTGTTGGATAAGGTTCTAAACGAGTCAAATCAGTTTTAACTATTGTTTAAATTTTAATGCAATTTGGATAGTTTGAAAAAGAAAATTAAAATTTAATTTCACCATCCACATCAATTTTTTAATAAAATTTTTAAAATACAGTAATATATATATATATATATATATATTTCTTTACAAAGTATCTATCTAATAGGGTTTTACCTCTGCTCTTTAAAGAAAAATTTTAAAGTATTAAATAATCATGTTCTTAATTTATTTTTATTCTTTTCTCATTTAACATTTGGCCATCAAATTATATGGAAACACTAATGACTAAAATATTGAGCAATATTGAATACACTGTGCTTTTGATTTTTTATACTCGATAAAGTATTGTTCATTGATTTTGAGTTAGTTAAAAGTAAAATGTATTTAATGTTTTTTTAAATATAAATTAAAATAATGTAATACTAATAATATATTACATTGACATAATATAATATATTAGGATTTGAGGAGCTAATATAACAAAAGTTGTGTCAGTTTCATAATTTGCAGTAAGAACTATTAGATTAAAATGTAATGATTTAAATATATTCTCGTTTTTTTAATTAAAATAGTGTGAATACGTTTAGATTAATATCACGAGACTAATATAATTTTTCAATCTATAATGTTGAAAAAGGAGATGCTAAAGCATTTCAAAAAAAAAAAAAAAATTAATGATGAAGAAAATGAGTAATGAAATAATGATAGAGGAAATGTTAATTTAGAGTAGAATAGGAGTGGCTTAAGGCAATTTGAGATTTAGAATGGTATCTTTAAGAAGAGGGAGACGTGACGAAGTGACGTTCATATCTCATACCACTCAAGTGAAGGCCCTATTTGGCATTAATAAAAATCATTAAAATTTATTAATTTTAATTACTTTTTATATTTTTTTTCATCAAAATTTTTTATATTTCATCTTTATGTCACATTTTTTTATTTTTATTGTACTTTTATTCTATTTTTTGTCAACCAAACACTCCCGAAATGAAGTGAAGTGTAATATATGTAATATTTAAAATATTTTTAATACATCACGTTTAAAGTTGAGTTGTGCATGCATCGAATTTTATAAGAATTTGATAATACTTAAATGGGCGACATTAGTATCAAGATCGGCTCTAAATTTTTTTTTTATCTTATAGGTTCATCCTAATTGTATAAAATAAAATTGAACTCTAAAATATATTGGTAAATCCCACAGGCTTATGTTCACCCCAATCCCAACTAATATTAATCAATAGATAAGAAATGGAGAACTTAATCGCAATGACAATCTATCATCACTTGATGAGTCCGTTTGGAGGTTTAAAAAAAAGGTAAAAAAGTATTAAAAGTTACATTTTATAATTTTTGGTGTATTTGGTGGAATCATAATTTTTCTCACTTTTCTGCTATGTTACAGTAATTTATTTCACAAAGGGTTTTACCAAATATACAAAAATTGTTATTTTTCTGCTATGTTATAATAAAAAACTTACCAGATACATAAAAAGTTATCACTCTTTTGTTCTGCTATAATAAAAAGTTTACCAAACACCTAAAAGTTATAAAAAATTACTAAAAATTACACTTTATTCCACCAAACACACCAAAGAATTATAACTACAAAAAATTACCAAAAATTTTATTTTTTTTACTTTTTTTTGAACCTCCAAACAAGCTCATCCAAGATTATACGGATAAAAGATCTCAAACCTTGATCCTCTAACCACTGAACACTACTAAAATTAAAATTTCACCCACAACCCATTTTCTTGTGTAATTATAGATAAATACTTTGAAATGACACTCTCGACATAAAGGGTCCGTTTGTCAACGCTGTCGTTTTTTTGTTGTTATTTTTCTGTTGACGTTTTCTGTTTTTTGTTTTCTGTTGCCGTTTATTTTTTTAAATAAAAACTGAAACTGCGTTTAAAAATGCGAGTTTGTTTGTAATTATTATTTTTTATTTTAGAAAATATTTAATTTTATTAGTTTTAAAAAATCAATAGAACTTAATAAAATATATTTTATATTAATTTAATTTAATTAATATAATTAATTATATTAATACAGTAAATTATTTATTAAAATCATTTAATTCAATAAATATAAAATATATTAAATTATATTATTTATTAAAAAAATTTAATAAAATATATTTAATATTAAATAAATAATTAAATTAGATTAATTATTTAATTAAATTATTTATTTTTAAATTAATTAAATTCATTTAATTATTTATTAAAATAATTTAACAAAATATATTTTATATAAATTAAATTAATTAAATCATAAATAATTTAATTTAATTATGATATTTATTTAAAATAATTTAATAATAATTATTAAATTAAAATAAATTAAAAATTGATGTAATTTAATTATTTATTATTAATTATTTTATATAAATTAATTTAATTATTAAGTTAAATAAATTAATTATGATATTATTTCAGATAATTTAGCAATAATTAATTATTAAATTAAATTAATTATTTTGGTTTTATTATTTATTAAAAATAATTTATATTAATTTATATAATTTAATTATATTATTTATTAAAATAACTTATTTTAATAAAGTATTTGAATAAAATAATTTATTTTTATGTAATGTAACAAAAATAGACAAAGTTTTAAAATTGACAAAATATTAGTAATAGAAAAGAAAACCGAAGTAAAAACACCTTTTTTCTGTTTACGTTTTTCTGTTTATGTTTTCTTTTTTTTTTTAAAACAAAAAAATAGAAACAGGTTTACCAAACATATTTCTGTTGCGAGTTTATAAAATTTTAAAAACATAAACAGAAAAACAAAAAATAAAACGGGGCCAAAGTAAATTAGTTTATAATTAGATAATTGCTATAAATCGTAATGATATAACCAAAAGCAACCAAACTTATCATTGGAACGAATAAGCCATTCTAATTCACTGTAATTTGTAATATGCCTTTCATCGTTTTTTAATTTTTTTTTAAATTTTATTTATTTATTTATGTATTTATTTTTTTCGTGAGTTCAATTATTAGCAGGGATAAACTGATCGTGTCACGTGGCTCCAGAAAGGTGGGCCGTATGTTATCATGCTCCGTGATGCACCCGAGGAGAGCTTTTAATGGACCCATGAGTTATGGAAAGATTGGCTCAAATCTTGCTATAAATCCGTTTGGTGCTATCAAAAATCATCAAAAATTACATATAATTATTTATTTTTATCAATTTTTATTTTTTGTGTGTTTATTTTTAAAATCTAAATTTTACAAACATTTATAAAAAGTTGTAAAAAAATTACTCACTTTTTTCATTTTTTTCAATTTTTTTAACTTTTTATACTATTTTTTGACCAAAACTGTTAGAACTGTACAAAAACAAATGTTGAAAAAAGTGTTTTACACAGTTTCAACAAATTATTTTGATCACTTTTAATTAATCTTTTAAATATTATAAAGTAACTGACATTGTCTATTTGTTTTTTTAATCAATTTTTAGTCACCTTCGGTCATCCGAAAGCTGACCGAAGGCGCGTATATAAGGAAAGATCCTACAAGACACGTGGATCACATCTATTAAAAAAATATTAACATTATTCTGGGAAGGATTACTGCCAATTTTTACTAAAATCCTTCAATTATGTTACCTATGCTATTAGACTCCATAATGAACTAAGCTATACCTCAACTATAAAAATGGAAGATCGCCTATGACCAAGTCATGCTTTATACATTCATTCACAAGTTTTCTATTACAATTACTCTAAAAAAAAAGTCCATCGATTTCATCACCAAACGCTATTTTAATTTTTTTTTTCCTTTTTTTCCGTTCAATTAACAAGCCGTAATTTTTTTCCTCGTAGTTGCTAATGTTTAGAGCATTTTCCTACTAGTTGCTAAGATTTAGAGCGTTAATTTTACTCGGGTATGAGTGATAATTTTTTTTTTCTCTTGTAATTGCTGATATTCGAACTAAAGTAACTAATAATTTGAAAATAAAAATTATTAATATCAAGTCAAGGTGCTCGAAGAAACGAACTAAATTAAAAATTTTAATTTGATTCGTTTCGATTTGATTTGGTCCAATAATTCTGATTTAATTAATTTTTGTTGATCCTATAGTTAACTTATGTTTAATTAGACACACCCCTGGATGGTCCAGTGGAGCGAGAGTCAAGCCTAAAGCTTGGGTGATTACTCAGGTCACAGGTTTGATTCTCACCTGAAGCGGCCAGGATTTAAGTTGGAGGCCGTGCGCGGTAGGTTGCTGCCCTAGTTCCCTCGAGAGTTTGTAGTTTAGTGGGTAAAACTGCTGAGTGATTTCTCCTGTTACAAAAAAAAAAAAAAAACTTATGTTTAATTAGGTTGATCTCTAATGACCCCCATGTATACTTTGTTTGAACAACCTTAACCAAGACCTTTCATTGACCAACTTAAAATTGGCTCTTATCAACTTGCAATTAACTAAAAGCCTGTATACTTCATTAGTTTGTGAGTGAGGCTGTCAACTCATCAATCTGGGGCCAATCCAATGGATATAGACCTGATCTAATGGACCTAGGCCCATTAAATGTAGAGCCAATCCAAATCTATAATTGAATGTTCTGACCATTTTACCGTAGACCCGACCCGCTAAAAAAGGGATCTTGGCAAGTTTACCAGACCCAAATTGTTTGTTTATTTTTCGTTCAAGAATTACAATAGCAGAAGTATTAGCCACGTAAAGTTAACGTATTATATTTTCTTTTAATTCTTTCAAAAACCTAACCAATTCTATAAATCACAGCTGTTAAAGGAAACAAAAAAACTTCTCACAAAATTTCCATTGGCCACCAGATCTTGTGTTTACGAATTTTCCAGTTACTTAAATTTCATCATTCACGCTCTAGTAAAATAAAACTGAGTTAGAAAATAAAATCAACTACCAGTAACAGAACTAGAACTAAAAGCTTTCAGCCATTCTTGCTCGAGTGCAATGTTATTTCTTTGACTGAAATTAAATTCAAAACATGTAAGTTTTGTTCAAGCCCAAACAAATAAAAAAAAAAAAAATATGCAGAATATATATAATTCCCTTACCACTAGGGATGGACATAGGACGTTTAGGGACGGGTACGCTTATCCGCATATCTAATCTCCCAACTTAAATTAATCTTCATATTATAACCCAAATTAATCTTTATAATCTACACGACTCTCACCGAAGATTTATTTTTATCTTTATCTCCCCTCCCAAACGGGGAAAGTGAATCCTCGCAAGAAATTGGATATTGAAATAAAAAAAAAACACAAAAACTTTAAATTATAGATTACAGATTTGAGTATCAAGTATAAATTCTAAAAATTTCAAATTCCACAAGCCTAACCATTGAAGTATTAAATCCACACTTCGGATTCAAGCATAATTGCATAAAAACCAATTCAAGTCTCAATCTTCGTATTCAAGCCTAAGGCTATTAATTCAAGTCCTAGTTTTCAGATTCATGCCTAAAGTCATTAATACAAGTCAGTTAGATGATTCAGGGATTTTTGGAGATCAGGTAAGGTACGGGTTGAGGATGGACTCATACTCTTACCCTACCTGATTCTTAAAATTTTTTAAAAAATGTTTGCATACTCTATCCAATCTTCAAATCCCCTACCCATGTCCGAGAAGAAGATCAAGTAGAGTACAGATGAGTCGGCCGAGATGACCATCCTTACTCCATCCCTCCTTTTTTTTTAATAAATATTTATGTATCCGAAATTAATTATTTGTGCACATTTCAACTAATTAATCTCTAGGGAATAACGAATTAGTGACCATGGGTATACATAACCCACTCGTAGAAACATGAATAATTCTTCAATCACACGTAGCAATATTATGAAAAGAACACTAGGGAAGGCAAAGCTTCTGGATGTCTTCTTCCACAGGCGTCGAATAGAACTTGAATCGTGATTATCTTTGTGTTTTTAAATCATTTTAATAAGTAATTATTACTTATTAAAAATAATTTTTAATCTGAAAAAATAAATAATTTTAATCATAAATTAATATTTAATAGTATTAGTTTAATAAAATAAATCATTTAATAATAAATTATTTTTTATTAAATATTAATTTGATAAAATAATTTAATAATTAATTGATTTTAATTTGATTAAATAAATTATTATTTTATAGTATTTATTATAATTATTTATATGAGAACATTGTCTAAGATTTACAAGAGTGTGAAGGAATATTTTACGGAAGTAATGAGAAAAAAGTATAATTTATTTATTACTCTTCATTATCCACCTCCTACTTTCAGTAATAATTTACTCTCTTATAGGGTGATATTTACCTCTAGTGTAATTGTTATTTAATCTTTCAAACTAATATAATAGTGAACAAAAATTATCCCAATAAAATTTATCATTCATTACTCTTAAAACAAACATATCCTTAAAGTAGATAGTGGTCCGAAAAGGCATGCGTAATTACTATATGTTAGACAAAAATAATATTCTTGGTTATTTTTTAAGAGCTAAATTAAAAGGGGTCTTATTCTCTGATTGATTAATTAAATTGCGTAAACTGTGTTATATTTACTTATTTAAAATGAGTAAATGATGAATGAAAAAAATGGTTTAAAAGTCACGTACTTGAAAAGATAATACTTCTCCCACACTAAAAGAGTAAGTACGTTTTGTGTAGCACATATAGTTTAAGTTTGGATTAAGAGAAGGATTTGGAATGTTAATGGAACGAGTATACGAGGGTATCCAAGTCGACCGAGCCTAATGAAAAATCGTTTAAAAAATATCCTAATTGAATTGAGAGGAGTTTGAGATTGAAATTTAATATCCGTGTGAATTTGGGATTTACCTATAGGGTACCCAATACTTGTTTATACTTATAGGATATTTAATACATGATACTTGAAGAATACCTGTTTAATAAAATATAATATAACATAATATATATTTATATATTTATAATTTTATCCCTAAAATAAAATTTTTGTTGTCTGTTATTTTCACATGTTATGAATTATTTTATGTTGGGTTTGAAAGTCCTTTATGAATTGTGATTTCTATTATACTGTTTCAAGGGAATGCCCATATATATTTTGTACATTTATTTCTACTATTTATAGTATATTTTTTTTTCACATTTCAAAAAAAAAAAAGAAAAAAAACTTGGAGATCTTTTGACCAATGAATTTGTTCAATTTAATAAATTTAACATTTTTGTCACTTACTAATTTTTTTATTTTTATCTCAAATCGGGTATTTAACGAATAATTTGACCAATTGAACATAAATGAGTTTTGCGAGTTTGGGACAGAACAGGTTTGAGATTCCAACTAAAAAAATAAATGGATTTGAAATAATAATGATAAACAAAAAAATAAAAGAATTTAATAATGAAATTGGTTAATTAAGTGGATATCTTACTCGTTTACATTCTTAGGAAAGATATAAGGGGCACTCCAAATTTTATAGAGAGAGAGGACTTGGGGTTTGATCCAAAATGTGCGTGAACTTACTCAGTCTAATTAATTATTAAAACGAAAAAATCAAAACAACGTGATTTTGACACATAGAATAGATGTATGAGTGCGTTTAGAATGATAAAAAGTGAGATAATTTATAAATTCGTAATTTATATATTATAATAAAAAATAAGTAATTTTTATAAATTTTCAAAAATTTTTAATAATTTTTAACAAAGTAAACGCATCTAGATAGTTGTGGCCATCATAAGCATTCTTCTCATGACTATTTTGAAAATTATCAACTCTCCATATATTTGGAACTTCTTGACAGATTTTATTCATTCAATCACCTTTATTCCAATGGTTGTGACCATAAGTCATCGATTCTCCATAAATTCGACTTTCTTAAACAGATTTTGTTCATTCAATTCTTAAAGTACGAGAACACAAAACACTGTTATTAATTTGATACGAAATTTATATTTTCATAAGATCATTGAATCCTGGGATCGAGATAAATGTCCGATAAATTTGAAAGACACTAGTGTCGAGGACGAATTTATTTAAGGACGTATTGTAAAATATTAATTAGGATTGATTAATTCGAGTTTCTCAAATTTGTTAAGGTTTTTAATTTATTGCTTTTAGTTTAATTTTTTATTTAACCTTACAACACATTCCGCGCAAGTATATTGGCGCATTGAAAAATATGAAAAATATATGAAAACGTCTAAAAATTTATAAAAGTTATTTATTTTTTACCTCAATGTACGAATTATGAATTTACGAATTATTTCAAATTATTTCACTTTTTGTCATTCCAAATACCTCCTAAGAATAACGATTTATAAAATAAAAGAGAACGATTTTTTAAAATATCTCTTTCACAAATTAAAATCCAAAGACTAATATTGAATTTTATTCTTCAACAAATGACTGAGATATTTCATAAAATTTTTATTTATTTGCCCCATATCACTAAAATAGTACAACTTCACTTTTGTTTTGGCCTATAAAAACACTAGAATTGTGGTATATGATTTTAATAAATGTAAAAAAATTCATGAGTTCTAAAAAAGATTCACTTTTTTGGGTTTCAAAAAAATTTACTTGCTCATGGGTACCAAAAGGGGAATCCACTTGCTTAAAAATCTAATATAGCTATTGAATATATATCTAAATTACATTAGCAATTAAATTAAAAATATAGATAAAAAATAAAGTCAAATTAGAAAAACACAAATAATAAAAGCTTAAATAATAAGGTTATTTCTCATGTAACAATAAATTTTTACATTTTTTAAATTTAAAAGTACAAAAAAAAATATTGAATACCAATTAAGCTCAGAAGTATTTATTTTTCTAAATTTTAATTTTAAATTTAAATTTGTTACATTCACTATATTTATTTTATTTTATAAAACACATATGATTAATAAAAATAATATTGTTTTGAGTTATTTTTATAAAACTAATTAAAAATTTATTATCAAATCTAATGTGGAACTTTCTATATTCATTATTCTACTTTTTTATTTTTATAAATATTTGAATAAAATCAGTCTTGAGGGAGTGATTTTTTTCTATATAATAAAACATAACACATATCAAAAATGTTCTTCTCACAAACTATAATCCAAAGGCTTAGATTGAATTTTATTTTTTAACGAATAGTTAAAATCTTTCATAAAATTTTTGTTTCTTTATCCTATATTGTCAAAACGCTACAAATTTATTTATTTATTTATTTTTACTTATAAAAGAATTGTAATATATGATTTTAATAAATATAAAAAGTAATAAATTTTGAAAAGAGACCCACTTTCTTGGGTTTCGAAAAGGAATTCACTTTCTCATGTATTGTAAAAGGGGGATTCACTTGCTTAAAAATTTAATATAGTTGTTAAATTTATATATTTCAATTACATTAGTAATTGAATTAAAAATATAAATAAAAATAGAGTTAAATTAAAAAATACAAATAAAAAAACTTAAACAATAATTAGGTTATTTCTCATATAATAACAATTCTTAGCATTATTAAAATTTAGAAGTATAAAAAAATATTGAATATTAATTAAGCTCGGAAGATCTTCCCTAGTTTCAAAAATAAATAAATAAATAAATAATAGGCTCAGGAGTCGTTATTTTTTTGAATTCTAATTTTAAAATTAAATTGGTCATATTGACTATATTTTTTTTATTTTATAAAGTACATATAATTAATAATAATAATATTTTTTATTTGAATTATTTTTATAAAACTGATTAAAAATTTATTGTCAAATCCAATGTGAAATTTTCTATATTCATCATTCTATTTTTTATTTTTACAAATATTTGAATAAAATAAGTCTTGAGGTGTTGATTTTTTTTCAAAATTCTAATTTTAAATTTAAATTGGTAAGGTTAACTGTATCTATATAGTAAAACACAACACATTTCAAAAATGCATCTCTCACAAAGTAAAATCCAAAAGTTGAGATTGAGTTTTATTTTCAATGAATGGTTAAAATTTTTAACGAATCAAAACTTTCTCTCAAACTTTCACTCAGTTTTTAGATCACTTCACGATCTGATATACCATTGACTTGAATTTAATAATGATATTTAAAGAGTTACATTAAAAAAGATAAAAATTTTATTTCTTACTATTACAAATATGTGCATATTTAATTTTAGTTGAAGAGTGCCATAGGTATGGATTATTCGGTAAAATATATAAATCATAAAAAAATTTAGTTTTGTTGTTATTGAATAGCAAATTAATTGAGAAAAAATAAAAAAAGATATTATTCAAAATTATTTCTTCTTGTTGTGGAAAATACACTAATTTGGAGAATGGAATAAATTATTAAATTAAAAAAATTAGTTTACCAAAAAATGCTTTCCATTTCCTCATTTTTTTTAATTCAATTGAATGAGAACATATATTTAAAATCATATGTTTTATTATTCTTCTTCTTTTTTGTCCTTAAATTTTCTTTTTTTTTTAAATTATATTTTTTTAATAAAATTTTCATGTTTTTTTGTATCACTGTTTTTAGTTTATTTGGGGATCAATAATTTGTATAGGATTAACGAAATTTTGTATAATTTTTCTAAATGGCTATCAATGTTAGAGCATGGCCAGCAATTTTTCTATTCTAATCCCTATTTTGTAGTGATATAATATCATTTTGTAGTATAGGGAGTCAATTTTCAATCTTGTATATCCGGTAAATTTTTTATTTAAATTCTTTGTGTCAGTAGATTTTGTAAACTAATAAATTTAGTAGTTTTTTTGTTAAAATTTTAATGTTGAGTGAACATTTTTTTTGCAATTTGGATTCAAACATATATTTTTTTGAAATATAAATTTTAATAAATATTTTTTGGAAATATAAATTTTAATAAATATTTTCAAATTTTAAATTAATAAATATTTTAATGAATTTTAATAAATGTTTTTAGAATTTTTAAATTTTAATAAATATTGGTAAAATTTTTAAATTCAAATAAATATTTTTTAATTTTTAAATATTTTAATGAATTTTAATATATATTTTTTGAATTTTTAAATTTTTTTAAATATTTTGAAATTTTGAATTGCAATGGATAATTTTTGCAGTTTGAACCCAACGGTTATATTTTTAAAATTGGGAATGATGCGGCAGAGGGAGGATTTATAAGGAGAGTGCTTTTCATTCCCTGAATATTAAAAATCAAATTTGTTCAAATAGGGAAGAGGTATAGGAATAAGGATACTGTTAGACGGTATTTTTTTTTACTAATGATTTGGCACCACTAAAAATTATCAAAATTTATCAACTTTAACTATTTTTTGTACTTTCTTCCTATTAAAACTTTTCACATTTCACTTTTATGTCACATCTTTCTATTTTTATTGTACTTTTTATCTCTTTTTTGTCAACCAAACACCCCCTTAAAGATGGTATTGGAATGAAAAAGTTACTGGCAATGCTCTGATAGGATTTTTATTTATATTTTTTTTAAAGACTGTGATACTGCATGTGAGGATTTTATTTTCTGGCTAAACTTATTAAAATATTAAATCAAGTCATTTAATTTTCTGTAAAAAATGAATCAAGTCATAAACAATCACTACTGGCGTTGACATCACCTTACCAGCTTCATAACTGATAAATTAATCCCATAGTTAATTAACTTAATTTAAAAATAACATCAGGTGTCCAAATGGAAGGATAGAGAATAGAATTTAATTAAAAAATGAGAACGGTCAATTAGTTAGTTATATTCACACTTACAATCCCCCTTAGCCCTTTTATATACATATATTAGCAATAACTCGTACTTGTAATACTTTGAATAAAATTAGTATTAAATATTTTATATAGTTAAAATTTTAGATAAAAAGTTTAAATTAAAAAAATTATGTTAATTCATAGATTTTAATTTTTTTTAAAACTTCAGACCTTAATTGTTATTACATGTATTTTAGTATTTCTTTTTCTCCAATTACTTTTTGATAAACACCGTAAAGGACCCGTTTGATCTGCAAACAAATAATAAAAAATTTTATAAATATCTGTTAATTTTATATCACATCAACTTTTTGTTTCACTGCACGCATTATGAACTCTCAATTTATCTCATTTTTTTTCACTCCAAACACACACCCAAAATGAAACACAAATTATGATACGTTATTTGGAAGATTCAATTTCTTAGAAATTATAATTGAAGAGAATTTAAGTTGACAATTTTGATTTGCATACGATCTTTACTCTTGAAATACGGTAAAATTTGAAATACCCAACTTATTTTGTGAGATAGATAATAATGGAGTCTACGATAAAAAGAATTGAGCAGGAATTTAAAAATATAAAAATGATCTTAATCGTCGAATGAAAGAAAAATAATTCTCTGACAGTTAAATTTTAGTTTGTGAGAGGAATATTTTAAAAAATTGTCATATTTTATTATATAAGTATGTTTGTATAGATATATACGTCAAACGTAATGGTACTTTAGAAAGATGCATATTAAAATTCGTTATTAAATTAGTGATTATTTTTTAGGGGATTATTACTTTTTTGATCATAAAGAAAACCCGTAAAATCCGGGCTTTTCTAGGAGCAAAATTTGGAGAAGTTCCACCTAAAGGGCAGACCTAATCATGGATGGGTGAATTTCACCATCCAATTCTTTTTTTAATTAATGCGCGGATTATTATTAGCGATCTTTTATTAAAACAATGACGGGTGAATTCCACCATCCAATTCTTTTAATGAATGCATGTATTATTATAAGTGATGTTATTTTATTAAAACAATTTATGAAAATAAACTGTTAAAATTACATGTCAGTTTTGTAGTTACAATTAAAAATGGTAACAAATCAGATCGGATTTGGCGTTTGCTTATACTATTTCCAAACACGTCAGGTAAAAGAAAAAAAAAAAAAAAAAAAAGAACCAAACCACGCGAGTACTCAGTGTATATTTTTAACTCTAACTCATCTAATAATTAGATACTCATCGGAAAAATTGACACCTATAACCTTCAAATATGAAATGGTTAATTGAGTAATAAATTTAGATATTCGATAATTTGAGCAGGTAATTAAATAATTCAGACGTGTAATCGAATAATACTCGCTGAACACCCAATAAATAAGTAATTGGTGCAGATAATTTAGATAATAATTGAGTAATACTTGTGGAGTACCTTATAATTAGGTAATTAGACAAGTTCAGATAATATCTATCAGGTATATTGTATATACTATCCTCGAATGTGACATATTATACTTTTAGTAATAAATTTAGATATTCGATAATTTGAGCAGGTAATTAAATAATGCGGACGTGTAATCGAATAATACTCGCTGAACACCCAATAAATAAGTAATTGGTGCAGATAATTTAGGTAATAATTGAGTAATACTTGTGGAGTACCTTATAATTAGGTAATTAGACAAGTTCAGATAATATCTATCAGGTACATTGTATATACTATCCTCGAATGTGACATATTATACTTTTAGTAATAAATTTAGATATTCGATAATTTGAGCAGGTAATTAAATAATGCGGACGTGTAATCAAATAATACTCGCCGAACACCCAACAAATAAGTACTTGGTGCAGATAATTTAGGTAATAATTGAGTAATACTTGTGGAGTACCTTATAATTAGGTAATTAGACAAGTTCAGATAATACCTATCAGGTACATTATATATACTATCCTCGAATGTGACATATTTTATTTTTATATTTTAACCAATTTTATTATCTATAAAATTTAAAAATATCTGCATTTATCGAATTAGAGTGGAGCAGCTTACCATCTGTACCTATTAAAAATTTTTTTACTTAAAATGGTAAACTCAGAAGTCTACATTAACCTGGTAAATTTTTCAGGCGCGAGATCATAATTTGTATTATTATGGGTAACATATTGATTAAAAGTACAGTAAATAGTACATGTGCCTAAGTTTTAATTTAAAGTCAAATCATTTGTTTGAATAATTAATCTATTTTTGTAACATGTGTTGCTTGAGTATTGGGCATTTATTGAATGGAACATCTTGTTGAAGATATTGGAGCAATATTGCACTGAATGGTCCTCCAATGATTCATGTACATGGCCTCCCTATGCGCTAATTCATGATTAATGGGGCCATTGGCGCCATCATCAACTTTCGCTAGCTTCCAAACATGAAATGATAATAGCGGAGTGATTGTTGATTAAGAATTTAGACTTCGGGCTCCGAAAGGGGTAATCGAGTTAGTTCGAATGACGAATTAAAGGGTCTGAGATCGATAGGTTCCGGGTTCGACTCCTTTTGGGGGCAGTCCTTCTTCTAATTGTGGAGGGTCATCTAACAGCCTTCTCGGCTGAGCCGGTCAGTCAGGGCTTGCCTAAACTGGTTTACCTTCTCATGGTTCTTTACCAGCTAGAGCCACGGGATGGACTTCACCCAGTGCGCACTCATGGGTAGCGGCTGCGGGTTTCTCTTCGACCTCAGAAGAATTTAGACTTCGGAAAATTTAGTGGAAAAATAAAAAAGAAAAAAATTGGACTAAATATTTTATTTGAATAAATTAAAAATTTTAAATTTTAAATACATAAAATTTTACTTCTGAATGTGTGATAAAGTTTGTGTATTTGAAATTTTTTATTTTTTTTCTTTTCAAGAGAAATTATCCAAATTAACTTAGCATTTTTATTAATTAACTTGGAAAATATTAAATTTTTTTGACAAATATTTATTTATTTTATTTTTATTTTTCAATCATACTAAAAAATAAAAAATGAAATATATTTATCTCATTGTATTTTAATTTCTTGTATATCTCTTTCACTTTTATTTTCATTTCACAACTACTAAGTCAACACACAACCTTACAAGTTTGTACGGTGACAAGGTTGCTAATTCATCAAAACACTAAAATTATTTGTCATGTCAAATTTTATTAGAGAAAATAACATCACTAAGGCTTCATTTGGAGTGATAAAAAAAGGTAAACAAACACTAAAAAATTTTAAAAATTATTTACTTTTTATTTCACTGCACGAATTACGAACTTATAACTTATTCCATTTTATCTCACTTTTTATTACTTCAAACGTACCCAAAATTATGTTTCATTATATTTTTTATTATATACACTACTTATCATATTTATAACTTCAAATATTATAGGGGTGTTTGAAGTGGCAAAAAAATAAAAAAATTAAAAGTTAGTATTGATGTGATGTAACAGTGACATGTGACAGAATTTAAAAATTTTAATTTTTTTAAAATTTTTTAAAAAAAATTTGAGGCACCAAACAGTCCTTATATATATTTTTTTAGATTTTGTGTATTTGTCATATATTTTTATATATTTTTCGAACTCTAAAACTTGTCATATATTATTGTCATATATAATCATATAGACATATATCTTTAGATGTGCATTTTTTTCCTTACTGCATGTTAATATTAGTATTAAATTTATATATTTAGACTCTATTTAATAATATTTATGTTTACTATTTTTATATTTATGTTTACAAATTAAAAAAAATAGTAATAAGTGTTTGTTAAACTTGTGTTTATTTTTTATTTTAAATAAATGAAAATTTAAATAAAAAATAAAAATAAAAAAAGTATTTTTATTTATTTTTTAATTATAAATATTTTATCAATTTTAACACTTTATTTTATTTTTGTTGCATCGTTTTAAAATGAATTATTTTACTCAAATATTTTATTAAACTAAAATTAATTTTTATGAATAATATAATTAATTTAATTTGAAATATATTTTATTATTAATATAATTAAATTATATTTAAAAATTTTTTATTGAAGTAAATTATTTTTAATAAATAATATAATTAAATTTAATTAATTAAATTTAATACACGCCAAATTGAATTAAGGTGTCTAAAGTTCTAAACACCCCCCTCCCCAAAACCCAAAGGGGGGGGGGGGGGGCCAAAATGTGATTTCACAATTTGGAATCTCTCTATAACAATCCAGCCAGCACTCATCTAGGCTCTATAATACGTCGCTCACTTTTTGTTCTTGGCTATATGGTGTTACCGGTCATCCCCTCCCTCACCTGATCATCAACCCTTTCGCAGTTTTTAAAGATTCGATTTGCTTAGTCAGTCATCTCTTTTCTTGCATCTTTAAGCAAACAAGCAGATCTTGTCAGATTTTTCTTATCGAGCTCAGTAAGTTTTTCGAAATCTTATATATACACATATATCTATATATACACGTCTCTGTTCTTTTTCCATGCTTTTTGATCTTTGGTTCAGAAGTTGAAGTATTTTTTTTTCTCAGCTGTGTATTCTTTTTTCTTCTCTGTTGGATTCTTTGATCCTGATGGGTTTTGCTTTTACCCCGAGTTTGGTTACCCAGAAAAAATCTGGGAAAATTTTCTTAGTTTCTGGGAAGTGGGAGACCAAACCCAACTGGGGCGAGTGATTTTACGGCATCTAATTTGGTGTATTGAATTCAAAATTTCCAAAATACATACGAGGCTAGGCTTTTATTTCCCTTTTCTTTTTCTTTTTCTTCCCCTGGTTTCTCACCAGCCGACCAAGCTTGAGTGTTTTATTTGCTTGCTGCAATTTCTTTATTGAAGGCCTTCAGTATTATATTATTGATAGTTATAAAAAAATTGGGATTCTTGTGATTTCCAATTGTTTGAGGACACAGTCAAAATTGAGCTTGTCTTATTCCCTAATTCACAAGCATGATACTTCAAAAGGGCTATACTCATAGGACACACCGAATTAAGTATACTTTATTTTATCATCTTTTCTTCAAATACGTTATCAACACAAACTTAAAATTGAGTAGCTAAAACCTCTAATTATAAAATCTTCTATCTCATATTTTTATCGTGTGTTTCGTATGTTAAATCATATATTGAATTAGTTTTCTTGTGAATTTTATTTTCGTATGTATAGTTAATAAAAATTATATGTATTTGCCATATCCTCATTGTATCTGTATCCCCTTTTTTTTTTTTTTTTTTCGAAATCTCCATTTCCATATCTCGTATTCACATCCGTGCTCGATAGTCCCTAAGTTCTAAATGTGAGATGCTTTCATTGATTACCTTATGTGTTATGCTAAGTTCATTTGTGTGACTGCTTAGGACTGTTATTTGGAAATTGTTCATCTGTTTTAGTTCTTAAGAGAACGAGAACAATCCTCCAATGAAAGGTGAGGAATGTAGTGAATTTGTTTTGGTGTCTATGAAGAAGGGTTAAAATCCTAAGTCATTTGCAACTCCTGAAATTCCAATGTTTTCTTTTATCCATCAATTAATTAATTAGTTTGATGCTTTTATCTTTCAGTCATTCTGATTCTTATTTATTGTAAATCGTAGATATCACAGTGTGTTTTCTTTTCCCCACTTTTGCAGATAACTTGGCGCAAAGAAGCGGGCCAATATGCCGTGGTTTAGTCTGTCAATTGATGTGCTGCGTAAAGCTATCTCCTTGAACTTGTTTTGTAGGGTTATTTTATAAATTACCAGTTCCACAGAACCTTTTCTAGTTTCCAATCTCTGATTTCCACTTTTCCATGGGATCCAATCACTTCTGGTTTAACCATTCTCATATCCACAGGATTAGCTGAGAGAGGAAAAAAAAAGGCCCCAAACTACTTAAAAGTTTCCATTCCAATTTTTTTGTTTCTGTTCATCTTTATAAGATTTCTTGCAATCTCCCTGTTCTTTAGCTTGGTTTTTTTGGCTCCATTGTCTGCCTATTCTTGTCTTGTAATTGAGGGTTTAGAAGAATGGTGTGCCAAGCAGCAAGCCAAACAAGATTCCGGGCTTTGAAACATGAGAATGGGATTGCAGGGAGAGCAACTATTATAGTTCGAGTGATAGCATGTTTTCAACCTTTGCAAGATTGCCAGGTAAGTTGAATATTAATTCGTCAAAATTTTATTGCATTTTGTTCTAATAGTTTTTTGCTTTATGGCTTTAACTATTCATTGGAGAAATCAACTCGGCTTTTTTTAGTTTTGTGGATCGTACTCCTGTAGACAATGATCATTGTGAAGGCATAATCGTACAACTTATTTCTTTTTTTTTTTCTCTTTTTTTTTTTTCAGGCTGAATACTTTCGTCAATTGCTTAAACCTGTTACGTAATTGAGTTTACAACTTCACGTTAGCATCTTCACAGCAAGCTTGGAATTTTAGATTCTGTTTTCATTTTCATTCCTTCTCCCAGAAAGTGATTGAACGTTGCAGATATAAAATACATCCATCCGTATTGTGGTAAGATTCTTGGTATCTTGCTGGTAGTTGCAGTTGAAATATTCCTAGTTCATCTTTGAAGATTTTTGGGCAGTAATCACGTCTTCATATCCAGGTGACTCAGCAGGATGTTTACAGCTGAAGACTCTTGGCTATTTCAGCAGCATCCTGCTTATCATTCGCCTGGCTTGAACCACACAAGTGCACTTTTACAACGCAGGCAACAAAATGTTTTGCCGTCTTCTACAAATCATTGCACTGTTTCAGCTGATGTGCCTTTTACGGGGTTTGAAGTTCCTGGTTTGTGTGGTCTGGGGACTGGCCAAACAAGTAGAGCTCTTGGGTCTATTCCACATTTACCTCCTCACTTGGAGAGCTCACCTTCCACTGCCAATCCTTATGTGCAAGAAGAACAATCTGGCTTTGACTATGGATATGGGATCAAGGCTACACCAAATGCTGTGTCTGGGGCTATGCCAAAAAGGCTTGTCATTTTCGATCAGTCTGGGAATCAGACAAGATTGGCTTTCGTTCCCGTTTGCCCTCGTGTCCCGAATGTGATTGTTGCACCAAGAAAATCTTTTAATGTTCGTGATTTGTGGAATGAAGGAGAGCCTGCCAAAATGGGGCAAAATTTTCCACCCATTAGCAACATTCGTGACCAAACTTGTGAGAAAGAAATAATTGGTGAGGAAAGTGAGATGCATGAAGACACTGAAGAAATCAATGCCTTACTTTACTCTGATGATGATGATGATGGAGATGATAGTGAGGCAGATGAAGTAACGAGCACGGATCGCTCTCCATTAGCTATTAAAGGGAGTTACAAGAAGTGTGAAGACGTGGAAGAAATATCAGCAGAAGCTGGTAGTTCGGATTGTCCAGTGAAAAGGCAAAGATTGCTTGATGGTCGGTACAAGAAATCATCATTCATGGACACGGTGGGTTCGGTGAAACTGGGTAGATCCTCTGAGTATGTTGATGATGCTGAATTGAATTGCGCGGAAGGCAGGACCCAAGGAGAGGATCTGAATTCTGTTTTAGGAACCAACAAATCAAAAAAGGATAAAATTCGCGAGACATTGAAAGCCCTTGAGAGGCTAGTTCCGGATGCAAAGAGCAAAGACCCACTGTTGGTTATCGAAGAAGCTATTGTTTACTTGAAATATCTGAAGCTCAAGGCCAAAGCTTTAGGAGTTTGCTAAACTACTTTGATGGCAGCCCCTGCTCCCAAGGTTGGACTGAGGTAAGGAATTTTAATTTTGCCCCTACTAATTACAAAAACCTTGGTGACCCCCGTTCCCTCCCACCAAGCTTGGAATGGAAAGAGGAAGGGGGGGTTGTTTAAGTAAGACCCCGCTTGGAGGAGCCAAAAAAACACTAACTTTTGATGTTTTAGGTGTTTGGTAAAACACCAAAAGTTGCCAATAATCGTACGTGGCAGGTTGCCAACACACCAACTTTTGCTGAGTTAGTGAGAGATATAATGGTCATTTCAACTTTAGTTCAACTCAAAAGTTATTAAAATTTTTACCAAACATACAAGAATTTGCCAAAAGTTACTAAAAGCTTTTATTTGTTTTACCAAACACCTAAAAGTTACTAAAATTTTCTATTTGTTTTACCAAACACACCAAAAGTTTTATCTACCAACTTTTGCCAAAAAAATATCAAAAGTTGGCTGAAAATTGGACATCCAAACGGGGTCCTAACCCCAACAGAGTTATCTAAAATGATTAATGGATTTGAAATATATGCTGTGGCTTTAGCTAAGCTTTCTGATGCCTTTATTATTATTATTATTATTATTATTATTATTATTATTATTCTTTTGCTGCAGCAGTATATATGATGAAGCAATAAAGGCAAGGCTTTATGGGATGAATCTGTATGTTGCTTGCTAGCAGTGAAGAAAATGGCGTTATATATAGTTATTCACCCTGGAATGATTAGTTGAAGCTTTTTGTGGGGTTTAAAGGAAGTCATGTTTGAACGCATGGTTGTGTTGGTGGTGGGCTGTGCTGTAAATAAGGACTCTTTTCCGGAATTGTTGATGACTCAATGGATCAAGTGCATGCGTGTCTGGTAACTTGGGTCCCACCCTTCCACCCTATTTGGTTCTTTATTTTGTGCTTTTGTCACTTGATGCCCCCCCCCCCCAAAAAAAAAAAGCAAAAACCCAAAAAACCCCTTTCCTTCCTTTCTATCTTTAAGGCTTTGTTGGGCATTTAAGTTTGTGTGGGTTTGCAAATCCATGGATGGATGATCAAGATTAGAAAAAATACTCTCTTTAATCTACACATTGAACCCTAGGGAACTTGTGTGCCAAACGAAGCCTTTAAGGTTGTGGCTTGTGGTAGGAGATTGGTTGGTTTGCATTTGAGCTTTGGTGGTTGTACAGTGAGTTGCGTGCTGTTGTGTGCTGTGGAAGTCTTTTCAGTTTGTGTATTTGTAGAATAACTATGGATGGACCTTTATGCTACCATGTGAGGCTTTGTTGTAATAAAAGTATTCACAGTGCGGACGTGCTTGTGATGGTGACGTTGATGGTGATAATTAGTGGGTATGAATGGATTTGATTGAAATTCACCTTTTGAATTCTGCTGATTCTCTTCTTGTTTTATGTGTTGTCCTTTCTATTTATGCATTCTCATAATTGGGGTCCTTGTTGGCAAAGAGAGGAACTTTATTAACCATGAGTCTCCCACATGAAGAGCTGTCAAAAATGTTGATTTCTTGAAAGTAGGTTTGTGGACCTACTACACTGAATCATTTCTCAGAGTAAGAGCCAGCTCAGCTGTCCAAGGCATTTATTATGGGAGCTCACGGGTCTGAAGGTCTTCGGGTGAAAAAGTTGGTAGGGTTGATTTTGTTGGCTTGCTATCCAAAGTATTCATTTGGATGTGTGTCCAAACAAATTTATGATTTTTTTGTCATATATGTTAGAGAGTTCAGTATGCGGGGTCCTAATTGAGTAAGCGTCTTGAGTAGTTGAAAATGTTAATGATATACATGAGAATATATTTTTATATTAATTTTCATTCCTTTCAACTAATTACCAAAACTAACTAATAAATGCTGCAACTAACTAATAAATGTAATTAAATGTACAATTACCAAGATGTTTAAGAGTAAAAATAAGGTATTAAATGCTTTTCAACACATGCTCATGGCATTTGCCATTAAGTAAAATTTTCTATGTGATGAAAAAATCCCTTAGCATTGTCTAAGGTCATGTCTTCTGAGAAGGTCCTAAATTAAATAAAATGTATATATTTAATTACTGTAAATTTATCGTCTCTTCGATTTTGTTGTTCATCTCAATCTCGAATAATTTTGAAATTTGCCTTAATTTATAAAAATAATACCTCATAATCCCTCCAGTAAGAAAGTATATAGATTTATTTAATTATTCTAATTTTATCATTTTCTTAATATCAATCCTTATCTTAATCTTAAATATTTTTGAAACTCATCTTAATTTATAGAAATAATACCTTGTTACCTATCTAATAAGAAGACTACAAATTAAAAAAAAAATATATATATATATATATATATAGATATATTTAATTATTTTAATTTTATTTTTTTTCTTAAAATTCAATTCAATGTTTATTTTAATCTCAAATATTTTTAGAATTTATTTTAATTTATAAAAATAATACTCATGAGTATGTATAATACAAGGTCTATATATATATATTTTTTACCTTTAAAATCACAAATAATTTGGTGCGACCCTAAAATTTCCTATTATGGTGGGCAATTACATCGTCTGATTGTCTTTCGTGGTCTCATCGGCTTGTTCTGATGTTTCACCATCTCTTTTGGATTCATCGGCTGGGACGTTGACGTCGTGTGCACACGAGGACCTCACATGGGGTGTCTTTGTGGGTTGCGCCTTCGTTGGAAGTTTGGCATGGTCTTTCAAATATCAGTTGGGACGCCACCGCAATTTGGCTGGCATGAATCTCCATGTGATCTCTCTCTCTCTCTCTCTCTCTCTCTCTCAGAGAATGTTATTTGAAATCTAGTTGGAATTAACTCGAATCTTCGAAAGAAAAACTAATTATCAATAGGTTATGTTTGATTGAGGGACTCAGCGAAGGGTTATAAGTAATATTATAAAATAATAGATGTTACTTTTTTTTTCACGATTATACTGCTAGTATCTTGCAAAACTACTATATACAATTTTCTAACATTTTTGAGATTTCGTAATTGTCCATTCTACCCCTCAATTTTGTTGCCTTACTTTGCGCTTAAATATGCAAGGATTAGAACATTCTTTTAAGTCTTGTTTGGTGGCACTAAAATTTACCAAAATTCATTAATTTTAACTAATTTTTATACTTTTTTTTTAATTAAATTTCTCTACATATTACATTTATGTTACATCTTTCTATTTTTATTATACTTTTTAGTCAATTTTTTGTCAACCAAACACACTCTTAACTATAAATTTCTAATTAACGGATAACTCATCATTCTATTTTCACATTTCTTCTTTTTATTTCACCTTTTACATAATAAAAAATCTCACTATCTATTTACCCAACATCCCCCCCCAATATATATATATATATATATATAAAGGCTACACTTATGAAGAAAAGGATGGTAAGCTTATTTGAACAACTGAACTTTCCACTGATGTGCATTATTCCCTTCAACTAAAATCATATAGATTTCAAAAACCGAGTTTTGTATGGTTTTGGGATACTGAGGCTTCGTTTGGGAAGTCTTAAATTTGAACTACTCAGTTTTTTTTTAATCTTTTTTAAATGACCAAGTTTATCTTATTATTTAATTTTTTTTTTGAATAAGTTAATATAAAATTTTTGTAAACTGTGAAGAGTAGAAATATCAAATCAATAAAAAAAAATTAAAAAACTAGATACTAAAAAACTAATTTTTTCTCCTTTCTTAAATAAAAAAATATTAATAACTTTTTTAGTAACTAGTTAACATAGTATAGAATGAAAAATGGAATGGAACAGGTAAATTTTATCATCCAAAAGATATACAGATGAAATGATATCTTTAAAGAATACAAAACTATCCTTTGCTTTCCAAAAGGCGTCATCAATCTCGAAAATAAATCCATCATCTCGAAAAAATGAAGAAGAAAATGTGAAGAAAAAGTCTCCAAAGTTGTCTACCTGGTCCGGCCTCTCCCCACCCTTCTATCTTCGCAAGATGTGCTCCCCTTGCTCTAGAATAGCTGGCTTTTTGCCACTGCTTCTTATATCTTTGAATAAAGGGTATTATTATAATATTTCTAAACCCAACCAAGCTGGCAACCAGTGTTCACCTTTAATAAAGGGTTTTTAATGTCTTACTATTCGTCTCCATCCATCTCTCTATCTCTCTCTTTTTCGATATCTCAAGGTGTCCAGTCAATTTGGACATATCTCGACTAATCCTCAGAGGTCCGGAAGTTTATGATTATTAGATTGGACCAAACCTGTTAGTTTATGGCTCGTATTCCCATCTTGGGCTTCGACCTATTTCATGTTTACTTTATTTTTGTTAGTGAATTTCTCTACTGATTTCGTCCGTGGACATAAGATTTTAAGACAAATCACGTAATTATTCTTGTTATTTTCTGTATGTCTATTTCGTTTTTGCACAACAAAAATTATATTGAAGCTAGCCTTTCTTCATACTTGTCTTTCAGGTCACATTTAGGTATAGAAACCTATTCGGCAACAAAAAATACCGCCGGAATTGCTGACCACGCCAACCGGAAATGCAATCGCCGACCTGCCGAACAAAGACAGAAAGAAAGGTTACGGCCGGAGTGGAGGTCTCTGACCGGAAAACCCTCCGATGCTTAAGTCAGCAAGTCACTCAAAGAAGGGAAACTCTCAGGGAAGAAGTGAGTAAAAGCTTAAGTTGGCAATAGTCAGCTTTTCTCTGTTGTTCAACAGAATGTTCTATTTATAGCATCTTGAATAATAATTAAAGCATACCTGCGATTTGACGTTCCGCACACTGCCGTGTCCTTCTTTTCCATCATTGCTTTAAATGCCATTCCCCTTCATTTAATGCCTCAAACTTCTCATTTAATACACCATGCCTCTCATTTAATGCTTCTGGTGGCTTAACACGGCATTACAACCGAAATTTCAGGGTCAGACTGTCTCCCTGTCACATCCGCCAACTACTCTTGACGAGACGAACTGACTTAGTTACTTTCTCAGAGATAAATACCCAGTTCAGTCTTAACTACGGTGTATTTATGGTCATGAACCATCTTTAAAGGCTGTGGGTCCCAGGTTTAACATTTACTAGCCGCCAATGGATGGGCCGAACAAACTGGCTATCAAGGTCCTCGGCTATAGCCACGTAGCAACACAGTATTCATTAGTGTTGAGGTTCAGGGTATTCTTTGGAATACTAACCTTAGGGCATGCGTTCATGTACAACACTCACGTGGAATTCCCGTGCCATTAAACAGTTGTTCGGTAAGACGCCACGTGTCATGACGCAACGTGCTCGGTGAACGACTACGTGGCTCACACGAATATGCTCGGTATTGGGCCACGTGGTGCGTTGACTATACTTGTTCGGCACTCGTACATCTAAGTATTATTTTGCCCAACATTTTGCTCCCACTCTGGTTGAAAAAAGATATTTTCCGAACAGAGTAGCAGAGCAGAATAACCTTACCTTACTGATCCTTCAATCCCCCTACACAATTTGTCGTTTAATATCCCCTTGACGCGTATCAAATCTGATTGGACTCTTCTCTCTCCTTGTAATGACACGCGTAGTGCCCTTTCAGCTTTTCATCTGCCGCGCCGCTCACGCGGATCCCCAGATTCGGGGTGTTAAAACGTAAGTGGTCAGGAATTTGAAAATTGGGGCGGTAATAAATGTCATTTTTGCCGCCCGTCGCATTTTCATTGGAAACGCTTTGGTTGCCCCCACAGATACGCACACATATACATATATGCCTGGTTCATCTTCTTTTACTTCCTTTCCGCGATTCGAGCCATCAGATATCCTTTGCTTCTTTCTTTCTGAGTTTTCATCTTCTCGAGCTTTCGTCCTTCTCGTCGTTCTTCGTTCCCGGTGAGTTAATCCCTTTTTATTTCAAATTTTCCGTTATGGGTAGGCTAGCAAACGAGTTAAACTCTGACGAAAAAATTAGGGTTTTCAAGGAGAAATACCAAATTCCTCAGTACGTAAACATTAGGCTTGCTGAGCACAGCAAGCGCGAAACAGGGGAGTTCCCTATAGTGGCCATCACCGAAGGTGGCCTTACGTTCCCCCTACACCATTTTTTACGCTCTATGATGAGCATTCTAGACCTTGGCCCTAGGAACCTCACCCACAACTTCTATAGAATTGTTAATGGGGTAATAGAAATAAATAGGCGATACGGATTCCACATATCCGAGTGGGATCTTATTTACTGTTATTCTATCCAGAAGGTGAGGAAGGATGAGAACAGGTGGTACCTGAAATCCCGACCAGAAAAGGCCTTGGTCCACATGCTGCCTGATACGATTAAGTCAGAAAGTGACCTTTGCATCGTCACAGGTCACTGGACACACGATCCAGATGAAGATCGTTATTCAATCGTCCCTCGGGTTTCTTTGGGCCCAGGTTGGTTGATTTCAAATGCTACCATTTCTTATTCTTTTTCGGCATTTTATCTTTTTTTTTTAAGCATGCTAATTGTTTGATTTAATATCTGTGCAGCCGTCCAATCAAAGAAAATCTGGGCTACTGGTCTTCGTGCTGACAAGGATCATCTCAAGGAGGTGTTCAAATTCCTTGGAGGTCCAGATCTTTACCCGTTTGCGAGGGCAGTTCCAGTCCTATTTAACTTCATCCCTTCGCACCAGACGTTCATCGCCCCTCCCCAAGGCTTCGCGACCTCAGAGGCCATTAGGCGTCTTCAGTGGTGGTTCCGGGCTTCCGCTTAAGAAAAAGAAGATTACTACGCCTTAAGACATCCTGGGTGGACTCGTTCTCCTCCGTTTGCTATTCCATTGGTTGCCGAGCAAGTTCATGCCCCGCAAGTAGCGATTCCTGAGCCTGCCGAGCACCCAAGGAAGTGAAGATTTGTTCTTTTAGACGAGGAGGAGGAGGAAGAAGAAGAAGTTGAAGTACCCCCTGCTTTCGACTACTTTTCAGATCTAGAAGGGGAAGAGGAAGGAGACATGGCCCTGAAGATCGATTATAAGAAGCTCGCCATGGCAAAGGCAAAGGGGCAAAGGGCCGAAGAGGCCCAGAAGAAAAAGGCCGACGAGCAAAAGGCTGCTGGAAAGAGAAAACTCGATGAGGGGAAAGCCCCTGCTCCTGCAACTGCCGATCAGATACTGAAAGTAAAAATGGAGAAGGGGAAAGAGCAGGAGGCAGCTCAAAAGAAACCTTCTGGTCCTCCTGAGCAAAAGAGGGCCAAGACGCAATCTGCAGACCCAGCTTAAACGGCCGAGCAGTCAAAACTACCGAAGGAGGATGCTGCGAGGGGGGCAGCACCTTCCAAGGTTGTGCCACCCACCAAAGACGCACCACCCAAAACCTCCGAACCACTACCTACTCAATCGATCGGGCCCGTGCCTCTTGCCATCGAGTATCCGGCCAATCCGGTCCGAGACTCCCCTCCATTCATTCCACAAATCCTTATTCCCAGCCTCGAGCACCCTCAAGGCCGACCCTTCACTGTCCAGGATACAGCCTTCAACCACGCCGAGGAGTATCTCAAGGGCGTCCTCCCTCCTCGGGACGTTCATGCCACAAGAAAAAATAGAACGGAGGAAATCCATAAAGTTCTAATGAAGAACATCATCTCTGTAAGTACAATGATATTCCTTTATGTGCATCCTTTTGCTATTATGATTTTTCTAACTTTCTGTTCTTTCTACAGACTTCTCTTTACACGATGGAATTGATTGCTCGAAGCCAAGCCTCCGAAGCCAGAGCCGAGCAGGATAGGTCAGACATAAAGGAATTGAAAGCGAATGTGAGGACCTTGGAGAAGGAGAACAAGAGTCTTCAATCCAGCAATGACGCTCTGGCAAAAGAGAGAAGTCAGCTTCGAGATGAAAATAAGGAGATCGAGCACCAACTTAACACTGCCCTTGGCCAAGTTGCAGGAAGCATAGCTCGAGTGCAATCTATGGACAAAATCCTAACTCATAAAGACGAAGAGCTGTTGGAGGTCAAGGGCAAACTCTCGAGGGCTGAGATTGAATTGTCCTCAACAAAGGCTGGACAAGAATTACTCCTCAAGGAGTTGGAGGCTTCCAGGGCTGAGCAAGGCAGATCGAAGCAAGAGCTTGCCAACCTTCGGGTAGAGCTTGCGCTGAAGACTCGGGCCCTGGAAGAGAAAGAAGCTGCTCTCCGAGAGGCTGAGGAGAAAGGCCAAGGCTGAATTGGAGGCCCAAATCAACGACTGTGTGGATCAGATGAGGGATGCTCACAACGATTTCTTCCTTGAGGGTTGGGAGGCCGCAATGAAGAGGAACAATATCGATCACACCAACCCCATATACAAGGAGGTCCCTTATCCTGATCCAGAGCGCCCAATCCCCCAGTTCAGCTTTGAACGTCCACCTCAAACTCCCTTAATTCAGGCTGCCGAAGAAACAATTGACGAGGGGGAGGTTGAGGTGGATAGTGCCCAGAAGGACACCTCCCAGACGCCTGAACGGATTGATCTAATCGTGGAGAGTGATCCCACTAAAGGGGGAGAGAAGTGAGCCTCTTTGTAGTTTTGTTTTGCTTTTTTCTTCAATTCAAATCTAACAATGTAAAACTTTTGGCTCTAAATGAATGAAAGTACTTTGGTTTTTCTCTAATCCTGCTTTATTTTTCTATGTCTTTGTTTCTTTAGAATTGCTGATGACTTGATTGGAGAATGCTTTAACTGGCTTGCTGACGAAATTGTAAGGAATGCAGCCGAGGAGTACCTTGACGTTTTTTCCCATGAGATAGCTACGAACCCTTACAACAAATGCTAAAATATATTGTTATGTAAAATATATTGTTACTGTACTCTGAAACATGTAATAAAAGCTTTTGAATTGTCTCCTATTGGGAGTCTGTCTTTCTGTTTATATGTTTTATGCTTTGTGTTGAAGTATGTACCATGAATGGATTTGTACCAATTTGCCGAGCAACCATAATTCTTAACAGAGCGCTTTAAACATCAAGTCTTTCAAAGCTAACAAGCTCATGTAGTAGTTTGCTTTTCATCAAATAACTTCAAGCTTTTGTTAAAGAGGCATAACTTTAATAAATCTCACATACCTCAATAAGTTCGGCTGTGCTCCAGCTTTCATATAATAACGGAGGTAACTTCCTTCTGACAAAACCTTACTTTTTAATCTCATGCCGAGCATAGGAGGAGTGAATCTTTATGATACGAGAGCTTTTGCACACCAGCGCCGAGCTTCTTCGAAATGCTTCTTTGTGTTGTTAGGACTTTTGCTTCTATTGTACCAGCGCTAAGGAAACTGAGCGTGGCTTCTTTTCTTTCCAATTAATAAACCAAGGAATTGAATCTTGGCTTAAAAAAGCGAGTCTGGTCAATGAATAAACCAGGATTGGGCCAACATCAGAAATGATGTGGATTCTTTCTGTACCAATGGTCGGCGAATCGAGCATGGGTTTCTTTTGATAATTCTTTTCAGAAAACTAAGGAATTGAATCTCAGTTTAAAGAGAAATTCCTGGTCAGTAAATAAACCAGGATTGTACCAACGCTGGGCAAGCCGAGCGTGGCTTCTTTTGATAATTCTTTTCAGAAAACTGAGGAATTGAATCTCAGTCTAAAGAGAAATTCCTGGTCAGTAAATAAATCAGGATTGTACCAACGCTGGGCAAGCCGAGCGTGACTTCTTTTGATACTTCTTTTCAGAAAACTGAGTAATTGAATCTCAGCCTAAAGAGAAATTCCTGGTCAGTAAATAAACTAGGATTGTACCAACGCTGGGCAAGCCAAGCATGGCTTCTTTTGATAATTCTTTTCAGAAAACTGAGTAATTGAATCTCAGCCTAAAGAGAAATTCCTGGTCAGTAAATAAACCAGGAATGTACCAACATCGACGGGTTACCAACATCAAAGGGGATGTGGCATTCTTTCGTACCAATGCTCGGCAAGCCGAGCATTGCTCTTTTCCATGCCACCACTCAAAGAGACGTGGCGTCTTTTTACTAAGCAGGGAGTTATCTCAAGCTTTTGAAATTGCTTTAATTGCTTACAAAAGAATCGCTTTTCAATAAATGTTTTAAGTCTTTAATCAACAAATGTACAGCAAAAATCAATGATAGTACAACTTTAGATGGGCTATGTTCCACGGTCTTTTGATTGGCTTTCCCTCCATGTCAGTTAACTTGTAAGCACCATTGCCGAGCACCTCTGAGACGAGGAATGGTCCTTCCCAATTTGCTCCAAGCTTTCCTTCAGTTTGATCTTTTCTGCTCCCCATCAATTTTCTCAACACCCAGTCGCCAGTGCTAAATTCTCTAGGTCTAACCCCTTTATTAAATTTCTTCCTTGTCTCTTGCTGGTAGTTGGCTAACCTTAGTTTGGCTAGTTCCCTTCTTTCATCAATCAAATCCAAACTCAACGCCATGGCTTTATCGTTCTCTCCTTTGTTAAAGGTTAGAGTCTTGATGCTCGGCAAGCCAACCTCCAGCGGAATAACAGCCTCAACTCCGTAAGCCAGAGAGAATGGAGATTCCCCGGTTGATCTTCTGGGGGTTGTTCGGTATGTCCATAGCACTAATGGCAGTTCATCCACCCATTTCCCTTTTGCCACTTCTAGTCTTTTCTTGATCCCATTGAGAATGACCTTGTTCGTAGCTTCAGCTTGACCATTGCTCTGGGGGTAAGCTGGTGTAGAGTAAATATTCTTGATTCCATATCTAGAACAATACTCCCTAAATGGGGCACTGTCAAATTGCGTCCCATTGTCAGAAATAAGTGTCCTAGGGATGCCATACCTGGTAATGATGTTCTTCCAAATAAATCGGATGGTATCTGCATCTCTGATGTGAGCTAGGGGTTCTGCTTCCACCTACTTGGTAAAGTAGTCGGTGCCGACCACTAAAAATTTTCTATTTCCTGAAGCAGTGGGAAGGGATCCCACAATGTCGAGTCCCCATTGAGCAAATGGCCAAGGGCTGGTAAGCGGACTGAGTTCATGGGCTAGCTGATGAGGAATGGGAGCGAACTTTTGGCATTTCTTGCATCTTTGAATGTAAGCTTGAGCATCATACCCCATATTCGGCCACCAATATCCTTGTGCGATTGCTCGGTGTGCCAGTGATCTGCCCCCAGTATGTGCCCCACAGACTCCTTCATGAAGCTCATAGAGGAAATCTTGTACTTTGTCAGGATGAACACAAAGAAGATAGGGTCCTGTGAAGGACTTCTTGTATAGCTTATGATCAGGGGAGAGCCAAAACCTGGTGGCCCTTATTCGCAGCTTCCTCGCTTCTGTCTTGTCCTCAGGAAGTATCCCGTCCTTCAGGTAAGCGATTATTGGATCCATCCAAGATGGGGCTAAGTCAGCACACATTACCTCCTCATCTTTCGTTATGCTCGGCCTCTTTAGAACTTTCATGAAGACCTGATCAGTTAGCCTTATTCGAGGAGAGGCAGCCAGCGTTGCGAGTGCGTCAGCGTGAGCATTATGATCCCTGCCAACGAGCTCCACGCTAGCTTTATTGAAATTTTCAATTTTCTTCTTTGCCGCTTGCAAATACTCCGCCATCTTCTCACTTCTAGCCATATACTCACCATTCAGCTGGTTAGCAATCAACTGAGAGTCAGTCCTTATTACAACATCGTTTGCCATCAATCGCCGGGCAATGTCGAGCCCAGCCAGGAGAGCTTCATATTCTGCCTCATTATTAGTGACTTCGAACTCGAGCTTTATTGCATATTCTATCGAGACCCCTTCTGGCATAGTCAGAACTATGCCCACGCCGCCTCTTTTTCTAGTCGAAGATCCATCAACCTCGATTTGCCAAGGTCGTTCGGCCTCAACGTGTTCGGCCGGGGCAGACTTTATTTCAACTTGCCATACTTCTTTTGTTGGACCACCGGCTGGTGTGGTAAATTCCGCTACAAAATCGGCCAGGACTTGAGCCTTTATTGCGGTTCTTGGGATGAATTTTATGTCGAATGTACCAAGAGAAACTGCCCATTTTGCCACCCGGCCAGACACATCGGCCCTCTTTAAAACATGGCCAATTGGCTGATCGGTGACTACCTGAATGGTGTGTGCATGGAAGTAATGGACTAACTTCCTGGATGCCATTATTAATGCCAAGGTCAGCTTCTCCAGGGGAAGATATCTGGTCTCCGCCCCTTGCATTATTTTGCTCACGTAGTAGATAGGATGCTGCTTCCCTTGTTCCTCTCTCAGCAAGACGGCACTGACTGCGTGCTCTGAGACTGCCAGATATAGTTACAAAATATCTCCCGGCTGCGGTGTTGATAATATCGGGACAGTTGTCAGATATTTTTTGAGCTTTTCCAGTGTCCCGTCTGCGTCAGCATCCCATTGCATCTTATTGGCCCCTTTGAGCAGTCTAAAGAATGGTCGGCACTTGTCAGATGACCTACTGATAAACCGATTGAGTGCCGCCACCATCCCTGTGAGCTTCTGGACCTCTTTTTTAGTGCGTGGAGGAGAAATTGATTGGATGGCACGTATTTGATCAGGATCAGCCTCAATTCCCCTTCTGCTCACCAAGTGGCCCAAAAATTTACCCGAGCCAACTCCAAAGGCGCACTTGGCGGCGTTTAATTTTAACCCATACCGATCGAGGGTAGAAAAAATATGCTGGAGATGTTGGAGATGAGTGTTCGGCTCCTTGCTTTTCACCACCATATCATCAATGTAGACCTCCATCGTCTGTCCGAGGTCTTCTTTGAATATTTTCGTAACTAGCCGTTGATAGGTGGCTCCAGCGTTCTTTAGTCCGAATGGCATAACTCTGTAACAGTATATGCCTCGAGGGGTTATGAAAGAAGTTTTCTCCTCATCAGGGCCGAACATGGGGATCTGGTGATATCCCCTATAAGCGTCCAGGAATGACATCCTGGAACATCCAGCGGTTGAGTCAACGAGTTGGTCGATCTTTGGCAGGGGGAATGGATCCTTTGGGCAGGCCTTATTCAGGTCTGTGTAGTCTACGCAGACTCTCTATTTCCCATTCTTCTTCTTGACCACGACTGTATTGGCCAACCACTCCGGGTATGAGACTTCTCGGATGGCCTCCGCCTCTAACAGTCGGCCGACCTCCTCTATGACCGCCTCTGCATGTTGGCGAGCTGATCGCCTTACTTTTTGTACCACAGGTTTTACCCCCGGATTCACATTCAACTTATGAGTCATGATTTCGGGGGAGATACCTGGCATTTCATGTGGAGTCCAGGCGAACGTTCCAATATTCTTCAAGAGCATCTCCGTTAGCTCCAGTTTCTCCTCGGCACTGAGGTTGGTGCCGATCAGGAAAAATTTGTCATCCTCGGCTGGGCCAATCTGATATTTCTCCAAGCCCTCTATGGCTTTCTTCTGTGGATCACCACCGACATCGTCGATCTTCGGGGCGTCCTCGGGTAGCTTTGTCAATTGGACTTACTCGGGGATAGTCTTGGATTTTAGGGTTGCGGAGAAACATTTTTGGGAAGTATTTTGATCCCCAAAAATAGAAATCACTTCCCCACAATAGGGGAACTTCAGCACCTGGTGGTAGGTTGAGGGGACCGCCTTCAAAGCATGAATCCACGACCTTCCTACTATAGCATTGTAGGAAGAAGGGGAATCCACAACAGTGAACTCAACCTCTTGCTCCACTGGTCCCACACGGACGGGAATAACAACTCTGCCCAGGGGCCAAACAGGGGCAGAATTGAATCCTATAAGTGGGCACTCTGCTGGTTCCAGATCCTCTTCAGTTAATCCGAGCTTCTTAAATAAGCTCAGGAACATGACTTCTGTTGAGCTTCCTGCATCCACCAGAATTCTTCTTACTTCTGAGTCGAACATGCCCAGAGTGATCACCAGGGCATCATTGTGCGGCAGTTGAACATCAGAATGCTCATCTTCATGAAAGGTGATTCCCTCCATGGTGGATTTCCTCGGGCGCTTGTTCGGCTGACCAGCAACGCCTAAGATTTCTTTACTTGGTTGATTAGGCGCATGATTGATGACACTCTGGGGCCGCTGCTCCATATGGATCACGTGGATGACTGCATGTCTTGGGACATCTCTACGTGCCCTGGCCCTCGGTGGGGGTTGAACCTCCTCGGCAACCTCCTCCCCGGCAGTCTATTCTCGTTGCCTCCTTGGCTCTCTGTGCTGTGGGGCTGCTTCTCTAGTCCTGCCCTCGTCTATGAATTCTTTAAGGTGGCCCTTGCGCACCAATTCTTCCAGATGATGCCGCAACGATCGGCAGACTCCGGTTCGATGCCCTTTGTCTTGATGATACGCGCAATAGTTCTTGGAATTCTCCTTTCCAGGGAAGTCCGGTAGCTTTCCGAGCCATCTGAAAGATGGCCTATTTCTTATTTGAGGGAGGATCTTGAAGATCGGCTCCTTGAACACCGTATTGACCGCTTCAAAGACGGACTTCCCCTCATCAATGAATCGGTGGCCATCTCCTCGGCTTTTATCTCCCCTTTGGCCTTGGGATCTCCTTTCTTTTTGTTCGGCCGGCTGTGTCTCATCCTCCACCTTGGCATATTTTTCAATGCGGCACATGAGGTCTGACATGTTGGCTGCGGGCTTTTTGGTCAAGGAGAGCCACAGCCTATCCTCCTTTCGCAACCCCAGCTTAAATGAAGTCACGGCCAATTGCTCCGAGCATTCTCCCACTTCGTTGTAGAGTTTCAGGTAGCGGCGGGAGTAGTCTCTCAATGATTCTCCGGTTTTTCTTTCAATTGTGAGGAGAACGTCAGCGGTTTTGGGCTGTTTCGTGTTAGCCAAAAACCGGGTGACGAATTCCTTTGCCAATTGCTGCCAACACCGGATACTGCCAGGGGGTAGTTTATGGAACCACTGAAGCGCTGTATCCCCCAAACTGGAAGGGAATACTTTGCACATAAGGTGGTCGTTGTTGCTCCATAATGTCATGGCCTGCATGTAATGACGGTAGTGGGCCAGGGGGTCAGTTCTTCCATCATAAAGATTAAGCCTCGGAGTCTGGAATTTCTCCGGAGGCTCCGCATCAATTATTTCATCGACGAATGGGGAGGCAGAGATCCGCCCCAGGGCTTTCCTTGCCATCATGCGTGTGCTCTGGCCCTAAGCGCCCCATTCCTTTGCTTGCCCCCACTCCTCCACTTTTGCCTTTCCCGCTTTCTTACGTTTCAAAGTCAGCTCTTCTCGGTCCGAGCTATCCGCTTCTTCTGAGTGTGCCTCCAGCACCTTTTTCGAGGAACTCTTTTGGTGATGTACTTTGGTGGGCATGTCAGCATCAGATTTTGCGTCACGTTTCGCAACGGCTTTAGCATGGCGCGAGCCCTTTTTGGAAGGAGTGACATCACGTCGCGAGCGAGAACGCACCTCCTCTTGTTCATGGGTGTCCCCGTCATCTTCATGAGTGGGGTCCTCATAAAGAGTATCGTAACTCTCGTCAGATTCTGAGTCGGATCGATCAGAATCGGCTGCATGGCTAGCCGTAGAC
The DNA here is from genome assembly GCA_019916065.1 of Vitellaria paradoxa. Taxonomy (NCBI): domain Eukaryota; kingdom Viridiplantae; phylum Streptophyta; class Magnoliopsida; order Ericales; family Sapotaceae; genus Vitellaria; species Vitellaria paradoxa. Next base: position 43,089,497 of record CM034238.1, read on the forward strand.
TTTCCCTTCTCCTTACTTAATTCCAACAGAATCTCCTCCAGTTCTGCTTGCTTCTCACTGGCCTTAGCCATCAGCTCCTCTCTCCGTTTCAGTACCTCAGGGTCCTCCGTTTTTCTTCTCCTGGCATGCTCCAGACCTAGAGTCCGGATAATCAGCGCGCTCCCTTTAGTTTTGGCAGGAGTGGAACCGTCCCCTGCCCGTGGAGATGGTGGTGGGGTAGTGTTTCCTCCCGAAGTCATTATGTGGACAAGTATCAGAGACTTGACAAAGAAACAAGAAAAAAGCTAGTGAACAACAATACTGGGCTAAACAACGAGCCCCACGGTGGGCGCCAAATGTTCGGCAACAAAAAATATCGCCGGAACTGCTGACCACGCCAACCGGAAATGCAATCGCCGACCTGTCGAACAAAGACAGAAAAAAAAGTTACGGCCGGAGTGGAGGTCTCTGGCCGGAAAATCCTCTGATGCTTAAGTCAGCAAGTCACTCAAAGAAGGGAAACTCTCAGGGAAGAAGTGAGTAAAAGCTTAAGTTGGCAATAGTCAGCTTTTCTCTGTTGTTCAGCAGAATGTTCTATTTATAGCATCTTGAATAATAATTAAAGCATACCTGCGATTTGACGTTCCGCACACTGCCGTGTCCCTCTTTTCCATCCTTGCTTTAAATGCCCTTCCCCTTCATTTAATGCCTCAAACCTCTCATTTAATACACCATGCCTCTCATTTAATGCTTCTGGTGGCTTAACACGGCATTACAACCGGAATTTCAGGGTCAGACTGTCTCCCTGTCACATCCGCCAACTACTCTTGACGAGACGAACTGACTTAGTTACTTTCTCAGAGATAAATACCCAGTTCAGTCTTAACTACGGTGTATTTATGGTCATGAACCATCTTTAAAGGCTGTGGGTCCCAGGTTTAACATTTACTAGCCGCCAATGGATGGGCCGAACAAACTGGCTATCAAGGTCCTCGGCTATAGCCACGTAGCAACACAGTATTCATTAGTGTTGAGGTTCAGGGTATTCTTTGGAATACTAACCTTAGGGCATGCGTTCATGTATAACACTTACGTGGAATTTCCGTGCCATTAAGCAGTTGTTCGGCAAGACGCCACGTGTCATGACGCAACGTGCTCGGTGAACGACTACGTGGCTCACACGAATATGCTCAGTATTGGGCCACATGGTGCGTTGACTATACTTGTTCGGCACCCGTACATCTAAGTATTATTTTGCCCAACAAAACCCATGACTGCAGACAAGTGAGAGGAAGATCATCAACATGATTTCACCACCATGATTCTCCCAATTTTTTCTTATGCTCTAGACGAATAGAGACTATCTCATTCTACTGACACTAAAGTAATTCGAGGGCTAGGATGACAGAAATTTAGTTGATAGTTTTTTTTTTTTTTTTTAAATTACTATGGAGTCCGGAAAACAGAGCAATCATGAAACAAATCGAGCATGCTCTGTTTTTTTCAAGATTCACAAGTCGGATATTTGGTCTCTAGGAACATAGCATGTGCTGGTTCTATAGGTTATAATTAACGCAATAATATAGAAAGTGAATAACAGAAAATTTCTTCCTGCAGTATTCTGCACGATGCATTAGAACTAGGTAATAGATTCGGTGAATGGGAACGAGAGCACAAAAGCATCCTTCACGAAAATATTGTAAGGGCGGGAGTGTCTCCAAAGTATACGTATAAATATTCATATGTATAATTGCGCAATTTTATTTTTTTATATTTATTTTTCTTGAAAACTTATCATATATATATTTACGTTGGAAGAGTAGGAACACTTCCTAAATGAATCAAAATAAATAAATAAATAAATAAATAGCTCCATTAAATTGTTGGATTATTATTAATAATGCTGTGGCATTTGAAACTTGTTATTGACTATCATTGATTATTTTATAACTTATTCTAATGATTTAGGGTATATTTGATTGGGGGATTGGACGAAAGGGTATAAATAATTACATTGAATAATATATAAAATTAGATATAACATTGGGTTAATTTTTTATATGATTTTTTTTGTGTTTAATTGATGAAAAATAAAGTGAGATAAAAGATGTGATTTGATATGAGATGTGATAAGAAACAATTTTGTACCTTTAGATTTTAAAAGAAAACAAATCTGAGATTAGGATATATATAATACTACATCTCCCTGTGATGGTATATATCCCAGGGATTAGCAATCTTTTCAAATTGTTTATTTACTCTTTTTTTATTGTTATCAAACACTGAATTTGTGGGTCCCGCATAATTAGGAATACAATGCCTTCCATAGATCCCCCAAACAAACACTGCTAAGTGTATACTAGATTTTTTTTTTTGTTTTTTTGGTAATTAGTGTATATTAGATCATTATAATATCACGCTGTCTCTCAAAAATTGGATAGAAAGGGAAATCATTTCAAACCCAAGGATCTGATTAAACGAATTCGAAGATTTGACTAGGATTTTTGATGAATTTGCTCCGAGGATTAGAGCGTGATTTGCCACGCCACTTAGGGGGGAGATCCAAGTTTCTTAAGCATTAGAATGCATCCTCATAACAACACGTGCTCGGGCCATTCTCTTCGCATGAAGAAGGATAAACAATCCCTACAGTTTTGATACATCCAAGTCTATATAAAAGATGCATACAATACTTATTTTGAAACATACATTTAGATGTTGCTAAACACTATTTACTTTTGATGTAGGTGGTGTTTGGATGACAAAAAAAAAAAAATATAAAAGTGATAACGCCATGAAATTTAATTGAAGGAACTTAAAAAAAAAAAGGGGTAAAAATTAATTTTTATTTATTTATTTATTTTTATGTTATGTTGGTAAACCAAAGATCATGTAGTGATGTGCACGGGCAGGAGTCCTAGTGGGTAGTGGCCCCCATCAAAACTACTGTGCAAATCAATTCCATTGAAAATTAAAATTCCCAGCACATTCCTAGCCATTCAAAGCTCCTTTCGTTTTTAGCAGATTGACAAGACAACGAAGACACGTTATGTCAGTATAATGCTTCCTCAAGTACAGGACATTATCATAATAGGAAGATTTTATCGTGCATGTTCCTTCCAATTTTATCAGTGTTGCATGAATTAACAAGCTATCAATTCTGACCTGTCGAGATCAGAATTGTGGCTTCTTCGACAACCAGATATGAAGTGCTTTTGCAATGTTAGATGGATTTTGGGGGCACAGCGATAATGTTGTTCGAGTCGTTAGATTAAAACCTAGTAATTTAGAAATATTTATTTTTTTAATTAAAAAAATATGAATATATTGAAATTGTTAAATTTTAATTTAACGATCCAAATAATTTTGTCCCAAAGTTGACATTGGAAACAATATCAACCACCCCTTTTTTATGATAGGTTTGATCATTGCTATCTAAAAGTTCAAAGTCCTGTCAATCCAAGAGTAGTATAGAGATGCCCCTTCGGGATAGTCGAGTTGGTCGGGTTACTGGTGCGGTAACCGTAAGGTCCCACATTCGAGTCTCTTCTACGGAATCTGTCTATTAGCCTTTTCGGTTGTGTCGATCAGTCATGACTTGTTTAGACTAATTTACTTTCTCGTGGTTTTTGACCGGCTAGGACCATTGGGCATATTTCACCCAGTACGCACCATGGGTAGTGACTGCAGGTTTCTTCCCGACCCCAAAAAAAAAGTATAGAGATGGATAATGTACTTTCACCACAGACATGTTTCCGTAAGATTGTAATTTCAGCCATAGACTAAATTCCCCAACAAGGAATAAAATATCATTTAATTTTCACGGAACAGTAAAAAAAAATTATATTTTCTTAAAGACTCCAACAAAACACTAATTAAATAGTAATTCCAACGTTTTCATCGAAATATTAAAAAAAAAAAACACTAAAATGCAAGATAATATAACAAAATAATATGTTGCTTGATTAATTTATTAGTATGCCAATCGCACACTTAGATTTCAATTTATAATTTTAAATATTTTTATATTTATTTGTCATTTTCGAAATGCTTCCAAAATATTTCTGTTCCGTGCTTACTGCAACACTCCACCAAATCGAAAAATTAATCATCACCCTGGGAATGGATTTCATGTGTCCTTTCTTGCTAGTCAACTGTACTCTATTCACTGGGTAGGTACTAAGTAAGATTACAGCCATAGAAAGAATCACTGGCAATCACATATGCATCTTGTGAAATAAGTTAGACGATGTTTGGAAGACAAAAAAAATATATATATATATATATATATATGAAAGAATTGGTGTAAAAATGAAATTGGTGAAATTTAATTGAAAGACGTTAAAAAAAATTGAACTTTTTGCAACTTTTACATAAGTTTTGATGAATTTTAGTATATGTCAAGCACATTTAAACAATGATAAGAACAGGACACTAGAAAAATCCCCATGTCCTCTAAACAACAAAGGGGAAAAAGGGGGGGGGGGTACAACAATGCAGCAAGTGAAGAGTTCGGTTCTGCCTCCTTTTTAGGCAATCCCTCTCTCTTTCTCTCTCTAGTTTTTTACTTCTCAGGAAATGGAATTTCTCCATCTTCTGGGTGTTTGTCTAGTCTGTTCGGAATTTGGGATCCGTAGGCCCACGTCATTTGTCTCAACATTTGTCGACTTGGTGAGTTTGCTCAGTTTTTTCCACCCACTGGACCATGGCGATGTGGGTTTAGGCTTTGCCATCTTATCAAACTGCCTCTGTAAATTCTCCATTTCATTTTGGAGCTGGAAGTACTTGGCCTTAACAGTCTCGAGCTCAAACTTAAGCGTGCTGATATCCTCCTTAGCCGCTGCCCATCCTTCTTGAAACGACTGTGGAGTCGCTTCGAGCAGCGTTCTCCTGTTTGGCACCATGGGCTGGTAGTGGGACTCCCCGGCTTCTCTCAGGGAACCGCTGGCTATTGCGTTGCTTATCTTCACCTGTTCGGAGAAGAGAACTTGTACGACGACTCTCAATGGAAGCCGTTCGTTTTGGGCGGCGTGCATACACGCATCAATCGAGAGCTTCTGGCAATCCATAACCCGACAGAGCCGCTTCCTTTCGTGTTCTGAGAGTGTCTGATGGGCCTGTCAGATTATACATGAGCTTAGTTGGGGAAGAAAAAAGTTATTTTTTTTTTAAGTTGACTATTGGCTAGTTACTAAAAAAATTAATTTTTTGTGCTTAAAAAAAAAAAGAAAAAAAATTAATTTTTTAACTTTTTATTAATTTGATATTTTCTACTCTTTATAGTTTAAAAAAAATTAAAATGTAATAAAGTAAATATGATTATTTCAAAAAAAAATGGAAAGCTTAGTAGCTCAAAACTGAGAAACTACCAAGGTTCCCAAAATGAGCCTTACAACCAATGGGAGTACTGATTAAGGTTGTTTCTATGTGATGACATCAATGCAGGAATTTGTTCTGTGAAACTCTTTTTATCGTCATGTTTTAAGCAAATCCCATCTAATGTTTTGGTTTGATATAGCACAGCAAAGCTCCGATGATAATCATTAAGACGAAAGTGGAAGTCATAAATAAAAAAAGAAAAGAAAATTGTTAGAATTGGATTACCTTAAGATAGGAATCAATTGCTCGATAAAGTCCATCATCACAAGTTCTTGCTGATTCAGGCAAGGCCTCAGCTAGGACCTGGAATTTCGTCAGGGAGAGGTTTCTGTCTCTAGAGACTTCTGTAAGATAACTGTCCACTAGCCTTGCCACTCTCATCCTGGCATTAGGAATAATATTACCACCCCCTTGATGAGTTCCTTCATACGCGTGCTTGTTGGAGGAAGAATGCCTCCCTGGGCTCGAACTCTCCATCTGTTCCAGAACAAGAAAATGCTCCAAAATCCTCTGAACAAGATCCACATCATACGAAGTATCACTCCTGTTGTAAGAAGGTATGAGAAGATCCGGCAGCGCAGCCTGTTCGAGCTGCATTCCCACCCGTTTCTCCAGTTCGGTAACTAAGGCCGGAGCCACCTTCAGCATGTTTGCCATTCTCAGTAGCCGGAGGAGGAAACTGCACGAAACGCTGTCCTTCTGCGGTGGGATTATACTTATCAGGCTCTCGATGATCATTCTTTGATCTTTGGCCTGAAAAACTGTTGGTACCTCATCTTTATTAGCTCCCGCCACAATCATATGAAGCCCCCCTTTCCAACTACCACTGCAACTGCTATTGCTGCTATTACTTCCTCCATCTACTGCTCCTTCCTTTATCAAACCAGGAAGCCACTTAGCTGCATAGTGCATTATCGCAGCGCCAATCAATTCGAATTTCATCCCTTTTACCTAAAGGATTTAAGAGAAGAATAAAATTATGGTATTGATTTCAATAGGTACCCTACTAGTGTGTAGAGTGTATGTATAGAGTATAATTGTAATTTTATTCTAAGCAATTATAAATAAAAAAAAATTAACCAACAATCAGAAAATTAACTAACTATATACATAAAAGCAAAAGAGTATAAAGAGTCTAATTTAAGAATATCCTTTTATCATTACCTTGATTGCTGTAATCACCCGAACAAAGTGATCAATTCTGAGGATCGAAACGTCCTCAAACCACCAGTCGGAAGGGACTTGCTGGTTTCTCTGGGGGCTCGAGTCCTTCGTTCCGTTCCATTTGGGGCTGGAATTTTTTGTGGGTTTTCCAGTATACGCCCATCGAATTCCTTTTGGATTGGCGCAAGCCTTCCAGGCTATGGCCTCGCTGCATCTTCTCACGATTTGGAGGTTCTCCGCCCACGGGGAAAGCTTTTCGCAGCTCTTCAACACTAGAATGGAATCTCTCCAGGAAGATAAGACCACGTAGCTGAGAAATGCTTCTGTTTTGAAGATGAGATTGCCTTCTTCCAAGTCCTCTGTCATTTCGAGGTACTCTGCTGCGCATCTTACGCCGGAGATGTTTGTTGCCGTTAGATCAACAGCAATTCCGTAGCAGAATTTTGCTGCGAGCTCGAAAGCCTCGGGTCCGCCGGGAAGATCGTCTAGAACTACTCTGTCCAGGTCTTGGTTGCGTGATTCGTATATGACTCTGTTCAATTTTCCACTCCGAGAAAGCAGTGGGTACTAGAGAGAGAGAGAGAGAGAGAGAGAGAGAGAGAGAGAGAGATGTTTGTTTAGATAATTCCTACAATAAAAACTTTCAATTAAGAGGCCTAGGTTTGGAGAATTCGAATGTCTTTGAGCAGAGAAATGAATTACCTTATGTAGGTGGAAACTAGCATCTCCTATTTGAATCAAGAAGTCACTTGGGATATCAGTGGCAACATACCTGTTACAAATGAAAGCCAATAGATTATTTAAAAAGCTCGTGTTCCCGAATTTTTTACGGTTAGGAAAGGTTTTCTAAGAGTTTTCCTATCTAATTTAATTTCTATTTAGATTACAAATAGACAACTAATAAAATCCTAAACCTAAATAAAAGAGGAATAATTCTAATACAAAAGAATCTAGAAAATATTAAATTCGTCCTATATCAAATTTCTCCTAGAAATTCTATACAAAAATAGCTTTACGGTTTCGTATGATAAAAGGAGGTCATGTTTGTCTGCAGATTAGTATGTTGAGATTGCTACTGTTTCTGAATTATTACATACCAGGATTTGCCTCTTTGCTCAAACCCATCAGTCTGGACTCCTTGCTTGCTGGAAGTAACCACTCCATTGTTGTAGTTTCTCTCTCTTCCTCCAACTGAATCGCTCTCTGAATCCCACATGATGGAAGCTAAAAAAAGATGACGACCCAGAAAATCTGAACAGGAACTCTACTGCCTCTGGTTCAGACTTCAGCAGAGGAAAGTAATCATTCCATTGTTGTAGTTTCTCTCTCTTCCTCCAACTGACTCACTCTCTGAATCCCACATGATGGAAGCTAAAAAAAAGAAAACAAAAAAAACCCAGAAAATCTGATCAGGAACTCCACTGCCTCTGGTTCAGACTTCAGCAGAGGAACAACAGAGAAGGAGAAGACAAACTTGAGGTGAAACAGGGGATGATGCATACAAAAGGAGAAAAACCCACATGGGATTTTCTTGGAATTGTCTTCAATTGTCCGTTTCTCGAAAGAGTTCTCACTTCTATGTCCTCTTACAGGCTGTGAAGGTCATGGGCATTGCTGGTACTGTTTTTGGATCCTTTTTGCCTCGCATTTCTTTTCTTTAGCCTTGCATCCCGGGAGATTCACCTGCTTTTCTTTAAGCTCTTTTTTGAGAATTTTTCCCTTCCTTTCCTTTTCTCTGTCCTTTTTTTTTCTTTATATATATACATTTACATCATATATGATGTGAACTTAACTGCACCAATCCCTAAACATTCCTCTGTTGAAGAGGAAAAATGAGAGATTTTTTTTTTTAGATGTATAGTAGGTGTAGTTCGTGTGCAAAATAAATTAAATCCTTATTGGCAGTTCGTGGTAAGTATGGGCCATTGTATTTAATGTAATGGCTGACTTCCCGAGAGTTGCCTCCAATAAGAGAGATAACAATTAACGCAACAAAGAAAAGATTGCTTGGTGAGTAAATGATGGCATTTGTTGGCCGGTATCTCGTGTATTTATTGATTCTTCTGGAGTCGGAGAGAAATTCGCAGTCGTTATCCATGAGTATGTACTGAGTGAAATTCATCCCGTGAGCTTAGCCGGCAAAAAACCACGAGGAGGTAAATCAACCTAGGCAAGATCTGGCTGACCGGCTCAGCCGAGAAGGCTGTTAGATGGCCCTCTATAATTAGAGGAAGGACTGCCGCCAATAGGAGTCGAACCTAGGACCTATTGGTGCCAGACCCTTCAGCCCGCCATCCGAACTAACTCGACTACCCCTTTATTGATTCTTAATAAATACTTCGATGCACCTATAAGCAGGACCCTTGAATAAATTGTAACAACTATTATGGCCTCGTTTGGTTTGCAAACAAATTTCAAAAAACTCTATAAATTTCTGTTAACTTTATATTACATTAACTTTTTTCTTTCGCTGTACGCATTACAAACTCTCAATTTATCTCACTCCAAACTCATCCTATGTAAGTTCATTTGCCCAAGGCTTGGGCGACCTAATCCTCCGGTATTTATTAACGGAGAGCAATCAGCCACGCTGGGCCATTGGGTCAATTTCAAATAATTTTCTTTTGAGAAGTTGACATAGAACGTAAACGAAGCTAGCTTGATGTGGTTCAATTAAAATCCAAAATTTATCTAATTGAAAAATAAATCAACAAAAAATTGACAGTAAAAATGAAAGAATATAATCACAAGAAGACGTATATCACGATCGTATGTGGTAAAAATGATTTTTCTTAAAAAAAAAAAAAAAAACACAAATTTCATATCATATAAGCGTTTGAAATAGACACCTATAAATAAATTATACAATTAAATATCACTAGGTGTCCAAATTAAATTGAACCATTCCATGTAGTTCAAGGTGCCCTAATACGTCAAAAATTCAAGTTGTTAACAAAACAAACTTAGCCCATATGCCTTTTTTCTTTTTCACTCGACTCCATACTAGGCGCGGGCCTACTTCTGTACAGAGATCTCGTTGTCATTATGCAATTGGGATGATATTGCATTTACCGTAAATGGATGATTTTGCATTTAGGGTGGATTTTGGGACGGTGAAAAATTCTGAAAACTTTTAAAAGTTTTTTAAAATTTTTTGACACATTTTGTATTCCTGGTACTTCATAAAATTTATATAAATTTATATACATCTACGTATCCTAACAAATTTTTACAAATCTCAATAAATTTTTTACAAATTTCAATAATTTTTCTACAAATTCTAAAAATTTTTTAACAATTTTTAAAAATCAAAAGAAAATCCGCCAAAATGGACCAAAAAACTATCCAAATAGTTTTTTTCTCCAATATTCTAACGTAAAAATAAAAAAGTTCAACAATTTATAAAAATGTTTCAATAAAAATCCGTCTAAATGGATCCAAAAAATCGTGTGAACAATTTCTTTTTTCAATATTCTAATATAAAAATAAAAAAATTACATAATTTATTTCTTAAAAATATAATTTAATAACTACATCCCAAACATTTAAAAATTGTCAAATCAGATTTTTTTTTTGTTATTTTTACTCGCACCCTTATTTGTTAAATGGCACAACCTAAGATTGTGTACATGCTTCTCTCGGCGCGGAGGTAGGTTGGTGGTGTGGGCCCCAAAACTTGAATGATTGGTCTTTGAGTTAGTGACCGAAGGCAAATGACAGGTTGAAGTTACTGGATTAAGCTCTGTTTGAGTGATTAAAAAAAAATCAAAAAAATAGTAAAATATTTTAAAAATTAAATACTTTTTGTCTTATTATATAAATTATGAACTCATAATTTATTTTATTTTATTTTATTTTATTTTATCTTATCTTATTTTTTATTATCTCAAATATTATTTTAAAGGTCAATACTTACTTTGAGTCGTGAGATGCCTTGTCTGGCAGAATAAGGGTGTTTGACTCATTTATTTTTATTCCAAAAAAACTTTTTTTTATCAAATACATTTTTAATTTTTACTAATTTTTTAATTTTTATCAATTTTTTCAACTTTTTACAAATTTTTACTAAATACTCAATCAAAAACTATTATAACGCATCTCACATCCTCATGTAAAGATACATATTTTTTTTACGATGCCAAACAGCTCCGTAGTTAATGACCTTTTTGCTGCAAATTAAGGCTGCATTTGGTTAGAAAAAAGTTATTAATTTTTTTTGGTAGCATTTTCTCAAATTTTTTCACCATAATATAATTTTTTTAAAAAATTATAACTTTTAGGTACGTTAATTGTATTCGTAAAAAATTAAAAAATTCACATATATCTTTTTTTTTTTGGTAAGTAAAATTCACATATATTTGAATAAAAGCTATCCATTTAGGTAAAATAATAACAAAAAAATTAATTTTTTATTTTCTAATTTTTACTTAAATTGACATGATTTTTTTAAATTTTTTTTACTAATGTAATTAACAATCCCAAAAGCTATATCTTCCAAAAAAAAATTTAATTTTGATGAAAAGAGTTATATAAAAAAAAAAAAACCTATAGAAAAAAAAAAAAAAAAAGGCGCCGGAGGCTTCTTTATAGAGAAAGCGAAGCCTAAATTGGGTTCACAAATTAATAGCAGTGCCAGAGCTTGATGACCCGTTTCCTCCACCATGACCTGGAGGACTTTGGCTGTATTAATTAGCATTTGCTCCTTTCTATTCAAATAAGGCTGTGTTTAAATGGATTTATCTGCACCACTGACCTCGAAAATGCTCTACTGCGGGACCTTTTCTCTCCTCTTTTGATGCTACTTTGAATGATTGAATGCCTTAGCCTTGATTTGATCACTCACACAAAGCTGCTTTGATATTCTGTTTTTCCCTCACTTTTTTTTTATTTATTTTTTCAAATTTACATGAATTTTCTACCTTATGTGAGATTCACGACGGCCCGAGCAGGACTGATAGGAGTCCCAAATTTTTTAAAATTCCTTGATGTACCATTAATTTTTTAATATTATTTTATCTCCACAAAATATAAAAAATTTTACTTTAACCCTCTCACTCAAAATTTTGAATCCATCACATGTTGGACTTTGAACTCACAAAATCAACATGAGTAAATTACATTTATCTCCTGTTGGTTCAAAATAAATTAGGAATGCGTAGCGTCTTCTCGAGCACAACGGAGGGACACGTGTGACGTTTTTCCAAGCAAATTATAAGTGTGCTTGGCGTTGGTCTAATGATTAGAAAATTACTGCAGTTAAGCCTCATCATTTGATAATGTAATCCTAACTATAAATGCCTAATGGTAATAAATGAACTGAATTTATTACATAAAAGTTAATCTAATTAGTTTGTTTCATTTGGCAAATGTGACATTTGAACAGCCCTCAATATTGTATCCTGTTTATTCAGACGCATCTCCCGTGCCACGCGCATTTAATGTAAAATGGGAGTATTAGATGAGAAGTAAAAGGCATTTAAGGGGAAGTAAGAGTTGTATGTCAAAAAGTATAATTGCAATTTGATTTTTTAGACATTAATTTATTCATGCTATCTTACTATAAATATAATATTTAGCTTCAAAATTCAAGTACGCTCACTCTTGTCAACGTAGTACTTCATTCTTCACTTTACTATATTCTCTCAAGCCTTTGCTGACTTTATCATCGGAGGATTTTTTGGTCGGAAATCCTCTTTCAGCTATAACCTATATTTTTTTTGTGCTCGGCAGGCTTGCATTTGAATTCCTGGTTAACGTTGTGAGTAGTTCCAGCAGTGATTTTTTATTACCAAACATCTTCCTTTAACATTTGGTTAATTATCGATAAATTCAACATTTAAAGTTTAGACTCACACTTTTAATTTTGAAATGTTTGTCACAGTTAAATCTTTTCGTTAATTTAACCGTACTGTAAAATGAAAAGTAATATTGTAACTGAAAAAAATATAAGAAAAAAATTATATTTTTTTATGCTTTGAGAATTTATAAAATATCTAGAATGTCTTTGAGATTTTCAAAGGTTAGAAAAAATATAATGTGAATTTTCAAGTATTAGTTTCAATTTTTGAGATGGAGTTAGCCTGTAATTTAAGAAAATAATTTTTTTTGACATTTGAAAATTTTAATAGCATTTTAGATATCTTATACATTTGAAGGGATAAAAGAGTCATCTTACATAGTTTTTCATGTTGATCGCATAATTTTTTATTAGGACCCGTTTGGTGCAACAAAATTTGGTGAAAATCTCTCAAAATTTCTGAGAATATCTAAAACCTCTATTACATTTTTACATATTCTTACTTTCTTGAAATTAAAAAAAAATTCAATACCTTTTAAAAAAAAGTTAATAAGTGGAATTCGGTTAATCAAATAACAAAACTTTTTTACTATTTTCACCACGGATTCCCAAACTATTGAATGACACCCACTGTGACTAATTTTTTTTGGGATCATTCCAACGGATTGTAGAACCATTTCGACGGATTCGTACTACCAACTTCCGTTCAAATGGATTATAGAAACTGTTCCGATGCTAGGCAACTTCCTAACTTTATCCAAACGACCTGTGCAGTCCTGTAAGGACGATTCGCTGAGTATATTCGGGATTCAGACTGTAAAGGCACTAGACCATGCAATACAACCAACAAAAGGTTTTTTTTTCCCATTCCAACACATGGCCTACCAATAGACTTGTAAAAAGAAAAAAAAAGAAAAAAAAAAAAAAGAAACGTTCTTAACCCATTTACGCTTACTTTAGAAAAAAGAAGTCAAGGAACCTCAAAACTCAAGACTCACCATGGCCAATACGAGCTTCCAACGACAGGAAATGAAAATAGAGAGTACAAATAAAAAGAAATCCGAAGAAATAACTTTCAATTTGAGCACGAGAAAAACGAAGGTGTGAAACGATTGTGTTTTGAATCCGGTTTGGTCTACAAAGAATGCGTAACTGATACAAAATTTTAAATCCATCCAAACAGAAATCTAATCCGTCAGAACGAGAATCCTATTGTTCATAACAAAAAAATGCAGTTTGAGATGTATGTACCAAATATCAAAAGTTTTCCCAAATCACATTTTTTACTTTTTTTTCATTGTTTTTCGCCGCGCCAAACAGATTTTTAAGATTGACAGCCAAATGTGTATACAGAAAGATTTAACTGCAACAAATATTACTTAAAAAAAAAAAGATGTAAATATAAATTTTAAATATTAAAAATATTTACATATAATTAGTGAAATGTTTATTAAAAATAAGTGTATCTTATTACCCAATTGACATTGAAATTAGACCGTCACAGCTGTCCTTGGCATTCCTATCCATGCAAGTGGGTGATGATATGTGTGACGGGGTAGTACATTTGTAATAATTAGTGAAAATTTATTAAAAAAATAAGTGTAATTACCCAATTGACATTGAAATTAGACCGTCACAGCTGTCCTTGACATTCCTATCCATGCAAGTCGGTGGTGATATGTGTGACGGGGTAGTACGTCTGTAATGATTCAGAATCAACTTCTCATTATTTTTACTATTATTATGCCAAGTATGCTTTTTTCCGCTAACAATTATACATATATATATATATATATGTACGTATTCTTCTATTTGCATGTTAATATGCCTTTAAATTATATATTTATATTTTATTTGCATGTCTATTTACTTTTTTTTTCCCTCTTATTCTCTATTTGAAAAATTAATCTTTAGATATAATTACTATATATATATTTAAATACAGATTTAAATTAATTTACATAATTTTTTTATAAACCATGTTTTTGAAATCAATACTAATAAATGTTTAGTTGCCTAAAATTAACTAATTACTAATTTTTATCAATTTTTATACTTTTTTTCGTCAAATTTTATCACATATCACTTTTATATCAAATTTCTATACTATTAGTGTATTTTTAATAAATCAAACACTCTCCAAATATATGCCTCATAATTAAACTAACAAAGTCCACCACCGGCGGTAAATTATTATTATTATTATTATTATTATTGTTATTATTGAGATTGGGGTGTCTCTTATTAGGCAATTGGTAGAACATAAAAGACAGAGATGGGCCGGGCAAACAGCAAAATTGCAATGGGACAATTCCCCAAATCGGACAGCGATGGAGATAAAGAAAGTGGGACCAAGTGATGCTTCAAGTGGCTGAAGAGTATGGGGCCACTCTACAAGTCATGTTTTCAGATATGTGTTTCTTTAAAAAGTACTTTCAAGAAAAATAACACAAAAACAAAAACAACTGGATAAAATTAGCTGCAGTTATTTAGGTTTAGCATGGGAAGAGGAAATATCACGGTACCATATGGTTTGTATTTTTTTTTTTTTTTAATTTTCTATTTTGAAAATCTCAAAACAAATAAAATAAAAAACCCATTTGATTTGATATTTTCTATTTTCTGTATTTTGAGATTTTCTGTATTTTGGGTTGAAAACGCTCAAAACGACATTTTGTCATTCTGTATTTTATGTGTAAACTCATTTTCTGCTTTCTAAAATAGATTTTGAAAATACAAGTGATTAAATACGTTTCGAACTGTTTCTCTTATTTTCAAAAATAGTTTATTTCACTTACACCTCTTGTGGTTTTACCTTTGTACACCTAGACCACACAAGTTTCAATAATATGCACCTACACCCCTTAGTGTTTCATAATAGTCACTTACATCCCATTCAGTTATATATTCCATCTAAATTTAATGGTTTACAAACTAAGTGCCCGTTTGGTGTGCAATAATTTGCTGAAAATCTCTAAAAATCTCTATAAATCTCTGTTAACTTTATATCACATCAATTTTTTTCTCTCACTGCACGCATTACGAACTCTCCCCAAACCACAATTTATCTCAATTTATCTCATTTTTTCTTACTCCAAACAAATCCTAAATACCACAAAGTGACTATTATACCCTCACTATATATGGGCTCCATAACTCTTGTTCTTTACTTTCTTAGCCAAAGTATCGCCACACTGTTTCTGGACGCTAAATTTTTTTTACTGCAAAAGAAATTAATTTTTTATTGTCAATAAAAAGAATTAAATAATTTTTTATTGCAAAAAAAATAAATTATTTTTTTATTACTAAAAAGAATTAAATAGTAAAATTTAAATAAAGATCAAATAAATTAACTTTCTATCGTAGCCTTCGTTAAGCCAAAAAAGAAAAAAAGAATTAAATAGTTTTTATTAAAAAAAAGAATTAAGTAGGAAAATTTATATAAAAGTCAAATAAATCAACTTCTTGCCTTAGCCTTTGCCAAGCCCCAAATAAAAAAAAAAGGATTAAATAATTTTTTATTACAAAAAATTAAATTTTTTATTGCAAAAAAAGAATTAAATAATTTTTTTTACAAAAAAGGAATTAAATAAGAAAAATTACATAAAGGTCAAAACAAATTTCCTGCCTTAGCCTTCGCAAAGCCAAAAAAAAAAAAAGAATTAAATAATTTTTTTATCACAAAAAATTAAATTTTTATTGCCTAAAATGGAATTAAATAAATTTTTATTAAAAAAAAGAATTAAATAAGAAAATTTACATAAAGGTGAAAACAAACTTTCTGGCTCAGCCTTCGCAAAGCCCAAAAAATAGATTTAAATAAATTTTTTATACAACAAAATTAATTTTTATTACCAAAAAAGAATAAAATAATTTTTTTATTATGAAGAATAAAATAATTTTTTTAATTAGAAAAATTTAGATGAATGTCAAATAAACTAACAAAATATAATCAAAACTAGCAAAAAAAAAAAAAAAAAAAAAAACAGCTTCAACAGATCATCTTCACTCCATGCTTTCGCAACAACTTGCATCATCATATCATATAATTAGACCTTTAAAGACTTAATAGCCACAGCATATCATCACAAATGCAATTTAACCTAGTGCAACTTTAGTGCACAAATAACAATCCACAAGAATAATAGTCAACTGCAACCATCAAACTGCACCAAAAACTAATTAGCCTAGACATCCCAAAAGCTACCATAAAAACACCTACATGAATAAAACCACCATAGTCTGCCCACTCCCAAAATGGGGATCAGCCAAACAAGATCAAACAAAATCAAATATTGATTAGCTCAATCCAATACAACCACTTGCTCATAGTCTCAATTGAAATGAAGAATCCAAGAGGGCATATCCTCAAACAAAAAACTAACAATTAGTTCCCCTATTCAAGAGTGCATTAACTTTAAGTAAAAAACTGAAATGAAATTTAGGAGGACAGTATCAAATTACTTCCAACAATGCCCTAGATCTCCAACAATGCCCCTGCTCCAGTAAGCCATAAATTAGCATATGAGGTTTATAATAAAAGAAAAATAAAAAGAAAGTAAGAAATTAACAAAATTAAACTTAATAGTAAAATTACAATATACCTTAAACTCCAAAATAGAGGCCGCAGGAAGTTAACAATTCAAAATGCTAATATGAGTCCAAAGAGGCGGCAATAATTAAATTGAAATAGAATAGCAAACAGGAATTGGATAAGAACAACAAATAATGAGATTTTAATGCAGCTAACAGGAAAATCAATAGTCTAATACTTGTAAAAAATAATAAATTTTAGATTGGCATCTGCAAATAGTAAAATTAAGAACAGGAATATACCTTAAACACTTGCAGGATTGCTAGTTGCTGAATTTCCCCTTCTAGTGTTAGATTTCTGTTGCGTGAAAAAAATGTAAAAAATTAAAAACAAAGACATATGTAAGCAAATATGAAATAAAAGTAAATATAAAATTTAAAAAACCTGTGATGAAGAAGATCTAATAGATTTTCCCTTGCGAGAGTTGTGGCTTCTTGGGCGAATAGGGCAGTTAGGTCAAGTCCTTTTGTTATGACCAAACTCCTTACAAGTTGAACATTTGAGTGTGCTTGACCTCTGACTTTGGCTACTAGGAGTTTGCTCATTTGAATCCTTTGTTCTATTCTTTTTTGGCCTTCTTGGTTGTCGTTTAACAATAAGAGGTAATATTAGAGCATGTTGAACAATAGGCCACATGGACTCATAAGGGATAGGATTGATATTTTTAACATAAGTTACCAAGTATGAAGCCTTAGAAAAGTAAGGATGACAATCTGTCTCAGGGTCATCTTTTATGTAAGTTATTGCTGCCATTGCATGCTTGCATAGAATTCCACTTATTGCCCAAGCTCTACAATTGCATACTTGATCTTGTAAATTGACAACAAAATATCTTTTCCCATCTCTCACTTCAAACAATGGACCTTTAGAAACAAACAATTCACACTTTCTAGAGTCTCTTTTTGTAGTCTCCAGCCTATACCTAACTATAGGAGCCATTTGTGTAGTCCACATCTGTCCTTTCTCACTCATCCTATGGATCTTTTTCATGGCTTTTCTTCAGATGTGCTCTAACATTGTTAATATAGGTTGTGATCTATGTTTACCTAACCAAGAATTAAAACTCTCAGTCATATTGTTGCTGCAATGGTCACTCTTTACCCTTTCAACAAACAAATGAGTCGACCAATGATTTTGGAAATATTTCCATCATCCACTCCTATGCTTAAGGGAATTTTGTTTTCATTTCATTCACTTTAGTATTGAAATCAACTCCATTAGTTGCCCTAACAGCCCCCCAAAAGAGATTCCTCTGCCTTACACCTAGAAACCTGCCATAAAATTACTATACATATGCCTTACGCAGTACTGATTATGAGCCTGAGGAAAGTACCTACTCATTGCATTCAACACTCTTTGTATCTATCAGTCATGAAAAGCTAAATTCCTATTATTACTCATCTCAAGCCAAGTTTCAAGCAACTCAGGAAAGTAATTCCAACTGTCATTTGTTTCTCCCTCAGCAACCATTATAGCTAATGGAGTCATACCAAAATTTCCATCTAAGGTCACATCAGATAAGAACATTCCCCTGAATGGTCATTTCAAATGACAACCATCTAGACTTATAAGAGGCTTACATCCTTTCACAAACCCATACCTTATTGCAGGAAAAGCAATGAAAAACCTTTTGAAAATGGGAATTTGAAGCACATTATTGATTTCGTCAAATTGCCTATTTTGGAAACACAACTTCACTTATGTGCCAGGGTTCCACCGTTTTAGAACAGCTACATATGATGGGAACTTATTAAAAGATGAAGTATAATCACCCTTAAGCTTCAATTTAGCTTTCCTTCTTGCCTTATACAATCTAGTGTTGCTATACTCAATGGCATAAGTATCTTTTAAATCTACAGCCATGACTTCAATTGACAATTCTGGATTCTTACATAAATCTTTCTCAAGTTTTTTAGCTATTCAATTCGATGTGGCTTCACTGTTGTTATAAGAGTTCCTTAAACATGTGCGTTTATCATCATAGCTCTTCACTTTATATGTTACACCATCCGACATTGGGGATGCATGAATCCTCCATAGGCAACTTCGCTCATCGTATTTAGCCGTAACTCTTGTTCGTTCATTCTTTATCCAATTTAATGTGAATCCTTCTTGGACAATATAATCCTTCAAAACTTGTTTAAAATGGTTCACATTCTCAAACACTTGCCCAACTGCAAAGTCAATCTACCATTTTGTATTGTCTCAAACTCATGCCCTTGTATGCTCCTAGCAACCCTTAATAATGGCAATTTTGAACCTGCGTCACTATCACTGCTCGATATTGTTGCATCATCATTTGACTTATAACTAGAAATAGCATCCCCACTATCTATATTGTCTAACCCTTGAGAATCACCCTTAATTCAATTTTCAATTGTCAAATTCTTCCAGACATCAAATTCCTCCTCATCATCATCAGTCCACTCAAATCTTTCTCTGTCAACATTCATGTCTTCTAAGTTGGTTGACTTGGGTGAATTCGGTGAAGGTAATTCAGGTATAACTGTTATCTCTACATGGATTTGCTTATTCCCTTCATACAAGTTAAACAAATTAGTCATATCTTTTTTAGTTCTCAACAACATTCTATCCAAAGACCTTGGCACTATTCCTTTAACCTCCACTAATTGGCCTATGTAATCATGATCTACTCCAAATGCAACACCACAACATCCATTTAGTAAGTCCATTAAACAATAATCCTCTCTATCAACATTCTCTAGTGTATACTCATCTCCATGGTAATGAACTTGAATGTCAAACATCATCCTAACAATTGAAAAATTAATATAGAATTAATTAAGATTGAAATAAAATTTAATATTGTGCAAAACGAAAATTTAACATTATGGAAAACAAAGTTCATTTCCAATTAAAAAAAGTAGGAACATGACCTTAAGAAAATTATCAGCCACCATTCTCAATTCCAGAGAGAAAAAATCAATTAACTAAATTTGACACAAAATAGAAAGATTTTAACACAATTTTCATTTAGAAACCATTTAGACACAAATCAATAGAAATTAATCGGCAAAATATTTCAGGAGATAAAAAAAATTAAGACTATATAGCAATTCAATCAGGATTATTTTCTACACAAACTTTGATCTTAATTATCAATGTTTCAAATTTCCTTCTAGCATTTTCTCTGTGTGCTTTTCTTTTTCTTTTGGGGGGGGGAGGGAGATTTTCTTTCTAGCATTCTTAACCAATAGCTTTTCAGTATATGAGTCACTTGGCCTATTAGTATTTGAATTAACAATGCTCATAGGGTCACGCCACATAATTTACAGCAAAAGGTTTGTGTATTTGAGTAGAGAATCATGCCCTGATCCATTGATTGTATACTATTTTAAACTTCCAAGTAATCAATTCGATAAAGATAGTATGAATGAGATAGTTATTTCCATTTTCCCCCTCCATTGGGTTTTATGGTATTTCCATGTTCTTGTTTTTCAACTTACATTTTCCAATATGAGACATTTAACATGTTTGGCTGGTTGCCGGTAATTAATTTGCTCCATCTCTTGGTAGGTAGATAATTGTGGCATTTTATGACAAACAAACTAATAAGAAACCATCCTGCCATCTTAGTTGACCTTTGTTAACATCTAATTGTCCATTAACATGACTATTATGTGCTTGTTGACACAAAAACAAAGAAGTATATCAGGGGTTTTTTCCCATTTTCAAATCTAAAACTTGGCAAAAATTTACACTAAACAAAAATCAATGAATGCTTTAAAAAATAAAAATAAAAAACTCTTACGTAGATAACCCTAATGTATTAAACCCTTACTCTTCCTAAAACTGTAATTCTAAATGTAACCTTAATGCTTGAAATCCTCCCCCAAAAATTTATCTCCAATTTTGTTTTACCTGTTAACAAACAGCAATGAAGAACCACAGAGAGAGCCGAACGCGAGCACCGAGCGATGATCACCAAGTGACAAACCACCACCAATCAGGAGGATAAATGAAAAGATGAAAGACCAAGATAAATGATTTTCATATAGAGGAAGAGAAAGAGAGAAAGAAAGAAAGAGAGAAAGAGAGAGAGAGAGTCTGACCTGCATAGGTGTGGTTGCGTGTTTCTTCCCATGTTTTGGGTAATGAAAGTACCTAAATAACCTTTAATTTGACGGAGGTTAACAAAGTTGGATGGTGGGGGGTGTAAGTGCACATTATTGAAACCTGTGGGGTCTAGGTATACAAAGGCAAAATCATAAGTGGTGTAAGTGAAATAAACCCTTTCAAATACGTAAAATGAAAATGGGTCCAAAATAGGTATATCAAATGGTACTTACGTTTTTGTAATTGGCTACTCAAATTACTAAAAAGTTATTTTTTTCTTTTATGTTTGGAAAGGAAAAAAAATTAACTTTTTAGTATTTAGTTTTTTAATCTTTTCATTAATTTGATGTTTTTACTCTTTATGATTTCAAAGAGATTTAAAATTTAAAAGGATAAATTTAATCATTTCAACAAAAAAAAAATAAAAAATTAAGTAGTCAATAGTTAAAAAGCTCACTAGACTTCCCAAACGGGGAATTATTTTGGTAATCAATTAAAAATTGAATTAATCAAAGGAATTAGCCAAGTGAAAACACTTTGATACTCACATGATTTCCATGACACTCCATATAAATAGAAATTTGCATGCATTCAATGTTTATAAAAATAACAAATAAATAAAAATTTTAAAAATGAATTTTTGTAAATTTTGTTTTGCTTATTTTTCATTCCAACCAAAAAAAAAAGTAGTTTTTTATTTTATTTTTTTTTAATTTTCCTTGGCAAATCCAAATTCCAAGCACAAATGTGAATAAAAAGATCATTGTGACCAATTTTTTTGCATTAAAAGTGAAATTATTAGGAGTTAATATATCATCAAACCCAATGTGTAAGGTATTGGTGGGAGAATGTTATGTGGGAGCGCATAAAAGACACGAAGGACTCGAAAAAACATTGGGTCGTTAAAAAATCTTATCCTCGATCGAATTGGTTCCATTATAGGATTAGGATATTTTACAACGCGAGCCAACTTAAAACGATTTCGAACTTTATTTCTTATTCCTAGATAAAAAGTGCGTTTGAAATGACAAAAAATGAGATAAGTTGTGGGTTCATAATTCATACAGTGAAGTAAAAAGTGAATAACTTTTAGAATTTTCAGTGTTTTTACTGTTTTTCAGAATTTTTTGTCACCTTAAATGAAGCCAAAATTAACAATATTGCTATATGTGGAATGGATCCGATTTAATCAAGATTTTGATGGTTCAATTGGGTTTGATTGTGTACTAGATTAAAAAATTTGAAACTGATAAAGATTAGGTAAATTCTAAGTCTGATATAAACATGATCCAACATAATTGAGCATACTTATTATTTTATGCAGACCATACATTCTTAAACTATGAATATCGTATAGAAAATTAAATCCTACGGTCCTAAAAAAATTTACTAAAATCCTCTAACAAAATGATGTTGATGTAAGGCAAAGCAGCTTTTAGTTTTTGCTATGTTTGGTTCAATCGAAATCAAAATTATAGGCGATTTTTTCTTTTAGGAAAATATTTGTGGGAAAATATTGGGTATGCACAAGATAATGGGTAGATCCTTTTGCCAATGAGGAAAGGATAAACATATATGAGTTTAGTTTAGTGCAATAAATGGTAGTGTGTAATGGGGTCCCAATTTTCATTGTTATTAGGGATGGGATGGGTGGACAAGCACAGGGTCAATTCGATGTGAGAATGATGATGTGTAACCCAAGATCACTAAGGGCACAAAGAGTAAATCTTGAAGATGGATTATGAGATGTTAGGATCGGTGGATAGTATACGAGAAAAGCATACGGAGCACTAGTCAAGTGGCAAATATATAGAACGATGTGCATGAGAGAGCGCCTTATAATACTCAGTATTTATTTTTGACTATTTGTGTATTATTTTGGACCAATAAAATAATTAGACCGAGATTGGGTCTCTTTAGTTAGGTTTATTATATTTTTCCTGGGCTAAGTTTGGGCCAAAGTGGTATTGGGTTAGACAACTGAGCCAACGACCCAGCAATTTTTTTCTTTTTTCTTTCTTTCTTTTCATTTTTTATTTTATTTCTTCTTCTTTTTTGGGGGTACGGCTTCCAAAATAGGGGAGAGATGAGGAGAAGAGAAAAAGAGAGAAAGACAGGGGGGAGAGAGAGAGAATAAAGAGAGTGTGAGTTCTCTGAGAAGAAAGATCAACGGATCGAGATAGTATTTGACACCATGAATATCGTGGTGGTGTCCGTTTTCTGTGGTTTTGCTCGAGGTGGGAGAATTCGATGTCGGAAGTTTAGAAGTCAAAACCTAAATTTTCTCATTTCTTTTTTTTTTTCTTCAAAAATAAAGTAGGTGTGACTTATGTTTGTGTTCTAGACGTTATTAGGATAATTTTGATATATTATATGCTTGACTCGGTTGAGTTTTATAGGATTTGTGGTGTGTGTGTGTGTATATATTTATGTATATATGAATGTATGTATATATATGCATATATGTTGAGATTTTGCATATGTTTGGGTTATTCTTAAATCTAATGTTATAAAAACATGTTATTGAGATGTTTAAATATTTATATATGATTGATTGTTCAGTTTATGTGACATCCTAAATTTTATTATGTTATTAATTCAATTTTATTTTATGCCAAAAAAAATTGCATTAATTTACCATTATTCAAAATTTTTATCATTAACTTTACTTGAAATGATACTTTTATAATTAGTTTAATTTTAATTTAAATAAAATAATAGAAAAATTATGAAATTGACACATGTAAGAGATGGATTTTGGCATGTGGTGCATAGGCGGAGGTGTAATGATGGAGGGGGTATATGTGTAAGGACACTTGGAAGCCTAAAAAAAAAAGTGTTAAGATGGCTTGAAGCCACGTCGAACTTATGGAAGTCATTTTGTTCTTTTCTTCCTAACGTGACGTGGTCACCAAGCATACAACTTTTGTATATATATGATACATTTTATGGATATATGGAAGAAGAACTGAGAAAAAGAAAGGAGAAAGATAAAAGAAATAAGAAAAAGAAAAGAAATGAGAAAAGAGAGAGAGAGAGAGAAAGAGAGAAAAGAGAGATGAGAGAAAAAGAGGAAGGAGAAAGTAAAGACTTAAGTTTAAGAATAGCATGGTTTTGGTATTTTCGACATTGTGATCGTTGTGGCAGTGTCGGATCGTGGTAATTCGGCTCAGGACAGAAAATACGAAAGAGCGAAGTTTCAAGCCTTTGGGGTTTTTCATAATTTCTTTTACTTTTCTTCAGATTTGAGGTTGGGGATTTATTCTTATAATTAAAATTTAGTATTTTATATAAAGATATGATAAAAATATATAATTTCATTGCATGATTATTATGATAATACGAGAGAATGTGAAATAATAGGGTTATGGTTATTATTATAATTTTGTGCACTTTTATTAAAAATATGTTGAGGTGTTATAAGGGTGGCAAGGGAATAGCTTGCGTGGCATGTTGATGTGTTATAAGGGTGGCATGGTAGCCTGCATGGCATATTGAGGTGTTACAAGGATGGTAAGGTTTTATAAGAGTGGAAAAGAGAGTGGTAGTGCATGCTCATTTTCACTATTTATTTATTTAATTTGTACTGTTATTATCTAATTTATGTGATAATGACTTATTTTGAACACTTAGTTTCTACTTTTATATGAAAATACTTGTTGAAATTATTTAAATATTTTTTCTACTAGGCTTAGCAGCTCACCTGGTTTCATGGGTTTTAATATGAAAAAGCCATTTGATAGCAAAAAGTGAGGTTGGCAGATGTTAGTAGTCAATCGAGATCGATGATTAATTGTTAGTATTAAATTTGGTATATGTGTAATATTTTTAGACAGTTAAAGTAAGAAGGAGCTTATGTAATAAGTTTATATAATAAATTTTTACACTTCGATTTTTCTATTAAAATTCAGGGTGTTACGAAGTGGTATCAGAACCAGGTTAGAATACCTAAAGGATAGTGGGAGTCTAGTGTTATATGTTGTATGCTTATGTGTGATAATTGACATTTAGTTATTTTTGAAAATGGACTCATTGGTATTTTATGGTATAATTAGCAGTGTACGTGGATGGAATTAGGAATGTTGCTAGAATAGTGATCTTATTGGTAAGGGACATACAAACTTATGAAATATCCTTATCTGCTGGTAAATAAAGCTGGTATGTGAGCAAGTAGTGTAACTGGTGATGATTTGTTGGGCTTAAGCATAAGGTGTGAAAGATGTTTTAGTGGTAGTTCTGATATCAAGAATGATGGTTAGATGTAGATGTGAATATAATAAAAAGATTTTAAATTTGAAGTCCAAGAGGCTTAAAAAGTTTAACTTAGTGACTCAAGGATTTATTGAGATTGCAATTTATTATCGAGTGATGTTTAATTGTGAGATAATTTTGAAATAATGATGGCAATAGTAGAAATTTAAATTTTGAAATGGATGAGTTAGCAATTTGATAAGTGGTGACTAACCGTTATTATGGATTAGTAATGACTATCTTGACTGATGACACCATAGTTTAGATTTGGGATGAAGTAAGAATAATGCTACTTCCTCCATTAATGATTTTAAGTGTATTGGGAAATCTTGTGTTCAGGTAGCCAATTTGAGGTTGAATAAGTCTTAGTTTTTTTTTCCATGAGTAATGTGTGGATTGTGGAGGTGTTTCTTGAGGAAGAGTGAGGTTAATTTCATTAAAGGTAGACTAGCTTTTCCAAGTTTCTATATCAGGTGTCTCTCTTGTTTCTATGATATTGGTTAAATTTTAGAAGTTCAAAATTTAATCAAGTGGTTTGTGAGTCTATGGTTTTAACTAATACAGTATTTTGTGTGGGGAAATTAGAAATTCTAGTAAGAGGGGATGGTAGTTAGAGATTGTTAGACTTAGAAGTAATTGAGGAGACATATTGGTTACCTAGTTTTAGCAATTGACTGAATGGTTATGCATAAGTTTGGTTTATCCGAGATAAAGTTTGGGGTCAAATGACATTTGGTCAGAAAATTACAATGGATCCTCTAAATGTTTCAGTTTTATTAGCTGAGTACGATTGAGGTTATATTTGATATCCAAGCATTGAGAGCTAGTGGGTTACTACCACTGCCCTATTTAGGATACCTCTAAGCTAACAGACTTATTGATTCAACTGATCTGGGAAAGAGTTATAAATTGATCGGGTAAAGTTAATAACAACATTTTATGGGAAACTTTATGTTAGTTCTTTTTACCTATAGAAGGGGTTGCCTTGGATATCGTGATAGAGTACGAAAAAAATTTAGGTTGTGTGCTAATGCATAGTGATTAGATAACGGCATGAGTCAAGATAGTTGAAAACGCATGAGAAGGATTAACTGAAATGGTTTTGCTTTAAGGCTTGATAGGGTTAATGGAATGGCAAAAGAGTTTAGAATGTACTAAGAACACTAGAATTTCAAAGTTATTATTTATGTAACGTGATTTGACTGTGAGTCAATGTAATTGAATGAAGTACTAAGAACATTTTGGTTTCAAAAATCTCTAATCTTATTTGAGTGAGGCTAGTGTAATGACTGATGCTTTAAGTAAGAAATCAAGGAATGTGATTGTTGCTAAGGTTGCTTTCACTAAAGTCCTTGAGGAAACGTTTAGGATTTTAAGATTCTTGGAATGAGAATTTTGGTAATAGAGAAATAGATTTCTAGAAATACAAAAAATCCAGGAACGATACTGATAATATAGATAGAGCGTTATAGGGATTCATTCACGAGACTTTGAGGATGTGCATTAGGTATCTTTTACCAAGAATTGATAAATTATTTGACCAGTTGGAGGGATCATTGATATTTTCAAAGACTGATTAAGGTCTAGGTACCACCAAATTAAGGGTAAGATATGAGAACATTTCTAAAACAACGTTCAGGACTCAGTATGGACTTTACGAAATCTTGGTAGTGCCATTTGGATTGACTCATACCCCAACCGTATTTATTGATAAGATGAGCATGGTGTTTAATAATTATCCAGACAAATTGTAGAAGTGTGTATATTATTTGTATTTTATGTATATGTTGAATTTTGATTAATCAATGATTATTAGCGGAATTTTGGGTTGAAACTGATGTGGTATGTAGATATATATGTGTGTAGAATTGAACTGAGAAAGATTGTATTGAATGATGGGTCAATGAGTTTCATGCGTTTGATAGTTTATAAATTATGCTTGATCTTATATTGGTAATGATGCATGTTTTGATAAGTTGAAATATTAGTTTACCAACTAGTTTATGATGCATAAGCGTACGGGAATATCAAGCTAGGTAATAAGATGACTTCTGGTGGAAAGAATTATTTGGATCTAGTTTGGTATAAGCTAGAAGCTAACAGGGAGGTTCAATTACAGTTGAGAGTGGGAAATAGAATGAATATATAGAAAGAGAAGGATTTTAAAATGGAATAAATAGCCAACCATGTTTATTTGTTAGTATCTCTATTTTCAGATTATTGATTATGTTGTGGATAACATAGTAAATTGTGGATTAGAACTTGTGATTTTTAATCAGTGTTTGTGAATTTTATTCAGTATTTAATGAGTTGGGTTGAATTGGAAGGTTGATAATTAATTGAGTTTAATGTGAATATGCAAATATAACCAAACCAAACCAAGCCTTTTCCCACTAGGTGGGGTCGGCTATATGGATTTGTCGACGCCAATTAGATCTGTTTAGGGGCATGTCCTCCGATAAATCTAGATAGGTCAGGTCATGTTTAATAGTTTCTTTCCAGCTTCTCTTGGGTCTTCCCCTACCTCTACTACTCGTGGCAATCTCCATACTTTCACACCTTCTAACAGGTGCCTCTGCTGGACGCCTTCTAATATGGCTAAACCATCTTAATCGGTTTTCTCTCATTTTATCTTCAATCGGTGCTATTCCCACTTTGCCCCTAATCTCCTCGTTCCTAATCCTATCTTTCCTTGTAATCCCGCACATCCACCTTAGCATCCTCATCTCCGCAACTGCCATCTTCTGACCATGATTATGCTTTACTGCCCAACACTCTGATCCATATAGCAGCGCTGGTCTAACCGCTACCTTATAATACTTTCCTTTCACCTTGACTTTCACCTTGAGGGAGATTTTTCGATCGCACAAAACCCCCGAAGCACTCCTCCATTTGGTCTACTCAGCTTGAATCCTGTGACTTACATCAGTATCAATCCCTCCATCTTGTTGCACCATAGATCCAAGGTACCTAAATTTATCTTTCTCTACAATCTTTTGTGTGCCTAAACTTACTTCTATACTACCCGTTATTCTATTTTGACTAAACTTACATTCCATATATTCCGTCTTGCATCGGCTTAGACTAAACCCTTTTGTCTCTAACTTATCCCACCACAATTCTAGCTTAGCATTCACTCATTCTCTTGTCTCATCTACTAAAACAATATCATCTGCAACTAGCATACACCACGGCACCTCATCCTGAATATGTCTTGTAATCTCATCCATAACTAAAGTAAACAAGTACGGGCTTAACGCTGAGCTTTGATGTAAACCAATCATGATAGAGAACTCATTAGTCTCTCCACCAGTCGTCCGTATAGATGTCATGGCTCTATCATACATGTCCTTTATCGCCTCAATATATGCGACACACGCTCCTTTCTTTTCCAATACTCTCCATAGAATCTCCCTAGGAACCCGACCATATGCCTTCTCTAAATCGATGAACACCATATGTAAATCTTTTTGACCTTCTCTATACTGTTCCGTTAACCTCCTCAAGAGAAAGATAGCCTTCATAGTTGATCTTCCAAGCATGAAACCAAATTGGTTCTCTAAAACGTTTGTTGTCCTTCTTAGTCTTCTCTCAATAACTCTCTCCCATAATTTCATCGTATGGCTCATCAATTTAATCATGCGGTAGTTCGCACAGTTCTGAATATCTCATTTGTTCTTGTATATGGGGAATATGCAAATATGAGATGGAAAAGAAAAAAAAAACTGAGAGAGAAACAGTACTTGAAAATTTAAGAATAAAAAAGAACGTTATAAAGTCAGAGTTGATAACAGATTTGTGATTTAATTTGGTTAATAGCTATGCTTGAACTTAAATATTATGTATTTGGTATTATGTCTTTATACGATTAGTATGATCTTATTATGATTTGGGATCTTTAGCGGTAACTATGTGTCTAAGGTGTTAAAATTTTAATAAAGCCTTTTTGATTCATGATATAGCTTTGACCGGATAGTCTTGGGGTTTCAATTAGAGAGATTGAATATTAAGGCCGCATGTTTCAAGTTTAGACCAATGGGATAAATTATAAATGAATAGTGAAATAATATTTTGAGAATATGATAAGTCTAGTACAGGATGTGCTGGAACATTGGTATATTGAAATTAATTTGTGGAAGAGATTATTATTGAAAAAATATATATGAATATAAATTAAATAGCAAAATTGATAGAAAAATGGATCCTAGAATATTCAAATAAAAGAATATCAATATTATAAAGCGGGAGGAAATGTTAAAATTTAATTTATTAAGGAAAGAATTTTTATTTAGGAGATGATTAGGTGTTATATTATGAAAATTCAGATAAGTATATAATGATAGTACAATATGGGATAGAGATTAAAGATCAGTGTTATTAAGATATGGATTTGATGGTGGGCTGTTATAAATTATCTAAGGAGTCATTGAGTTAGTTATCGAATTTAGAGTAGTATAGCGGAAGTGTGGACATTTATATTTTTGATTTGCTATAATTTTTTAATTTATGAAATGATATGAGTATTATTGATTTTGAGTAATCCTGTTCACATTAGAACCATTATGATATTGAAGTGTTTATTTAGAAGTACAAATTTAAGATGCAGGAAATATATTTGCAGTTGTTTTCCTAGAGTTATGTTTGTACTGATTGCCTCAAATTTCGAGGATGAAATACTTTAAGAGGAGGAGAGTTATAACATCCTAAATTTTATTATATTATTAATTTTGATTTTGTTTTATGCCAAAAAATTACATTAGTTTACCATTATTTTAAATTTTTATCATTAACTTTAATTGAAATAATACTTTTATAATTAGTTTAATTTTAATTTAAATAAAATAATAAAAAAATTATGAAATTGACACATGTAAGAGATGGATTTTGGTACGTGGTGCAGAGGCGAAGGTATAATGATGGAGGGAGTATTTGCGTAAGGACACTTGGAAGCCTAAAAAAAGAAAAATAAAGGTGTCAAGATGGTTTGAAGCCACGTGGAACTTGCGGAAGTCATTTTGTTCTTTTCTTCCTAACGTGACTTGGTTACCAAGCATACAACTTTTGTATATATATGATACATTTTATGGATCTATGGAAGAAGAACCGAGAAAGAGAAAGAAGAAAGAGAAAGAGAGAGAAAAGAGAGAAAGAAGATAAAGAAAAGAGAGGGGAGAGAGAAAGAGGAAGAAGAAAGTAAAGACTTAAGTTTAGGAATAATGGGGTTTTGGTATTTTCAACATTGTGATCGTTGTAGCGATGTCAAATCGTGGTAATTCAACCCAGGATGGAAAATACGAAAGAGCGAAATTTTAAACCTTTGGCCTTTTTTCACAATTTCTTCTTCTTTTCTTCAGATTTGAGGTAAGAGATTTATTCTTATAATTGAGATTTAGTATTTTGTACAAAGGTATGATAAAAAAACATAACTCTAGGAAAGAATTTCGTGTTGGATCATGTTTGTACAAAGGTATTATCCCAATAATCATGAGATTTAGTATTTTGCATGATTATTGTGATAATACGAGAGAATGTGAAATAATGGGGTTATGGTTAATATTATAATTTTGTGCACTTTCATGAAAAATATGTTAAGGTGTTATAAGGGTAGCAAGGGATTTTAAGGCTGGTAAGGAAATAGCTACGTAGCATGTTGAGGTGTTATAAGGATAGCAAGGGAATAGCCTGTGTAGCATGTTGAGGTGTTATGAGATTGGCATGGGAATAGCCTGCGTGACATGTTGAGGTGTTACAAGGGTGGCAAAAGAATAGCCTGCATGGTATGTTGAGGCGTTACAAGGGTGGCAAGGTGTTATAAGAGTGGCAAGGAGAGTGGCGTTGCATGCTCATTTTCACTATTTATTTATTTAATTTGTACTGTTGTCATCTGATTTATGTGATAATGATTGATATTTTGAACACTTAGTTTTTGCTTTTATATAAAAATACTTGTTGAAATTATTTGAATAGTTTTCTTACTAGGCTTAGCAGTTCCCCCTGTTTCATGGGTCTTTATATGGAGAAGCCGTTTGATAGCAAAAAATAAGATTGGCAGATGTTAGCGGCTGACCGAGATCGATGATTAATTGTTAGTATAAAATTTGGTACATGTATAATATTTTTAGACAGGTAAAACAGAAAGGAGCTTATGTAATAAGTTTTTACAATAAGTTTTTACACTTTGATTTTTCTGTTAAAAGTTGGAGTGTTACAGTTTAGGGTTTGAGTGAGTGATTTAGGGTACTTTTGGAGTTGGCGTTTTATTAAAAATGAACCAAAAACTGGGTGCTAAGTGCTGGCGTCAAGACGGCGTCGGGATACTAATTAGTAGAATGTCTGAAAACACAAAATTTTGATTTCAAACCTCTTATTTTGTGTCCAACCCATTCATGGTTGATATTTAAATATTAAATAAACACCAAATCATCATCAAGCCTAACGAGAATTCATTTTTAGATTAAAATAATATTTATTTACATGATTGAGTATATTATGTGCATTGGACTTGGGTTACATCATTCAGGTTGATATATAATTATTGGTTAGCTGAGAGTGTCATATGGATATTCTTAGCGTGCCGAGGCACGAGTCATGTATATAGCCGGGATCTATGATTTCTAGAAAATGTTAAAAATGAGATTCAAAAATACCGAATGATCCTTAGTTGATATATATAACTAAAGTTTAGTCACTTGGAGTTGGGATGTTAATTATAAGATGTGACTATGACATTTTATCCAAACTATGATCGGATTCTACTAAAATTAAACAGATGTCTGGCTAAGGGTGTAACACGATTTCCTAACAAAACGGTCGAGGTATAACTTAGTTTTCCTGAGTCTTACATTGGTGGAGGTGCAACACGGTTCCCTACCTATGATTATGCCCTACTTAAGCTAAGCAGATGCCTAACTAGGGGCGTAACATAGTTTCCTAACAGAAGGGTTAAGCGATGTAACACTGTTCCCCTGAGTCTTATACTGATGGAGGTATAATATGGTTCCCCTCTGTGATTGTGCCCTACTTGAACTAAGTAGATACTTGACTAGGGGTGTAACACGATTCCCTAGCAGAAGGGTCAAGAGGTATAACACGGTTCCCTTGAGTCTTATACTGGTGGGGGTGTAACACAGTTTTCTACCTGTGGTTATATATTGAGATTATCGTTTGCCGTGAGCGTTAAATGGTGTGGTTGGTAACTCCGCGTGCTTTGTTAAGCATCAGCTGTCCAAGGATAAAATTGGAGATAGATGGAGACTAAAGTATGCATTGACATTGTATTCCATCACATCCCATTGCATGAAATTGCATTTATATTCTTTTATATTGAGATGTTAATATAATGTGACTGTGACATTGATTGATGAGATGTATGGTTTATCCGATTAATCATGAGTTTGGTTATGAAACAAGAGATATAAATTAGAAATTATAATGACTTGATTCCCGAAGTAGGACACGTAAGTAGTTTAAGCTTCAATGGCCTAAGTCCGGCATTAACTATAAATAATAACAATTGTATTTGTTCTTTTAAATTTAGAGTTGAATTATTAATATTATGAATTCTGCGACTCATAGTATGGGTCTGATACTTATATTTATGATATTATGATTTTGGAAAATATAAATATAATTATAGTATATGTTCTAACCATGCAGATCTTGGATGCAGTTATTGAGAATGGTATTAAAGTAGATTATATTATTGTTTGATTGATGGTGATGCATTCAAATATTATTTTATGTGATGCATTCAAATATTATTTTATATGAAAATGAGTAATGAAAATGGAAATATCAATGATTATAATTCATTATGAATTGAATTTGGATTGAATTTTATTTATTTTATTTAATTTTTCACATTCCTATGCCATTCAGTTAAGGGTGTGACATACCTAGTTTGCACAGTCTAGAGATTTAGCTTATAAGATTGAAATTGAGCAGTAAAAGATATGCATAAAAAAGTTCACAGGGCCTACAAACACAAAAAAGAGTAGAAAATTTTTGCTCTCGAGGAGGAGTCCAATAATATGAAAAGATATTCACAAGGGGAGATTATTGGATCTAAACATGAGAGTTGTCCCACATTTAAGATTTTGAGTAATATAGTATCTCATCCATATTATATTATTACCCGCTAAGGGTGAATTTGATTTACTAAAAATCACTTAAAAATACTAAAAATCTTTGAAAAATTTCTAAAATTTATTCATTTTTTTATCTCACTACGCGAATTACAAACTCACAAATTATTTTATTTTATTTCATTTTATCTCACTTTTTGTCACTCCAAATACACCTTAAGCTGACTTTCCAAAATTTTAATCTCTCGACAAAAATTCTTATTGTTTGATATAAAGAACTTAAAAATATATTTTACCATTAAATATGTGAAGAAAGGAAAGAGAATTCACTTAGAGAGTTGTTATATATGAATATTAAACTCCATTTAAGTTTAAAATTTTTAAATAAATTAAAAGATGAATTTAGACAAGTAAAAAAAAAAAAAAAGGAAAGAAAGAAAAGAAAGAAAACTAATAAAGAAGCAAAACAAAATTTCCAAACAGGTCCTACTAGCAACGAACACGCCCTACGCATTCCATCAGTGGCGGGCCTTATGCGAAACAGTACAAAACTAGTCACCTTCAATCTGGCTAATAACTCCAATTTTTCACCACAGAGAAGGACAGACCAAGCAAGCCCATCTCTTTCAATGTACTCCTATTTTTGCCATCTTCGTGAAACCCACCAGCATTTGTACAACTACTCATCCAATTAGGCTTTGTCTGGTTAAAAAAAAAAAAAAAAAAACTTTCTAACTTTTTTCTGTAGGTTTTTTTTATTCTATATAATTTTTTCTCTAAAATTTAATTTTTTTAAGAAATTATACCTTTAAGACGTGTTAATCGCATTCATAAAAAAAAAATAAATTATAAAATTCATATCTGTTTATCTATAAAGTATCTGTTTCGAATAAAAAATAACGAAAAAGTTAATTTTTTTAATTTTTTCTTAACTTTTACTAAATTGACGTAAATAACTTAATAGAAAATGTCAAAATGACAATAATTTCAATTGTTTTTCCTATTTTGTCCCTTTCTCTCACATTTTTGTCAATTCTTTATACAAAAATTCTAAAAAATATTTTGTTTTTAATTATTTTTGAAAATTTTTGTAAATAAAACTGAAGAAGATGTAAGAAAATGAGGGATAAAATAGTAAAAATGCCTAACATTTTTTATGTTAAATTTTAATGGTTGATTTTATCGGAAGGGGATTGATACTAAAAATATTTAATTATAATAGAGGTAAGTGTAATTTTTAAATATTGTGAGTATTAAATGTAATTACTTAAATGTTAAGAAGATGTAGGTGCAATTTATCCTTTCATTTATAATATTCCTACCGATAGCAAGGTTGGGGGTACTCAACTACTTTAAATAAAATAATAGATTTATTTGGTTTCGTATTATTGTCAATATAATGAACAATTATGAATTGATATTCAATATTTTAAGAAGATTTCCACGTACCCAATTTCAAATAAAAATTTCCTCTAAAATTTTTAAGATTTGATTTTAGTTACTGTTAATATGTTTCAAATTTTTCCATAACATGAATATTAGAAGTTTTTCCCAAACAATCACAAGAACTTTCATTTTCACTTGAAGTAGAACAAGATTGTTCATCTAGAACAAAGTATTCAACAAAATTATTTAAGACATTGGCAGGATTATAAGAAAAAAAAAATACTTCTTTCACTAGCACCCAATTGAGTTTGCATAACTTTTGAAAAATATTCATGAATGAAAATATCAATCTAACTATCATTTTAGTATTTTTGATTAAGATGCTTCAAGTGTTGGATTGAATTCAAGTTGGGTGAGGGTATTTAAAATTCAGATCCGACCCTATTTACATTATATTTAAATTAAAAAATAAAAAGAAAGAAAAAAAAAAAACATCTATTATTTGAAACTCTCCAAAAGTGTGAGATAGTTGTGAATGGAATCTTTATATAAATGAAGAAAAAGTTCGAATCAATCTTTACAATTTATCTCTAAGTAAAGACACCAATACTAATCACAACAAGATCTTAATTTTAACTAGCCCCTTCGGGGGTGGTCGAGCGGGAGTTCGGGGGCGCCTAAGGGCGGAGCCGCGTGCGGTCTCAAGTTTGACTCTCCTTCGGGAGGGTGGGTTACCGTTTTGGCGGACTTCTAACAGCTCCCTTCTATCAAGCCGGTCAGCCAGGGCTTGCCTAGGCTAGTTTACCACCTCGTGGGTCATTGCCGGTTTGATCCACGGGGTGGGTTTCACCTAGTGCGCACCTTCGAGTAGCGGCTGCGGGTTTCTTTCCGACCCACATAAGATCTTAATTTTAACTAAACCTTAGAATGTTGAGTGGTAATGAAAATTAGCTTTTTCATGCAAGTGAGGGTGCGTGCGAGAAAAAAAAAAAAAAAAAAACATATTAGCGAAATTCCCAAAGCTGTGATGGCGAATGGGGCCACGCCAACTTTGGAGCTTATCCAAGGGGTTGTTTGTCCCCTAATTTGTTGCCGGTTAATGGCTGGACAAAG
The DNA here is from genome assembly GCA_019916065.1 of Vitellaria paradoxa. Classification (NCBI taxonomy): domain Eukaryota; kingdom Viridiplantae; phylum Streptophyta; class Magnoliopsida; order Ericales; family Sapotaceae; genus Vitellaria; species Vitellaria paradoxa. The sequence goes on from CM034238.1 coordinate 43,125,321, forward strand.
ATGCATTGCTATTGGCTGGAAGGCCATGACCAAACAACGAAAAAGATAGTGTTTGGTTTGTTTTTTTATTTTTTATTTTTTGGTTTAGTTTATTTTTTATTTTGTACTTTTAAAAATAAGTAAAATAGGTCAAAATGCATTTGGATATTTATACGTATTTTTAAAATTTATTTAAAAAAATAAGTTTATATATGAAATAAAAAATAGTAAAAAATCGTCTTAAGTGTTTTTAATTCAAAATAAGAAAAGCCTTAAGATAAGAAAAATAGAGAATTGTCTATTTTTTTTAAAAAATTTTAAAATATAAAACACATAAAAACAAACCAAATGCTACCAAAAGTGATTATTCTGAAGTGACCTTGCAATCTTGTCCTTTCATTTCTTTCCCATAATTCAAAAACCGAACAAATCAATATCGTAATTTGTATTTATATTTAAATATTTTAAAATTTAATAAATTTATTAAATAATTTATTTTAAACTCAAACAAAATTATATCAATTTCAAGTTAACATATTTGTATTGCATTGAATTTGTATTTTTTTTCTTAATAATTTTACATTTATGCCGTGTATAACTTTATCACCTTTGAGTGTGAATTACTTTTTGCTCCTCTTTACTTTGTTTATTTAGAATGCAATAGTTGTAGGCACTTCCCTCTAGACGTGGCCAATGGGCAGGGCAAGCTCGAGATGATTGAAGAATAATTTTTTATTCATTGGACCTTGATTTAACATTCAGGCCGCTCATATAAATTTATTTATATTTTGTTTAAAGATAAATATTTTTAAAATTTAGATGTAAAATTTAATTTTTTATAAAAAAAATAATAGATATACAGAATATATATTTTTAATATTTTGAGCCAAACCGGACTAGAGTCTACAATACAAATTTCTAACTAAAGTGAAAAAAAATTAGACTGACTAGCTAGGTAGACTTGAGCCTACAATATTGCCCTCTACTCTTATTAGCTACGAAATTTTGTTGTATTCTTGAGTCAATAGCAGACTTATAATTTTGCTAACACAGAAATTAAAGTATCTGACTTGGGTGAGCTGACATTGCTACTTTCGGTATTACCCAAATATCAAATATGAACCATTGAATTAAAATTCAATAGTTTAGATTCATTTACATATTTTTAATTGAAAAATACTTGAATGAATATGAACTATTAGATTTTAATCTAATGGTTCTGAAACTTGATGTCACGAGTTTGACATCATTGTGCGATGTCAGCCTCCCATTTTTCTAAAGTATACTAGTTGAATGTCTGTGCTTTGTTGTAGGATTTTGTAATATGTTTAAATTATGATAGATAATAATATATGCTCCGTTTTGAATAATAAAAAACTCTGAAAAATATTAAAAAATTTTAAAAATTATTCATTTTTTATTTCACTTTTTGCCATTCCAAATGCACCTAACAATATATAATATTTAAGCATTAAAAGAATATTTAAATACTTAACTAACGGTAAGGATGGAGTTAGAAATTTTATTATCCTAGGAAACAAGTAGGGATGATTTTTTTTTTTCAAGAATAAACAAAAGACAAAAATTAGTGCACGTCATTGAAATTGCACCATTTGATGTTTTCTAGAATAAAATTTAACTAAAAAGTGTAAAAATATTATGAAGTTTTATTCAATGGCGGAGATATGTAGTCTGAATATTTACTTGATTTTTTTTTTTTTTTTGGAGCTTTTAGGACTACTAATCTATTTTTAATTTTTAAAATGAATTTGGGCTATAGTTTGAATAATGAATTGGGTTATAGACAATTAAAATAGGATGTTATATACTATTACTACTAAAAAAATTTGAATGCTATATATTATTACTACTAAAAATATTTTGAGTCAAAATTTGTCTAAGTTCCAATCCACCTTACCCTTTGTGTATCTCCGCTCTTGACTAACAACAAAATAATTTGTTATAAATTTGCAAAAAACAAAAAAAAAAAAAAAAAAAACAAAAACAAAAAAAGGGCGACGTGTGTTGATCTTTCAAATTAAAAAAAAAAATAAAACACAAAAACTAAAGAAACGAAACTTCATGAAACTACCAACAATTTTCCAAATTTTTAATTTAAAAATAACATTTAATATTCGAACACTAAAAAAAAAAATAAAATTTTTTTCAAATACCCTAAATTTCTGATGGTACGAAATCAGCCCTGGACGCATGGCGTGTTCTCGAGCAATGGTAATGTTGGTGCAAGAGTAGCCTGGACACATGGCGCGTTCCTGAGTGGCATGGAAAGCACTCGGGGAGGCCGGAATAATTGAAAGGGGATTGAAGTTGGGCCCCACCGTATTTTCAGATCAAATGAGTTGGGCTCTAATCATTAATGCGAAATAGTTATAAATAAATTAACTTAATTGCTTAAAAATTAACTTAATTAGGTTATCTCTTTACAAGTGGCAGACAGAAATAATATTTGGGCATCCAAGAGGGCAAACCCAGTCAGTTCAGACGTCCATTTAGTCCACGTGCATTAAATGCGGGCAGGACGCATTAAATGGGAAGAAAAAGGCATTTAAAGAGACGAGGGTTATGACGTACTATAATATATATATATATACAAGATACACAATGATTACTATCTAATCATTTATTTAGTTATTTATTTATATTGTCCAATTATAAATATAACACTTAGCTCCAAAATCTAGGTACGCTCTTAATTTCAACCTTATGTTATTTCTTTCACTCCTTAGATTATACTTCGAGCTTTTTCTGACTTTATCATCAGAGGATTTTCTGATCGGGGATCCTTTCTCTGGCCATAACCTTCTATTTCTTTGTGCTCGATAGGCTCGACTTTAGGTTTTCGGTTGACGTGGAGGGCAAATTTCGACAAGAAAAAAATTAGAGAGTTAGCTGCAATTAGATTGGCATCATATCAGCAGGAGATGAGAAGAAAGTTTAGTAAGCATGCAAAGTCACAGGAATTCAAGATTGAAGATTTTGTCCTTCGAAAGATAATGGGGGCAAGAAGAGACCCAACAAAAGGAAAGCCTGGCGCTAATTAAGAATGCCCATTTCAAGTCATAGAATGCTCGGCAATGGCGCATACCGTCTGGCAGATATGAAGAACAAACTGATAAAGAGGCCATAAAATGGGGTACATTTAAAGCTTTATGATATGTAACAATGTAATTTGTTTTTGTATTGTGATTATTGTTGAGACAGGAATAAGGATGGCTTTACTCTAACTTCAGAGACATGCACATAAATAAAAGAACATTTATCTAGGTTTCCTAGATATGATAGTCACGATAAAAAAATAGTCCCACTGGGTCTCCAAGTGGTCGACTCGAAAAAGAATAGTCCCACTGGGTCTCCCAGTGGTTGACTTGAAAAAGGTTAGTCCCACTAGGTTTCTCGATGGTTGACTTAAAAAAGGTTAGTCCCACTGGGTTTCCCAGTGATTGACTCGAAAAAGATTAGCCATATTAAAGCTCTTAATGGTAGACTCAAAAAAGAGTACGACCCATTGAGTACACCCCAAGGAATGTTTCAAGAAAGGATCATTTTAAAAGTAAGCTTTGCTAAGAAAGAATTTCATTAATCAATGTTGTTACTGGATCTCATGTCTATATTCAATGTAAACTTATAATTTTCACGAAATTGCATATACAAAAGACTAACATTATTTATACTATTATAAGGCACAAGGAATTGACGTCCCGATAGTTTTACACTGTAAAATCAATTGAGGCAACTGAATGCATAGGATGTGTGCACCCGCTGACAATTCAGAATGTGTTCGGTATCACTCGGGGATAGAACTCATTTTCGCTTGTGATGTTGTTGGTGTGAAGATTAATTCAAACTAGTAAATTACCTTCGTATGAGGAAAGACTGGGTTTGATCATATTGTGGTATTCATTAACATAGTTTTAACCAACAATTTCATTAACTCACTTTGTTATTAAGAAAATTGGTGTTTAGCATATATTGGATTATTACACCACAAGATGTTAGCGCTCGGCGACTATCAATAAGTCACACTCGAATCAGGTCCTGGTTGCCATTAAATTTCAGTACAAAAAGTGACCAATAGATCACAAATCATTATAAAGAATATAAGAAACATAAATCTTTTGCAAGAAAGTAAAGTTACGCTATCCTGTTTCCTTTCAAGTATTCTTAACATTTAACAAATTTGAGGAATGTAAAGTAAAGCATTCTGGAGTCAGTCGTTACAGCAAAGATACAAGTAAAAGTTCAAAAGATCAATAATAAAAAGAGAAGAGGAAAGAAGGAGACAGGAAAACAAACCTCAAGTACAATTTTCATTAGATAATAAGTTACAAAGATTTTTCAGTACAAAAGCGGAGTCTCTCAAGAAGCATCTTTTGGGTCGGGGCAGGAGGCCCCATTAGCTTGATCACCTTTGGGTATACTTTGGACCTTTACTTCGCCTTCTTTGAGAGCTTAAGCTTCCTGAGTGTCAATAGTGGGAGTTGGGGGAGAAGTTGTCCTTTCCTAGCTGAACTTAGGGATTTGTTTATGAGAATAAGGCCAGGGGACTTCCGTGTAGACTGCTGAGGTAGCTTCAATCAAAAGCCGTTGCATAGCTGTTTCTTAACCATCGAGGAAGTACAAATCCTCACATTGGTCACCTGTTGAACGAAGTCCTAAAAGTGCATATTGACATCTTTTTCTACATTTTCCTCTGTTGCTTTCAGTTCTTGTTCTTTAGAATGGATGATGTCATCCTTGCTCCTAAGGTTGACCTTTAATTGGGTATTGGCCTTCTTTTGGTTTAGAAATTCTTGCTAGGACTTGCTTAGCTCCTTGACAAGTCTTTCTTGTTCAGCTTTGGACTGACTAAGGTTGATGTTAGCCTCAGTTAGTTGTAGTCCCTTTCTACAGTAGCTCTTCATCTTTGGAGGCCAACATCCTGTCAACTATTTCAAACTTTCTATGGCTAGCCTCCGCCTTTTCCTCTGCAACGGAGATCTTGGCATTTGTGGCCCCGAATTACATTTTTAGCTACTCCTTCTCCCTCTCCAACTCTGCAACCATTTGTTCATGCTTTGCTTCGAGCTCAGCCAGTTGAGCTCTCATCCTCCCTATCAAGCCCTCATCATCATCTATCTTTCGATGAACGACTTGACTACAGTTGACAAGCTCAAGAGCGTTGAAAGAAGCCGAGAAACGAGAAAAAAAAATGACACAGAAGGGTATGGAACTAAAACAATGTCAGAAACAAAAGGATCGAAGATAATATAGGAAAATGGAGAAGTAACTTATAGCTATGATGTTCTTTAACAAATTTTTAAGTATGCCCTCCCCCTGACTTATCTTTATTTTATCAAAATCGTAAGGGGCTGCAAACCTTTTGAGGAATTCGTGAGGATAGAGGAATAGGGAGTCCAAAATGGAGAATAGACGGCTGGGGCCCTCAAATTGTGGTATTAAAATCTGTGGCATAAATTTTGGGGCTTCATTGGGGCGGCATCTTGGTCGGATGATCCGCAGTAGTATAGGCTTTGGCTTCTCTCCTTCAGTCGACGATGTTCTGGGTCCTTAGGTGGTTTGTGAAGAAGGTTGAGAAGCTTTAGCAGTTGGCTTGGGAAGGACTGGGGGCAAACCAGTAGAAGGCAGGTCTTCCAAAATGATTAACTCCAAGGCTTTACCCACCTTTTGCTTTTTTTTTTCCGCCTTTGGATCCCCCTCTTCCACTGGTTGGGAGGACTTACGAGCCGCTTCTGCCGGTTCCTTAATCGAGATGCCAAAAGCTTTCCGCCTAGCCTCTACTGGCTCTTCTTTTATTCTTTGGCCACACTTGGCTTTGTTTGCTTCGATCTCCGAAGTCTTCTTTTTCGCGATGGTTGCTCGCTTCTTCTTGCCATCTCCTCGGAAGCCTTTTTCACGTCAAACTTAGGAGGCATGATTTCGACGTCAAGCTCGGTCGGGGAAAGGATTCTCCTTCTTCTTCCTCTTCACTTTCGGTCATGACCCTAACGAAAGGTTTTGCTACTGGAAGCGCCTCAAGAATTTGTTGGTCAACTAGTACTGGGCCTTCAACCGGGAGCACGACGTTTGGAGCTGGATGCCAAGCGGGGTGGTGATTGTAATAGAATTCCAACTTACGCTCGAACCTCCAGTTAAACCACTGTTTGAGCGTTTGTGATATTGGCCCAATAGCAAATCCTCATGGGGGCATGACGAAGGAGCTATAACTAAGTTGGTAATTAAACAAAATTGGAGCCAACCTCGCGAACGGGAAGTTGTTTGGCCCCCCCAAAACTCCAAGACACTGTTGATGTGAGGACGGTTGGCAAGATCACCTCTGGCCCAGACCTCTCTAGAATAATCATCTGCATACAAAAAGAATCAATAATAGTAAGAATCAAAAGTTTAAAATAGCATAAAAACAAGAAATAAAGATGAAAGCAAAGGTATAATGAGATTTCTCGACCTAGGCACCATGCAACTACTATGATAGAAGAAAAAGGATCCTCGTTGGAACGACTCATCCATTCCCCTGATACGACGTAGATGTCATCCTCAAACCCCTTAATGTTGTCCAGGGGCATATACACAAAGGCCTTATCGGGTCGGGATTTGAGGTACCATTTGTTTTCGTCTCTCCTAATTTTTTGAATGTTGTAGCAATACAATAGATCCCATTTAGAGAAATAGAATCCGTACTTACGATTGATTTTTTCTACCCTGTTAACTATCCTATAAAAATTATAGGTAACGAATCTCAGAGAAGGTTTAACTATATAGAATATTTTTCAGAGAAAAATGGATATAGGGAATCTTAAGCCTTTCTCAATGCTAGCTACTATGGGAAACATCTGTATTTCCTGATCATCTTCGTTGGCTAACCTAATATCTACAGTGTTTGGGATACTATATTTCTGTTTGAAAATTGTAATTTTCTCAACGGAGCTGAGTTTATCAGCGAATTTACTCATTCCTAGTTTTTAAAACAAAAAATTAGAAAATGGAAAGACAAAAATGAACTAAGAGAGTTCACTGTAAGAAAGAACTACTAGAAGTAGAAGACGATTTGAGGGAGTGAAAATGTTAAGGGCGACTGAGTGCTTAGGACAACTTGAAGGATGCGAAAAGAATGGCAGAAGCAAGTGCTTGGGATATATATACGTATATCAAAATTTTGAAAAGGTGTAAGTGAAACGACTGGTGGCAAAACCTCACTTAATGCGACGTCTGAATTGATATCAATGTGATGGCTGACAGAAAATTTAGGGTTTTAAAACGATGGTTGGCATGTTTACACGTTGGAAGGCGAAAAGGCTATTAGACGGTACAAATGGGCTGGTAACGCAGCCAATAAAGAAGGAATATGTCAAAAACAAAGATGAGTATGAGGACAAGAAAATGTTCCAACATGAATAAGGTAAATGCTGGTAAATTCAATTTTATTACTTTGGTCGGGTAATAAATGATCCTGACCAGAGTAAGGGTATAATGTTGGTACAAAATTAGCCCTGGACACATGGCGTGTTTCCGAGTGTGGTAATGTTGGTGTAAGAGTAGCCTGTACACATGGCGTGTTCTCGAGCAGCATGGAAAACGCTTGAGGAGGCCGGAGTAATTGAAAGGGGATTAAAGTTGGGCCCCACCTTGATTTCAGATCAAATGAGTTTGGGCACTAACCATAAATGGTCATAAATAAACTAACTTGATTGCTCAAAAGTTAACTTAGTTAGTTTATCTCTTTATAAGTAACAGGCAGAAATGACATCTGGGCGTCCAAAAGGGCAAACCCAGTCAGTTCAGATGCTCATTTAGCCCGTGCACAGTAAATAAAGGCTGGGGGCATTAGATGGGAAGAGAAAGGCATTTAAAGATACGAAGGTTACAGCATACTGTAATATATATATACAGGATACACAATGATTACCGTCTAATCATTTATTTATTTATTTATATTGTCCAACTATAAATATAACACTTAAATCCAAAATCCAAGCATGCTCTTTATTGTCAACCTTACGCTATTTCTTTTACTCTTTAGATTATACTTCGGGCTCTTGTTGATTTTAGTATCAGAGAGTTTTTTGGTTAAGAACTATTTCTCTAGCCATAACTTTCTGTTTCTTTGTGTTCGGCAGGCTTGATTTTGGGTTTTCAATTGACGTGGAGGGCAAATTCTGACAAGAAAGATTTTATTGCCGCCCAATAATAATAAATTTTAACTTTCTGTTTCTTTGTGCTCGACAGGCTTGATTTCGGGTTTCCAATTGACGTGGAGGGCAAATTCCGACAAGGAAGATTTTACTGCCACCCAATAATAATAAATTTTATTGGTAAAAACGTATGAAGTGATTCCCTCTCTTCCCCATATTCACCACCATATCCTGATTGGGGAGATAATGCGCTGGATGTCTACCACGTCTAAGGTTGAAATTAATACCCTCCAACTATAAAATAAAAAATTTCTATATCCATTTTGATTTAATTAATCAAATTAAGCAGGTTAAATCTATTAAGATACCTAGTAAAAAAATTATATGCTAAGGGTGCATTGGTAAAGAAATTGCATACTAAGGGTGTATTTGGTATGTGGTGAAAAATTAAGTGGGTAATTATTATGATGGTAATTATTGACTTTTTACTCCCACGATTTTTCACCTCCTTTAACTGATTCCATTACAAGTTATAATTTAATTCTTCGAAGGAAAAAAATATTAACCTAATTAAAAATTTACAAAAATGAATAACCGAATACAATTAAAATGCATGAAGTATTATTAGGGTATATTTATCCTTTTTATACTCGCATTAAACACACCCTAATACTATAACAAATAAAAATAATATGATAATTATAATTGTAAAAATTTAAATTAATAAAATCATATAAATATAAAATATAGTATAAACATACACTAATATATTTGTATATTATTTATTATTTGATATGTATTATTTGTATAATACTATAATGTAAAAGGGATAATTAATAGTACTAGTTTAATTCTGCTTTTTACTGAATTTATAACCACGGTGGATGATTACTTACGTGCTTATCTATTTTAAAAATAATAATTTATTATCGATAACTAAATAATTGTAGCCACGTCATTTTTGGGTTGTTTGGAGTAAGAAAAAATGAGATAAATTGTGGTTTGGAGAGAGTTCGTAATGCGTACAGTGAGAAAAAAAATTGATGTGATATAAAATTAATAAAAATTTATAAAAATTTTTGAAAATTTTTAACAAATTATTACAAACCAAACATGCGCTTTATAATTGATTTGGTTTATGAATAGGGGGGCCATCATTGAAGATGGCCGTGGATTCATGATGACCGATCTACCCCTATTTAAGGATTTTGATCTTGTCTATAATCATATGGTTACACGGGAATGTAACTAGTGACTGAAGTGAATTACTCGGGAAACATTTGGTTTGTGTTTCTATTTTTTGTTTTTATTTTTATTTTATGTGTTTTGCATTTTAAAAATCTAAAAATAAAAAATACATTTAGTTTGACATTTTTTATTTTTTATACTTTGAGATTTTCTTTATTTTGGGTTGAAAACGATCAAAATAATTTTTTATTAATTTACATTTCATATGTAAATCCATTTTTTAATTTTTAAAACATATTTTGAAAATACAAGTGATCAAATGTATTGTGAACTGTTTTCTTTATTTTCAAAAAAATGTAAAATAAAAAATAGGTTCAAAACAGGTATACCAAGTCCTCATTTGGTAATTTTTTGCTTGCTATTTTTCTGTTTATATTTTAAAAATTTTGTAACTTAGCAATAGAAACACATTTATTAAACCTGTTTCTGTTTTTTGTTTCTAAAAAAATAAAAACTTAAACAGAAAAACGTAAACAAAAAAAATATTTTTACTCTATTTTTTGTTGCAAATCATTTGTCAATTTTAACACTTTATCCATTTTTATTGCATCAAATTAAAAAATTATTTAATTTAAATACTTTATTAAACTAAAATTATTTTGAATAAATAATTAAATTAAATTAATTATCAAATTAATTAATTAATTAATTAATATGAAATATATTTTATTAAATTATTTTTCATAAATAACCAAATTAAATTAATTAATTTAACTTAAATTTAATAATTAATTTAATTTAACTAATATTAAATATATCGTATTAAATTATTTTTAATAAATATCATAATTAAATTAATTAATTTAATTTAATAATTAATTTAACTAAAATAAAATATATTTTATTAAATTATTTTAAATAAATATCATAATCAAAAATTTTAAATTATTATAAAATTTATTTTATTCAACTATTTTTAGTAAATAGTATAATTAAATTAAAGTTTATATATTTTATGTTTATTGGATTAAATGATGTAACAATTCTATTTTATTAAAATTTCTTAAGTAATAATATAATTAAATTAAATTAATACAAAATATATTCATTAAATTCAATTAATTTTTAAACTAATAAAATTAAATATTTTATGAAAATAAAAAAATTAATTACAAACAAAATTATATTTTCAAATGCAGTTTCAGTTTTTATTTCAGAAAAAAGTAATGACAAAAAACAAAAAAAATAGAATATATAAATAAATAAATATAAAAAAATTACAGCATTACCAAATGACCCCCAAATGACTTCTTAATAGTTCTAATTTGATTGCATTTCAATTACATACGATTTTTCATATTTTGTATTTATTGTATTTCAATAAGTTTTCTTTTTAATCTTTACTTTTATTTTAAAATTAATTTTAATAAAATTAAGTCAAAATTATTAGGTTATTTAAAAAAATTAAAATTTTCAATAACTACTGCTGAAGTGCGTTTCTCTAACACAGTCATGCGCATTCTCAAAGATAAAATTTAATTAATCATGACAAATAATTTTTTTTCCTCTTCAATTTGCAATTATAAGACTTGTCCCAATTAAAATTCAATATTACAGAAACTTTGTCTTGTGCCATTATTAACACATAGGAAATTATCCAATGAACAATGCAATGATATTCTTTAATTATTTTTTTCCTATATTAAAAAAAGTAAAAGAGAGAGTAACTATTGTGGAATTTCTTATAACTTTGATAATTTAAAATATTTAAAATCTCATTTTTTAAATCTCCTTTTGTTTTAATCACAAAAATATTCTATTTAACTCCCACAACATTTTATTTATTTCCTAATTGGTTATAATGTCATTTAACTCTCGCTCTTAAGATTCATTATGCATATACAAACACTACCAAACACTACCAATTTTTTTTTTTTTTTTTTATGTGTATCTAAGTTGAAAATTTTAAATTAAACATGGAACAAGTGAGTATATACTTTTTGTCACTCTTGGCCTCTCTTCCACTACATATGTTTTTGTAAATTTTATGCACATTTAAGATAAAAAAAAATATACATGTGAGTGTGCTATGACTTTATATTTATGTATATTGCCATAATTGGTTAGTGAATTGAAATATTATTTGGTTGAGTAAAAGATTCTAAATTACACAATATAGTTGGTTGCCCCATCATATATATATATATATATATATATATATATATATATTATTGCAAAACTTGTAGTGTTTTTACAAATTATATACTAGATGTGGATGATTTTTTTCCAACATATATATATTTAATTTTAAATAAATTACCAAACAAATGTAAAATAAAAAATATTAAAAAACTTTTAAAATATCAGGTAATTAGTTTTGAATGAAATTTAAGTCGAAAAGAGAAAAAAATACAAAGATAGTGGGTGATTAAAAATGATATTTAAAAAATACTAAGAAATATAAAATTAAATTTACTTAATTAAATGATAGTTATTAAAATATTTTTATTTTTATTAAATATATTAATAGCTGTGAAAAGTTGAGGTGTATTAATGTAAGAAGGCAGCAAAAAAAAAAAAAAAAAAAAACTAAATTGATATATTATTAATATGAAATATCAAAGGACACACACATCACCCAACCCTGGTTGATCCAATGGAGCAAGAGTCAAGTCTGAGATTTGGGTGATATACCCAGGTCGTAGGTTCCATTCTCACCAAGAGCCGCTAAGATTTAAGTGGGGACCGGGGGCCGTGACGGTGAGTTGCTGCCCTAGTTTTTCTGAGGGTTTGTACCTTAGTGGGTAAAAACTACTAGGCAATTTCCTCCGTTATCCAAAAAAAAAAAAAAAAAAACAAACAAACAAAAAAAAACAAAAGACATACACATCTACGTGGAAATTAACAGATGTTAAATAAATACAATTGCAAACGAGAAAAAGAGAGAGAGAGAGAGAGAGAGATGAAATTAGCAAAGGTTAATTTTAATTGTAAATGAGAATTAAATAATTAAATAAAAGTACGCCATCTTAATGTTAGAGCATAATTGAGATAGATGATTTAAACTCCATATTAAGATACATAGTTTAATCTTAGTCTAATTTTTTCTTTTTTGCTTTGTTTGAAAATATTTTGATTTTAAAATTAATTTAATTTTAAATAGGGAGTTGAGTTAAATTGATTTGATAACTCAAATTTTTTGTTGGGTATAGAAATATTGAAAATTTGATCATTAAATGAAGGTAAATGTAATTTCAAATATTGGAGTAGTTTGATAGATGCATAGGCAAAAAAAAAAAAAAAAAAGGAAAAAAAAAAAGAAAAAATTTAAATAAAAATTTAATTTGTCCATGAAAGTATTTTAATCTTGAAATTAATTTAATTTTAATACAAGGAATTGAGTTAAACTGATCGAATAACTCAAAATTTTTGTTTGGTAAAATTGTAAATATAAATTTAATTTCTCCAAATATTTAAACGGGTGAAAGAAAAAGAATGTGTCAGAAGTGGGATTTGAACCCACGCCCTCTTTTGAAGACCAGAACTTGAGTCTGGCGCCTTAGACCACTCGGCCATCCTGACTATTAATTCTGAGTCAAAAAAATGTAATAAACACATTGAATGGCCTATAGCCATTTGTCTCTTATTTTCTTCGCATCTCGTCTAGAAAACCAATAAGCCCATGCGAAAATAGGGTTACTACTTAGATCCTTTAAAACTCAACTAATGCAAAAAAAAAAAAAACTCAGTTAGTGCATATTAAATTAGGAATGAACATTGTAAACTCGGCTCCCTAGGCCGACCCAAGTTCTGCCTATTTTTTGGGTTTGGGATTGATATTGTGAGTGGCTGTTTAGATGATAAAAAAAATATAAAAAAAAGTATAAAAGGTAAATATAAAACTGATACGTGGTGAAATTTGAATAGAAGAAGTTGAAAAAAATTAATAATTTTTTTATAACTTTTGACATTTTTTTGCAGTCCAAACAGCTCCTAAGCCCAAACTTAATCTATTCAAAATATTAAAAATTATATTTTTTAATTATATTTTATGTACTTATATCTTATTTTATTTGCATTTTCTTATAATAAATTTTTTATACTTAAAAATTTTAAAAATATTTTTTAGTCTAAAAATATAATTTAAATATTTTTAAATAAATAAATTTATATGAATAAAAAAAAGTGAAAAATACTCTCTCTTTTGTTCAGTTTCTATTTTATTTAAGCACAACGTTTCCGAATACAATGTCCTCGCTTTTGAAAAAAAAATAATAATAAGATTTGATTAGTTAATATATTTTTTTAATAAAAAATTACGTTGATCTTCTTTGAAGTTTCTTCAAATATTAGATAGTACACCTCATGTTTGAAAAATTATTCTGACATTCAATGTAACACGGAAATATTAATTAGTTATTAGTATCAAATGATTTTTTTTTTTGAACTAACGAAAATATCCTTGTATAAAATATATGCTATAATTTATAGATAAATGGATTCCTTACATTATAAATAAAAAAATATTTTGATTAATTTGTACAAAAAAATTTGATATCCGCGCTCTTTCAAAAGTTTTTCCCCTTCCTATAATTTTTTTACCCTACAAAATTACAAAATCAACCTCGTAATAAAGGACAATTACTACAAAACACTCAAAATATCATAGTTACTCTCCCTTTTGATTTATTATTATAAAATTAACATCTTCTACTTTTCATTTTCTCTAAGTACACCTCTCATAGTCTTTTATATATTCTCACCCGTATATATTTCCATTTGATTCATTAAATCTAAAAATGAAACACCACAAATAGGATTTTATTGAAGCGGAACCTTCGAATGTTACTATTATTTTTTTTTAAATTTTTGTACAAATAATATAGAGTAAATTTTATATTATTATAAATCATTCAATCCCTCAAATAGCAGAACAACTAGTAAATTTTTTTTTTCTAATTTTCCCCTTTCATGTGCTTGATTTCTTGATAAATTAATATGGACCAAATTGCATGTAATATTTTTTTATTTTGTATTTTTGTTGGTGTATATTATGTTATAACATTATTAAGTTTTTTTCCTATTAAGCTTTTTTTTTTTTGATAGTTCATATTTGTAGTTTTTTTTTTTTTTTTGTAATTTGTAAAGAGTTTTTGTTAAAATTATTGAATTATTCTGAACAGTACCATTTTTTTTATTTAACGATGGCTAATTTTGGGGGTGAATGCTAAAGTTTGAATTTCAATTCGATTTACCTTTATTTCAGTTATTTTAATTAGTGTATGACTTAATCAATGGCTATGATGTCTTACTTTGTATCAATTAAAAAATAATAATTGTTTATTTTCTTCTATGATTTTTGATGAAATAAACTTAAAAGATATATTTACAAACTAATTTATAAAAACTAATAAAAAATCTCTCTTACACGACTTCATGAAATTATAATTAACAGTAAATTTTTTAATTTAACATACAAATTAATAAAAAATGAAAAGTGGAGAATATTAATTTTGTAAAAATAAATAGAAAGAAAGTGTAATTATGGTATTTGATGTGTTTTGTATTAATTATCCCCTATTATGAGACTAGTTATATAACTTTGTGAGAGCAAAAAAAATGGTAAGGAGTGGGGGAACAATTTGGAAAAGTGACAATATTCCCACTCGAAAGTAAAATATATGTATTTTTTAGTTGTTATAAATGGCACACGGAATAATCTACTAACCAAAATTAGAAACAAGAGAGAACAAAACAGTTTTCTAAAAATAAAAAATATAGTCTTACACTTACTGTACATTTTAGGAAATCCCACAGTATAATTTACCCATTTTAACATTTTAACTCTTACGGGCCGATTGGATGCAGCTAAAGAAGGGGGCATAAATTTTGCCCGTGGGCCTCACATTTTTTGTTTGGTTTGGCAACTGAAATACTTCCTTTCTCCCCCGGATTAAATTTTGCATGGTATTAAATTTAGCCCCCGCGGGGGGATAATTTTTAGCTACGGTTTGGGCTAGCTAAAAATTATGGGATTTTTGGAGGCCGGTCACTATTTATGAACTTATAAACATTTAAGTCATACCCAAAAATTTTATTTGTGAATAAGTCACACTTGCAACAAAAAGACCAAAAAGGATATCACACGTTTTTCACTACATTTCAAAACTGCCAGTTTTATCCGAAAATAGTGCACATTTTACTCATAACTTCCGTGACTTTCCATCTTCTTTATAAAGCAAGTAAAACTGATTTTTGGAAACAAAATCAAAACTGTTTGAGAAAAACCTAATTCCGCGACTTTCCATCTTCTTTACAAAATAAGCAAAACTGATTTTTGGAAACAAATTCAAAACTATTAAGGAAAACAGTACCACATAATAAAACAATACCGCATAAAAAATAATACCACATAATAAAACATTATCGCATAAAAACAGTACCGCATAAAAACAGTACCACATAATAAAACAGTACCGTATAAAAAAACAGTACCTCATTAAAACAGCACCTCATTAAAACAGCACCATTCTTTGCATGATATAGTCATGCGGTACTGTTTTTGAACGAGCATGCATCCTAAAAAAAACGTACCGCAGACATGTGGTACTGTCACACATGCGGTACTGTCGGTCATTCGTTTGATATGTGAACTATTTTTGTGTTTACATGTGATGTTTGCATGATAGAGTCGTGCGGTACTGTTTTTGAACGAGCATGCATCCTAAAAAAAACAGTACCGCAGACATGTGGTACTGTCACACATGCGGTACTGTCGGTCATTCGTTTGATATGTGAACTATTTTTGTGTTTACATGTGATGTTTGCATGATAGAGTCGTGCGGTACTGTTTTTGAACGAGCATGCATCCTAAAAAAAACAGTGCCGCAGACATGTGGTACTGTCACACATGCGGTACTGTCGGTCATTCGTTTGATATGTGAACTATTTTTGTGTTTACATGTGATGTTTGCATGACAGAGTCGTGCGGTACTGTTTTTGAACGAGCATGCATCCTAAAAAAAATAGTACCGCAGACATGTGGTACTGTCACACATGCGGTACTGTCGGTCATTCGTTTGATATGTGAACTATTTTTGTGTTTACATGTGATGTTTGCATGATAGAGTCGTGCGCTACTGTTTTTGAACGGGCATGCATCCTAAAAAAAAAAGTACCGCAGACATGTGGTACTGTCACACATGCGGTACTGTCGATTATTCGTTTGATATGTGAACTATTTTTGTGTTTACATGTGATGTTTGCATGATATAGTCGTGCGGTACTGTTTTTGAACGAGCATGCATCCTAAAAAAACAGTACCGCAGACATGTGGTACTGTCACACATGCGGTACTGTCGGTTATTCGTTTGATATGTGAACTATTTTTGTGTTTACATGTGATGTTTGCATGATAGAGTCATGCGGTACTGTTTTTGAACGAGCTTGCATCCTAAAAAAAACAGTACCGCAGACACATGCGGTACTATCACACATGCGGTACTGTCGGTCATTCGTTTGATATGTGAACTATTTTTGTGTTTACATGTGATATTTGCATGATAGAGTCGTGTGGTACTGTTTTTGAACGAGCATGCATCCTAAAAAAAACAGTACCGCAGACATGTGATACTGTCATACATGCGGTACTGTCGATTATTCGTTTGATATGTGAACTATTTTTTGTATTTACATATGATGTTTGTATGATAGAGTCATGCGGTACTGTTTTTGAACGAGCATGCATCCTAAAAAAAACAGTACCGCAGTCATGTGTTTAAATACGTAATCCAAATCTGTATATATTCATTCGATCGACGTTAATCTCACAGCACAAACTCGCGTAATCCGTGTGTATTCATTCGTATATAATCCTTTAACAGATTTTTATCTCACTATATGTTCACGCAATTGATAAGGAATGAAACAAAAACGGAAAACGTGATTTTCGGTTCCATAATTTTCGGCAACTCCATCTCAGTTAATTATAGAAAAAGGGCATTTAAGTCATATTATAAATTATATTCAAAACAAACTCGTGGGACCCACTCAAAAGTATGACTTAAATACAAAACTTTTCACATTAATGTGACTTAAAAGCAATACTTTTTTTTGAGTGTGACTAATAACTTTAAAAGATTACCAAGTATGACTTGGATACAATTTTCTGAAAAATTATCCCCCTTCAAGTGGATAAATTTTTGACTTTTTAACCTTCGTTAATGGTATTGTTAACTTGATTAAAATAAATATAATGTTAATAAAAAAAATAATAGATAAGCCAACAAGTCAAAATAAACATAATTAAAAAAATTAGATAATAACCAACCATTCAAAAGTACATATTTAAAAAAAAGTTTTTTAAATAAATTTATAAAAAAGTTTTTTAAATAAATTTATAAAAAATTAAATTTTCAATGAAATAAATAATATAACTTCAAATTGTCCAAAAATAATTAAATAGAGTGGGTTTTGTAATTTAATATTTAATTTAATGGGTAACCAAGTTTGGGACATCACAAAGACAAAAGAGTCATTTGACTCTTTTTATCATCATTCACCTTCTCTTATTTATAAAACATCCAAACCAAGTCAAAAGTTATCCCCATTCATAAACATCACATCAATGTGGGCCAACCCTCTAAAAATAATATCCCCTCTTATCTTATACCCCCTCTAAAACTTATCCCTCTAAAATTTTAGCACCATCCAATCGGCCCCTTATATATCTAATTATTATTCCCACGTTGAATGTGCTAAGATTCACGGACTTTGAGAGGTTAATATTACTGTTTGGTAGATAAAAAATGGAGGAAAAAGTACAATAAAAATAAAAAGATGTGACATAAAGATAATATGTGAAAAATTTTGATTGGAGGAAAATATAAAATTAGTTAAAGTTGGTGATTTTTGGTGAGTTTTGGTGTAGTCAAACAGGCCTTAACTTTTGATTCTTTTTTTTTTTTTTTTTGTAATTTAGGGTATTGGGACCAATTTTGCATGCACCTCGACTAATTCATGAGGTCTTGAAAGTAACAATGGGATAAACCTTTCAATGATTCTAATGAGACTCGAACTAGTATCATTGAGAAAGCAAAAACTTAAGATCTAAACAGTTGGGCAAATTCTCAAGTTCTTTTGATATTAATTATAGATTCGTTTGGTTTGCAAACAAATAACAAAAAATTCTATAAATTTCTGTTAACTTTATATCACATCAATTTTTTTCTTTCACTGCACGTATTACGAACTTTCAATTTATCTCACTTTTTATCATTCCAAACACACCCTATATGACACCGGTTTGGTAGCCATTCAAATGGTTTAAAAATAAAATATATTTGAAAATTCTAGACGTCAATAATTTCTCAGTGCTATTATTATACAATGGACAGCAAATCATCATTTATTGTACAGACAAGGCAAAGCAGTCCCAACTTTGCGCATCCCAACCGTTCATTTGAGGTGCGGCCTAGGAGGACCATACTATTATTATACAATGGACAGCAAATCATCATTTATTGTACAGACAAGGCTAAGCAGTCCCAACTTTGCCCATCCCAACCGTTCATTTGAGGTGCGGCCTAGGAGGACCGTGCCCTTTTATTTAATTTATCACGAAAAGACTACTACCACATATGATCTTGTTGATATAGAACAACTGGAGGATAAAGCCCTGTCCAACAAGGGACTTAAACTTGGAGACGAACATGCTCCAACAAGAGTTTTCCACGAAGCTGGCTCGATTGCTGAAGACCAACAAATTCCTTGTACGATATCGAGAGGAATGCTGGGGGATGGTCTTTGTCCACGAACTCCGGTGCAGGGCTCACAACTGTGTCCATCGATGGTCCATTTGCCATGGCTATGGATATCCTTTTTGCTTTTGTGTTCACAACTGCTCTGTGCAACCGGCTCTTGTATTTCCCATTTGTCAGTATCTGGTATATATACATACATACATACATACATACATACATACATATATATATATATATATATATGAGCAGAAACTAAAATGTTAGGGTAACGAAAATGAATATATATAGACATCATTTCCATATTGTTGAAGCACTGAAATTGGGAAAAAATGGATTATGTTATCTTACATAATTCAATTTAACTTTTTGAAAGGTAATTCAATTTGACTTAATAAAATCTTAATTTTAAACAAGTTAGAGGTTAATTACAAGAATATTTTTCCTCAATTTATTTAATGATTATGTACTCTTGCGAGGTTTTATGAAATTAATAAGGTTCTTCCTCATAATTTTAATATATATAATTTTAGATTCACCTTTTTTTAACTTTACCTCTTTTATTTAGATTGACTCATCCTTTGCTTTTGTTCATTTTAACTTTATTTTTAATACATTGATTTCTTATATTTTTTATTACTACATATCTATCTTTATCTTAGAATCATCATTTTAATTATACTCATTATATATATAAATATGATTATTTTTTTAATAATCAAACACACTGTATTATATAAAGTATAGTTCATCTTAATTATAGCAGTTTTATAAAATTTTTCTTTCAATTTAATAAGCATAATAATCTTATTTAAAAAATTTATAAAAATTTTATTATGTGAGAGTTTAATGGACCAATCAATTTGAAATAAAAAGAAAATTTGAAAGAGTAGTAGTAATTCACGGGGAAAAAAAAAAGTTACCTCAAGATGATCAGCGGTATGAACCATGAAGGAGTTGGGAAGTGGGACCACGTTAACCCACTCTTCCTTGTGAAGAACTTGTAGGCCTCCAACGCCATTCTCGATGAGGAAGGTCACGAGGCCATGGTCAGAATGATGGGGAAGACCTATTGCGAGTTCTGGTTTCGGACAAGGTGGATACATTCCAGTTGAAAAGAGTTGGAAACCTGATTCGAAATTCATTGCCTTCTCCAAATAGCATGCTTCCAATCCCAAGCTTTCTGATATGCCTTTAAGCACTTCTCTTGCCAGTTCTCGAATTCTCTTCGAATACTCTCTTACCACTTCTCTGTATTATTATTATTATTATTATTATTATTATTTTCCATAACAAAGCCTTTAAATAAGTATTTTGCATTTGAGTAATGTTCCACAACTAAAAATTTTCACTTTTGAGATTATGCACGAGAATGGTGTGGCTCTTTTGCAGTACTGAAATAAAAAATAAAAAATAAGAAATAATAGAATTAAAAAGAAAAGTTGTAAGGTCTACATCTTGTCACATAACTCTTATTTTTATATAAATGTCTCTTCTTAATTTTTATGATATTATGTGTGGTAATAATTTACATACCAAAATAAACGAATTACTTACTAAAAAGTAATATATAGAATATTCTAATATAGGTGATATATATAAAGGATATCTCATATAAAATATTTTAACACCAACCCTCAAACTTAATATGGTAAATTAACTTGAGTTTAGAAATAAGAACATTTCAAAAATAGCTGAACCGAATAGTAAGAAAAGCCATGAGTATAGAATTTGGAGTTGTGTAGTTACTGACGACGACTAAGTACTAACGATAAGTTCTTGAAGAAATTTTGCTGTCACTAATATGATTATTTTTCGGATTGGAAATCGAAAAATAATCAAACAAAATATACAGTGTGCGAAGATAAAACAAGAAACACAAACTAAAAAAATCAGAAGAAAACAGTTGCACCTTACTCTCTAGAGTTTATGACTAATAAGAAAGACTAATATCTATTGGCGTATTATAGTTAATTCCGTCAAGAAACGGTACTGCAAATAGGATGAACAGTATAATATTAAGAGATCATCCTAAATAAAAAAAATATACCGAGACGGTGAAATACGAAGAATAAAGGTCAGATCAAAATAAGAAGTGTAAAAAAAAAATCCTGAGAACTGATTCAGCCCGTGGAAGAAAAAAATTTTTACGATAGTTGTAGTGGTGTTATGGCAGAGTAAGGCTCTGGAAAGAAAAACACCAAAGAAGGAAAAAAAATGTATAAAACTTGATGTGGTTCAGAAAGTGGAAGAAAGGAATTCTACGACAGTTGTGATGCTTTTATAACAGAGCAAGGCTCTGAAAAGAAAAAAATCAGAAAAGAAAAATGCAAAAATTTTGATACTATATTAAAATAGAAGGTGAATGAATTTTTTACATATATTGTGGTGATAAAAAATAGTGCAGCAGAATAAGACAATGATAGCACTGATAAAATCTGAATAAATCCGCAAGAAAGACGGAGTTGACAAAATTAGACAAAAATAGAAAATAAAAGACAAATTAGACCACACCAACTTGCGTGGCCTAATCTATTCAAGATAAAAAATCATAAGTTCTGATATTATATTGAAATAAAAAATAAAAAACAATAAATAGTAGAATTAGAGAAAGAAATTGTAAGGTCTATATCTTGTCATATATATCATAAAGGTTAAGCAAATACCTTTATATAAGCTTACAATGAGCGTTATTATGGTAATGATTTATATAGCAAAATAAATCTAATTAATTACTAAAAAGTAAGATATAAAATGTTCTAATATAAACAATATATATAAAGAATAATTCATAAATAATATAAAGTATACTAACATGCAGCTTTTATTTATTTATTTATTTTTTTTTTTTCAGACTAACTCTATTGCAATGTTATTTAGGTGATTCTATATAATTGAAAAATTCTTCTATAGAACATTATTATTATTATTACTATTATTATTATTATTATGCGGAAATTGTGTCTCAATCACTATGAAAAAATAACACATTAAACTATTTTTTAATTACCAAATAATTTCTGTCATATCATTTTTTTTTTCAAAAGGGTTTATTTCACCTGAACGCCTATGATTTTAATTTTGTTTAGACTTCATTGGTTTCATAAATATGCACTTAAATCCCCTAAAGTTTATTTTACACTTATTCATGCCCTTTCTATTAGATTTTTCATTTAAAAATTAACATTTGACTAATTCAATATTATAAAATTATCTTTATTTTCTTAGTATTAATAAAAATTTACTAGTGTTAACGATGTAATAAATTAAAAAAATCAAATTTTAAAATAAAATTTAATTAAAAAGTCATAGATATAATAAGCTCACGACGAATAATTAAACTAGCACCATGTCGTTTGACAAAAAAACTTTTCTCTAGTTAAATATTATGTAGCCCATTAATTGATTGTCACGTACTCCACTTGATGAAAAATTTATTAATAAAAATTTACTAGTGTTAACATTGTAATAATTTAAGAATTTATTGTCTTGATTATTATAATTAAAAGGTCAAATTTTATAAGGAAATTTAATTAAAAAGTTCACAAATATAATAAATTTATGACTAATAAATTAAATTACTATGGTACCGTTTGACAAAAATTTTTCAACATAAACATACCAACTTTTAATTTAAATCAACCAATTTTTTATATAAATCAACAAATATTTTTGTAAAAAATATCAAAAATTATTAAAAATTGAACTTTTAACCAGCTCCTACGCACGAAGATGGTTCAAACTTGGTTAGTTTATTAGAAGATGTCATCCTTAAATTGTACCTAAAACCTTCGGGTTTGTCGACGGAGTGAAACTGAGGATGCACAGTGCACTTGAAGTAGTCCCTCCAAGAGAAGTATTTCTCGATTGGAATGTCGACACCGGTGCCGAATTTGATTGGCGCCAACGGGTCCTTGCCAGACACATATTTCAGTTTCTCCTCTTCCGGCAAACTGAAGAATTCGTCGCAAGCGTCAAGCACTCGCTTCATCAAGCTCTCTTCCACACCATGATTAACCAACTGATAGAGATTCAAATGAAATAAATGCATGCAAGTTAAAGAGTGATCTTATACAATTAGAGGCTATAAGGAGAAAATTCTATAGCGTATGGCAGTTGGATTCAGAATTTGGACTTCTATCTTAATTGAATAAAGAGTTTAAGGATAAAATTGGCTCTATTACAAATTTAAGTTGAATAAAAATTTAAAAATAAAGTGAACTGAAATACAAAAATTTAAGGTGAATTAGATTAAAAAAAGATAAAAATTACAAAAAAATTTTGTAGTCAAGGAACGCAAGCTACCATCCGGAGAAGTTCAAAACTAGATCCGCCCTTATATATGCCTGTTACTTTAAAGTAAAAATTTCATTGAAAGTGTGTTTGATTTGCTGCATGAAATACAAATTTAAATTTTTTATCAAATTTTATTATTTTTTATCACTTTGAACGCTGCCTAAATTGCTCTATATTTATTGCACATAAATATTTTTTCGACAAAAAGTTTCTAAAAAGGTACGTCAGAATGGCATGTCTAATAACAACTGGGTAACAAAAGTGCATATTTGTGAGTTTTCTTATTTAAAAAAACTGATCCATAAAAGCGATACATGATTCTGATCTTATATTTTGGTACAGATTTCTGATTGCACAGTATTACTATT
The DNA here is from genome assembly GCA_019916065.1 of Vitellaria paradoxa. Taxonomy (NCBI): domain Eukaryota; kingdom Viridiplantae; phylum Streptophyta; class Magnoliopsida; order Ericales; family Sapotaceae; genus Vitellaria; species Vitellaria paradoxa. Next base: position 43,149,057 of record CM034238.1, read on the forward strand.
CATAAAATATTCGTAAAATGAATAATAAGGCTAAGTATAGCAGAAAGTAGAACCATTAACGTACTAAGAAGAAACCCCATTCATCGCAGGCTTTGCCAAGGTCTTGGACGGCCTTGGAGCGTTGACCAGGATCAGCAGAGGTGAGCAAGGAATAATCAATCACGGGAAGTGCATCTTCCGGCTCTGAAGAGGCTGATTCATCTGGATTGGAGTAGCAGTATTCGGAAGGGATAGAAACTCTGCCAGCTGATGATTCCACCAATGTTTTGATGGTTGTTCTATTTGCTGCTTGCAAAGGAGTTTCGGGAGAGCTGGCAGCTGGGACAGAAAACTGAGTAGCTGCTGCCATTTCTCTGATATATATATATATAGAGAGAGAGAGAGGGAGAGAGAGAGTGATGAATGATGTGGTGGTGCTGTTTGAGAATCAAGTAGCTCGTCCCCATATATATACACAGGGAACAGGGCCGGGCATTTAAGGCACGTTTGGTTGGATGGAAAATAAGGAGGGAAGAGGAAAAGAGCGGGGCCGGGCATTTAAGACACGTTTGGTTGGATAGGAAATAGGAAGGAGGGAAGAGGAAGAGAGAATAGTACTTTATTTTCATTATTTGATTAGAGGGAAAAGTGAAAAGAAAGAAAAATGAGATAAAAAAATGAATGAAAAAAGGGGGATGGGTCCCACTATTTTTATTCTCCTAAATTTGGTGGGAAAAGAGAAGGGAGGGAGAGAGAGAAGTGTGATAAAAAATAAAAAGTGAGACTCACATTTTATAAAATAATTTTTAATTCAAAAAATAAATTATAACATATACCTATATATATATATATATATACATTTTCCTACCTTTCACTTTTCTAGTCAACTAAACATATTTCTTTTCTTCCTTTATTCTTTCCTCCCACTTCTTCTTCATCTCAAATTTCCTTTGTACCAAATGGAGCGTTAAGGTGGCAGAGCAATACTTCAGGGAGTGATTTTGAAATTGGAAGGGCTAACAATGCATGCGATGTTAGCCCGCTGCCAGCGATCGCGTGTTTCAATTTTTTTCTTTTCTTTTTGTTTGACTCAAATCGAATGCATTTTTTTTTTCACCTTGGTTCAAACCCGAGGATAATGTTGAGTTTGGGAAGAGAAAACTAACTTTTTTTTTTTTTTTTAGTTAGCTACTAAATAGTTATTAAAAAGTTAATTTTTTTGTATTTAGGAAGAGAAAAAAGTTAACTTTTTGGTATCTATTTTTTAACTTTTTGTTAATTTGACATTTTTACCGTTTAATGTTTATAACAACTTTTTTGTTTGTCAGTATAATTTATTTTTTATGATAGAAATATTTTTTATATAGATTTAATGAGATATATTCTAATTTTTACAATAGTTGAATTTTTATTATAATATTTTTAATTATATTGATAAATTTTATTTTTAAATATTTTAAAAATATTCTTTTAAAAATATTTTAAAATTATATTGCTAACTAAATTTTTATTATAGTATTTTTATTTATATTAAAAGATTTTATTTTAAATATTTAATAATCAATATATTTAATATATTATCCAATAATTCAAAAAGATTTTTATTATTTGAACCACATTCTTACAAAAATAAAATAAAATTATTAGGTTAATTGATATTGAGAGCTGTGCTTTAGAAATAAAGTTAGTAGTTGAGCTACTAGTTACTAATTTTTTTAACTTTTTTTAAAATGATCAAATTTATCACTTACATTAGGGCTGGTAACAGGCAAATCGAAAGCGGACATGGTATTATTCAAATCCAAACTCCAAATCCTCTGCTTAGTTCCAAATTTGCCTCGAACTCTAAATAGATATTTTTTTAAACCTCCATCCCCGCTCTAAACGGAGAACGGATATATCCACAGATATCCAAAACTCCAAACCATTTGTTCACGTCTGAATCTATCCTTAAGTTGTATGTAACCTATTACTACCAAATAATTCATCTCCAAAGTCAAAATAATATATAATAACATATTTTATAAATAATGTAATACATTTCAATAATCTAGTAAAATATTTAAAAATACTGTAATGATTAAAATATAAGAAAAAACATGAATTGGTAAATTTTAAAATAAATAAATTTTAAAAGAATTGTAAAAAATAAATAAATATCAAAATATTAAAAAAAACATGACAAAAGTTTGTAAATAAATTTTAATTTATTTTATATTTTAATCAAATAAATTTAAATTTATTTCTTTATGATTGCTAAAAATATAAATTAAAATAAAATTTATTTTAGCTTTTTAAATTTTTTTCTTTTATAAAACCTACAAACATAAAAATAAAAGTTGTAAATTTAAATTTCTAATTCTTTTTTGTCCCTATTAACTTTTTACGTCAACCTAATTTCAAAATAAAATAACTGAATTTTTTTTCTCACCATTCACACATAAAAAAAAATAAAACTACAAAAAAAATTTAATATTTTTATAATAACAAATAATTTTTTAGAATAATATAGAATTATAAATTTTTATCATAATAAGATAACTCATATGCATAAGTAAATTTTTTCAAAAAATTTAAAATATAATTATCTGCACTTATCAAAACTATCTAAGAAAAAAATTAATAAGTTGCCTTCTCTATATATTTTTAAAAAAATAATTTTCACTATAAAAAAATATTGAATGTTTCATAAAATATTTTAGTTAAATTATTTGAAAAATCTATTTTCTAGAAAACTCTTTTGAATATCAATATTAAAAAGTTTAAAAATATATTTTAGCTGAAAATGTTAAAAATACAAGGAAAACAATAAACTATTCAAAGTTCAAGAAAGAAGTTACTTAATGAAACAATAATTTTTTGCACTAAAAATAAGAAAAATAAAATAGCAAATAAAATTTTTTAATTATTTTTTAAAATTTGTATCTAGATATTTTTCTGAAAACAATTGAGTTTATAAGTCATAATCGGGTTTGAAATTGTATCAATTAATATAAATTTATAAAAATTATAGTTTCATAATTCGTACAGTAAGTAAAAATTTAAATTTTAAAGGGATTTATATAATTTTGTAGAGTTCCAAATGATATACCTTATAAAATTTTAAATTTATCTCTTTAAGTTTTGTTGATTTTTGTGTATGAAAGAAATAAATTGAACTTTTAAAACTCAATTTGCACAAAAGTATGAAAAAAAATTAAATTTATAATTTCTTTCCCAAACACATCCTAATTAATACAAAACGATGATAATTTTTGTTTTAAATTTATTTATCAATATTTATTTTAATGATAATAATAGTGAAGTTCAATAAGTCTAGAGTATTATGAAAGTGAATATTGTTTGTCATGGTATAGTGTCGATATTGTCATCATGGTTTCAAATGACTGGGGGTTAATTCAAATATTTTTCGGCATAAATCAGGACAAATCAGGGCAAATTGGAGTAGATTCGTATTAGATATCGGATTCGGGGTAAATTGAGGCGGAGGCAATGCGATCCCCATATCCAATCCAATATCTAAATTTTTTTAAAAAACTAAATCCAAATCTGATCCAATCTCCAAAAAAAAAAAAAAATTCTAAATTTCACATCCATTCAGATCGGATAACGTTTCAGATTCGAACGGGTCAGCCGAGATACCTATCCCTATCTTACATTTTAAACTTGCTTTAAGCATTGAAGGATAAAAATGTCAAATTAATAAAAAATTAAAAAAATTGGTACTAAAATGTTAGCATTTTTCTTTTCCTAAATATAAAAAAATTAATTTTTAAGTAACTGTTTTAGTAGTTAACTATAAAAAAAAAAAAAGTTAATTTTTTTTCTTTTCGAACTCAATTTAATTCGCGGGTTTGAACCAAGTTAAAAAAAAAAAAAAAAAAAGTCCAATTTAAGCCAAACAAAAAAGAAAAAAAAATTAGAATGCGCGGTCCTTGCAGCGAGCCCCCTCCCGCTTCTTTTGAAATTTATTCATTTAGGACTTGTACATCCTAACTTTGTTTACGCTGAAATTTAGATATATACATACATACATATATATATATATATAGAGAGAGAGAGAGACGTGATTGTTGTCGTTTGAGAATCAAGTAGCTCGTGTTGGCAAAAATTATTCTGGAACTAGTCATTGTTTTGTGACCGAACCGTAAAAAATATAGAGTCGGTTTGGCAAATCGAATAGGTTAATGAAAATGAATTGTGTTAGTCAATTTTTAGATTTTGAAAGATCAATTAAAACTTATTAAAAGAATCCGTTGAAACAGTAAAAGCAGGTCGTTCTAATAGTTTTAGTCAAAAACTGTATCAGAAAGTTGAAAAATATTAAAAAAAGTTAAAAGAGAAACGATAATGATAACTTTTTATAATTTTTTTGTTATTTTTTTTATAAAATTTTTTAAAATTTAAATTTTGAAAGTAAATACATAAAAAATAAAAATAATAAAAATAGATAAATATTTATAACTTTTAGCCAACCAAATGCGGTGAAAATAGGACTTACTATACTCTAACTTCGTTTACTTCGAAATTTAGACACACACACACGTGTGTGTTTGCTCAAAATGGGACTCGTATATTCTTAACTTTGTTTACTTTGAAATTTAGACACACATACACCTTTACTTTGAAATTTACACACACACGTAGAGAGAAAGAAATATATATATATATATATAGAGAGAGAGAATAGAGATGACAATTTTATTCCGTCCCGAGTCTCTAACAGGTACTCATCTGACCTTGGTCCGATAAGTACAATTAATTTTAAATTTACGGATAATGGAGTGAATTAGAGTATAAAAACAAAACAATCATAAAGTTCGAATAAAAGAATGATAAATATAATATACTCGACGAGTATTACTTAAGACCGTCCTAATTACCCTAATTATAGGATACTCGACAGGTATTATTTAATTACTACCTAAATTACCTATTTATTGAGTATTTAGTGGTATTATCTCATTATTTATCTAAATTAATAGCTTATTAGCCTAAATTATTGGATAATTGAATTTGTGCAAATAATATCATCAATTTGGATACTAAATTATATATATATATAGTGTCTTCACAAAACGGAGCCCATTTAATTAATACCAAATCATTCAATATTCTGATGTCAAATAATTTATTTTAGACTTAGGATTTGATTTTCGATGTAATGAATAGATACAAATTCCTTTTTTTTTTTTTACTTAAGAGGTTTAGGACGAGATTAAATATAATTTTTTTTTAAATTTTATTTGTATAAAAGTAAAATAATAAATTTTACTAAGTAGAAAATATTTGAAAATTTTTATTAAAAAATAATGTTTTTATCTTTTTAAGATATAAAATTACTTATAAAATCATTATATTCAAAAAAAATTTTAATTCCTGTTATTGACTTGACCGCCTCATATTTGAAAGTTACGGTCTCCGATTATTTGATAGACATCCAATTACACAATGGATTAGGGGGGAATAACCAATTAAAACGTTAGATACTCCTCTAGTTTAGATAATTTTTTTTACCGAACAGATGCAAAAATGGTACAGGCGGCATTCAATTTCGATCCCATCCGTTGCCAATTCTAAGAGAGAGTGACGTGTTGTTGTTTGAGAATCAAGTAGCTCGTACCCATAAATGAACAAAGGGACAGGGGCTGGCCAATTAAGGCGGCGGAGCAAGAATTCCAAGGGACGGGCGTTGAAATTTATTCATCTAAGACCAGTATACTCTTCTGGAAGTTGGAGAAAAGTCCACAGTCGCTATTTATGAGTGTTTATTGGGTGAAATCCGCTTTGTGACACTAGTCGACAAAGAACTACAGGGAGGTAAACCAACTTAGGCAAATTCTGACTGACCAACTCTGCTGAGAATGTTATTAGATGGCCCTTCACAATTAAAAGAATGATTGCTTCCGGAGAGGAGTCGAACTCGGGACCTATTGGTTCTAGACCTTTCAGTCCACCATCCGAACCAACTCAACTACCCTTACGGGGCTAAGACCAGTACACTCTTTAACTTTGTTTAGGTTGAAATTAATGCGTTCTGGACTTGTTGCATGCTCATTCTGGACTTGGACGTTCATTTTGTTTTGAAATTTATGCATTTTGAAATTGTATATGCACTTTTACTATTAAGATTATGTTTGAAATGATAAAAAATTTTAAAAAATTGCAAAAAAATTTTAAAAGTTACTCCATTTTTACCTCAATCGAATTACAAATTCACAATTTATTTTATTTTATCTCAATTTTTGTTACTTTCAATACACTTTAAAAAATAAAAATAAAAAATCCGACTGCAGTCTATGCGGGTAACTTATAATATTTCCACGTGATGTTAACTGGAGAGATTGTGGCCTCACGATACATTTTTGGTCAGCAAAGCACGAACTCATTGATTTCTTCGTTCAAACTTCAAACCCCCACCAACGCTATGGTAAATAGGATGACGGTAATGTCGTTTTCTTGGAAAAATCTATCATAGACTTTTGATCATAATCATGCTATATATATATATATATATATATTTATGCAAGGATAGATTTAAAATTTATAATAAGTGGACGTAAGATTATAATTTTAAAATAAGTAGGGGTAAAAATAAAACTATAGTAAATACAAAATATAAAAAAAAAATTAATTTATAAGAAAAATAATAAAATTTTAGTGTAATTTTTCAATTCAATAGAGATAATTGTCTTTTGCTGGATCAAACATGGATCCGCTCGTGCATATATATATATATATAAGTCAATCACCTTAAAAATATAAATTTATCAACACATTTTTCATGTTTAATTAGAAAATATCATAGAATTTCGATCATAACTAGGCAATATATATAGAAGCCTATCATTTTAAAAATATAAATTCACTAACACATCTTTTATTACACTTATATCATCGTCACGTTATTTTGGCATAAATTTTAATAATTTTTAAAGCAAAATTTTATCTCTCATGTACTACTCTTGAAAATTTTTTTAACCAGAATTAATCTTATATTAGAATGAATCAAAACTTTTTAGTAAAAATTTCTATCAGAATATTATTGCCATGGCATTTGAGTAATATAAGGCTTTCTAACGTGTTTTTTTTTTTTTTGGCTAAAATGATAAGTTTATAAAATTGGCACACTATTTTTGTAATTGTTTGAGGTAAAATATTTTTATTGTATAATAGTACTCTTAATATACTACTTTAATAAGTTATTTATATGTGAAGGATTGACTTATGATGAAAGTTCCAAAGCAATAGTAGGATAAGATTATAAGATTGTGTAATGATACAACCCTGATTTGATATATCCTTAGTTTTAGTCAAACTTAAATTAAATAACAAATTTATTTTTTTATATCTTATCTATTATGTGATTAGATTATCTGATAAGTTGAAATAGTTAGGTAGCATTCAAATTTCAATTATTATTTTCCCTTAGTTAGGTAGTATTTGAATTTCACTTATGAATTTCTCTTATCCCAAATAGTTAGATAGTATTCAAATTTCAATTATCATCATCTCCTTGTTAGGTAATATTTGAATTTCAATTATGGATTTCTCTTACCCCAAAGAAGTAGAGTGATTAGTTATTTGTTAAGATTTTCTTCAAACGGTAAGCGTATTGGTTTGTAAGTTATTTATAGGTCAGATTCATTAATAAAAAATATCGAGCAGTATTTCTAAGTATTTTCATTTTTGTTGTTGTACTTGGAAATACTACTCGATCTTTTTTATTCATGACTCTATTCGATAAATAGCTTAAAAACTAATACGCCTCTCATCAGAAGAGAATCTTAACAAGTAACTAATCATTCTATTTCCTTGAGATAAGAGAAATTCTAATAATGATAAGTAAAATTCAAATATTACCTAATTATTTCAACTTATTGGTCGATCTCGCAAGGTTAATTCTTTATATTTATCAGTTCACAAGCTAGTGACACGTTTCCAAAATAAGGAACGTATCATGTCGTCACTTAAGGCAGTGTTCTCAGCACAAGATTTCACAACAGCTAAGATGAAGATTTATTCTTCCAGAATTCTTTATAGAAGTATGAGATAAAAAAATGATGTGAGATGTTATAATTATAATAAAAATATATTATAGGAGTTATTTTTTAAATTGTCACGTCTCAAATTTTTCACAGACCTGGGGTCGCGAACAAACAACCAAAACTCACCAAAATTATCAATCCAAAATAATCAGAGATAATTATATTTAATAATAATGAACTAATAACCTCCAAACTTAGATAAAAAATAAACAAATAAATAAATCCATCTCTAGTCTTCTAAATCGAGATGTGTACAATAATCAAAATCTAATAAAAAAATAAACTAAAAAAAATGTGCAGCTCTCTTCTTAAAATGAAATTAACTAATTACTTAAAATATCTACTTTGCCTAAGCGGTCCCATCACGACTAGCGTCTGGTGTAACACTCACACTTACATCTAAAGCTGTTGGGGCATAAGTACAATATACTAATATATATTAAAATAATCAACTAGTGTTCAGAGAAAAATAAAAATTAAATAAATCATGTACGGGTGTTTTAGCATGAATCTCTAATGTGTTATGTCAACATAAATCATATGTCAAATATATTTAAATTTAAATTTAAATATCTTGAACACAACATAAAATAAAAATAAGTTATTTTAATAAAACCATATTCTTAATTATTGGGTTAAAAACTACTACCCAGTTAACCTATGCCTCGGCTATAGGATACCTAAAATATCAACTCATCAATGTTTTGTAAGTTACTAACTTACTGGATACGATAACCCAATCCTGCGGGAGTTCCTGGTCTATCACTAGTGGAGCTTTCAGCACTAACTATTTAGTACCTCTCATAACCCAAAACCAAAATCATAAAATCAATAAATGAATAATTATTTATTTATTCAAATCCAAAGCATACTTTAAAAATATTTCTTTTTCTTATTCAAGATTTCATAATAAAACACAAATTTTAAAATATAAAATTTTTTTACCAACTAAATTTTAATTTCTCAAAATCAAAGTCAATTTATGTATACTTTTCTAATCCACAAGACAGTTACAATCACATAATTTATCATACAATAATAGACCAAATAATCACAATAATTCATAAAATTAAATTACACATAATAAATTTAATTTTTATTTAACTCCACCCCTACTTTAAATTAATTCTAAATCTGTTGTAAAAGAAAATACAATTGCATTTCACCGCTTGTTATCCGTCGCAATAACCACCAAATAAATGAACAAATTCGCTAAACCAATAAAAGGACGAAAAACTTTTCTGGTTGATTCCCCGCGACTACTCTAATTTACGTTTTCCACTATATTTTTTTTTTCTGCTCACCCACTGCAGTGTGCAACCATGTATATATATATGTATATCATATATATATATATATATGATACTTGTATGATTGCATCACAATTTCAATTGAATTAGGATTTAACCCGCATGCAGGCCACTAATACAAATTCCATCCAACCACTTCTTTATTGTTTTATTATTTTATTGTTTAATAGATATTTATATACACGAATATATATATTTTTTCACGTATCAGTGCGGATTTAAAAATAAAGAAGGGAAATTTTTTTAAATTTCATTAAATTAATAATTTATCTTAATTTTTTGTCATAATTTGTAATTTCCAAAGATATTCAACCACCAAACTAATTTCTCACAAAATCTGTACACAATCAAATCAACTATTAATTGTATTAACCAAGGCAATTATTAAGATTCTAAGTTGTCACACAAATGATAGGCCTACGATTAAGAGTGTGATTGGTGTACTGATTTTTATTAAATTATTTCAAAATTATTAAAAATAATTTATTTTTTATTTTACTACTCGAATTATAAATTCACAATTTATCTCATTATGCGAATTACGAACTTACAACTTATCTCACTTTATCTTATTTTATCTCACTTTTTATTACTCAAAACACACCCTAAATTAGTGTCAAATTATGGATTAAACAAAAAAAAAAAAGAGATGATTGGATAATACTACTGAAATAAAATTATTTTAAATATCCCGTTTATTAATCATAAGAACAGACAGATGCAACCGACACACTCGCTGGAAAATTGTACCTAGTTACTATATTATTTTTAAGTTGCATAAAAATTTTCTTAGGACTTTGCCCCCCACTGTCCACTTATAATCGCCTTCCTTTTCAATAAATTGGCAGTCATTGCCTAAGTTAAAATAGTTTGAGTTTTTTTTTTTTAAGTTATTAGAATAAATTATATTAAATTTTCAATTACTCTTAAAATAAATTTTTGTTTTTTTTTTCTTTTTTTTTTTTCAAGTACATCAAATATCTCCATTTATAGGGGGATCCGAGTGAGAAATGTTGCTTCCCAGGTTAGACATATGAGCGTGGAATTTACATGAGTAAGCCATTTAGGTTGCGTTTGGCAACCAAAAGAGTTAGTTTCTAGTTACTTACTTCCTTAACTTTTTTTTTTTTTTAAATGGTCATATTTATCTTCTTATATTTTTAATTTTTTTAAATTATAAAGGATAAAAATATCAAATTAACAGAAAGTTAAAAAATTAACTATTACAAAGTTAACTTTTTTTTTAGTTCTTAAATAAAAAAATATTAAATTTTTAATAAGTAACTAGTAATTAATTAGTGACTAACTTTTACTTCCCAAACTCTACCTAAGTTTAGCCTCTTTTTCGGGATAATTAAAGTTTAAGTCTTGTTAATATTTTTGGCTTGGGGGAACGAAAAGTTGCGTTGGTATGGAAGAATAAATTGAATTTTCATTAAAGTTTTTATAATTAATTTCCTTTCTTTCAATCAGCTTCTTTCCGCATGTTATGAATCTCTCGAAAGTATATATAGATTATATAGATAAAATATTAAGAGTATTTGTTGATATTTTAAATTAAATGAAACTTTAAATTTAGTAAATTTTTTTCTTTTTTTTTAATTAACACTTTTCATGAAAAAAAACAAAAAGAATATTTTTGTAATTGATACTTAATTAAGTAAATTTTATTTTACATATTTTAGTATTCCTTAAATGCTTTTTTTCAACCATCCACTATACTTTTACATATTTTTAGTCTTCTTTAAATATTATTTAATTATAAATTATTTATTAAATACTATTTAAAACTTATCATCTAATATTTTACAAGTGTTTCCGTGATGATTTTTTATTTTAAATTTGTTCAATAATTTATATAAAATTAAAATGTATATATTTATTTAAAAAAATTACATACATATTTAGTACACTTGATCAGTATATATATATATATATATATAGATTATTTTTTCAAAACAAACCACCAAGTAGACATTATTTGAATTATCTCTCAAACCACCAATCAATCTTGATAGGGGGTCGAATATTTTCTTTCCTCTGTGGTAATCGTTAGCACCATTTGATCATTAATTATTTAGAAGGCAAAATTATTTCTAATGTTTCTTTGACTTGTATTAACTTCTCTAACCCATATGACAGCATTTTACTTTGATGGAAAATTAATTATTTAATTTATTTTCTTAATTTGACTGGTATTTCCCTACCCCATATGGTTGGTCTTTGCCCTATAAACTAAGATGTTTTGAATAGAAAACTTAATTTCTTTGGTATATTTAGAAGGCGACTAAAGATGCTTTCAATATATGTCATTGTTGATTCTCAATGTCTACACTACAAGTGCCGTATTCCATCAACAAAAGCAAATATTTGTTTAATAATAGACATTATTGTCACAAAATTATTATAATATGTGAGATATTCGATAGATACATTGAAAATAAACAATTAAAACTCGAACATTCATTCGTTTTCCATATACTTGCTATATATGTATGTATTTAAAGAAGTTAACCTCGTTGCTGACATGCTTTGATTATACGTGGAGTACAGGATGGATGAGAATTCAATCATCTAGTTAGTATAAGATCATTTCTAAGATGTTTAATTATTTAGGCCTCAGAAAAATAAAATCGTGAGGATTATAAACTCAAAGTGGATAATATTATATATATTATGTAAATTTTGGATTGTTACAAATGATATCAAAAGCTTGACTTAGTCAAAAGTGTGGGACTAAGTACGGACACGTGCATTGTTAGGGGAAATGATTGTCAGAGACTATAAAGGACTAGTATGTGACTGACTGTCTACGAAAAAATGAAGTAGGGACATAATACATTTGTTTCACATCGCCTAAGTATGGAAGAGAGGCGTGTTATATATGAAAATTCAAAAATTTACTTAGTATAAGTCTTTTTTTTTTGAAGCACCTGCACGGGTCCCAAAGAAGTAAAATTGTGATAATTGTAAGGTCCAAAGCAAAATGAATGATATTATACTATATGAATCCTAGATCATTACAAGGTACATTTACCAAAACTAGTTTATAATAATTTTGAAATCTATACACGTGACATTAAACATATACATACATTAGTTTTAAAAATTTTGAAATATTCTATACTAGGTTATAAGATATTTTTGTATATAACTATATTAGAATATTCTATATAGCTTTATTTTTAATTTGTAGATCATAACTATATCAACTCATTATTATAAATCATTTTAAATGTCTCTTCTTAACATTTGTAATATATATAACAAGATTTAGAATTTATATTTTCTCTCCCCAATTCTATTTATTGTATTTTATTATTTTCAACATGGTATTAGAACCATATTATGTGTTTTTTTATTTCTCTAGTGTAGCATCATTATCCTGCACTATTTTTTTAACCACCACAATATATATAAAAAATTCTTTCATCATCTATTTAATATAGTATAAGATATTTTTGAGTTTTTTCTTGTCTCTCTAATATTTTTTTTCTTTTCAATCTCACTCTACCATGATTCTATCACAATCACTGCAGAATCTTTTTTTTCCACATTTTGAACTATATTAGATATTTTTACTTTGTTTTTTCTCTAATTTTTTTTCTTTTCAGCGTCTCCCTCTGTCATAACACTACTACAACCACTGTAGAATTCTTTTCTTCTACGTTCTAAATTGGTTCTTAGCGTTTTATTGATCATTCTGATTTTAGTTTTAACTTTTGTTTCTTCGTATTTATCATTTCAGTATAATTTTTTTTATTTAAGATGACATTTTAGTACGATATTGGTTGTACTATTCATAGTACTGTTCTCGACAGAACTAACTATAGTACACCAACAGATGTTAATCTTTCTTATTAATCATAAATTTCGAAGAGTATCATGCTATTGTTTTACTTCCAACGTTTTGTATTGTTATAAGAACTTGTATATTAGATATAAAAACTTGCACATTATGGATTCAAAACAGTTTTGTTATACTGTTTAGGTATAGTGTTTGGATATGAAATTGTAATTATGGTCCTTAAATTTAACAATTTTTAGTTTTGGCCCTTTAAATTAACATTCAGAAAGTCCTTTTATCTTGGCTATTTTTTATTCAGTACCCGAGCAATAAATACTTCTTTTAGCAGCACCAGAGCCTTAGCTTTCTCTTGGAAATGTTTTTAGGTCCGATTTTAAAATTGGGCCGGGTATCGGAATGTTGTTTTGGGTCTAACTTGGTTCGAAGACATTAAATTATAGTTGTTAACTTGTTATGATATATCTTTTACATATTATTAAAATAAAAAATTGTACCAATAAAATTAGATTGAGTATTATTTCTCTAATTACCTTCGTTCATGTTGTATTATGTAAGCAAGTAGGTATGATTGGACTTTTCAACTCTATTTAGTTATTTGTAGTTGATTTAAATTATAAAAATATACACATATGTGAAATAAATAATAAATTATAAATTAAATGTTTATTCGGACGGACTTGATTTTTTAAAAATTAACATAAAAATAAGCTTGTGACAAATAATAAGTTTTATAAGAAATCATGCCGAATCCAAACGAGGACCCTGTGTTTTATTATTCAGTTCGGGTCGGCCGGCCGGCCCATTGTCCACCCATTGGAGGGGGAGGGTTTCTTTGACCCCTTCCCGACGTATGCATGAATCTCTCTAATTAATATTTTCACTTTTTCTAATATAATTATGAGGAATTTAGGTGTCATTTAGTTCGTTTTTTTAATTTCTTTTTTATTTTTATTTTTTATTTTTTATTTTGAACTCATTTTTTATTTAGTACTTTTAAAAATAAGGAAAATAGTTTAAAATTCATTTGGTTACTTGTGCTTTAAAAATTTATTTTAGAAAATAGAAAATAGGTTTACACATAAAATAAAAAAAAGACAAAAAGTCATTTTGAGAATTTTTAATCTTAAAAGAAGGAAAATTTCAAAATAAATTTTTTTTTTCTATTTCCTCGTTTTAAGATTTTTAACACATAAAAACAAAAATAGAAAACAGCAAATGAAAAAATAAATCAAATGATACCTTAACCTTTTGCAAAGATGGATTTCAGCCCAATCGGTAGCTACAAATCTCTTAGGGACTAGTTGAAGTGCGCATAAAATGGCGCGAACATTCTCAGTCAGAAAAAAAATGTATTTCAAAATGAAAGTGAAAGAGAGTCAAACACATATACATACTAAAAAAATGCGTGCGCATTACACGTGTATATTTATTCTTTTTTATATCTAAATTTTAAAGATAAGCTAACAATAAAAAATAAAATATGATTTAAAAAAATAAAACCTACATTAAAATTTTTATACTTTTTTTATATTGAGTGCTTGATGAAGAATTTAACGCCACTAATGCCAAAAAATTATATAGTTTAATTATTTGGTTTATAAAATCTATTGAGATATATTCTCATAAATTTGCTATTCGATGTACGCGCACACCTGTGCGCACACACACATATATATATTGATGTGTATATATTTATAATTATCTAAAATTAAAAATTAATGAAAGTGTTGAAAATTGATTATAGAATATAGTAGATGTTGAGTTAGGAGTTAGAGCAAGATTATTCCAAAAAATTAAGTAGTTGATATGCTAAGGATGATTTTCAGTAGATATAAATAAAAAGTAAGGGTGAAATTAAGAAAATACTGGGCCCCAAAAATCCATTAAATTCCTAAAGAATCATATTCAAAATATGCGAAAGATAATTTTAGTAGATATATGAATACATACGCACATGATAGACATTTAAATATATTATATGTTATATTATATATTTATTTTAATTTTTCATAAAAATTTATATTAATAATCATTTAACAAAAATAGACTAAAAAATAAATACATGAACAAAAAATAATTTCAATATAAAAGAATATCATCTAATAAAAATAAATATAATATATTATTAATGAAAAAGTTAACAAAATTGAAATATGAAATTTTATAATGCTTTGACAATTTTTTTATTATTATTGTACAATAATATTTTCACATTAAACAAAAAATAAAATAAAATTTTAAAAAATTATACTTGATATATTTAAATAAACAAATTGAAAAATAACCCCAAAAAAAGACTTTCATTAGAATTTAATATACAAAAATTTACATTTTAACGATAATGAAAAAATACAATAAAATCTAAAAAATTATATAAACAATCATATTAAAGAATTACAATAAAATTAAAAAAACAAATCTTACCTTATATTTTTGAATGAACAAATTGAAAAATATAGCAAATAATAACTTTTCCTAAAATTTGATACATACAAGAATTAAATTTTATCAATAATAAAAAATATAATAAAATTGAAAAACCTAATATTAATAGTCATATTAAAAATAGAATAAAATCTAAAAAAGTTAGACATAATATATTTTAATAAACGAATTAAAAAATAAGTTAAAAATAAATGCATAAACAAAAAATAATTTTTATATAAAGGAATATCATTTAATAAAAATAAATATTGCAAATTCATTTGCATTTTTAATGACCTAAAAAAATTAATAAATAATATTATACTCTACGCACTCTCTCCTTCTTAATCTTGTTAATTATAAATAAAAGCCATCGTAGTAAAATTTTAATAAATTTTTTTTAAACGTGAATGCTATTTTATATATTTTTTTAAGTTTACTATATGTATTAAAATTTTATGTGAATTTGTATTATATTTTAAATAGAAATATATTATCTAATCCGATAATTTCAAATATTTGATAATTTGAACCCATGGCTCATTAAAAATTAATATATTGAAACTTAAAATATATAAAGTTTGACTTTTTTTTATAACATATTTTAATATCAAAAAATAATTTATTTATATTTTTTGTTTATTTGTATCAGTTTTGGTTTCTTTTTTTTGAATTGTTTTTTTTCCTAACATAAAAATAGAAAACATATTTAAAAATATAATTTTGTTTACTATAATTACATTTATCTAAAGAAATATTTAATTTATCAAATATATTTTTTAAATTATTTATAATTTATTTATTATTAATAATAATTAATTTTATTAAGATACATAAATGAAGTATGTGAGTTAGGAATAAATTATCATCAAATAAAATTTTGTTTAATTTAATAAAATATTTCAATAAATATATATTTTAATAAAACATATTTCAATAATAACAATATATTGAATCGGTCCCCATGATAAAAAAAAAAAAAAGCCAAACGTTAGTAATATATTGAAATTTAAGTTCCCGCGAATGAATGGATGAATCATAAAATAAATAAATAAATAAATAAATTGTATCAGAAGAATTAAAACAAAATGAAAAGAAAAAGTCTCACTTGTATACCCAACCACCAAAGAGGCTCCAAAAGATAAAAATGCCCACCAACACTTGATCAAAACAAAAATCGAAAACAATCCCATTAATGAAAATTCAAAACCTAGAAAGAAAAATATAAAAAAAATAAACAGAAAAATTTCAAAGAAAAATAGATGGAAAATAATCACTAGCTCTGATGCCAGAAGCAAAAATAATTCTCAATTAAGTGAAAATAAGAAACAATACCTATTTGTTTTTTTGATTGAAATACTCTCAAATTACCTATATGTATAAATAAATGAACCAATCGAGTATGGACCGAACTTTGGATCACGAGCTAAATCTACCCAAAAATTAATTATATCACTCAGAATTATTCAACTTTGAACGAGCAATTTATTAGATGGAAAATCGGAAATAATAGAGACAAAATAGGAAGTTTAATAATACATATATATTTAATAAAATATATATTTTTTAATAAAACATATTTCAATATTAATAATATATTGAATTAGTCCTTGTGATAAAAAAAAAAAAACCAAATGTTAGTAATATATTGAAGCCTAAGTTACTCTGAATGAATGGATGAATTATAAAAAAAAATAAATAGATGAAAAGATTAATTATATCAGAAGAATTAAAATAAAATTAAAGAAGAAAAGTTTCACTTGCATGCCCAACCACCAAAGAGCCTCCAAAAGATAAGCATGCCCCACTAATGCTTGATCAAAACAAAAATCGAAGATAAATCTATTAATGAAAATTCAAACCAAAAAAGAAAAATCCAAAAAAATTAGATAGAAAAAATTTCAAAAAAAAAAAAAAAAGAGAAGGAAAAAAATTACCGGCTTTGATGCCAAAAACAAAAATAATTTCCAATTAAGTAAAAATAAGAAAAAAATACCTATATGCATTTTTGATTTGAACACTTTCAAAATACATATGTATGAATGAATGAACCAATCGAGCATGGACCGAATTTTTGATCACGAGTTAAATCTACCCAAAAATTAATTGCATCACTCAGAACGATTTAATCTTGGACAACAATTTATTAGATGAAAAAACAGAATAATAGAGACGAAATAGGAAGTTGGAATTTTTTTCTTTCTTTTTGATGATGTAGCCAATATAAACCAAAACTAATTCATCACGAAGAATTCTAGTGTAGTTGGGTTATAAAGTTGGATTAGAATTCAATTAAACTAAAAAAAAAAAAGATAATGTACCATCATGAAGAATTCTAGTGGAGTTGGGTTACAATGTTAATTAGAATTAGAACAATGAAGGGATAAAGTTGAGTTAAATTGAAAAAAATAAGGGTAAAGTAGTAAAAAAAAAAAAAAGTTTCAAATATTAAGAATTTTTATAATAATATAAATATATATGTACGTACATATTAATTATACTAGATATATGTATATATAGGTTGACAGCCTTTCATGTGATACCAAGATTGTGCAATTACGGACTCGCCAAAAAAATATTACCTGACTATGATATTCAAACACAAGTGAAACACACGTAAACATGTGTAATATTATCTGTTAGTGTCATCATCTGTTATTATGTATTAAAAAGTTTTGATGTTATTAAACAAATACATAAAATACTGTGAGGCCCGTTTGGTATCAACTTATAAACTAGTTATTATTATTTTTATTTTTTTATGATTTTTAAATTAGAGAAAAAAATTAAATGTAGTTCGTAGCTTAATTAGTTTTTTTGGACTAAATAAGTTAGTAGGTCAAAAAAGCTTAGAAACACAAAAGCAAAAAAGTTGGAAAATTAATACTTTTTCAGAATGTTTAAGATTTTTATTGACTGGTCAGAAATTCTTACCGAATTTTCGTAATTCCTATAAAAATACCTTAATATGAAAATGTAAAACCAAATTTAAATTTACCCACATTTGTTTAACAAATTATATTTAAATAAATTATAAAATTACAAAATTATATTTAAGCAAATATATTTTTAATGAATTGTAAATCTATTAATAAACTAATTGTTCCCCAATTTCTAAAATTTTATTAAAAATTTAATTTTAACCTAACTTATTACCAAATATAATATAATACTATTGAATCTATTACAGTATAAAATATCAAGTTTTAATTATTCGGAACTAAATAACTTATGCGCAAAAATATGAGTGAGAGGTAATTTTTTTGACAGGTTACCAAACACTTCAAACAACCATTTTTTCAACAACTTAGGCATCATTTAGTTTATTTTTTTATTTTTTATTTTCTCTTTTCTATTTTTATTTTCTATTTTTTGTTTTGAGCTCGTTTTTCATTTTGTGCTTTTAAAAATAAGAAAAATAGCTCAAAACTTATTTGATTACTTAGGTGGCATTTGGTTTATTTTTCTATTTTCTGTTTTCATTTTATGTTTTAAAAATCTCAAAATAAAGAAACAAAAAATACTCATTTTCATTATTTTCAAATTTTCTTTATTTTAGATTAAAAACGCTCAAAATGACTTTTTATTTTTTTTCATTTTATGTGTAAGTTCATTTTCTATTTTCTAAAACAAATTTTGAAAACACAAGTGACCAAATGCGTTTTGAGTTTTTTTCCTTATTTTCAAAAGCATAAAATGAAAAATGAGTTCAAAACAGAAAATAGAAAACAAAAACAGAAAATAAAAAATAGAAAAATAAACCAAATGAACTCTTAGGGCTTATTTGGTTTGTTTTTCTATTTTTTGTTTTCTGTTTTTATTTTTTATTTTCTGTTTTGAAAATAAGAAAAAAACTCAAAACGCATTTGGTCACTTGTGTTTTCAAATTTTATTTTAGAAAACAGAAAATGAGTTTACACATAAAATAAAATAATAAAAAGTTATTTTGAGCATTTTAATCCAAAATAAAAAAATTTTCAAAATAATAAAAATAGGGCCATTTCTATTTCTTTATTTTGAGATTTTTGAAACATAAAATGAATACAGAGAACAGAAAATAAAAAAATGAACCAAATGCCACCTTATATTTTCAAAATTTATTTTTGAAAATAGAAAATGAGTTTACACACGAAATGAAAAATTACAAAAAGTCATTTTGAGAGTTTTTAATAAAAAAAAGAGAAATCTCAAAATAAAAAAATAAAACATTTTTTGTTCTCTCGTTTTAAAATTTTTAACACAAAATAAAAATAAAAAGTAGAATAAACCAAATACCACCTTAAATATTCAACTTGTTTTCAGCTGATTTTTTAAGTTAAGACGTGGTACCGAGTGAGCTCTAAATTTTTTTGAATACCAAAAGTTCCATTGGCAAAGACATTTCTCCGATTAAGCAAAGTTAATATAATAATAATAATAATAATAATTGGATCCAAAAACTGATGCTAATTATAGACAACAACCGGAACAAGTTAAGTTGCACTCTGTGATTTAGGGTGCCGGAACAAGTTAAGTTGCACTCTGTGATTTAGGGTGTATTTAGGGTGCGTTTGGAGTCAAAAAAAAAAATCAAAAGTTTCTAAAAATCAAATTTTGTTAGAATTTGGAGTGTAAAAAATTATTGTGAAATATTATTAGATGTTTATGTTTGATTTGATATAAAGTTGTTAAAAATTATATGAAGTGACACATAACAAAATTTTAGTGAAAAATTTTAAAAATTTTTGTACAAATGTTGGATCAACTTTTAAAAAAATCTGTCAAAACTCGTTGGAACGCACTATTTTGTTTCGTTCCAATGGATTTTAATAACTCTTTGGAATTTTTTGAAGTTTGAAAAAGAGAAACTTTTGAAATTTTTTAAAAAATTTTAAACTTTTTTTAGACTCCAAACGCAGCCTTATATAATATCTACGAAAAGCAAATAAGAAAGCAAAAATGTTCGTAAACAATAAACTCTAATTTAGTCTTAATGGATGCAACTTTTCAGTTTCCACCCAACTTGGTTGGAGAATATATTTGGTTAGCTGATCAAGTGACGTGGACAAACCGCACTCGATTCTTAAGGTCCATTGTTTTCTCACATTTTTAATTAATTTGCCTATAAATTGAAGGCAAATATAGAGAGAGATATATGTGTGGTGGTGTTAGAATCTTGGTTATGTGTGAGAGAGAATTGTAGAGAGTTTGGATTCGTTAAGCTAGAAGGATCTCCTCCTCGTTCTTCTTCGAAGTGGACGTAAACAAAAGATCGAATCACATTAGACCGTTTTACGTATCAAATTATTTGAGAGGCTGAAGCGGAAAAAAATTTAGACTTAAAAATCTATACCTTATATTATATTATAGATACTCTTACGAAATATTATTTTTATAAATTAAGATAAATTTAAAAAAAATATTTAAAATTAAGATGAGTATTGAAATTAAAAAAAAAGATAAAATTCAAATAATTAAATATATATATTTTTAAATTTGATACTTTTTTATTAGATGAGGTACGAAATATTATTTCTATAAATTTAGATAAGTATAAAAATATTTGAGATTAAGATAAAGATTAAGTTAACGAAATGATAAAATTTGGGTACGACATATTATTTCTATAAGTTTATATAAATTCGAAAATATTTAAGATTAAGATGAGTATTAAAGTTAAAGAAATGATAAAGTTAAAATAATTAAACATATATATATTTTAAATTTGGTGTCTTATTATTAGATGGATTATGAGGTATTATTGGATAAATTTTAAAATTATTTGAGATTAAGATAAGAAATTAAAAAAAGTAAATTAAAAACAATTAAATAAATATATTTTAAATTTAAGACCACCGACTGGGGCTTAACCAATTGCCTAAGTTACTTTGGATGCGAGCCACCACGAATCGTTTGTATCTATATTTACTTAATTATCCTGAACTCATCTCTGATCTCCGACAGTGGTTGTCAAAGTTTGGTTAGAGTCGTCGGAGCAAAAATAGTGCATTTCACTCATTGTCCAAACACTTAATTGCTCGAAATTGTGGTTTGAGCTTATACCATTGCAACAAGCTTGAAGGTAGGAGCATATAAGAGCAAACCAGACCTCCATGCACCCCCTGACGTGCTGCAGGCATGGCAAGAGGAAGAAGACGAGTAGGATCACCCGCGTGTGGATGAGAATATAATACAAAATTGTAGAATCTAATACAATTAATGAGTGGCAAATACAAAAATTGACTCCACGCCGGTATTGATTCTAACCAATCATTTACATGTTCGAACTAGGTTGTCGGAATTTAAAAATTTAGGCCACTATTGGTTTTTATTCGAACAATAAGCTCGGTGGTTTGAACTAGAGGTTGAAATTTAGTAAAAATTGGCTTCCTTAACTTGTTTTTAAGTCCTAATTTGTTTCTAATTCAACCTAGGAGCTGTAGAGGCCTATAAATACATTATACCCTGGGATATTTTATATCTTCCACCTCCTCTCCTCTCTCTCTCTCTCTCTCTCTCTCTCTCCCCTTCTCTACTCTATTTTTCTGTTCTTTGAAATTAACACTACTTTGTAAATTTCTCTCAGACTTTTCATGAATATAGATGATTTCATGAATATAGATGATATTATCGAATTAAATTAATTTTGTACTTAATTTTTCATTCGATTTCTGAACATTATTTAGGACCAAACAAATAGTGATGGGATACAATTCTTGAACCCCGAAGAGCTGAACAGAGCATCGCATGATTGAACACGAATTAGTTGGTCCAATTTTGATCGGTCCCGACCCAATGTCTTGAGTAGACCAATTATCGCAGTACCTATTCATGTGGCCTCTCACGAGATTCTCGTCTAGAATCGCACAACTCTCACTAGTTTAGAAATAACAGCCAATCCATATTTGGAAGCGGCATTCACGGAATCCTGACATATTCCAAAAATAGGAAGATTACCATTTTCATAACAAACGAAATCTTCACAGATTTCATTCTTACCGCTATTGCATTCGTTAGTATATATAAGGGAGATTCCACTGATCCTCCTTAAGGTATGAATTTTTTTCACAAACCAAAACTCTACCAAAATTAACACTAGAATTTTTTACTAACTGAGATATAAGATTTTTAACAAGTGTAGATCGCTTTTCGTGACCTGGAGAAGAGCCATCCGATTAAAGCTGAATGGAGGTTAATGGAGCAAAAATTGGATCATTTTGCTCACTGGCCCCGAAACAGAAGTGCTCGGATTTGCATTTTGAGTACACACACAAGTAGAGCTCTACGAAATGATCGCAACGACACAAAGAAGAGCCCCCCAAAACAGTCGGACGGGCCCTCGCGCAATCACCAGAATGTCTGAAAATTTTCACCGGCATGTCAACGGAGAAGACAAGTGAATTGAAGTCTAACTAGTTTGGGTTTCCTAGAGCGAAATAGCTTAATAATTATATTTCGCAAAAACAGACCACAATGCCTTGCCTTGCCTTGCCTTGTCTTGTCTAGTTGTTTTATCCCCTATTTCGTTGGGCAGGAGGCCCGAAGTTCAAGTCTAATGCCTTCTCTTGTGCTGCAAAATTATTTCTGCGAATGAGCTGAGTTTGGAAAATTTATGATTTGACTCCTTAAAATTCTAAAATGTTTTAGTTATACCCCTGAAGTTTTTAAAATTACAATTACGCGCTTTGAAATTGTTGATTTATTTAGTCAAGTCCTTCTCAAAGTTTTCTAAAGTGTTTTGGATCCATCCACTGGGTTACAATCCGGTGATTTTGCTTCTAAACAAGTGAAGTGAAGAAGGAGGGATCATTGATAAAAGCTAAAAAGAAAGATGAATAAAATGAGAAAGTGTTCCGCAGATTCTATAGGCACATGAGTTTTAGGGGTGAAAAAAAATCCAATGGCCAAGGTATCAATGTTTCTAGACTCTATAAGCTTCATTTGGGTGAAAAAAAATTTTGAAAAATAATAAAAAATACCGAAATTTTTTAAAAGTTATTCATTTTTTATTTTATTGTACGAATTACGAATTCAAAATTTATTTTATTTTATTTTACTTTTTATCATTTCAAACGCATCCATATAACGTTGCTTAGCTGCGAGTAAGCCGGATTGATACTTGTATAGGATGAAGGAAATTAAGTGTTGACATTTAGGAGTTACCGTTAGATTTAGGTCCAATGGTACGTTAGGTCCAATGGGGGTTGTAGATGCCCGGATAAAGGGCAAATAGTCAAGGATGGAGGCTGAAACAGATACCGCACTCGGACGAGAAGGTATGGTTACCTTGGATAGAAAGTGCGAAACTCACAATGGAAAGATATGGACGTGATTGTTGGACATACCAACATAGTGGATGGCGAGTTGGTTATGGAAACCAAGGGCAAACATTTATTTTGCACTGAAGTGACAGCTTAGAAGCTCATTCAATCAGCATTGATGCATCAGTTTCATCTGATTTGTGGCTGGATTTGTTCCTCAGTAGGAACATTGCTTTGCTTGTATATGTATGAATAGGAGTGGGGTGCTGAAGGAAAGGAGGTCCATGAGCTGTAAGTATATCAAGGGCGGAGTTAATTAGGATTTTATTTTATTTTTTTTTCTTTTTATCCTTGACTGTCAAATAGAGATAATTTTTTTTTCCATCATGATTAATCATCAAACTAAATATGTAAATTTATCGACTTAAAGTACGTTTGGATTAAAAAATTAGTAAAATTTGATAAAAGTTATAAGGTTCGTAATTGCTACAGTAAAAATTTATCGACATTTAGAGATTTAATGTTTTCAACAAATATGAATATTCTAAACGGAGCCTTAATTATCAAATCTTTGATCTAAATAATAAGGTTGAAACATATATAAATAGTATGTCCAGAATTCTAAATAAACGCACTGCAATTGAATACATATATATAAAGAAAAAGAGTACAAGAATATAGAATTGAAAAAGTAAAAAAAGGAGTATTTAAAGTTATAAAAATTAATATAAAAAAAAAAAAAAAGGATTTAACCTCGAGAGATTCACTCCCTAGGCCAAACCCCTAGAGAGTGAATCTCTTTTGGTTTGTGCCACACATACCGGCCCCTCAACATGTATAGCGGTCAATCGCGAACTCGCGTAGCGGCGGGGAGTCGGACCCACACCCAAGAACTGGATACGGTTCGTCCAGCCAAGGAGGCCCGTCCTACCAACCTTTACTACGCTTTGCGCCCGGGAGGCTGGCCCCAAGTTTTGCTAGAGAGGAGACTTGAACTTGAGACCTTGGGGTGGTAAGCCCCTAAGTCCCAGTCCAAGACCTTGTAGTTTTATAATTTGTACACTGAGTAAAAAATTTAAATTTCATAAAAATTTGTAGAATTTTGTGAAGTTTTATAAAATTTCAAACAAGGCCAAGATTATAAAGTTTTACTTATGCAGGTATGTAGTCTTAATCTTTAATTTGGTGTTTTTTTTTTTTTTGGATTTTTAAAACTACTAATATATTTTTAATTATTAAAATAAATTTGAGTTATGAACCGATTATTACACTATGTTATAGATAATTAAACTAAAATTAATATTATGTATTACTACTACTAAAAAAATTTTAAGTCAAAATTTTATTCAAGATATAGCCTTCCCTAGCCCCTTAACGCCTCCCCCATGGATATGAGATATTGAGAAAGAATCCTTAATGCCTCCGCCATGGATTTGTGATATAAAGAAAGAAAAGTGGTGGACACTGGATGAGAGTATGAGTTTTAGACTTTTTTTTGGGGGGGGGGGGGGGGGAGGGTAATTCTTCAGAAAATAGTGAATTTTTCTCCATTTCTTTGTAAACATAAATAATAGATATTGTCGAATCGCACAAATCTTATATTGTATTTATAAATTCATTTGAATTTTTTTTTCTTTTTGGGATATTATTTGGGACATAACAAGGATGAATTTTGTTTTTTTCACGTTTCAAAAAAGGAAAATTCATGGCGGCATCATTTTAGTTCAACTTTTTAAGAAAGCAATCCTGGTTGTGAAACACTTTACATATTTTTACGCGCAAGACACGTAAGTAAAGAAACAAAGCATTGAAGAAATTAAACGATCGCCATTTAGTTTATTGTTTCACATAATGGTGCAAAGAACACCGTTTATTTGTGAGTTTATTACAAAGGGGGCACACAGTACAGCAACCTCCTCAAGCAACCAACTGATCATCATTAATGAACTAACTCTCTTGGACCCATTTATTAGGAAGAAGAAGTTGGTTCAATACGAACATGATCCAACATAGGTTTCCCGCGGAGGAGACTACTCTGCTGAATATTCACATATTCCTTAAACGTCATGGGGATGAATGCTGGGGGATGCGTTTCGTCCACGAACTCTGGTGCTGGGCTGATGACTGTGTCCAACCCTGGTCCATTCCCCATTGCTATCGATATTCTCTTTGCTTTGTTGTTCACCACTGCCTTGTGAAATCGGCTCTTGATTTTCCCATTTGTCAGTATCTGGTGCCAGAAACAAATGTTACCTCTAGTTTGAGAAATGAATGGTAATGAAAGGTGTAAACAAAAAATGAGAAAGAGGGATTAGTACCTCAAGTTGATCACAAGTATGGACCATGAAGGAGTTGGGAAGTGGATCCACGGTGGTCCATTTTCCATTGTGCAAAAGTTGAAGTCCTCCGATGCCATTCTGGACCAAGAGGGTTACGAGGCCATGGTCAGAATGAGGAGGAAGGCCTATTGCGCATTCTGGTTTTGGGCAGGGTGGGTAGACACTGGATGAGAAGATCTGGAGACCCGATTTGAAGTTCGTGGCATTGTTGATGTAGTCTGGTTCCAATCCCAAACTCTCTGAGATCCCTTTGAGCAACTCTGTCGCCACTTCATGGGTTCTTTTGGAATACTCTTTAGCAATCTCACTGCATTTTTTGAGTATCAAAAGAAAAAATAAATAAATAGACCCAATAGAAAAAAAAAAAAGAAAGTGGGTCGATTTACCTAAAAAATTGGAAAGCTGTGTTTTATTATTATTATTATTATTATTATTTTTAACCTGAAGCCTTGAGGCTTTTCAAAAAAGTTGAACTGGGGGTTGACAAAGCACTTGAGATAGTCTCTCCACAAGAAGAAATTCTCCATCTGAATGTGGACACCGGTGCCGAACCTCACTGGATTCCACGGGTCCTTATCCTGATATTTCAGTTTCTCCTCATCCGGCTGATCGAAGTATTCACTGCACGCGTCGATGGTTTCCTTTATCAAGCTCTCTGGCACTCCATGGTTAACCACCTGATAACATAAACCAAACAATATATGCACATACTTACATACCCCAATATCTATCTATATATATATATATATAAAAGCCAAACAAACCCTAGAAAGAAAAAGAGGAATGTTAATAATGTAGTAGTAGCGTACCAAGAAGAAACCCCACTCCTCGCAGGCTTTGCCAAGATCTTGGATGGCTTTGGAGTGTTGATCTGGATCGGTGGAGGTAAGTAAGGAGTAGTCAATAACGGGAATGGCGTCTT
Source organism: Vitellaria paradoxa (assembly GCA_019916065.1). Lineage (NCBI taxonomy): Eukaryota > Viridiplantae > Streptophyta > Magnoliopsida > Ericales > Sapotaceae > Vitellaria > Vitellaria paradoxa. The sequence goes on from CM034238.1 coordinate 43,176,127, forward strand.
CTGGTTCACAAGCATTCCACTCGGCTGGATTGTGAGCGTCTAAGTATCCAGAAGGGACATCGTTGGTGCCAAATGATTCCACCAGTGATTTCACTGTAACTCTATTTGGCTTGCTGAGAGGAATTTCAGCTGAGTTTGGGACAGAAACTGGAGCTGCTGCTGCCATTTCTCACAGAGAGAGAGAGATAGAGAGAGAGCGCGCGAGCTAGATTACCGATGAGCAAGAGATGAATCGGTGGTGGTGGAGAATGATGCAGCTATATCATATATATTTATACACACGCACCGATAGAAGGGGGAGGTGGGTGGTCACGTGACGCTAATGAGCACGTTTATTTTCAATATTTAAGTTCTTGCTAGTGTTAATGTTTGAAAAAAACATAATATTAAATTTTCAGTTTCATTTAAAACTTGTTACTCTGTTTCTTCTGTTTATTTCTGTTGACATTATTTTATTTGAATTGGTGCAATTATTTGATTTGATTTATTCATTTATTTAGCCTATAAATAAAACAGAGATTAAGATGTGTAAAATAAAATATTAAATTAATTTAATATACATTAAACTTTATGTACAATTAAGGATGATTAAAAACTAAATTGTTCTTTAAATTGCTCGAGTTTGGTTGAATTTAGGTTTAGATTAAATTGGATTTGTGACTTTAAATGAGTTAAATTAAACTTTTTCCATGACTCCTTTAGAATTAACTAGGAGTGCGTTTGAAGTTTTGAAAAAATTAAAAAAATATATTTAAAGTTAGTATTAAAGTGGTATAAAAGTGACACGTAATAAAATTTAATTAAAAAAGTTAAAAACTTTCAGAGTTTTATGAACTTTTTAAAAAAAGTTTGAGAATTCAAATGCCTCCTAGATGTACCGCTCGAAAGGACAAAACTTAACTTGTAATTATTTAATATATGTATCTATATATCACAACATTTAAACTAAAAGGAAATGTGGCTTTGGTATAGTAAAATAATATTATTTTAATATTAATTAAATTATTTATGAACTAATTAAATTCGGATTCATGCAAACACTTAGCCTCAAGTTCAGTGTTTATTTGTTTGGATAAGGTTCACGTAAGTTAAAATTCAACTGGCATTTTTTATGGGGGTAAAAATGAGTTGAATCGAGTCTAGATTTAACTTATTCAAACTCGACTCAAATTTTTTATATTAAGCTTGAACTCATTCGATAAAGAAGAATTTAAGTTTAAACTCCATTTGAATATTTATATAGGCTTGAGCTCGAGTCAATAAAGAAGGATTTAAACTTGAATTTCAATTTAACTCGATTAAACCAAAATAACGTCATTTTAGTTTAAAATATAGTAAATAAAATATTATTAAAAAATAAAAAATATTATTAAAAATATATTATATTATTTTATCGAGCCGATTCATGAATTTTCAAGCCTAACTTTTCTAGACTATAGGTTAATTTCGTGTTAGTCACGAACCGATTTCAAGTCAAAATTTTTTTAAATCGAGTTCGAATAGCTCACGAATAATTCAATTTCAATTTGTTTCCGCTCCTAATTTGTTGCATTTCAACCCAGGATACAGCAGATGAATTAATAGTTCCAAGGTAGGTTTATTTGAGGGTGGCTCCATCGTGGGTAGAGACAAGCCTTGAAAGAAGTATGTACGTATGGGTATCATTTGGATGTCCTCTTGAATTTTTGTTCTTTGCAGGCGAAGATTTGAATCCGAAAATAATTGAACATTTACTCTTAGTAGGTTTACTTGGAGATTGTGACCTTCACAGGCAATTTGATGATATAAAATTTAACGCCTGCCATTTTTGACATATGATTATTTTAGATTTTTATTGTACCCAATAAATAAATTCAAACATTAATTCAAGAATTATACAACAAAATAAACTAAAATATATATTTCATTTTTATCACTTTGGTGAATGATTAATGTAATCCAGCCTCTTTCTTCAATTATACTAAGTTTTCATATTAATAATTTTTAAGTCGAATTAGGCCTATAATTTTAAACTCATCTTATTATTGAATTAGCGTTCAGTTTAATATATTGATACACAGTAAATATATTATTTTACTATTTGAATCCAATTAGTGATTGGTTCAATAAAATGATCACTTCGAGTTTGATTCCAAATATTATTAAATCAAATTTTGATTTTTTTTTTTAAATTTAGGTTTGTAACCATTTTATTAGGGTTTGAAGAGATTTATTAAAATTTATAGAGTTATAAATATTTGTAGAGATTTATAAAAATTTAAATAGATTTATAGAGATTTGTAGAGATTTTTATAAAAATTTACTTAGGTTGAGTCTGGGAAGAAAAAAAAAAGAGTTAATTTTTCTTGTAATTAGCTACTAGCTAACTATTAAAAAAATTAGCTCTTTTTGTATGTTTGGAAAAGGAAAAAAAATTAACTTTTTAATAGATATTTTTTAACTTTTTATTATTTGACATTTTTACCCTTCATGATTTAGAAAAGTTTAAAACATAAGGGAATAAATTTGGTTATTTTAAAAAAAGACAAAAAATTAGTAGTTGGTAACTGAGCTATCAACTTTTTTTTATTCCCTAAACACAAATAGTTCAAATTGAAAAAAGTTATGAGATTCGTTGTAATTTGTAAAATTTTGTAGAAATTTTTGTTAAGTTTTTGAACCCAAAACGTACTGTCCCCCAGCATTTAAAAAAAATAAATAAAACTTAGCTTAAAAATAACGACATGTTGGTATTTTTTTTATATGCATAATATATATAATAGTCCAGATAAGTTGGACCCGCAAATAAAGGTGACGTAGCTGATTTATAGCATTCAATTAATTATGCAACTGCCAGCCATCGTGTTGAGTCCCATAATTGTCCTTGTCATCAAATTTTCTACCAATAATATGAACTAACGTCCATTGTACATATATATATATATATATAATTGTAAAAGAATGAACAGTCAACATTGTTGAGCGGGATGTATAACTGACGACACAATTTGAATGAGATCTCCCTTGTTGAAATGGATACTTGCTAGCTTTTTGAAACCCAATGTGCTCCGGATCATTCATTAATTATCATTATCAGAATTTTTGACCAATGGAAATTAACTATAAACAATTCAAAACCGTATAAATAGAATATATAAATAATGACAATATTCAAAATTGTTGTGCTTTTACATAGGATTTTTTATTGGGTTCTCGAATTAATTAATGAGGTCACGGTGCACGCTCTCGAATTAATTAACGAGGCCATGGTGCATACATAGTTGCTGCTAGCTAACGTGCCCAGCACGACTTTATATTTGCGTGGAAAGTTTGTACGAGGTCACGTGGCTGGGGAAAAAATAAAATAAAATAAAATGTTAAGTTGAGGTGGTTGTAAGGGTGTTATAAAAAATTAAAAAATCGGATCGACTCAAAAAATCAGACCAAATCGGTTTTTATAAACCGATTTTTTAAATTTTGGTTTGGTTTCGGTTTAAAAAAATTTAATTTTTCAAAATTGGTTTGGTTTCTGGTTTTGAGGGTTTTAAAACCGAATTGGACCGGATCGAACCGGTTATAATACAAGTGTGTAGCAAAATATAGTGGTTGGGAATCGAACTCAAGATCCCAAAGGTTTCAAGTGATGACTTTACCATTGAATAACATCTACCAATTGCTTACAATGCCACAGTAGAGGAAACTGGGCCATGGCTGGAAATTAGGTTAGAGATGAAAATATTTTTTGAGTTCATAATAGGTTTGAAAATCACATTAATGTAATTTTTATAAGTTTTTTAATATATTGGGTCATAATTGAATTTTTTTATATTGGACTTGTCTCAAAATTGTAGCCTACAATGGAAACCGGATTGAAATCGGAACCGAACCGAATCGAACCAAACCGAAACCGATTGAACCAAAACCGAATTATATAAACTGGTTCCAGTTTTAAAAATTTTCAAACCGAAAATCCGATTCGGTCTCATAAATAGCCCAAAACTGAACCAAACCGGACCGGTATCACCCTTAGGTGGTAGAGTCCCCCTTAGCCGCTATATATATATATATATATATATATGTATATGTGTAAATAGTAACTGCTGGCGAAGAAGAAAACGGTCAGAAAGAATTGTGGGAGAGAGAAAAATTTAAAAATTTTGGTTGGATTATTGAGAACTTAGAGATAATTAATCAGTATTAACTATTTCAATAATTTTGATTCTCTCATAATATTCACTGTTCAGAGGGTATCTTAAACTTAAAGGTAAAAAATAATATATGTGAATTAATAAATTTTATCTCTTTGTTATTAATTATTTGTGTTGATACGAAATACTGATTGTTGTGAATTAATTTTGTTAATGAGAAATTAAAATTATTTATGGAATAATAATTGTAAGAATTAATATTTTTATTTGAGAAATTATTTGTGTTAAAAAACTGACTATTGATGAATTCATTGCGTTAATAGTGAATTAATAATTGTGAATTGATAATTTTTATTATTTTGATATTGATTATTGGTGTTGATAAAGAGAATTGACTATTAATGAATTAAATTGTAACTATTTATGAAATGATAATATTTTTATTTGAGGAATCATTTATAATAAAAATAATATTGACTATTAATTTATGAATTAATGCACAATTGTGAAATGATAATATTTGAATTTGAGGAATTATGTATGTTGATAAAAACAATATCGACTATCTACGGATTAATTATGTTGATAGTAATTATGATTATTTATGCAATAATAAATATGAGAATTGATATTTTTATTTGAGAAATTATTTGTGGATTAGTTATGTTGATAGTAAATTATGACTATTTATGGAATGAGAATTGTGAAATTATTTGTGTTGATAAGAAATGTTAATTAGTTGTGTTGATAAATTGATATTGGAGGATTTATTTGAATGATAAATATGAGAATTGATATTTTATTGGAGGACTTATTTGGTTTGATAAGGATGATTGACATATTTATGAATTAATTGTGTTAAAGGTGAATTATGATTATGATGGGATGATAATATTTTTATTTCAGAAATTATTTGTGATGATAAGAAATATTGTCTGTTTATGAGTTAATTGTATTAATGGCGAATTATAATTATTTAAAACATGATAAATGTAAGAAATGAATTTTTATTTAACAAAAAGGAGAAAAATAACAGTAAGAATATTAAATATTATTGTATTTCAGTATGAATTATATGCATTACACTTGCATTATGACTAGATAAGGCTAGAGAAAAAAATGTGAGGCTAGATGAAGCCAAATAAAAAAATAATAATGTTGGGACTAATGGAATATGCAAATTAAACCTACTGTCTATATTTACATTAATTATCATTAATACGTATATACACGCACAGATGGAGGGGGGAGGTGGATGGTCACGTGACGCTAATGAGCATGTTTATTTTCAATATTTAAGTTCTTGCTAGTGTTAATGTTTGAAAAATACATAATATTAGATTTTTAGTTTCATTTAAATCTTGTTACTCTCTTTCTTCTGTTTATTTTTATTCACATTAGTTTATTTGAATTGGTGCAATTATTTGATTTGATTTATTCATTTATTTAGCCTATAAATAAAACAGAGATTAATATGTGTAAAATAAAATATTAAATTAATTTAATATACATTAAACTTTAGGTACAATTAAGGATGATTATAAACTAAATTGTTCTTTAAGTTGCTCGAGTTTGGTTCAATTTAAGTTTAGATTGAAAAATGAGTCAAATTAAACTTTTTCCATGAATCCTTTAGAATTCAATTAGAACCCGTGCAATTAGGGGTACGTTTGAAGTTTTAAAAAAATTGAAAAAAAAAGATAGTTAAAGTCGGTGTTAAAGTGATATAAAAGTGACACATAGTAAAATTTAATTAGAAAACGTTAAATACTTTCAGGATTTTATGAGCTTTTTTGAAAAAATTTGAGGATCCAAATACCTCCTAGATGTACTGCCCCAAAAGACATAACTTGACTTGTAATTATTTAATATATGTATTTATATATCACAATATTTAGACTAAAAAGAAATGTGATCTTGGTTTAGTAAAATAATATTATTTTGATTGAATTAAAATAATATTACTTTAATATTAATTAAATTATTTATGAGCTAATTAAACTCGAATTCATGCAAACACTTAGCCTCAAGTTTAGTGTTTATTTGTTCAGATAGAGTTCACGTAAATTAAAATCAATTGACATTTGTTTTAGGGTTAAAAATGAGTCGAATCGAGTTGAGATATAACTTGTTCAAGCTCGGTTCAAGATTTTAATACTAAGCCTGAACTCAATTCGATAAAGAAGAATTTAAATTTGAACTTAAATTTGAACTTGATTTAAATATTTATATAGGCTTAAGTTTGGTTCAATAAAGAAGAATTTAAACTCGAGTTCAACTTTAATTCGATTAAACCAAAATAATATCGTTTTAATTTAAAATATAATAAATAAAATATTATTAAAAATATATTATATTATTTTATCGAGCTGATTCGTGAGTTTTCAAGCCAAATTTATCTAATTAAATTGTAGGCTGATCTCGTGTTAGTCACGAACTTTTTTCAAATTAAATTCGAATAACTCGTGAAAAATTTAATTTATTTTCAGTCCTAATTTGTTGCATTCCAACCCTAGATACAGTAGATGAATTAACAGTGCGAAGGCAGGTGTAGTTGAGGGTGGCTCCATCCTGGGTGGAGACAAGCCTCGAAAGAAATATATACGTATGGGTATCGTTTTGATATCCTCTTGAATTTTTGTTTCTTTGCAGGTGAAGATTTGAATCCGAAAATAATTGAACATTTACTCTTTGTAGGTTTACTTGGAGATTATGACCTTCACAGTCAATTTGATGATATAAAATTTAACGCATGTAATTTTGGACATCATTATTTTAGATTTTGATTGTACCCAATAAATAAACTCAAACATTAATTCAAGAAATATACAACAAAATAAACTAGAATATATATTTCATTGTTATCGCTTTGGTGAATGATTAATGTAATCCAGCCTCTTTCTTCAATCATATTAGGTTTTCTTATTAATAATTTACAAGCCAAAGTGGAACTATAATTTTAAACTCATCTTACTATTGAATTAGAGTTTAGTTTAATGAACTAATATTTAATAAATATAGTATAAATTATTTTATTATTCAAACTCAATTAGTGATTGATTCAGTAGTGATTGATTCAGTAAAATGATCACTCCGAGTCCGACTTGAAATATTATTAAATCAAATTTGACTTTTTTTTAAATACCTTGCGCTTAACAAATTCAATTCAAATACCCAACTACTAATTCATTTAATTTCAATCATTTGTAAACATAACTATAAATTATTTTCCATTTTCTTTTATCCATGCAACCAATATATTTTCACAATTACTAAAAAAAAAAATTTTTAAATTACTTACTACCCGCCCACTTTTTTTTTTTTTTATATTAATACATGTATTTTGGAACTGACTGCACGGAACCTGGTAAGCTGGCCAAACCAATCAATTGGAATTCTGGATTTTCAAGAGGTTGGTTTGAAAATTCTTTAGTTAAATTATTTTTTTATTATGTATTTACATACATATATATATATATATATATAAATACATCAAATAAACTAGCATAAATGGATATCGTTAAAAACTGGGAAGTATGATTTGGCTGCTGTCTTCAGGTGATCTCTGGAAAGGAATTCAGCGAAACAGTGAGAGCGCCTCGCAAAGAACAAAAATCGGTGTACATTCCTGTCAATGTAAAAGTCAATTCTGGACTACCTCCGTTGGAATTTGAGAGTTTTGACGATTGCTGACAAAGACCCCCCCCCCCTTTTTTTTTTTTTTGACGTTTGTGCATATCTGTGTGGAGCTTTCTAAAAATTTTACTGGGATTTAAAGATATTTATTAAAATTTATAAAGTTAAAATATTTGTAGAGATTTGTAGAAACATAGAGATTTGTACAGATTTTCATAAAAATCTACTTAAGTTGAATTTAAAAAGAGAAAAAAAGTTAATTTTTTTTAACTGACTACTAACTAATTATTAAAAAGTTAACGTTTTTGTGCGTTTTAGAAGAAGAAAAAATTAACTTTTTAGTAGATATCTTTTTAATTTTTTATTAGTTTGATATTTTTATCTTTCAAGGCTTAAAGACATTAAAATGTAAGGGAGTAAATTTAATTATTTAAAAAAAAAACTAAAAAGTTAGTAGTTGGTAACTGAGCTACCAACTTTTTTTTTTCCCAAATACAAATAGTTTGAGTTGAAAAAAAAAATTGATAGTGATTTGTAAAATTTTATTGAGATTTTTGTTAAGTTTTTAAACTCCAAACGGTCCCAAAACATTTTTAAAAGAAAATAAAAAAATAAAATTGAGCTTAAAAATAACGGCATTTGGTATTTTTCTTTTATATATAATATATATAGTAGTCCAGATAAGTTGGACCCGTAACCAAAAGTGACGTTGGTGATTTATAGCATTCGATTAATCATGCAACTGCCAGCCATCGTGTTGAGTCCCATAATTGTCCTTGTCATCAAATTTTCTACCAACAATACGAACTAACGTACATTGTACATATATATATATATAATTATAAAAGGATGAACAGTCAACGTTGTTGAGCGGGATATATAAGTGACGACACAGTTTGAATGTGATCTCCCTTGTTGGAATGTATACTTGCTAGCTTTTGGAAGCCCAATGTGCTCCGGATCATTCATTAATTATCATTATCAGAATTTTTGACCAATGTAAATTAACTATAAATAATTGAAAACCGTATAAATAGAATATATAAATAATGACAATATTCAAAATTGTTGTGCAGATACTTTTTGTTTGATGTGAATTAATATATATATATATATATATAATGTTTCCATAATCATGTGACGAATTCGATGGCAGAATTAATTAGTGATTAATGAAAAAAGTTGTATGTACATGTGGGGCTAAAAAAAATCCTTCGCCAACCATAAATTACAACCTCAACCAAAGGCTATATTTTGATTGAATTGAAATTAAATAATTTAATAGTTACATCATATAATTATATGATTTCATTCAATGCACTCAAATACATCAGAATACAATATTTACAAAATATATAGAAAAGGTCACTACCTTGCATCTCTTAAAACTTATATCATATAACATTAAATGTTACCCACTACCACTGTTGTTTAGTCAAATCAATATAAATCATATGAAATACTTATTTTATAAATAGTAAAGACGTATCAAAGGTATGAATTCCTCTTTTCTCTCGTTCTCCTCCTTCTCATCCTCCTCTCTCTCTCTCTCTCTCTCTCTCTATATATATATATATATATATATGAGATCCCTATCAATACATGTAACTAATTTAAATATCAAATTTTTTTTAGTTGGATATCACTTCTGACCATTTTATTCACCATTTTCTTTATTGCAAGTCTGCACTTATAGAGGAAACGAATAGAAAAAAAGGAAACAAATCGGATGATTTTTTATCCGCACAATATATGTAACTGATTGAAATGTAATTAAGTAAATATCAATTATATGGTATACGGGGAAGCCGTGCATTATTTTGCAAAGATTGGTTGTAGAATTTCATTTTAATGTAAAATTGTAGTGCTTTTACATAGGATTTTTTTAGTGGGTTCTCGAATTAATTAATGAGGTCACGGTGCACGCTCTCGAATTAATTAACGAGGCTATGGTGCATACTTCTCTATAATTTATGAATATGGTTCATATTTTTCAAAGTTGTAATGCTATGAATCAACTTCTATCGAAGGCATGTATTGTCAAGTCACATTGACTCACTCATTCCAACGCCACAAATTGACCAAACAGAAATTTTGCCGGACATGAGCAGTACTATACATACCATGACGACAGAAAAGTTGCAAACAGGCCCCTTTTATTTGAGGTATCTTTTTTCTTTTTCCCATTGAAGAAGGAAGACCCTATTTGTTCGTCAGACTTTTCTAGATGGTGAAGATACGTATACATGTGTGTGTAGTAGACTATTGTTGACCACTCTTCTTTTTTTTTTTAATTTAAACGTTTTTAATTTTTAGGATTATTTATCAGTTCACATGTGTTAATTACAAAAGTCGGCTATGAAATTAATTTATTATTACCCATTTGCTATATATTGGACTTATGCGAGCGATTTATTACCTTGTCTTGGCATGTGAAAAAATTCACGTGCATGCTTTAATTTTATACAAAATACACACATATATATATATATATGTACATATTATTTTTGAAATAGCCGCGATATATCTATATATGTATTTGAGAGTGAAATTATTTGTTTATCTTATACAGTCTTATTTTATATTATTCACTGAACTATATTTTGTGTGAGAAGCTGTAATTGTGGACAAAATTTTATAATGTCAGAATATGAAATTGTACTCTTTATATATACGTAAGATTTTAAGGGGTTGTTTGGTAGACAAAAAGTGAAAGTAAAAGTATAATAAAAGTAGAAAGATGTGACATAAAGGTGATAGGTAAAAATTTTTGATTGGAGAAAAGTACAAAAATTAGTTAAAGTTAGTAAATTTTGCTGAAATTTGGTGTGGCCAAACAGGCCCTAAGTAATTTTCACTTTACAAATGACTTTTAAGATTGAGTTAAGCTTGTAAATTCTTCAATACGGTGCAAAATTAAATTCCAATCAAGTAAAGGTGTGCCAAATAAATTGGTTATAATTTGATTTTTTTATTCAATTTTGATTATATTTTAGACTTAAATTAAGATCCGATTCGATTTAAAATAATCGAAATTTGAACTAAAAATTAAATATAAATAAATATATATTATAATTTTGTACAAAATTAAACTAAATTTTTTTTTTAAATTATAGAAATATAGACTTTTGATAGAAATAGACGACTTTCATGAATCCAATATGTGAAATGCTACAAAAGTGAACTTCAAATTAATATTGTAATTTCAAACTTGTGAATTAATTTTGTTAATGAGAAATTAAGATTATTTATGAAATAATAATTGTAAGAATTAATATTTTTATTTGATAAATTATTTGTATTAAAAAACTGACTATTGATGAATTCATTGCGTTAATGGTGAATTAATAATTGTGAATTGATAATTTTTATTATTTTGATATTGATTATTGGTGTTGATAAAGAGAATTGACCATTAATGAATTATATTGTGGCTATTTATGAAATGATAATATTTTTATTTGAGGAATCATTTATAACAAAAATAATATTGACTATTAATTTATGAATTACTTCATAATGATGAAATGATAATATTTGAATTTAAGGAATTATGTATGTTGATAAAAACAATATCAACTAACTACAAATTAATTAGGTTGATAGTGAATTATGATTATTTATGTAATAATAAATATGAGAATTGATATTTTTATTTGAGAAATTATTTGCATTGGTAAAAAATATTGACTTACTATGGATTAGTTATGTTGATAGTGAATTGTGACTATTTATGGAATGAGAATTGTGAAATTATTTGTGTTGATAAGAAATGTTAATTAATTGATATTGGAGGATTTATTTGAATGATAAATATGAAAATTGATATTTTATTTGAGGACTTATTTGGTTTGATAAGGATGATTGACATATTTATGAATTAATTGTGTTAAAGGTGAATTATGATTATTATGGAGTGATAATATTTTTATTTAAGAAATTATTTGTGATGATAAGAAATATTGACTGTTTATGAAATAATTGTATCAATAGTAAATTATAATTATTTATAACATGATAATTGTGAGAAATAAATTTTTATTTGAGGAAAAGGAGAAAACTAACAATAAGAATATTAAATATTATTGCATGCTTCAATACAAAGCAAGCATGACACACTGGGAGAAAGAGGGGCAGGGGACATTCATGCGATCAGAAAAATAGGTTGTTATTATTATTATTAGGATTCTTGATACTTAGACTTCGCTTTGAGCTCTAAATTCTTTAAAAAAATTTTAAAAAGTTTTAATTTTCTCAAGTCAATTCTGTCATATGTCATTTTTACATTATCTTAATAGTAATTTTTAATTTTTTTTAAGTTTTTGACCATTCCAAACAAGCTCTTATAATTGATGTGATATTTTAAATGTCATTCAAAAATTTTTCTGATTACTTTTCATTATTCTAATTATTTTTCTGAGATTTTTTTTTTTCAAAGTGTGTATCATTGCTCGAATTAAATATACACCTTTGTGTGCCAAAAATTAATTTCATCTCAATGATATAACTAAATCCTTAAATGTGTAAACCTATGGGGGGAAAAAATAAAACCATCCAAATTCAAAATTCTTTAATTAAAGAAAGCTGCTTGAAAGGGTAAGATTAGATTTTGCTCGAATTAAAGAAAGCTGCTTGAAAGAATGAGATGAATGAGGGTCGGTTTGGGTACCAAAAGGTAAATTAAATTCTGATGAAAAAAAAATTTATATAAGACGATAATAAGTTAAAAATAAAAATATATATATATATTTAAATGGACACGAATTTTTAATTTTTTTATAATTTTTTTTATGAATACATATAACACGCTTAAAAACTACCCAAAAAAAAAATCAAGTTTTAGTGAATAATGTCATATGAGATGAATATAAGCTTTAAAAAAAAAAAAAAAACATTTCTACATAAAGCCAAAGGCAACTGTGTTCTATGCTAAAATCAGTTGTCGACACCTGGGAATGAAAGAAGTCTATTTCATTCATCATTTAAAAAAGTCTCAAAATATGACATTTAAATTACGGACACAATTACATTGATAAACTGTGGCCCCGTTTAGCATTAAGATAAAACACTAAAAATTTTTATAAATCTCTAACAACTCCTTTATATCTAATTTTTCCACCATCACTAATTTTAAAAAATTTCAATATTTCGTTAAAAAAATAAAAAATTTGAAAATATGTTAACCAAATGTGTAAATTTTTTATACAATCATATTCTTTGTGTCGAGAGCTTTCAAACGAGTACCATTGTTACTATTTTTTGTGAATTTTTTTGAATCCGTGAGAACGGATTTAGAAAACTGTTCCCACGGTTTACGACTTTAGAAAAAAAATACCGTCAAAATTAACTTCCAAACCACATTTTATCTCAATTTATTTTATTTTTTTTTACTCCAAATTGCGCCACTGTATAGAATGCCACAATTGTTGTATCTAACGTGGGAAACTTCACCCTTGGGATATCGAGGTAACACCACTCTTCCTTGACATGTTACTCCTGTCGGCTTGTGTTACAACCTTTCTTGAGCACGTACTGCAGAATGTATGACATTTCAAAGGAAAAAGGACAAAGTGTATATGTTATTGTGCACTTAAAACCTTTGCAGCAGAAGAAGTAGAAGCGATACTTTTGTGGTCTTCGGCAAAACTATGACATATGCTCTCGCCCTACGCTGTAACATCTAGATTGTTTCTAGTCAACAGAACAGCATATTGGATGCAAAAAGCCATAACACTGGGCCAATCAATACTAAAAGAACAAAACCTTCCTCGTTGTGCTGCAAAATTATTTCTGTGCATGGGCTGAGTTTGGAAAATTTATGATCTGACTCCTTAAAATTCTAAAGCGTTTTAGTTATACGCCTGAGTTTTTAAAATTACAATTACGCCCTTTGAAGTTGTTGATTTATTTAGTCAAGTCCTTCTCACAAAGTTTTTTTTTTAGTGTTTTGGATCCATCCACCAGGTTACAATCGGGTGATTTTGCTTCTAACTAAACAAGTGAAGTGAAGAAGGAGGATCATTAATACAAGCTAAAAAGAGACATGAATAAAATGAGAGAGTGTTCCGCGGATTGTATAGCTACATGAATTTTAGGAGGAAAATTAAAAAAAAAAAAAAAAATCCATAGGCCAAGGTATCAATGTTTCTAGACTCTATAATAACTTTGCTTAGCTGTGAGTAAGCCGGATTGGTATTTATATAGGATGAAGGAAATTAAGGGTGCGTTTAGAATAACAAAAAGTGAAATAAAATAAGGTAATTTGTAGGTTTATAATTCATTCAATGAGATAAAATGTAAATAATTTTAAAATTTTCAGTATTTTTTATTATTTTTAAGAATTTTTTGTCACCTTAAACGAAACTTAAGTGTTGACATTTAGGAATTATCGTTAGATTTAGGTCCAATAGTAAGTTAGATGTAACATTTCATAGGCGCACACAGAATGGGTCCAAGAATACTTGGATGGTACCTGCAGGATCGAGTATGCGAACGCCTATGATAGAACTAAATCAAAGTGTTCACAATATGAAGTTTAGAGGAAAGAGACGAAATGAACGTTTTGTAGTCTTTGTGGCTGAAGCCAAACAGTTTCTTTCACTCTCAAATAATCAATCCAGTGACAAATTTTTCCCTAGTAAAATGTACACTGAAAATTAGAGATATACATGGGTCGACACAAGACTGCAAAAAGGATAATTGACCTTGCATCATATGCTAAGAGGGGGCGTAGATGACCGGATAAAGGGCAAATAGTCAGGGATGGAGGCTGCAACAGATATCACACTCGGACGAGAAAGTATGGGTACCTCGGATAGAAAGTGCAAAACTCACAATGGAAAGATATGGGCGTGCTTGTTGGACATACCAACATAGTGGATGGCGAGTTGGTTATGGAAACCAAGGGCAAACATTTATTTTGCACTGAAGTGACAGCTTAGAAGCTCATTCAATCAGCATTGATGCATCAGTTTCATCTGATTTGTGGCTGGGTTTGTTCCTCAGCTAATTGTTCCTACTTATTGCTTTGCTCGGATATGTGTAAATAGGAGTGGGGTGCTGAAGGAAAGGATGTCCATGAGCTGTAAGTATATCAAGGGCGGAGTTAATTAGAAATTTTTTATTTTTTTTTAATCCTTGACTATCAGATGGAGATGATTTTTATTATTTTTTTCTCATCAATCTAAATATATATGTAAATTTATCGACTTAAAGTGTGTTTAAATTAAAAAAATTAGTAAAATTTAATAAAAGTAGTGAGTTTGTAATTCGTACAGTGAGATAAAAAATAAATAATTTTTAAAAATTTTTAGTATTTTTTAACAAATATCAAAACTCTAAACGAAACCTTAACTATCAAATCCTCGATCTAAATAATAAGGTTGAAACATATATAAATAATATGTCCAAAATTCTAAATAAACCCACTGTAATTGAATATATATATATATATAAAGAGAAAGAGTACAAGAATATAGAATTGAAAAAGTTAAAAAGGGGTATTTGAAGTTATAAAGTTAATATAAATTTGTAAGTGCTCTAGTTTCATAATTTTTATCAAAATTTTAAAATTTTGTGAAGTTCAATAAAACTTCAAATAAGGCCAAGATTATGAAGTTTTACTTACTCAGGTATGTAGCCTTAATTTTTACTTTATTTTTTTTTTTGTTGGCTTTTGAAACTACTAACATATTTTTAATTTTTAAAATATATTTAAATTATGGACTGAAAATTACACTGGCTTACAGATAATTAAACTATAATATTATGTATATTATTAATCAAATCAAACTAAACCAAACCTTTTTTTCACTAGGTGGGATCGGTTATATGGATTTGTTGACTCCAATTAGATCTGTTTAGGAGTATGTCCTCCGATAAATCTAAGAATATTATGCATATTATTACTAAAAAAATTTTTAATTCAAAATTTTACCCGAGATATAGCCTTCCTTAGCCCCTTAATGCCTAACCTCATGGATATGAGATGCTGAGAAAGGACCCTCAATGCCTCCGCCCATGGATGTGTGATATTGAGAAAGAAAAGTGGTGGACACTGGGTGAGAGTATGAGTTTTATACTTTATTATTATTATTATTATTATTTTTTTTTGTAGTTCTTTAGAAAATAGTGAATTTTTCTCCATCTCTTTGTAAACATAAATGATAGATATTGTCGAATCGCACAAATCTTATATCGTATTTATAAATTCATTTTAATTTTTTTTTTTCTTTTTGGGATATTATTTGGGACATAACAAGGATGAATTTTGTTTTTTCACGTTGTCAAAAAAGAAAAAGTCACGGCGGAATCATTTTAGTTCAACTTTTTTAGAAAGCAAAAGCAATCCTGGTTGTGAAACACTTTTCATATTTTTACGCGCAAGACACGTAAGTAAAGAAACAAAGCGTTGAAGAAATTAAACGAAAACCGTTTAGTTTATTGTCTCACATAATGGTGCAAAGAACACCGTTTATTTCTCAGTTTATTACAAAGGGGGCACACAGTACAGCAACCTCATCAAGCAACCAACTGACCATCATTAATGAACTAACTCTCTCGGACCCATTTATTAGGAAGAAGAAGCTGGTTCAATACGAACATGATCCAACATAGGTTTCCCACGGAGGAGACTACTCTGCTGAATATTCACATATTCCTTAAATGTCATGGGGATGAATGCCGGGGGATGCGATTCGTCCACGAACTCTGGTGCTGGGCTGATGACTGTGTCCAACCCTGGTCCATTCCCCATTGCTATTGATATTCTCTTTGCTTTGTTGTTCACCACTGCCTTGTGAAATCGGCTCTTGATTTTCCCATTTGTCAGTATCTGGTGCCAGAAACAAATGCCAACTCTAGTTTGAGCAATGAATGGTAATGAAACGTGCGAACGAAAAATGAGAAAGAGGGATTAGTACCTCAAGTTGATCACAAGTATGGACCATGAAGGAGTTGGGAAGTGGATCCACAGTGGTCCATTTCCCATTGTGCAAAAGTTGAAGTCCTCCGATGCCATTCTGGACCAAGAGGGTTACGAGGCCATGGTCAGAATGAGGAGGAAGGCCTATTGCGCATTCTGGTTTTGGGCAAGGTGGATAGACACTGGACGAGAAGATCTGGAGACCCGATTTGAAGTTCGTGGCATTGTTGATGTAGTCTGGTTCCAATCCCAAACTCTCTGAGATCCCTTTGAGTAACTCCGTCGCCACTTCATGGGTTCTTTTGGAATACTCTTTAGCAATCTCACTGCATTTTTCGAGTATCAAAAGAAAAAATAAACAAATAAATAGACCCAATAGAAAAAAAAAAAAAAAAAAAAAAGTGGGTCGATTTACCTAAAAAATTGGAAAGCTGTGTATTATTATTATTATTATTATTTGATAGTTGTGTATTATTATTATTATTACTATTATTATTATTAACCTGAAGCCTTGAGGCTTTCCAAAAAAGTTGAACTGGGGGTTGACAAAGCACTTGAGATAGTCCCTCCACAAGAAGAAATTCTCCATCTGAATGTGGACACCGGTGCCGAACCTCACTGGATTCCACGGGTCCTTATCCTGATATTTCAGTTTCTCCTCATCCGGCTGATCGAAGAATTCACTGCACGCGTCGATGGTTTCCTTGATCAAGCTCTCTGGCACTCCATGGTTAACCACCTGATAACATAAACCAAACAATATATGCACATACTTACATCCCCAATATCTATATATATATATATATAAGCCAAACAAACCCTAGAAAGAAGAAGAGGAATGTTAATAATGTAGTAGTAGCGTACCAAGAAGAAACCCCACTCCTCGCAGGCTTTGCCAAGATCTTGGATGGCTTTGGAGTGTTGATCTGGATCGGTGGAGGTGAGTAAGGAGTAGTCAATAACGGGAATGGTGTCTTCTGGTTCACAAGCATTCCACTCGGCTGGATTGTGAGCGTCTAAGTATCCAGAAGGGACATCGTTGGTGCCAAATGATTCCACCAGTGATTTCACTGTAACTCTATTTGGCTTGCTGAAAGGAATTTCAGCTGAGTTTGGGACAGAAACTGGAGCTGCTGCTGCCATTTCTCACAGAGAGAGAAAGAGAGAGAGAGAGAGAGGGAGAGAGATAACTGATGAGCAGGAGATGAACGAGTTGGTGGTGGGGAATGATGTAGCTATTACATGTATATATATACACGCAACGGAGGAGGGAGGAGGTGGGTGGTCAGGTGACTTTGAAAAGTACCCTATTCAATACGTTTGTTAAGAGTTTAAAAAACATATTCTATTAGAGTTTTGCAGTGTTACGGTTGCGAAGGAAATAAGAGGAAGGAAAAGTAAGGATGAAAGAAGTGTATTTGGTTGAATAGAAAGCTAGAAGAAAGTAAACCAGATATATATATGTGTGTGTATGTATATGGTATAATTTATTTTTTAAGTTAAAAATTATTTAAAAAACGGTGAGTCTCACTTTTAAATTTTTTATCACGTTCTTTTTTTTCTCTCTCCTCTTCCATCCTCTTGTTTTTCTCTTTTTTTTTTTTTTAATTTGAAAGATAAAAATAGATGAATCTCACCATCATTTTTTCTCCACTGTACCTTCTTTTTCACTTCTCTCCAACCAAACAATAAATATAAGGTAATATCCCCTCTCCTCCTTCCCTCATTCCTATTTTCCATCCTACCAAACATACCTTAGTTTCATTTAAATGTTGTTACTCTCTTTCTTTTGTTTATTCTTGCTCACTTTATTTTATTTGAATTGGTGCAATTATTTGATTTTATTTATTCACGACTTTAGCCTATATACAAAACTGAGACTATGCGTAAAATAAAACATTAAATTAGTTTTAATAGAAAATATTAAACTATATTCATTCAAACAGAGTTCATGTAAGTTAAAAAATTCAACTAGCGTTTGTTGCATTTCAACCCTAGATTCAGTAGACGAATTAACAGTACTAACGCAGCTGTAAATGAGGGAGGCTCCATCCTGAATAAATGTTAGATTTACAAATTTTATTTAATGACAATTGCGCATCAAAAGTTGTGTCTGTAATATTTTTAGAGTGCCTAGAATCAAATCTTGTTGATCGGTTAATTTGTTCCTCGACTCATGGAAGATCACTTCAAGCACATTTTGCAGAGCATGTGAAAACAATTCTAAGGAGATTCGAACAGCACTCAGGATATTTTGTTGTTTTAATTTTGAGCCTTCGTTTCGTGATCACTCCTATTCGATTGTGAAAACCTCTAATATTTAAATTGAAGAAATACAAGTTAGGTTGGGAAAAGAATATCGATTAAAATCTTTTATCTCATGGAAGAAAAACATCTCTAAATTGTAGAAGGTGTCATTCATCAGGTTCAAGAACGAAGTTAATCTACAGGTTTGATTCATAGCAGATTCTAGCAAGTAAAAGAAGATTAGAATTAAAATGAGGTTTAGTTCTATCTGTAATTAGTGAATCTCTTATAACCTTTTTATATATAGTGAATTGATTTTTAGATTATCCGCTTATAGACTCAAGATTTTACGTAAAAGTAGTTTTAGCACTTATCTCGTTAAAATCACGTCTTCTCTTTCTTTGTGGTTGAATTTGATTATTTTCTATAGCATTTTTTGTTTTTCAGTAAATACAAGCTTTTGAAGAAAAATAATAGTGCGCAATAATCTATATATATGTGTGTATCATTTTGATATCCACTTGAATTGTTACAACTGAAGGGAAGAGTTGAAGCCAAAAATACTAAAAGGACGCTTGGAGTGACAAAAAGTTATAAAAGTTGATAAAATTATAGGTACGTAATTGTTGTAGTGAGATAAAAAGTGAATAATTTTTAAAAATTTGTGTTTTTTAGTAAATTTGAGAGCTCCAAGCAGAGCTATGCCAATTAAACATTTGTCATTGAACCACGGTTTATATATATTTACATATATAATAAATGTACACTAATATTTTTACTCTTCGTAAAATATTTTTTTATTATTTTCAAAGGATGGTCGGATATATGTTAAAGAGTAAATGGACGAAAGTAACATCATTTTATGGGGTAATTCACATCTATTGTTCAATTAATCGTGCTATATATATATATATATATATTTATCTTATTATACTATGTGGATGGGAATTTTTACATAGGAATTCAACAAAAACAGTGAGAGAGGCTCTCACACAACGAACAAAAGTTGGTGTGCATGCCTGTCAATGCAAAGGACAACTTTGGACTACCTCTGTGGAATTAATGTGAAAGTTTTGATCATTAGCTTAAGGTTTGGAAAAAAAAAAAATAATGGAACTGAGTTTAAAAATAACAACATATTTGTAACTCTCTTTTATATATATATATATATATAGGGTCCGTTTAATGAAATAAAAAATGTTAAAATTTTTAAAATTTTTTAAAAATTATTTATATTTTATTCTATTGCGTGAATGATAAACTTACAAATTATCTTACTTTATCTTATTTTTTGTCACTCTAAACATATCATAATATAAAAATCCAGCTAACTTGGACCCGTAATTAAAAGTGACGTCGATGATTCATAGAATTCAATTAATCATGCAAGCCCATCGTTGTTGTTTCCCATGCTCGTCCTTGTCACCATATATGCCACCAACACGATGCACCAATGTCCAATATACATATATATATATAATATATAAGGGTCAAGCTTGTTGAGCGGGATAAGAAGACAGATTGAATGTGATCTACCTTGTTGAAACAAAATAAGGACAAAATATAGACATATATATATATATATATATATATATTAAAATAAAATGAGATGAAATACTAGCCAGCTTTCTGAAACCCAGTGTGCACAGGGTCATTCATTATCAGTATCAGAGTTTTGGACCAACGGAAATTAATTTTAAACTTGAAAACCAAAATAAAATATATGAATATTGATAAAGTTCAAGATTGTTGTGCAGAAATGTCGTTTGATATGAAGTAATATACATGTCCCTAATGTTTTGTAATTATGTGACTTCCATGGCAGAATTAATTAGTGATTACCTCCGCTGTTGAAAATTGAAATTTTAAATTATTTTTTTTATGTATAATTTGTTAATGTGATTTTGAAAATTGTGAATAACACTCTAAAAAACAGTATTCATTGTGAGAGAAAAAGAAAGAACAAAAAAATAAAAAATAAAATACGTTTAACATTTGCTTTTATGTGTGTGTATATATAATGTATAGTATAATATCGCTTAATTGTGACAATAATTAATTAGGAAAATGCTCTTTTATCTTCAGTAATTAATGAAAAAATTTGTATATATATATATATATATAGCTGATCGAAATGTAATTACGGTGAGTTTGGTTTGTAAATAAACTCTAAAAATCTCTATAAATCTCTATTAACTTTATATCACATCAATTTTTTTTTCACTACACGCGTTACGAATTTTTAATTTATCTCAATTTATCTTACTTTATCTTACTCCAAACTCACCCCTAGTTGTAAATCAATATTAATTATATGGTTTAAGGAGAGCCGTGCATTAATTTGCAAAGATTAGTTGTAGAATTTCATTTATTTTAATGTAAAATTTTAGCGTTTTAAAGATTTGTTTGGGTTCTGCACGTAATTAATGAGGTCACCAAGCATGCATTTATAATTTATGAATATGGTTCATATTTTTCAAATATGTACTGCTATCCATCACATTTTTTTTTTTTTGGGTCATCGCTGTCCATCGCACGGATGAGTCTCTGGGAATTTATAAAATGAGAGCTGAGTAAAATGTTGACTCAACTTGTAACGAAAGGCATGTATTTTCAAGTTATAATAATTCTCTCTTTACGATGCCACAAATTGGCCAAACGCAGAAATCTTGCCAGTCATGACCATGGGGTTGTTTGGCCAACTTCTAAATATTAAAACTCACTAAAAGTTACAAAAAATTTATATTTTTTCTAATTAAATTTTTTACATCAAATCTTTGTATTTTTATTATACTTTTTGAACAATTTTTTTCAACTAAACACCCCTGTATGCACCGTGACCACTGAAAGTAGAAGGGAAAAAGGCTGACATGACTTCCCTTCTAAAGGCCGACATGACTAGTAATATCAGTTGGGCAATAATCGAGTTTTTGTATTGTTAAATTTTAATTTAATAGTTTAAATATAAGATTTGTTTGGTAAAAAAAAATAAAAATTATTAAAAATATTTGAAAATTTTTAAAAACTTTCAAAAAAATTCTTTAACATATTTTGTATTTTTTGTACTTCTTCAAATTTCTATATATTATTATATCTTAATAAAAGTTTTACAAATTTCAATAAAATTTTTATAAATCTTAATAACATTTCATAAATTCCAACAACTTTTTATTAATCTCAAAATATTTTTAATCACTTTTAATAAATTTTAACATAAAATCGTTCTGCTGGAAATAAAAAAAAATTGTTCGAACGGCTTCTTTTTCCAAAAAGTTAGCGTAAAAGTCAACAAGTTTCACTATTCATCTCTAAAAATGTGGTTTGGTGACTGCACATTAAACCCCAAAAAATTTCTCAAACTACTTTCTTTTTATTATTTTTCATTTTTTTTGTCGTACCAAACAAATTCATATTCACATAATTTTAATTAAAAAATATTAATATTTTTAAATCGTTAAATTTTACTCTAACAACCCAGAGAAAAATGCCAACGAGCTAGCAGCTTGCGCGCTGTGACCCCCGATTCTCAAAAATTAGATCTCTTCTTTATTCCCAAGAATTATTCTTAGGCTTCATTTGTTAAGAAATAGCCGGTAACTGCGTTATCAGTTACTAATTTTTTGGTCTCAATTACTAATTTTTTTATTTTTTTTTAAATAATTAAATTTATTTTCTTACATTTTAATCTTCTTTCAAACTTTGA
The DNA here is from genome assembly GCA_019916065.1 of Vitellaria paradoxa. Classification (NCBI taxonomy): domain Eukaryota; kingdom Viridiplantae; phylum Streptophyta; class Magnoliopsida; order Ericales; family Sapotaceae; genus Vitellaria; species Vitellaria paradoxa. The sequence goes on from CM034238.1 coordinate 43,198,763, forward strand.
AAAATAAAAATGTCAAATTAACAAAAAATTAAAAAGTTAAACTACTAAAAAATTAATTTTTTTTCCTTCCTAAACACACAAAAAAAAATTAATTAATTTTTTTATTACGCCTCAAGCAACTTCTGCGTTTTAATTTTTCCGGTAAAGGAGGAGGAAGATTCTATTTGTCATCCGACTTTTCAAGATGACTGTAGATATAATTGCTTGTGTATTAGACTATTGTTGACCACTTCCTTTTTTCTGATCTTTTTAATTTGTAGTGTTATTATCAGTTCGCATGTTAACTGTGAAGATAATTTATTAGGACCCGTTTGCTATATGCTGATTTGGATTTATGCGATCGAGTTAATAACTTGGCTTTTCATGAGAAAAAATTCATGTGCAAACTTCTATTTTAAATAAAATATATACTTACAAATTCATAACTTGTAGAATACATGAATTTATATAATATTTTTTTTGTCCCAATCAGTCACAAACTGTTCATGTAAAAAAATATAGATTACGTGAGCGTTTAAAGTGTCAAAAAAATAAAAAAAAATAGTGTTAATATGATGTAAAAATGACACATGACAAAATTTTATTGAAAGAATTTAAAAACTTTCGAAATTTTTTAAAAAAGTTAGGGATTCATGCGAATCCTAAGCCTCAATCTTTCACAATACTTTCTCCATCTCTATGAATTGCTTAAACTTTTGGGATTTTAATTTTGTAGTTTTTATTAGCTGGTGAATCAACTGTACGTAGAAAATCAAGGTTACTTACCTTGCTGAAAGATTAGGGAATTTTGAAGGTTAGATCAACTGGTAAAATCTTAAATTTATTTTTTAGAAATCACTAGTACAAATCTCCTCAATAATTTATAAAATTTAATGTAGGAGTGTACAAGCTAGTCAAAAGGGAACATGAATTAGTTGAACACGCGCAAAGTGGTTTAACCATCCTGAGTTTAAAAAAAAAAAAAGGGAAACAGCCGTAGATCCAGCAAGCTTATTCAAGAAGCTGAGGAGCGCAATTCAGCATTGATCTCCCATTATTCTTTGAACAACACCGAGAAAATCAAACACTCTCGCTGAGCGAGAAGGGTTTATCAGAAGAGGGAAAGAGGAAAATTACAAATTCATAGAATAGGATGTTATTCGAAAAAATTATTTTAATTTATTAAATCTTAGATTATTGGATGATTATGTGTCATATTAACCGTTGGATTGAAACAATGTCGTTGCTATTGTGCTGACCGAACACAAACAATACAACCTCTTTTTTTTTTTATTGGTAAGTGGGAGAGTACTTTGGGTGTCGAACTCGGGTTAATGAGGAGGTGGGAAAAAACTTTTAGCACTCAGCCACAAGTCATCCTAAACAATATAACCTCAATCACAAGGACGAGGGTAAATTTTTGAAAAGGTATACATAGTGCCTGTTTGACAACGCTGTCGTTTTTTTGTTGTTGTTTTTCTGTTGTCGTTTTCTGTTTTTTGTTTTCTGTTGCCGTTTATTTTTCTTGAAATGAAAACTGAAACTGTGTTTGGAAATACAAGTTTGTTTAGAATTATTAATTTTTTATTTTAGAAAATATTTAATTTTATTAGTTTAAAAAAATTAATAGAACTTAATAAAATATATTTTATATTAATTTAATTTAATTAACATAATTAATTAAATTAAAACAGTAAATTATTTATTAAAATCATTTAATCAATAAATATAAAATATATTAAATTATATTATTTATTAAAAATAATTTAATAAAATATATTTCATATTAAATAAATAATTAAATTAGGCTAATTATCAAATTAAATTATTTATTTTTAAATTAATTAAATTAATTTAATTATTTATTAAAATAATTTAATAAAATATATTTCATATAAATTAAACTAATTAAATCATAAATAATTTAATTTAATTATGATATTTATTTAAAATAATTTAATAGTTATTATTAAATTAAATTAAATTAAAAATCAATGTAATTAAATTATTTATTATTAATTATTTTATATAAATTAATTAAATTATTAATTAAAATAAATTAATTATGATATTTATTTCAAATAATTTAGCAATAATTAATTATTAAATTAAATTAAATTAAATTAAATTAATTTAGTTTTATTATTTATTAAAAATAATTTATAGTAATTTATATAATTAATTTAAAATTTTGAATTTAATTATATTATTTATTAAAATAACTTATTTTAATAAAATATTTGAATAAAATAATTTATTTTTATGCAATGTAACAAAAATAGATAAAGTTTTAAAATTGACAAATTATTAGCAACAAAAAAGAAAACCAGAGTGAAAATACTTTTTTTCTATTTCTGTTTTTCTGTTTTTATTTTTATTTTTTTAAACAAAAAAATAGAAACAGATTTAACAAACATGCTTCTGTTGCCAGTTTACAAAATTTTGAAAACGGAAATAGAAAAACAGAAAATAAAAACGTTACCAAACGGGGCCATAATTAATCTAGCCAAATAATTTTTGTTACTCTACTAATTATAACATCTGCCATTATTTTTGTTGGCACTATTATATAATATTATTTTAGTTCTTAATCGTAATGATTTTTACTTTTTTAACTCTTCACCTATCAAGGACCTAGATCTTTTATCCCTTTTACAAAGGACGAATTACATATATACGGAATTATCTTACTTTGTTGAAATAAGTGGTCATTTTAATGTATATCCAACACGTGAGATATTGTGAGTCGTGTTCACTTCATATATTTAATTAATTTTTACCCGTAGAATACACATATTCAATAAATTTTTTTTTTATTACCACTCATAATGTATTTTAGATATTATTTAAAAGATAGATTATATCTATTTTCCGTAACTATTTAAGTAATTATATTTATTATTTTTTAATATTTAAAAATAACATTTACTTTTTTTGTTTTAAAATGTTATTGGTATGAACCTAATTCTGTAAAATCAATCATTAAAATTTAATAAAAAGTATCAAAATAATTAAAATTTTAAATTATTTTTCTATTAAATTATATTTAATTTTACTAGTGATGGTGAAATTATATTTTCATCTGTAATTTTTGGAGGCAAAATTTAATATCTACGAGAATCAGATTTTTCTAGGAAACCGGTCAACGAATTGAAGGAATTAAAGGGTCCTACCAAGTCGATCAGAAACATGATGCACCGATGACACTTTGAGAAATTCATCAAATGTCCAAGTGTGGCCAAAGTTTATTCATAAATTCAAAGGTACAACTTCGCCACCAAAATTGACAGCGACGACCCAATCGTGGTGTCACTTCGGGGTGTACATGAGTCGGATTAGTTTGAATTTGTACTTAACCCAAAATTGAATCGATTTTTTTTAATTTTTGAAATTTAGACCCGAAATCAAACCGATTTTAAATTAAAATCGAACTAAATCAAACCAAAAAAATCAGGTTAGTTCTGTTCGATTTTTGGTTAGATCATTTCGAGTTGGGTCGGACCCATTTTCGGTTTAGACAATTTTCGGGTTAGATCGGATCCATTTTTCAGGTTGGGTCGGATCCATTAAAAAATGTAACATTTAGTACAAGTCAAAATAAAATATAATTCCATAAAATCACTTAAAAAAAAGACAACATTTAATACAATCCATAATAAAATACAATCCCATAATATTATAAATGGAAACTTAACTCTCTTTTATTTTATATATTATAAATTATATAATATATAATATATATAGTTATATATATTAAATTTTCGGGTTGGTTCGAGTATTTTTGGTTTAGTTCGATTTCGATTCAAGTTCGGTTCGGATTCAGGTCGATTTGGATTCAAAATATACCAATTCGAGAATCGAACCGAAAAAATTGATTTTTTCAATTTTTCAATCTAGAATCGACTCAAAATAATATAAATCCGAACTAACTCAAACTAAATTGATCGGATTAGTTTAATTTTTAGATTATTCGGGTATTTTGTGCACCGCTCGTGTCACTTCCTTGATGCACAAGTTGACAGCGACAATCAATCCTTGTCACTTCCTGAGCGCACAACTACAACTCTAACCCACTACAGCGTAATGTTCAAGGCGACAATACCCCAACGACCCCCCCTACTGCAGCCCGCCACGCACGGTATTTCAAAACTCGTCATTCGTACAGCACAGCATAGAAAGGAGGAGTACGGAAGATTCCAGCGGCTGCGGTGAAAAAATTTATTATAGAAACTGTAGCGAAAAATGAATCGTTGAAATTTATTTACCTTAATTTAATGGTTTTAATTTATTTTAATTAAAAATATTTTTAAAATAAAAATAAAAATTAAAAAAATCTGATTGGAGCATAATTAATGTGAAATGTCAATGGTCATATATCATTGAAGTTCAAATAAATCTTAACCATTCATTCTTCCACTGCAGCTTCTACAGTGAATTTCTTTACTGCAACCCCTAACCCCTGAAACCCGAGTACAGCGTCTAGCTCGGATCCAAATGTATTTATATATTTAAAAAATATTTTAATTGATTTAAATTCTTAAATTTTAATTTAATAATTCTGACTTAATGCTCATCACTGAAATCGCTGTCCAACATCAATACCTCGCGGCATGTGTCAAGTTGAACGTTGAATTTCTAGTAAAAGTTAGCAAAAATTAAATAAAATTAGAGAAAATTAATAAAAATTTATTTTATTTTTGATAAAGGAAGTTCAAAAATTTTGATAAAAATTATTATTATTATTATTATTATTATTTAAAAATTAGTGAACCAGACACCACCATAATTCATTTTGGCTTAACATATTTTTATGAGTTTAACTATTTCATTTTTTTTGTGAAAAAAATAAAAAAAAATAATGTTGGTATATATAAAAGTGACACGTAACAAAACTTGATTAAATAAACTTAAAAAAATTTAGAGCAGCTTGAAATTTTTTTATTATTTTTTTGTTGCTCCAAAGACCCTAATATAGTCGTAAGTGTGATTCAATTTAATTTGATTGGACTATTTTTTGGTGATTGAGGGACTTGTTCTGCATTTTTATTATAGGACCGTATAGTGTTTATAATAATAGTTAGATCAAGTGTGAGATTCTGGGGGGTATTTGGTGAACCAAAAATCCCCACAAATCCAACTTTTTAACTTTTTTCAAATTTTTTTTAAATTTTTTCGTGCAAAAAATCTTTAAATTTTTTTTAACTTCTACTGACTTTCTTCAAATTTTAACTTTTAGCAACTTTATTCAATTTTCTTTAACTTTTTGATTAACACATCAAATACCTAATAATAAAAAAGTTAAGAAAAATTTGTAATTTTTTGTGCTCCTAGCAACCTCTATATATATTTGAGACTTAAATTTAAACTCCCAAATTTGACCCAAAGATTAATATAAATATTACAAAGGCCTATAATAAAAATGCATACCTCACAAAAAAAAAAATAAAGAAAAAAATATAATAAAAATGCACAATAATTGATTATAAAGATTTCTTTTATTATTCAGTCTTATTACTAAATTTCATTTGAATAATTTAGTGTATCTGAATTAACTTACGCGCATCTTAATTAATCCTGAAAAATTAATAACCGGTCAAACCTCCATTACTCTAAGATAACTCAAACTATTATTAGTAAAACATTGTACAAGTGTACACAGTAATGAATGATTATTGGATTTTTATCTTTAAAGTGAAAGCTCTAACATAATATATGTTTTTCAAAACAAAAATATGGACAGCCCCTAATATCATTATTTATTGTTTTTGAAATAATTAATAAAAATTCAAACTTAAAATCAACATATCATATAAATAGAAGTGTGGTTACCTGCGGGCAGCAGCATGATTTTTAAAAAATTGATGTATTTCTTTTAATACGATGCAACAAAAATGATCAAAGTGTTAAAATTGATAAAATATTTATAAGAAGAAAAAAATAGTGAAGACACTTTTTTTGTTTAAATTTTATTTAAATTTTTATTTTTGGGAAATGAAAAATCAAAAAGTTAACTAACATATTTTTGTTGTCAATTTTCAAAAATCTGTAAACATAAATAGAAATATAATAGACATAAATATTATCAAATGGGGGTAATTATTGGCATTTGTTTTTCTATTTATATTTACATATTTATCTTTTCTAATTTAATTTTTTTATTCTCGTTTTCTTTTTTCTTGAAATGAAAATTGAAATTATGTTTGAAAATATAATTTCATTTACAGTAATTAATTTTTATTTTTATAAAATATTTAATCTTATTAAATTTTTAAAAAATTAATTGAAATTAGTAAAATGTATTCCATATCCGTTTAATTAATTAATTAATTAAATTATTTTAATAATATTATTTAATAAAAATAATTCAATTCAACTAAAATAAAAAATTAAAATGTATAAATAAAATAAATTTTAATTACATAATTTATTAAAAATAATTTTAATAAAATATAATTTAATTAATTAAAATAATTATTAGTTTAATTAATTTAATTATATTATTTATAGAAAATAATTTAATAAAATATATTTCATATATTTTAATTAATTAACTTAAATTAAATTAATTTTATTGTTTCTTAAAAATAATTATGGTTTAAAAAAATATTTGAATAAAATAATTCATTTTAATATGAGCAACAAAAATGGAAAAAATATTAAAATTGACAAAATTTTCAACAGAAAAAAAAGAAGAGTAAAAACACTTTTTTATTTATCTTTTTCTGTTTAAATTTTTATTTTTTAAATAAAATTATAAGAACAAATTTAACAAATATATTTTTTATTATTAATTTTTCAAAATTTGTAAACATAAACAAAGAAATAGTAATCATAAACTAAAACAAGACTTATATGTTAGGAAAAGAATGGTCATGGAATATTCAAGTACAACACAAATAAATCTTGATTGAATTTCCCTCTAACATCCCTAGACTTTTGCTATTTAGATTTCTAATTTGACTGCGTTACTTCTATTATAGCGTTTGTTTGTTTATTTTGTCTGTTTGTTTTTTTTCTCTGTCTCTCTCTCACAATTTGATGGCAAAAACTTTTTAGAGTTTGTGTATTTTGTTTGTTTGTTTTTTTTCTCTGTCTCTCTCTCTCACAATTTGATGGCAAAAACTTTAAGAAAATATCACAAATTTTATGAAAATAAATAAATATAAGAAAAATTCTTTTGATTTGTTATCAAAAACAAAGGTGTGTGGAAATTAAAAACAATTTTTATTTTATTTGTAATACATATACTTGCGGCCCTTGCTATCCCAAATTTCTAATCATTACCTTTTTCATTTTTTTTATTCTCTCTTTTCTAGTTTCTTATCCCCCCTTTTTTGTTTCTTTCCCTACATTAATTATGCCATGCAATCTCTAGGTAGCATTTAGAGTGATAAAAAAAAAAAAAAAACAACAACAACAACAACGTAGTTTTGTGTATTTAAGAGCGTTTGGTGTTTATTTTCAAATTGTGTTTTTTGGAGATAAATAGTGCCAAAACAATTAGAATCGTTTCCCAAATCCGTTCTAATGGATTCAAAAAAATACTTATTCTCTCTCTGAACAGTGTCTAAACCGTTAGAATGGCTTTCCAAATCTGTTCTAATGGATTCTATACCGGTAAACCGTTAGAACAGTTTATCCAAATCTGTTCTAACGGATTTTAAAAAATAGAGATAAATAAATGATAATGGTACTCGTTTGAAAATTTTCGACGTGAAGAATACAATTGTGAAAAAATTTTCGTACTCGGTTAATCTCATTACGAATTTTTTATTTTCTTAATGAAATATTGAAATTTTTTGAAATTAATAAAGGTGAGAAAAAGTAAAAGTGTGATAGAGAATTTTAGTGATTTATAGAAATTATTGGAGTTTTATGAAATTTTTTAAAGTTTATTAACACTCCAAACGATGCCTTAATTTATACGAATTGAATACTCGCTTAATTAGTTATAACTATTATCAAACTCGTTTATTTTTTCTACTAATTACCATCTCAAAACTATTTATTTTATTAATTAAAATATTAAACCCATTCCGTCTTGCTTTGTCCGTTAAATACCCGTTTAAAAAGAATCATTAAATATTCATTTAAAAATTTGAATTTTCTTAAAATAATTGGTGCATTCTCTATAATGATAAATGTATTTGTAAATATATAAGCATGATTTTCTTCTCTTAATCTAATGATTGTGTGTAACAGCTAACAAACAGAAGAATCGAATTGGTACTTGACTAAAAATATAGGAATTTGATTATTACACTTGAAACGAGAAGGATTAAAATAACACCAAAAGTAAATCGTAAAGGTAATTTTTGTAATTAATTCTTAACAAAGTAATCTTCTAATTTAAAATATATATATATATATATTATTTAGTAAATTGTATATGTTATATGCCAGTCATATTTATAGTTCCCAAATGAATTTATATATGGAAAGGATGTACTAGACTCTAAAACTTATCAAGATATATTTTAATAGTAACTAGCTGGATTGCGTTTGCTGCCGATTGCTATGTATAATATTTTATGTTTTTGACATATGAAAAATCGACATATGTAAATATTGTAATGTAATGTAGAATATAAAAATAACATGTAATGTTGAAACGGTGAAAAGCAAAATATAAAAGAAATTGTTTTACCGCTATAATTTTATCTAGAATGATGTTTTTAATGGCAACAAAATATACAGTATAAATTTATAAAAAAAAAAAGTGTAACATAGCTTAATTCTTTAAATAAAAAATAGAACTAAAACAAAAATGTAAAATACATCGGACGACCAATAATTACTTAGATTCTTAATATAAAAATAACATTTAATGTTTAAAACACTAAAAAAAAATAAAGTACAAATTCTCTTAACAACTGTAAAATAATTCATTATAAATTTATCCAAAAATCTGACATATTTCGATTCTTCAAATTAATTAAGAGCGAGACCTGAAATTCAGTTGATTAAAAATCTTATATCGCCTGCTTACGACTTGAGTTCCAGTCTCTTCTTACCTAACAAAAAAATTGAAAAATACAAAAATTAAAATGTGAGACGCGTATCGTTCGATGCATCTTTAACGAAAAGAAATAATAAGCACAAACAAAGTAGGACACGTCACCATTGTAAGTGACACGTATCAATCGAAGAAAAAAGGAAAAAACTTACTAAAAAATAAACAAACAAAAAACACGGGTTGATAACGAAAATTTATCAATATTTGAGTAAGCAATATATATATATATATATATATAATACAAAAACAGCATGTACATTGTTGAAACAATAAAAATAAAAAATTTGATTTATCAATAAAATATATACATGCTATAATTCATCCAAACAAATACTTTTAAAAATGGTAAGATAATTTTTAAAAAATCAAAAGCAAGAATAATAAAATCATTGCGAGTGTAAAAAAATAAAATAAAATAAAAGACATCCATTCTCAAATGATTCCTTTATCACTATTATTTATTATTATATTATTTTGGTGTTTTGGAGTGCGTTTGAGAACATCAACTAATTGGTCTAGCTCTGGTTTATTTTTTTATTTTTATTTTTATTTTTTATTTTATGTGTTAAAAATTTTAAAATGAGAAAAATAAAAAATACTCTATTTTTCTTATTTTAAGATTTTTTTTATTTTTTTTGTTAAAAACTCTCAGAATGACTTTTTATTATTTTTTATTTCATGTGTAAACTCATTTTTTATTTTCAAAAACAAAATTTGAAAACACAAGTAACCAAATGAGTTTTGAACTATTTTTCTTATTTCTTATTTTCAAAAATATAAAATGAAAAACGAGTTCAAAATAAAAAATAGAATACAAAAACAGAAAAACAGAAAATAGGAAAACAAATCAAATGACACTTTAATTAACTTTTTGACTTTTTTAAAATGATCAAATTTATTCTCTTACATTTTTATAATTTTTTAAACATTAAAGGATAAAAATATTAAATTAACAAAAAAATTAAAAATTAACTATTAAAAAGTTACCTTTTTTCTTGTTCCAAACACAAAAAAACTCATTTTTTTAGTAGTTAATTAATAGCTATTTAAAATATTAATTTTTTTTCACCTTAATTATTTTAATGAAATTTTAAAAATAGCCTTCATGTTATAACTTTCCGCCACCAAAGATGTACTAACAAAGCAGACGTCTTATCGCCTGCGCCAGGGTTCCGGGAACTTCTAATTCGACGGCGATTCTCACCTTCAAGACCAGGCAAAGAGACCGCCGCACTGTGCGTCACAACGCCTACAGCCGCCGTGGCCCGCCATAGAGAGACTGGTAACATGGGGGCTAGATGTCACAGCTAGGAAGTGGTGTGCGAGGTTAACGTCATGGTCACAATGCGCAGCTCTGTTATCCGGAAACGGAATTTTCATTGTTCGTCAATACCATTTTATAATTTGTTGATTGTATTATAAATATTAAAAAAAATTATCAAAATATATTTTATTGTAATTTGTAAAGCTCCAAATTAAGAGTGTGCATAACTCAATTCGATTTTAGTTTATTCTTAATTCAAAACTAAACTGATTTTTTCACCTCTTAAAATTTAAATCTGAAACCAAATCGATTTTAAATTAGAATCAAATCAAACTGAAAATATTAAGTTGGTCCGGTTTGATTTTCGATTCAATTTAATTCACATTGGATCAGACTCGTTTTCGATTTAGCTCATTTGGAATCGAGTAGAGTCTATTTGGGACCGGGTACATTTATTATACATTTATCACTTAAAAAATGTATAGAGCAAACAAGTTCTATGATAATAAAAAAAGAAAAAGAAAAAAAGTATTAAGGTAGATCACTTAAAAAATTAATTAAAATTTATTATAATTCATAACAAAATACAATCTTATAATGTCACTAATATTATCTATTTTTACAATACTGTTTAAATATTATATATAAATATAATATTTATATATTATATATTATATTTTTCGTGTTAGTTCTGTTCAAATTATTTTTGACCCTGTCTAGTTGGAAAGATACTCAACTTGAGAACTAAATTAAAAATATTAACTAAGTAATTTTTAATCCAAAACCAAATTGAAAATGCTATAAACCTGAACCAACCCAAGTCAAAGCGACCGGAGTAGTTCAGTTTTGGGGTTGTTCGGTATTTTTTGTGCATCCTACTCCAAACAAACAGCCCCTAATAAACAGGCCGACCAATCAAATCCTGGAAGTTTTTGTGGGCCTGAATTACGATAGTGACCCGGTGGAAGAGGCTCAGGTGGCTCGGGCTATTGAATTGGGCCAGGCAACAAGTCAAGACGCTGCTGCTGTTGTACGGGGAAGAGAAACTCAAGCAACAGCAAACGTGGGTCGCGCTCAAGTTACGACATTGATTATATAAGAGAACCTAATGAAGATAATTGTCACAGAGCCAGAAGGGTCGAAAGGAGAAGATGTTGGGTAAGAAGAAGGAGGGCAAGAACGGGGAGGTTATTTTGTTGAAGAGGAGAGTTATACAGGGAAAGGTGGGCAGCTTAAGAGATAGAGGCGGGCTTAAAATTTGGAATTTGTTTAGATCGAGTAAAGAGTTTAAAAATAAAGTGGATTAACTGAACAAGTGATTTAAAGATTAAATGAGTTAGGTTATAAAAAAATCTTAAGTGGTTAAATTTAAAAAATATATGTATATATATATATATATATAATTTTTAGATAAAAAAAATTTTCTCAGATAAAACTATCCGAAAAATAGTCCGGGTCAGTCCCAATGTGCATCCGCGCATGATCAGGAGTTCAGAGTCCGGCAGTTCTTCTCCTTCTCCAGAACTCTAAAAACCAAGACTGAGTAGGAGATGTAGGGATCTCATGGAAGAATCACCTTAAAAAAGGGCTATGGAAATGGAGCAGCATTATGAACAAAGTGAAGATTCAGTTTCGTGACAAATTATTGCGCCAAATACAGTCCACTTATTATATCAAATATATTTGTATATATAAAATCTTTATTTTACTTATTAGAGTTCAAATAACAGTTAGAAATTTCTCTTAAAACATACAAGAATATTTCTCAGACAATTTTTTACAAAAGTAGTTTGTCAGACAAAATTTTGCTGTAGCTTCACTTTTTATGCTTTCAAAAAAAAAAAAAAGTATTTTTGGAAAAAAAATAAACTAACTTATTTGATTATAAAGTTGTACATGAATTGGAGCGTGGCCTTTAGCTCAGTGGTTAAGAGCCTTTCCTGCCCGCTCATGACTCGAGTTCGAGTCTTTCCCCTCCCCTTAAAAAAAAAAAAAAAATTCACCTTTCAAAAAAAAAAAAAAAAGTTGTACATGAAACGCACAATGCCCATTTTCACATTTACTTATAGCCATGTTGATTAAAGGTCTTACGTTTTTTTTGGAGTAGATTTAATTTTAGATGAAAAATTAAGTCGAATTGAGTTAAATTGAGTTGATTTAATCAATAAAATTTTATGTTTGTAACTGTTAGTGTTTGTATAAGTTGCTTTGGTTGGTAATTTTCGAGCAAACACTTTACTTGTATTTGTTTCTTAAAAATGTCACAAAGTTATTGACACTGTTCGCAAACTTAAGCCAAAGAGTGTTTGTGGATTTTTGAATCTGGTTGGGAAAAGAATTGTTGAAGAAGTGGCTGTTACTGGGCTTAGTTCTTGGGCTTTCTCTCAGTTTTTATTAAAAAAGAAGGTTTACGTCTGATAGTGTGCAAAAACTATTTTGCGAGCATGAGAAGCTCGTGCCCCAAGCTTCCCTCTTCATCTGGAACACATCACTTTTCAGTCCAGTGTGTGTCCAGTATGTCTCGTGAGCATGAACAGGGAAGCTCTTGCCCAAGAACTGCTCCTGTCTGTAGCGCAGAAATTTTTAAATGAAATGACTTCTTTACCCCTCTTCTTTGATATAAAAAGTAAAAATATTTTTCCCAACTCTAAGCTTTTCGACCTACGCAGCTCATTCCTACTAATTGAGGCAAAAAGCTGAAATGATGACTTTGAGCTCTTGATTTGTCCGAAGCCAAGGCTTAATATTAGAATTTAAATATAATTGTATTGAAATGAAATAAATACTAAATTTAAGTATATTATTAAAATTTAAATATAATTATATTGACTTAAAAAAAACTAAATTTAATTATGTTATAAATAAAACAGTATGACAAATATGAGTAAATTTCTCAAACTTTAATGAAATGAATTCCACCAATTTTACTTATATTGAGCTCAAATGGGTCAGTGCCCGAAACCATAAGATGCTATAATTGAACCAGTGCATAGGAGGAAGCACTTCAATTTCCATCGCATGTGAAGTGTGAGAAGAGAGAGAGAGAGAGAGATCATCCGCCGAAAATCAAGATCCAAGAAAAAGCTGGGCCCATGGCCCATTTACCGCAGCCAATTAATGTCCCTCTCTTTATCTCCTCCTCGAATTACGAAGGGTCATGTTTGTCAAAATTTTTAGTTTTCAATTTTTAATTTTCATTTTTATTTTTTTAAAAATTGAATATGAAAAACTTATTTGATAAATTTATTTTTAATTTTTAAAAAAGTAAATTTTTTTTAAAATTAAAAAAATTAATATATTAAATATAAATTATTCATAATTAATTTAAATTATTTAATTAAATTTAATTATTAATTATTTAAAAATTATTTTTAACACATTAATTTAATATATTCAATTAATTATATTTGTTAAAGAATTAATAAATTAATTTTTATAATAATTTAATTAATTAAAATTAATTATAATTAATTTAATATATTTAATAAATTAAATTGATATATCAAAAAGAATTTTATTAATTTTCAAAAAGTAATATAATTAAATTATATTGAGTATATTTTATTTTTATTGAATTAAATTATTTTTTATAAAAATATATTTAAATCATTTTATTTTGCTTACTTTAGTTAATTAATTAAATCAAATTAATTTAAATTAATTTAATTAACATTAAATATATTTTATTGATTTTTTAATAAATAGTATAATCAAAATAATTAAATTTAATAAATTTAATTAATTAATAACTATAACAACCAACAAACAGCTATTATTATCAAACATGCTTTCATGTTTTTGTTTTTTCTTTTCTTTACTATGAAAATAAAAAGTAACAATAAAAAATTAAACACAAAAATTGAAAACTAAAAACAAAAACTGATAGGTTTGCACCTTAAGAAGTGCATCACCAAAGCCCCGTTTGGTAACATTTTATTTTCTATTTTTTCTGTTTATATTTTCAAAATTTTGTAAACTGGCAACTAAAACATGTTTGTTAAATTTGTTACGTTTTTTTGTTTCCAAAAAAATAAAAATTTAAACAGAAAAACGTAAACAGAAAAAAGTATTTTCACTTTATTGTTTTCACTTTATTTTTTTCTGTTGCAAATATATTGTCAATTCTAATATTTTATCCATTTTTGGTACATCATATTAAAATAAATTATTTTATTCAAATATTTTATTAAACTAAAATTATTTTTAATAAATAATATAATTAAATTAAATTAATTAATTTAATATGTAACATCTATTATTAATTTATTCACTAAATACAAGGGCCAGTTTGGAGTTTTAAAAGTTGAGATAAAATATGATTTGGTAAGAAGTACTGGTAACAGCAAAAAATCCATTCAAACTAGTAGAGGATTTTTAGCATTTTGTGCAGAATTTTTTTAAAATTTGTAGAACTTTATTGAGATTTATGGAGATTATAGAGGTTTGTAGAGTTATAAAAATTTATAAAAACTAAAGTAGTTCGAGATTAAAAAAGATTTGTAAAGATTTATAAAACTTTTTTTTAGTACATTTAGAGCTCCAAACGGCTTCATAATTTATATAGTTATAATTTTTTGGGCCCCACAATCAAAATTTTAACTTCGTCCTCAGCTATCGTTTATTGCTAGCTTTCAAAAATATGTAAATATAAACATCACCAAACAGGAGGCTAAATAGTTTGATATAGCTCTATATATTTTTAATGTTAATTATTGTAGACATGTAATAGTAATTTAACAAAATAAATTTTAAATTTTTAAAAATATATTTTTTATTTAGTAAATTGTAGATGTTCTATGTCAGTTATATGTATAGTGCGCAAATCTATAATGTAAATACTCGAAAATTTAGATAAATAAAATTTTATTGAGTCTGATTTTTGTTTAATTTATATTTATGTTTTTATTTAATTTAAAAAAAATTAGGGTGACGTATTATTTAATTTCATGAATATGTATAATGCTAGGGGAGTATTTATATATATAAGTAGATGAGTTTTTATTGGAAGAGAAGAAAGATGCTTGGATGGTGATTGGTTGAAGGGGGAGGGGAACTACTATTGGCCAATAAGGGTGGCAAGGATTTATTGTGCATGAGGGAGGTCAAAAGGTTACGGCTAAAATTGAATTTAGTGTTGGAGTGTGGAAGATATTAATGGGAGATTTATTCTAGGTGCCTATACGAGTGTGTAACAAGGGGACTCTTGGGTTATTTAAAATTCTTTTCAAAAAATATATATATATATACCTGGATAGCACTTTACTTCATCTAAAATATTTTCACCATCTATGATATTCTACCAAGAAAATTCTACATTTTTCATATTGGCTTTTCGAATTTAAGAGAAAGAGAGAGAGAGAGATCATGCTATCGGTTGTACATTCGTAAAGATCGTTGAGAAATTTTAAAAAACGCGTAATTTTCGTTTCAAAGAGGATTATCAGATCGCGTTTAAGGCCAAGTTGAGTTTGTGTTGATTGCTTTATACACAGTTCATTTACGTGTATAGTAAGGTAGGTGGGATTGTATTTATTTGATATATTTTTTTATCATGATACGTATATATATATATATATATGTGTGTGTGTGTGTGTGTGTGTGTGTGTGCAAGAGATGAAAAACTTATTCTATGAATTGATTCTTGATTATGTGAAATTTTGAAACTTTCACACTGAAACGGGTACACTGTTTTCCCATAAAAATCATACTTAGAGATTGATTTAATTCTTGAAACTTTTATATGTTAAATTAGACATGTAGATGAGTTTCTTGTAAAAATTTCATAATTTTTAGAATTCAAATGAATTTATTAAAAATAGTCAAACTTGACTGATTGGTTGGGATTTCTACGCCAGGATCAACACACTATTTTTATATGAAATTTATACTTAGAGGTCGAATTAATTTTCTATATTTTTATATATGGGAGTACATATCCAAACTAATATCCAATAAATGATTGTTTGATTTAAATTGCTGTTCTTGATAGGAGTTTGATTTTTGGTATAAAAATAATACCTAGAGATTAAATTTATTTCTAAGAATTTTATATATGAAACTAGACATATTAGATATTCTACAGTAAAATTTTTATAATTTTGTGACTAATAATTTATTTTATAAAAATATTGAAACTTGGTTGCTTGGTTTACGTTGCTATGCTGACAACAGTCAAGTATTTGGTATAAAATGTATAAATAAAAGTTGATATAATTTTTTAAAATTTTTATATGTTAAACTATATATATGAATAAGCTTTCTATAAAAATTTCAAAATTTTTGGATTTAAAATGGATTTCATAAAAAATCGTGAAGTGGGCTATTCTGTATGGTTCTAATAGAAATACCCATTTAGTATTCTTAAAATCTGTATTATATGGCTTTATGAATAAATTTTAAATTTTGTTTTTATGAAACTGGAGTTAATTATAAGTATTTTAGGCTTTTGAATTTATATAAAATAATTTATTTTTTATTTTTCATGAATTATCAAAATTTATGTCTTAAATCTTTCTTTATCATGACATGCTTGATATAAAATTTTGTTTATCAAGCTAGTTGTATATATATTCTTGAATATGGTTGCACGAGATTTATTTGATAGATGTTGTAATGAGAATGATATTGATAGATGGGCAACATGAAACTTAGGCTCAGGAGAATTAACTTTATAAGACTTATTGATTTAAATGATGAACACAAAAAAAAAAATCAAATTAGGGAGAACTTTTGTGTATGTTATGCTGTTAATTAAAAGAATTACTTGAGATTTGATTTTTGGATTATTTGGGTCATTAAAGATACTAGAAAGAGTGGGTTTTAGAGCCCAAGGGTTGGAAGCGCCAAAACCTGCACAGGGTGGTTGGCATAACCAGTAGGCTAGAAATCTACGAAATATATATACGGCTTATTCTAGCGTATATTTAGTACCGGGACTGCGGGACCGGTTTGCCTAGTAAGGCAAATGAGTACATTTGGGACTGCGGAACCAATTATACCTTATGACTGAGGTCTGGGGATGTGATGAATACATCTAGGACTGCGGGACTAGTTGTACTCCACGGCTTAGGCTTGAGAATTTATTTTGAGTTTAGTTCTGAAGCCACAAACTAAACTTGCAGAGTACCTGACCCATAGTATGATATTAATGTGTGGTGATGTGAATGATGTGATGTGATTTATTTTTTTTAGGATGAGACTGCGGGCTCATGGCTAACTAACTATATAATTTGAATGTAATGATTGGTTATGGATATTTTGAAAATTATAAGATTTTAAATTTTATTCTTATTAATTAGTGTTAATAGTTTTGCATGATTAAGTAATTATATTTTATAAACACTTTCTATGCACATGTGGAATTTAGTGCTCACCCCTTACTATAGTTGGTAATGCAGGGGTTGGTGCTCGTGATGGACTAGTGGGTTAGCTAGCCGTCTTGGGTTATTATAGTTGGATAATTTGTTTTATTTTGCATTCCAAGATTTAAATTATAATGTAATGGAGTATTGATTTGGACCCATATTTGTGGCATGGTTTTGTAGCCTATTTTTAGGGCATTTTAAAGGTATTTTGAATATTCAAGAAATTGAATAATACTTACTATAATTAACTTCCACTCTGATATGATATATTTTTCATGTTTTGATATTTATTTTTTGGTTTCGTTCCCACGTCCCCGATTGTGGATTTCGGGGCGTGACATATAAAACAAGGAAGGCTAATAAGATATTTTCAACTGTTAAATTTGTTCATTAATAGACTGGATTACACTTTTTTCATATTCGTTTTGGTTGTCTTTTTGTCACCTAATATAGAAACACATCTCTTACTCTTGCAATTTTTTTTTTTTGAATTTTTTTATAAAAATTTTTAAATTAAAACTTTTAAAAACATGATAATATCTGTAAAAAATAAATTATTTTTTAAATTGATATTTTTAAACACTCTACGGATACCTATAAAACAAAATCAACTAAGATTTTTTATTTAAAAATGTGATATTTAGACACAATTAATTTAGATTAAAAAAACCACAAATCTCCACAAATATAATAAAAATTCAATCATGAATGCAAAATTAATTATGCTAGCAGTAAGGGGGAAGGAAGATAAAAACAAAATTTTGTAGGAAACTAGGAATAAGCATATGACGCAAAAACAAATAATATAATTATATATATATATATATATATATATATATATATATATCAGTATAATAAAGAAACTTAAGAATTTGAATTTTGAATATTTTTAAAAGTCGAATTTGTTCAATGATTAAGATTTTTTTTTCAGTCGCTTGAGATGAAAACACACTCTCTCCCTTTTTCTAATTTTTTTAATATTTTTCTATAATTTAATTACTTTTCTAAAATAAAAGATGATGTAATAGGAAAATTATTAGGTAAGGATTATTTTTAAGACAGCACTAAATTATAAATATATTTGAAAAATAGAATTATTTGATTAAAAACTTAGATTTGCAAAATCTAAAAAATATAAACAAGTACCCAAAAGTGTTCACCTATAACCTAAACAATTGATGTATAATAAATATAGATTTATCTTGTATTAATGTATAATAATTGTATATTCATATTCAATGTAAAGATATAAATTTTTTTACTTCTACTCTCAAATTTATTGAAGATTAAAAAATTAAATAATAATAAAATAACTTTTAGAGGACATTTTAAATCATAAATAAAAAATTAATCATAGTAATTGTAAATGAAAAGAGAAGATAAGAATGAAATTAAGTCGGGATAAACTTTTGATATATCAATAAATAATATAATCAATTTAGAATAAAAACAACCACAAAACACTACAAAACACAGATAAAATTCAATCAGCAAAATTAGTCATAAAAACAGAGAGAAGGAAGATAAGAACAAAAATTATGTAAGCATCAGTTAACAAGAAATACAATTATATACATATATATATAAAGTTTAAGAATTTGAATTTAGGATATTTTTAACCATTCGATTTGTTTAATAGTCAGAATTATTTATTTTCTTCTCACTTTGATTTTTTTTGTCACTTTATATGAAAACATACTCTCTCACTGTTTTCAAAATTTTTAAATACTTTTCTATGATTTAAATATCTTTCTAAAAATAAGAGATGATGAAGTATGAAAAGTATTTGATAGAGAATTATTTTTAAGGGAGAATTAAATTCAAAATATTCAAAAAAATAGTATTATTTGAGCAAAAATTCAAATTTTTAAAATCTAAAACTATAATTTAATATCCAAAAATTAAATATTTAGGTGTTCAATTATAACGCAAACAATTATTATGTAATAAATATAGATTTATTTTATATTAATGTAAAATAATCATACATTCAGATTTAATGCCTGAATAAAATTTTTTTCTCTCTCAAAGTTAATAAATATTAAAAAATTAAATAACAATAAAATGACTTTTAGAGCATACTTTAATCATGAATGTAAAATTAATCATAGTAATTGTAAGCAAAAGAGAAGATAAAAATGAAATTAAGTAGGGATAAGCTCTTAAAATGTTAGTAAATAATACAATAAATTTAGAATTAAAAATAACCACAAATTTTCACAAAAAAAAGTTAATATTTAATCATGAATGCAAAATTAGTCATAGTAATGGTAGAATGAGAAGGACAATAAGAACAAATTTAAGTAGGAATAAGTTTCTGAGGTGATAACAAATAATACAATTATATATATATATATATAATAAGAAAGTTCAAGAATTTGAATTTAGATATTTTTTAACCGTTAAATTTATTTAATAGTTAGAATTACTTCTTTTTTTCCAAAGTGTATTTTTTTGTCCCATATTACTAAATAATTATAACTTCACTTTTTAGTTTATATATATATAACTAATTATAGTTTAATAAATGTTAATGAACTCAAGCATTCCTACAAAGGACACACTTGATTATAAATTCAATATAGTTATAAAATCTACATATTTTAAATACATTAAGAATTATATTAAAAAATATAATAAATAATTCAATAATAATTAGATTATTTCTCTCATAATAACTCAAAGTTTAAAAAATACAAAAAAAAATCTAAATATTAATTAGGCTTAAGAGTAATTATTTTTCTAACTTCTAATTTTAAATTTAAATTGGTCACGTAAACTACATTTATTTTATTTTGTAAAGGATAAGGTATAATTAATAGTAATATTTTTAATTTAAGTTATTTTTATAAAACTAACCTAAAATTTATTATCAAATCTTATGTGGGTGCTCACTATATTTACTATTCTACTTTTTTCTATTTTTGCAAATCTTTGAATATAATTAGTCTTGAGAGTAATTTTCTTCCAAATTCTTATTTTAAAATTAAATTTTTTCTCTCTTTTCTTTTCCTTCATTCCCATATATAAAATTGATACAGTTATAACTTGTAATTTTAATTGATGTGAACAAACCCATGACTTCTTACAAGACTTATAAATTTAATACAATTGTAAAATTTATATATTTCAAATATGTTAGAAATTACATTAGAAAGTACAAATAAAAAGCACATAAAAATAATTAGGATATTTCCCTCATAATAATTTTTAATATTTTAAAATTTCAAAAATACAATAAATTCCTAAATTTAATTAAGCTTGAGGGATAGTTATTTTTCTAAATTATAATTTTAAATTTAAATTGGTCGCATTGGTTAAATTTATTTTCTTTTAAAAAGCACAATTTAAAATTAATAATAATATTTTTCATTTGAGTTATTTTTATTAAGCTAATATAAAATTATTATGAAATTCTGTGTGGTGCCCCCTTATATTTACTATTTTATTTTTTCTATTTTACAAGTTTTTGAATAAAATTAATTTTGAGAGTAATTTAGATCTCTCGACAGGGAGAGATCTAAATCTCAATCATAACACGTATTAAATACTTTTGTTTACCAGAACATTCCTCAATCTTCCCCGTTCCACGATAAAGAAATAAAATAAAAAAATAACTAAATAAATAAAGAAAGGAAAAGTTTGTTTTAGTACTTTTCCATTAGAAATCATCAAGAAAATTGAATTAATTCACAATTTTGTCTTCCCACATAATAATTTTGCTTTGAATTGCTTTTAATGAAGCACTTGGAAAGTGTCTTAAAACTCCTAGCAGTAACTGGATTAAGTTCTCCCACTTACCAAATGTAGAAATTAATGTTGAGGTGTATAATTGAAAACCTTAGCTGCCATTTGATTTGTTTTTTTTATTTTTATTTTTTATTTAATGTGTTTATGTTTTTAAAATTTTAAAATAAAAAAATAACAAACGCATTTAGTTTGATATTTTTTATTTTTTATTTTTTGAGATTTTATTTATTTTAGGTTAAAAATACTTAAAACTACTTTGTTATTTTATTTTTCATGTGAAACATATTTTTTATTTTTTAAAATAGATTTTAAAAATATAGGTGATCTAATACATTTTAATTTTTTTTATTTTTTAAAAAATATAAAATAAAAAATACATTCAAAATAAATACATCAAATGGCACATTATTGGTTGTTAAGTCGAGTATGGTCTTATGGAAGTGAATCAATTGGACTAGAGAATTCTTTAAAGAAGGACCAACAGGCAGGAGGTAGAATTTGGAGGTAACATAGATGATAACTAAAGTACCATTGGGGGTGCGATTGAAACCACATCATCACTCTCTCAAGCGCTTTTGAGGTCTGGCAGGATTTTGGTGAAATTTTTAGCGGATGCAGCTTGGTTCTAGGTAGTGGTGGCGATCACAATTCGAAAATTTGTAAATCCGTCCAATTAAACTGAAATTAAATTGGTATAAATCTAATTAAAATCATTAACATACATACATAATTGAGTGAATAAAATAATATTTACCTAATTAATGAATTTAAATAAATTAATAATACGACCCATTAAATATCTAATTATTAATTTGATTAATAGTGGAAACAAAAACAGTAAAATGAAAGTGAAAATAGTTTTTACTTGGGCAATTAGATCGATAGCTAAAAAGTTTATTAAAGAAACATAAATAGTTGATTTTTTATATAACGCATATGCATATATATATATATATATATATATATATATTCTCTCTCCTACTCTCGTATAAAGCATTAATTATTTTAATGGATCTCAACACTATCATATATATAACTACTCTCGTATAAAGCATTAATTATTTTAATGGATCTCAACACTATCATATATATATATATATATATATATATACTCTTTTTTCCTGCTCTCGTTTAAAACATTAATTATTTTAATGGATCTCAACAATGTCCTTGTTGACCCTCATGCTCCTTACACAAGTTGCTTACTTAATGCAAGTCAAGGGGTAAATGCATAAGAAGGTAGAGTCAACACCTAGTATCTCAAGTATATATTTTCTTAACATTCCTCTAAGTGATAGAAGAAACATCATCCTTCTTTTAGGAATCATAATAGGTCCAGAAAATTATATATACCTCTGGTTCTCAATATATAAATTGTTATGGACTCGTTAACAAATAAATCAAAATATAAATATATTGGAAAATATAAAAAAAAAGTTTAAAATTCACATACAAAAAAATATATATATATTTTAAATTCAATTCGTAAATTTGATATAACCCCATATCTAACCCAATATCAATAATAATCCGTTATTAAATGGGTATAATTAAATTCTACTCATTTAATCACAATTCACAATCCTTTATGACTAGATTTAAACCCACCCCATTTAATAGCTCTAGTTCTAGGTTTGAGACAGAGAACAAGTGTTCAACCAAAAAAAAAAAAAAAAGATCACGAATTTACTTCGAAATCAAAGCATATTGATTTGTAAATAGATCCGACTATAAATTGCAAATTGTCTATCGGTTTGAAGGTTTTTTTTTTTTTTAATGATTTGACATATATTGATATATGGATGTGGACGTGTGCCTCGTGCCAACATGGAACACATGGATATGATTATCTGTGAACAAATGTCTTGAATGTACATCTAATTTCATTGGTATAGAGAATATTGATGAAAACAACTACATAAAAGTTCATTCTAGGTCATCATGCATACACTTGTGTCCTTTTCATTTTTAAGTAGAACCACTACTACAATAATTAATAAAGATCACACTAAGAAATTCATAAAGATCACGGTTTTAGAAAAAGCGTGATAAAAATTTATGAGTTAAATTTTTTATCTCAGTCTAATTAAAAAACTAAGATAAAAAGTTACTTTTAATACTTTTTATCTCATTTTTTGTTAAAACCGTGATTGTATTTAAAACGAGATAAAAGATCAGTGGAACTGAGATAAAAAATTAGTGAAAACTATCTCTAGAAAAAACTGTGATAAAAGATCAGTGAAAACATCTTTAAAAAAAATTGAGATCAAAAAGTGAGTAAAATTATATCTTAAAAAAAACGAGATAATTAAAAGAATGAGAGATAATATTATTATTTTTTTCTTTATATCTCTCTGAAATAATTTTGTTTATCATCTTATATGATTTAAATTAGATTTGTAAACTTTATTGTAACATTTATTTATTAATTTTAATTAATTGAATATGATATAAAAACTATAATCATAGATCAATAAACAAAAAAATTTTAAATTAATGTTAAAACTAAATTTACCAAATCAAATTTAAATAACGCTAAATATATTATTATTATTATTTTCAGTAAATATATGGAAGTAGTCCTCATAATTTGTATAATTTATAACGAGGTGAATATTAAATATTTAATATCTAATAAATATTTAGTGTATCTTTAATATTATTTATATTTATTAATTTTAATTAATTGAATATGATATAAAAACTATAATAATAGATCAATAAACAAAAAAATTTTAAATTAATGTTAAAACTAAATTTACCTAATCAAATTTAAATAACGCTAAATATATTATTGTTATTATTTTTAGTAAATATATGGAAGTAGTCCTCATAATTTGTATAATTTATAACGAGGTAAATATTAAATATTTAATATCTAATAAATATTTAGTGTATCTTTAATATTATTTATATTTATTAATTTTAATTAATTGAATATGATATAAAAACTATAATCATAGATCAATAAACAAAAAAATTTTAAATTAATGTTAAAACTAAATTTACTAAATCAAATTTAAATAACGCTAAATATATAATTATTATTTTTTCAGTAAATATATGGAAGTAGTTTTCATAATTTGTATAACTTATAACGAGTTGAATATTAAATATTTAGTATCTAATAAATATTTAGTGTATCTTTAATATTATTTATATTAAAAGTGACATTATTTTATATTTTGTTGGAAGTGATAAAAATTTACAAATAAAAATAATAAAAATTTTCATTTTTTTGTTTTTTTAGAACTAATTTTTGAATATAATCATTGAAAATATTTTTTGTATTACAAATCAATTTTTAAAATAGTTTTCAAAAATTTTGTTTTGAACAATAATTTTCTAGAACTAAAATTAAACGCGACCTAATTACTTTTAAAAATATAATACAAAATGAAGAAAAATATATTATAAATAGTGAGTTATGATTAAATATATGCTATACACAAAAAGTAAAGGAAAATAAGAAAAAGATTTGTGATTATTTTTAATTAAATATAATAGATATTCATAAATTATTTATTAAGTATTCACATTGTTTTATATATTACTTACGATTTCAAGTTGTGGCAAAATGTTAAAATAATTAAACAAAAGTAAATTTTTTATCATTTTTTCCGATCAATTGATCAGGAAAAATGTAACTTTTAACTACTAGTTGGTTGACAAAAGTCATAATAAATTATTGTAAAAACTTAAAATAATATAATTTTATTACTTTTAGAAACCCCTAAAGTGATAAAAATTTGTTTATATATATTAATATGCAAAATGTATATATAAATGATAGGTTGGATTAGCGGTCAACTACACTAACTTCCAAATAAATGGTAGGGGTTCGATTCTCAGCAGCAACAAAAAAAGATGAAATATATAAGGCTGCTATAGTCATAAGGTGGCAAATGGTGCTATGATGGCGTGATAGTAGGTTGCCATGTGAATTTTTATTATTTTTAAAATTAATCCATTTTTTCAGCGTGATTATTTGTTTATATTTGATCACGATTTTTCAAAAAAAGTGAGATCAAAATATATAAAAGATCACACGAGGTTTTTTTCATCTCAGTTTTTACCATAAAGATCACGCTTTTAGTGTGTGATTGTTGTAAGTTTTCGATCACGGTTGTAAACTGTGATAAAAAAGAGGTGACTTACAATCTCACCTGGATCAATCACGCTTTTGTGACTGAGATAAAAAGTAAAACATCACACTTAAAAGTTGTGATGTTTATGCATTTTTATAGTAGTGAACCGAGAGTAGGAGAAAACGCAGTGCTCGTTCACACAATACGAAGTCGAACACGGTCCAAGGAGGATTTCCCAACAAGCTGGTTGCTTTGCCGAAGTTCCAGATATTCCTTAAATTTCATCGAAATGTAAGCAGGAGGGTGGCCTTCTAACAATTCTTGTGCCGGGCTGACCATGGAATCTAGTGATGGTCCAATTGCCATAGGAACAGAAATCCTCGTATTTTTGTTGTTCACTACCGCTCGATGCATAACACTTTTGTACCTCCCATTGGTCAATATCTGGTGGCCGCAAATCAAAAGTGTAAGCAATTTGACAGAATGAGGCCGACTCTACTTTTTTTTTTTATAATTTTTTTCATCTTTGTTTGGTTACAAACATGATCTTTTTTTTTAACTAAAATTTTAATTTTCTCTTTAGAATTGTAACTTTTAAGTATGTTAATTGTATTTGTGAAAAAAAAATCATGTCTGTTTGGGTAAAAGTTGAAAAAATAAAAATACTATTTTTTTGGTTTTTTTTAACTCAAACAGATAGTTTCTACTTAAATAGATATGAATTTTTTGATTTTTTTTTGTTTTTTTTTTTTTACAAATGTGATTAACACACTTAAAACTAGAACTTTTGAAAAGAAAAATTAAATTTTGGCGAAAAAGAAGACATATCATATTATATATATATATATATATATATATAAAGTAGAGTCTGACAACACCACTGCGCCACGTAAGACATAGGACTTAACTTACCCTACCCTATGGTTATAACACGTAATACCTAATTATAATTATCTTGTGTTTATAGGATCTAACTTGCATTACAATTGTAACGCGTATGGTTGTGACACGTGACACTTAATTATAGTTATCTTAATTATCTTATAAAGAAATTAGCATTTTACACAATTACTACTTATTCACAATTTTTAATTTTATTCAAACTAGAATGTTCATTAATATTACTTGATATTTTTATTTAATCTACACTCCTATTTATCATATAACTTCTTATTTTTTATTTTTATTTTTATTTAAAACATGTTCTTATTTTTATTTTTTATATTTTAATAATTTACTATTTAAAACATAACAAATATTATTATTGTTATTAAATAAAATAATGTAAAAAAATATGTATCCTATTAAATAAAGGTTTTAATTATTATTATTATTATTATTATTATTATTATTAAACAAAATAACGTAAAAAACTAATTAACCTGCAAAATAGAGATTTTAATTCATTAACATAAATATCGTATTATATTAAATTAAACATAAACAAAATAGAATTTGAAAATGTCGTTGCGGCATTTAAGACCTAACTCACGTGATAGTTGTGATAGTTGTAACACACGGCATCTAATTATGATTATTTTAAATAATTTTATTTATTATATAAGTCTTTTATGGTGTTCTAATCTCAATGGGATAAACCTTCCCATGTTCCAACTAATCAAAGCATTTTTATTTATTTCATATATTAATTATTTTAAATAATTTTATTATTATATAAAAATAATTCTATTTATTTTATAAATCTTTCATATACATTATTTAATTTATAGTTATTCATAGTGTTCTCATCCATCTGGTTAATTATTTTAAAAATTTTATTTATTATATGAGTCTAATATTCTAAAATTTTCATATATATTATTTAATTTATAATTATTCAAGTTATTCTAATGTAAGTAGAATAGGACTCTCACATATTCTAATCAATCAAATATTTTTATTTATTTTATGAATTAATTATTTCAAGATAATAGTAATTTGAAATAAGATATTACACTTACTTTGTTTAATAATAATAATAAATAATAAAGGATAATGTCAATAAGAGATTGAATTCGATCCATATATAATTCACATATACACACACACACACACACACGTGATACAACCCGTACAATGCATGGATTTGTTATATTATATGATTAAGTTGAAGGTACTATCATATGTTAAAACAGTTAAGTTTTAGAAATATATTTGAAAATAATATGTATTGTTGTTTATACAAATTCAATTAAATAGTGAACGTAAAACAAATTAAAATATTGATACCATCAATAGTATCGATTTAATTAAATTTAAATTTTAATAAATAAAAAAAAGAAAAAAATAAAAAAGATTGGAGAACAATAACACTTAATCATATAATTAAATAATTTTTATAATTATTGTTTCTACTCTTCTTATCACAGTATATATATATATATATATACATCAATTACATATAAAAACTTCAAAAAATTACCACAGTGTATATATATACATCAATTACGTATAAAAATTTTAAAAAATAAAATTTAAGTACGTATCTAACAAATTACAAAATAAAAAAATTATTGTAATAAAAAGTTTCTAAAAAATTTCGTATTTATTTATAGGCTTTGCATTCAAGAGAGTCTTATTCTATTTAGATTATAATATCATTTTGAAATCATATCTTATTCCAATTAGAATACTATTTTGATTGAATTGAAAGTCCAAATCTACGAAAAGTTTGAATAGCACTTCAATTAGATTGATTTATCAATTACCAATTTTACTTTTTAATTTCTAATATTGTTTGATGTTTGTAATAGGTAATATCAATATATATATATATATATATATATAATTTTAATAAACAATATTACAATTTGATTTAAAATATATCACTTATTTTGCATAATCATGAAAATAATAAAGGACGTTTGATTTGTTAATAAATTAAAATCTTTATATAAGAGGTTAATTATTTTCTACATAATCTTTATTACTTTTTAAATAATAATTTATTAAATTATAAAAACTAAAGAAATTATATAATAATTAAATAAAAGTGTCGATTAAATAAAATATTAAGTGATATCCACGAACATTTTAGTTTGAATAAAATTGTAAATAAATAGTAATTATGTATAATACTAATTTCATTTATGTTATATAATTATAAATTAAGATAATTATAATTATAAATTTATGTTAATAAATTAAAATCTTTATTTAATAGGATAATTATTTTCTTACGTTATTTTGTTTAAAAATAATAATAACATTTATTATTAAAACCTTTATTTAACAGGGTAAATATATTTTTGTATTTTCTTGTTTAATAACGATGATAATATTTATTATGTTTTAAATAATAATTTATTAAAATATAGAAAAAATAAAAAATAAGAATATGTTTTAAATAAAAATAAAAATAAGAAATTATATAATAAATAGAAGTGTAGATTAAATAAAAATATTAAGTGATATTCATAAACATTCTAGTTTGAATAAAATTAAAAATTGTGAATAAGTAATAATTATGTAAAATATTAATTTCTTTATAAGATAATTAAGATAACTATAATTAGGTACCCGTGTCATAACCATGGCGCAAGTAAGGTCTTACGTAGTGCAAGATAGTTATAATTAGGTGTCACATGTCACAACCATAACGCAAGTTAGGTTCTATGTGATGCAGCGGCGTCGTCAAACTCTATTTTATATATATATGATATAATTATTGGTGGTGCCACGATTATGTGTTTTATATGGTTCTTCTTTTTACTCCTCATATTTCTTAGTATATTTATTTTTATTAGAAGATTTTTTTAAGTTGAAATTATTTTTTGTTTATATATTTATTTTTCATCTTATTTTTCAATTCGTTCATTCAAATATATATGATCTAATTTTTTTAGATTTTATTCTATTTTTAATGCAATTTGTTAGCATTGATTTCTAATTTTTACTATATTTTTTTCAATATTGGTAATTTTTTTTAACAGATTTCAAGAAAAGTATCTTCTTTAACTTATTTTTCAATTTGTTCATTTAAATATATAAAAGCTAGAAAGAAACCATTAAACATGACCTGATCTATCTAGATTTATCGAATGACATGCCCCTAAACAGATCTAATTGGTATCGACAAATCCATATAGCCGACCCCACCTAGTGGGAAAAGGCTTGGTTTGGTTTGATTTCATTTAAATATAAAAGGTATTTTTTTATAACTTTATTATATTTTTATGTAAAGTGATTTTTAATGTATTTTTTTAAGTTTTATTATATTTTTCATTGTTGTTAAATTTTAAATTTTATAAGTTATTCTTTTAATGATTTGATTTTGTGTATTTTATAAAATTTATTTGTGTTTTAAAAAATAATATTCTAATTTAAATATAATATTAAATTTTTAGAAGCACAATTATAACGATCAATTATAATATTACGTTTTTTATTCTTTTTTTTAATGTATTGTCATTTTTTTTTAAGTTCAAACACATTTTATTCTATTTTATATTTTAAAATTATATAATATGAAAAATTCGTACATGCATAATCACTAGTAATCTATATTTCTAACCGTTTTTCTGTACTATCATATGTTATTTTTCTCAGAAAAAATTAACCAGAATGATTTAGAACACTTGTGGGCCTATCACTTTGAATCAACAAACACATTAAATGCTTGTATAAAGTTCAAGCGAGAAATGATCAGATGCGTAAATGAGTCTCCGGTAAATGGAAGTATAGAAGAGAAAATAGAAATAAAATCACCTCGAGGTGATCGTCAACGTTGACCATGAAGGAGTTGGGTTGTGCATTCACGTTGACCCATTTTCCGTTGTGCTGCAGTTGTAGGCCTCCGTTTTCGTTCTGGACAAGGAGCGTCAGTAGCCCAAAATCAGAGTGCGGCGGCAAGCCCATCGCAAGTTCTGGCTGCGGACAGGGAGGATAGAGGTTTCCGGCGAACAGTTGGAAGCCCGATTCGAAATCCATCGCATTCTCGATGTAGCATTCTTCCAATCCTAAGCTTTCTGATATGCCTTTGAGCAACTCCCTCGCCACTCTCCGGGTTTGTATGCTGTACTCCCTTGCAATCTCACTGAAAAAATATTACAACCTTGTTTAACTGTGCTCATACTCTTATCTGATGGATTTTGGTTAAAAATTAGTAGGCTTGCTTCCAAATTGAGTTAAGTTTGTGACAAGGAGTTGTCAACCTCAAGAAGACAAGGGAGAAGCTGTGTGGTCATGAGCCTTAAGTCCATTTTAAATAATTGAGATTTTTTATGGGTCTTAGCTAATGCATCGGCCAAGTCTAGAGCCCATTAACAAGGCTCATGCGTTTGTCCCCAGGGCGAATTTTTTGGGGCCGGATTGAGATTTACATTAATCTTACCACTGCTTTAATGCCACCCTTGAAAATAAAAAAAGACAAGAAATAATCCAACAGGCCGTGGATGTTTAATAAGATAGTTTTCGACCAGTTCATACAACCTACGAAAAAAACAAATTAAAGTCTCGTTCCGAGATTAGTTGACACTTCTGGTTGTTAGCTAACTGGTCATTAACCTGAAAGTGTCATTTCGGACTCTTCTGAAGGCAATCTCTTTTAAAGTCTGAATCAACTTTTATTTATTTTGGCCTTTTGCTTCCCAAAATTCCCTGTGACTTGATGATTCAACACATACACCCACTTGATAAAGCCGTGTGATGCTAATTAAGCGCGACCGAGGCGTCTATCTTCATCATTTTTATGTCTCTTTGTACCTGTCATTTTCATTAGAAGTGGGATTCTGAATTATTACACTTTCTTAATTTGTCTCTTTGTATGTGCCATATACATGAGTCTTAGGTTGCGTTCGGCAACCAAGCAAACTACTCAATATTTAATTACTAAACTTCTAACTATTTAACTTTTTTTAAAATGATCATATTTACTCTCTTACTTTTTTTAAATTCTTTTAAGCCATGAAGAAAAAAAATGTCAAAGTTAACAAAAAAACTAAAAAACTAGCTAATAAAAAAATTAATTTTTTTTCCTTTTCAAACACAAAAAAAGAACTAACTTTTTAGTAACTAGTTACAAAAAAAACCAACTTTTTTGTTTCTCACACTCTACCTTAGTTAATGTATCGGCCAAGCCCCAAGCCCATTATCAAGGCTTGTGTGTTTGCAGGGCTATATCAAATTATTTGGAGACCTAAGCCAAAAAAAAAAAAAAAATTGGACCTAAAACTTTTACTATGTGTAACTTTTTGAGTTTGAAAATTACGAATCAAAATTTTATTCAAAGTAAAGAATATGTCAAATATGAAAAACATAGAATTTTTTCAAGCTGTTTTTTATGACGTATGTGGTTCAAGAAATTTAATATTAAAATAAATAATTTTTAAAAAATTTTGTTTAAAAAATTCAAATTTTTAAAAGAAATTATAAATAAAATGATATAGAAAATATATTGAAATACAAATTGAGCATTTGACTTTTAATAGGAAAAAAATTGTCATTTACATTACACTTTATACTAAAATTGGGAATGATTTTCTAAAAGATTCAATTAAAATATTTTCAATATTTTGGAACCTGATATTCAAAGATATATTTTTAATTTTTTTTTCTTTTGTTTTTGATTTGTTTGAACTGAAAAAAATATTATTGCAAAAATTAAACTAAAAAGGAGTTGCAAGCTTAGAAGGAAAACTTTCTCATTCAATGCCGTAGACACTTCCTGTCCACACGAGAAGAGGAGAGAAGAGAGGCTCTATTTATGTTTTGACCCAACACAAGAATTCCACCCGTATGACATATGTATATATAGAGAGAGAGAGACCTGATCCAAGATGGTTTTTTCCTTCCCCCTCGACGTCGTTCCAAATTCTTGGGACAATTTATGGGGCATTTTGATCGTCGATAAATAACGAAAATGTGATTTGAGTAAATTTTTGACATTTGATGTGCAACCACAAATTATATTTTTCAGAGATAAATAATACTGTTTTTGATTTTTGCGTCAATTTTTCGGAGAGAAAATCTTTTTGAACCATTTTTTTAGGCCTATTCGAATGATTTTATGTTAAAATTTTTTGGAAGTAATTGCAAAGTTTTTGAAATTTGTAAAAAAATTATTGAGATTTGTGAAAATATTATTAGAATATGTAGATATATATAAATTTAAAAAAATTTCAGTAAAGTATGAGAAGGGCAAAACGTGTTAGAGAATTTTTAAGATTTCAAATATTTTTCTTAACTTTCAGTGCGCCAAACGGACAAATAATGTTTATGTAATATATATTTATATATATATATATATATATATATATATATATAAATATATAATAAATGAGACCGTAAATTCACTTGGACTTCGAAATTCCTAGAGCAATTTAATGGGTATGTAATATAAGTACATATAATAAATGGGGCCTTAAATTCACTTGGGGGCCTTAGGCCACCGCCTAAGTTGCGTAAAGGCTTAACTGGCCCTGCGTGTTTGTCCCTGAGGCGGATTTTTTTGGGGCCATTTTGTGATTCGAGTTCTAGTATACAAGTTGGAAATTACCCAAAAAAAAATAAAGTGTACAAGTTGGAGATCTTTTTGTATTAGGGTTAATATTGTAATTTTAGTAGTCATTTCGTGCTAGGGTTACACAACTTGTATTCTTTATTAGTAAGGTTCTCTGCTGCTTTCATATATGGACGTAAACTTTCAAGTCGAATCACATAAATTTTTATATTGTTTTCTGTGTGTCTATTTTATTTTTACATAACAATAATAAATAAATTTAAGCTTTTAAAAAAATTTTTAGATAAAAAAAGAAAAGAAGATTAAAGAAGGAAAAAGCAAAAAGCTATGTATATTTTTATATATTATTGTAATGAAAAATCAACCCTGTTTATAGGGCGAGAATGAAAAACTAAATAAAATATAAATTTTATATAATATTCTCATCAAACTTTAACGTACTTATTTTAATCAAACTCTATATACTTTATGTAGAGATATATTAGAATCATATTAGATATATATTAACAAAAATAATCAAAAAACATTTGTATCAAATAGGGAAGTCCGGCTACTACACTTTTTTTAATTTTTTTGATTAATTTTAATTTTTTAAATATTATATACCAAATTTTTTTTTTAATTAATATGACAACTTATGACTGGCATAGACTATGGAGGATACCAAGTTGAAGTTTAATAGGCCAACTATTTTAATGGACACCCATCATCTAGCCGTTGATGGTTCCAATTAACTTAATGCTGAGGCTCGTTTTGAAATTGCATAATCTATTCAAAATTTGAGTGATAACAAAGACTGATCCAATCAAACCCAAAAAAAAAAATGGTAATAACTGCTGGTTTTGTACCTGAAACCTGTGGGCTTGTTGGGAGAGTGAAACTCAGGATGCACAAACACCTTCAGAAAATCCCTCCAGAAGAAGACTCTTTCCGCCTTTATATTGAAGCTGGTTCCGCACGTTATTGGGTCCAAGACGTTCTTCCCTTCGAACTCCTGCTTTTCCTCCTCCCTGAGGTTGAAAAATCTACCGAGTGCATCAATCACTGCCTCCATCAATCGCTCCGGCACACCATGGTTAACCACCTGAACAAGCAAATCCATTTGCATGTTTTCTATATTACCATGCACGTACGATAAAATACAGAGGAAAGCTAAGAGGTTTTGATACATAATTTGTGTATTTCGTTGGTTGATTATATATAGAAATTAATACGTTTTCATACCTCAAAAAAGCCCCATTCCTGGCATGCTTTGCCGAGGTCTTGGATAACTTGGGACCGTTGATTAGGATCGCCAGAGGTTAGTAAGGAAAAATCAATTATGGGAATTGAATGTTCCGTCTCTGAAGCAGCAGATTCATTAGGATCCCTAGAGTACATGTAGCTGGGAGGGATGGAAGTGAGGCCGCGTGATTCAGCCAGTGTTTTCACACATGTTGGCTTTGTTGGTCGAGGAGGAATTTCAGGGGAGGATTGGACCGGCAATGCTGCTGCAGAAATCATTTTTTAGAGAGAGAAAGAGAGAGAGAGAGAGATCTACAAAGTGAAATTCACATCACCTTACTTCTGGTACGTGGAAGTCCGCAGCCGCTATCCCGTACTGGGGTGCGCACAGGGCGAAGCACGCTCCAGGACCCTAGCCGGCAAAGGCCCCTAGAGAGTTAACCAGCCTAGGCAAGCCCTGGCTGACCGGCACGACCGAGAGGAGGCCATTAGGCACCCGCCATTACAGCGGTAACCCACCCCCCATAGGGGAGTCGAACCCGGAACCTCGAGAGGTCCAAGCTCTAAGGTGAGCCCGACTTCCACTCGGCCACCCCCGAAGGGGCCACATCACCTTACTTGTTACCTTTATATGTTGATGATTTTGTCTGTTGTTGAGTGTTTTTTTCTGTGTTATTTATTTATTTATTTTTCATTTCCTTGGCAGGAAAATAGTTATTAATAGATGTATGTGTCTGGGTCCGCCGCTGGATGTGATTGTACCTGTCGTCAACAATATGACATGCATAATGGAAGGTGGGTTAATATTTGCAATTTGCTAGTTTGTTTATATCTTAGGGGTCTTTTGGTGCTCAAAAATTGAAAACGTAAGTTGGATTTTAATTTTCTTAGCGTTTGATTGAGACACAAATTAAAAATTTTCTCATTCGAACATGATTTCACCACTTCATTAGAACGATTCTGGTGAGAAAAATTACCAAAAAGTTCGCAAAACTTGGTAATTTTGAGAAAAGTCGACAAAAAATTATAAAAGTTGACAAAAATTAATAAAATTTATAGTTTATAAATAAATACACAAAAAACAAAAATTATCAAAAATTT
The DNA here is from genome assembly GCA_019916065.1 of Vitellaria paradoxa. Classification (NCBI taxonomy): domain Eukaryota; kingdom Viridiplantae; phylum Streptophyta; class Magnoliopsida; order Ericales; family Sapotaceae; genus Vitellaria; species Vitellaria paradoxa. The sequence continues at coordinate 43,234,008 of CM034238.1, forward strand.
ATAAAAGTTTACAAAAATTTATAAATGTTTTAACTACCAAACACTTTCTAAGATCTGTTGATCATCTAGAGAACCTTGTTCTCTCTCTAACTAAATAAATAATAATCTTTAGAGGTTTTCATCTGGATATATCTTAACCGCAAAAAAATATTTGCAGCTGCAAATGATTAAATTCTCTTGGACCGTTTATTCATTCTTGTGAGATTTCTCAACACTTTTATGATAATTTGGGTGCCCTTTGCCAGAGGCAAAATTCTACTGCCATCCATGATTATGGATATTTAGCTTAAATATTGGTTTGAGAAGCCTGTCATAAAATTGCACAAGGTGATATCATGGAGGTTAATGAGATTTTTCAATTAAGTTAAACCTTTGAATATGCACCATGATTGTATGTTGTTCAATTTATTCTTATCGTATTAGTTCTATGTGATTTTATTCAATGATTTTATGAATTGCGTAAGTGTATAATTTACAACAAACAAACAATGGTACTTTGATTGATGAAATAAATTAGTTAACTAATGGTCCATTTACGACAACACGGCGTTACACAACTTGCACTAGTAATAGATTCTGATTCCGCATCAAGGAAATAGCTGATAAACAAGCGACACAAAAAAGTGGTCTTAGTTGTTCTTCCTTCGATGCTGGTTACTACTGTGGCCAGTTAAAAGATATTGTTGAAGTTATATACAATTACAAGTTGAAATTTTTGTTATTTAAATGTGACTAGGTCGATTCAATCCATAAAACTAAAACTAATAACTACTAATTTATATTGATAAACTTCAACAATTTGTTATATTGAGATGAGCGAATAAATAATGAACCCTACATACTAGTCTCACGAGCTTAGCAAGTTTACTATGTTAAAAGATCCAATAAATCCTAATTGACAAGTTGCAGTTAAAATATCAAGAAAGTGATGTATCAGATTGAACATGATGAATTACATATTGATACATTTGCCCCGCAAGTTGTTGACCAAAATGTAATAGTTTAACGTGATGAGTATGTCAATTGGGTTAGAGAGACCGTTAAAGGAGATGATATTGATTTACATGACCAATGAAGGGTTGTACACTTTGGTTCCTTCCAAATTTGAACCTAGAACTTGAATCCTAGAAAATAAGTTTAATTTTAAACTTTGAACCTAGAACTTGAAAATTAGCCTCCAACAGTCCAAATCGAGGAAACGAGTTTCAATCATATGAAACTCGAGGAGCACGATCTACTAGGCCATTAGTGACTTGTAAAAACAAACGACACGGGAATCCAACACCCAAGGTGCTCGTAATCCTAGAAAATAGGTTTAGGTTTAAACTTTGAACCTATAACTTGAAAATTAGCCTTCAACAACCCAAACCGAACAAATGGGCTCCAATACTCATGAAACTCAAGACACGATCTTCTGGCCCAAATATTATTAGTGTTTACTTCAAATCAAGAGGCAAATCCAATGATTGTGTTTTGATATGGGTTAATGGGAGCTTATTGGAATGAATTTTGGGGAGTTGACATTAGAGATGTTAGCTCTGTAACATTACTCTTTTGAACTGTTGGATAAAATTCTAACAGTTCTCATACATTCACATATTTTTAATTAAAACATGCATGAATCGAACGGTTCAAAAACTAATGTCATAGAGCTGAGAACATTATTATTGTCAGCCTCCCCTCTTTCTATTGGAATACACAAATAGGTGAAAATTGACTAGCTGATTAAGAAAACACTCTTTAAGTTGCTTAGTCTTAATCAACTCTTTTTTTGGAGGGAGGGTTTATGCTTCCAAATAGTCCCTAGTTACCTGAAATGCAAGTATCTTATCTTGATAAAACTTTGTGATAGTAATTTAAGAAATAAGTGGTAGGGAGCGTCTATCCACCTCCTTTTTGTCTATTTATGTGTCATTTTCATAAGAAGTATGAGTCTTGTCCCATTGTAAGTGTCATTTTGAGAAGTATGGATTCTCAATTATTTCATCCCAATTGAAAACTACATTAATGGCATAGAAATATGTACCATACATGTAGCAAGATTCTAACCATGCGTTACAATTATACTCGGGAGGTTCCTCGAGCATAGCACCCAATTCCTTGATTAGGTGGATATGTATACCAATAGAAAAGGTATTACAGTTGAGATCTAACTATGTAATCAGAATATAATTGAAACAATCCAACCTCATAATTTGAAGAGACAAGATGGAAAGACATCATTTCTAAACCGGTCACATCTCACCTAACCCATTAAAAATCTACCACACATACGTTAAATGTATCCTGAACTGCCAATTGTGTACGAGAAAAAAAGGTAGGCAAGTGGGTTAATACAGGATTATGGTGAAATCAAAAAATCTATTAATCATTACTTTCTACACCTATAAATACTTGAGACATATGCACAATTAAGGTATGCTCACTTCTGACCATCTACTCTTTCTCTTTCTCTCTAAACACTAAAATTTTCATTTTACTATATCGTTGGATAGCCTTTAGTTGGGAACCTCCAACCACTTTCCTTGACCGTTTTCTTGTTTTCAAATACCCATTTTGAGATGGAGAATTAGGTGGCGTGACGAACATGTATGGAGTAAATTTTCACTTATACACTACCTAATATTTTGAAATTTAGAGTGATTACAAAGATTGGTCCGACTGAAAAGGAAAAAATAAGGGGTGGTTTTTTATTTCATTGGGACTTTGAGGAGCAGTGGAAGCGATTGATCACTAAACTTCCTCTCATTCAGTTCAACTTTGTGATTGTAGAACATGACAGACAGCAGTGGAAGCGGTTGATTACTAAACTTCCTCTCATCCAGTTCAACTTTGTGATTGTAGAACATGACAAACTGAGTGAATTTAATTGTGATCCTTCAATCGAATGGAATTTCACTTGGATCAATAACTTGTCTAGGCCAACTTATGCACTGGCATAGATTATGGAGGATACTAAGTTGAAGATTGATACACCAACTTATTTCACCCCAAAGCTAGCTAATAATTGAGAGAGGAAACCCAAGACTTATAAACACTAGCGGTGCTACACCACACTCATCCCGTACTAACCGACGTGGGATATATACATCCCCATATTACGTACACCCGTAGCCATAAGAGGGTTCTTACGTGAAGATTTGTAAACCTAGTTTGAAACCGGGTTTTTATGAAGATCCATGTTCCGTTGAGCAACTGCCTTTCTACTGGTCAAGTATGTTCGCAATTCCAATATGCATATTCAGGTTTGTGATCCATGCGCCTCTGAATAACAAAGTCTACACCTTATATGGTTTGTGGCTTTATGCTTTGAACAGTCCTAGGGGACTCAAAAATTCAATTCTTGACAACAGCTCGGCAACTTTGGTTAAGAAATGAATGGGGGGACCCACCACTTCCTCTCTCTGTACCCTTGCATGTGTCATTTTGAAGTAGGAATTCTTAATGGCTTCCCATCTGTCTCTTTGTACGTCCCTTTCTTTGAGAAGTATCAATTATGAATGATTTTGCAACCAAATCCGGAAGTTGCACCATAAAAACTTTCACTGAAATGAATAGTGAAGTGAACTACAACTTCCTCACATTAAACTATTAATTAACATCATAGAACGAGTAAAATTAATTGCATTATTGCAATAAAATGGAAATTCAACCAAGTAATAAGAAGTATGTGATAAAAAGTATCTGTTGCCATCATCAAAGATACAAGTAATTTAAAGAAGAATTAGCATATATATATATATATAGGAATGAGTCCAGTCACACGATTAAGTATTATTTTTGGACAGGGCTTGTTCTAATATATGAAATTAATGGCCTTCAATTGAGTCAAGCCATTGCATTTGTCCCTGTTATTCACGCAGACCTGAGTGGCGGGTAAATTAGTAAAATGAAAGCAAACAAACAAACGAATTCACCTCAAGGTGATCGCCAAGCCTGATTCTAAATCCATTGCCTTCTTAATATAGCATTCTTCCAATCCTAAGCTTTTCAATGTGCCTTTGAGTAACTCCATTGCCACTTTCTGGGCACCCTTTTGCAAGGTCACTGCAAAAGCAATGTAAATTATTTTAACACACGTTTGCAATCCATAGACAGCTTAAGTAGCAGTTTTTTTGTACCTGAAACCTGTGGGCATTTTCAGAAACGGAAACTCAGGACGTTCACACAATACGAAGTCGAAGTCGGTCCAAGCAGGATTTTCCAACAAGCTGGGTACTTTGCTGAAGTTCCAGATGATCCTTAAATTTATTGGAATGTAAGCAGGAGGGTGGCCTTCACGGTCTAACAATTCTTGTGCCGGGCCAACTATGGCATCTAGTGATGGTCCAATTGCCATAGGAACAGAAATCCTCGTATTTTTGTTGTTACTACTGCTCGATGTAGAACACTTTTGTACCTCCCATTGGTCAATATCTGGGGCGGCCATATCAAAAGTGGTAAGCAATTTAAAAGAATAAATCTATATTTCCAACCCCAAGATCTGTTCTTAGTGAAGTATGATCTTTCTCAGAAAAAATTAACCAGATGTGGAACACTTGTAGGTCTATCACTTTAAAACAAACAAACTCACTGAATACTTGTATAAAGTTCATAAGAGAAATGATCAGATGCACAAATGAGTCTTTGGTAAATGGAAGTATTAATTGAAAAGAAAATAATAATAAAAATAAAATCACCTCAAGGTGATCAGAAATGTTGACCAAAAAGGAGTTGGGTTGTGCATTCACGTTAACCCATTTTCCATTGTGCTGCAGTTGTAGGCCTCCGTTTTCGCTCTGGATAAGGAGCGTTAGTAACCCAAAATCAGAGTGTGGGGGCATGCCCATTGCAAGTTCTGGTTGCGGACAGGGAGGATAGAGGTTTCCGGCTAACATTTGGAAGCCTAATTCGAAATGCATCACATTCTCGATATAGCATTCTTCCAATCCTAAGCTTTCAGATATGCCTTTCAGCAACTCCCTTGCCACTTTCTGGGTTTGTTTAGTGTACTCTCTTGAAATCTCGCTGCAAAAATGTTACACAACTTCGTTTAACTGTGCTCGTGATCCATCTGAATGGAATTTGGCATGATAAAGTTTCCGCTTCACAAATTAAAAATTAGTAGAATTGCTTCTGAATTGAGTTATGTCTGTGACAAGGAGTTGTCAACCTTAAGAAGAGAAGGGAAAAGGTTGTGTGGTCACGATCCCTAAATCTCTGTATCCATAATAAATATAAAAATCAACTTAGTACACTAGACTCCCGCATTAAAAGGAGGGTTAGATATAGATAGCCTTCCTTCTACAAAAGAGTGGCTGATTTTTGGGTACAAAACCTCAGACTCTCGAGTCATAGTAAATTTTTTACATTAATCTTACCGCTGCTCTAATGCCACCCTTGAAAAAACAAAAACGATGAAGAAATAACCTAACAGGGCGGGATGTTTGATAGGATAGTTGTTGTCCCATTCATAGAACCTATGAAAAAACAAAGGTCTAGTTTATACAAGTGGAATCTTGAAACTCCTTATAGCATCCTCTCCAATCTCAACAGTGTTCCTAGATTAATTGATAGTTCTAGTTGGTTTTTTTATGGTTTCCATAATACTGCCTTATTGCTTGAATTTTACCCCGTTTCATTCACCCACGTGATGTCAGTGTTCACTTCTATTTGTGCTGTCGGTTAAGAAGATAGAGAGGTGAAATGGCCAAATGATCATTAACATGAAAGTGTCATTTCGGACTCTTCTGAAGGCAATATCTTTTTAAAGTATGAATTAACTTTATTTATTTTGGCTTTTTGCTTCCGGAAAAGTCCCAGTAGCCACGTACACCGACTTGATAAAGCTGAGTGATGCTAATTAAGTGCGACTGAGGCGACAATTCAATCACCTCTATGTCTCTTTTACCTGTCATTTTTCATAAGAAGTGGGATCCTGAAGTTATTACACTTCATTTGTCTCCTCGTATGTGCCATTTTGAGAAGAGGTATGGATTCTGAATGATTTCTTCCAAGTGAAAAAATTTACATGCAGCCTGATTATAGATATTCCTACTACCCTCTCCAAATCACATTTATTACATATGTTTTGGAACGTGTGGTACATTTAATAAATTTGATGATCTGAAAAGATTATAAACTGAGTTATATTGTCATTAGACAAAACCTTATGAAAATCATAAATTGATGGCAAAATTGCTTCATAATAATTGTTGTTTAGGGCTTGTATTTTGTATTTGGACTTCGATCCATATTATCCAACCCGACAAAGTTTCGTGACCCAATTGAGATTTATCAGAGTCTTAGTTATGCATCAGCCAAGCCCTAAGCCCATTAACAACACTTGCGTTGTTTGCCCCCAGGCGAATTGTTTTGGGTTCAGGTTTGTGATCCGACTTCAAATTATAAATTAAAGATCTTTTGTATAGGATTAATGTAGTTCTAGGAGTCCTTTTATGCCAAGGTTACGCTATCTTATACTCTTCATCTTTGTAAGTGAATTTCTTTGTTGATTTCAATCATAAGTAGATTTCAAGCCGAATCATGTAATTTTGTGTTGGAGTGTTCAGTTTACATAACAATATCAAATATCAGTTAAGCTTTTACAAATGATAATGAGAAAACATTTGTCTCAAATAGAAGTCTAGTATAGTTAGTTTCATGAATATCTATGCTACTTTATTTTCTTGATTAATTTTTATTTTTTAAAACTTATCTACCAATTTCCTTTTTTTTTTAATTAATATGACAAACTTATTGACTAGCATAGATTATGGAGGATACCTAGTTGAAGTTTAATAGACCAACTATTTTAATGGACACCGATCATCTAGCCGTCGATGGTTCTAACTTACTGTTCAAGGCTCATTTTGAAAATTTGCATAATCTATTCCAAATTGGTTTTGTACCTGAAGCCTGTGGGCTTATTGGGAGTGTGAAACTCAGGATGCACAAACACCTTCAGAAAATCCCTCCAAGTAACGTTTGGTGTGAGATGAAAATTTATGAGGTAAAAGACACTGGGGTAATTGTTACCCCAATAAAAGTTAATAGGTAAACATTTATGATATTAATGTTTGGATTGAAAAAATAATATTACCCGTAATAATTATATTATATTTTAGAATACTAAAAGATTAAAAGAATAAAAGTTAATTGTGTTTGGAATGAAGTTAAATTGGACCAAGATAAAAGTTAATATTTAATCTTAGTAAAATATTGTAATAAAATAAATCATCATAATAATTGTGTATTTAATAACAATAATTTTAATAAAAAATATATATTATTAAATATAATTCAAATAAAATATAATTGTAAAATAATTTATCATAGATTAATATTTTAATAATAATTAATTTTAATGAGGAATTATTATTGTTTACAAATATTTTAATTTAGGTAAAATAATTAATAAAAAATTTAGTTATTTAAATATATTATTAATTTTAGCAAATTAAATTAAATAACACATAATCTAATAATATAATTATTTATGAGAAATAATTTTTATTTAATAAAAATTTAATAAATAATTATTTTAATAAGTAATTATTATTTATTAAAGATTAATTTTAATTTCAGAAAATAAAGAATTTAGTCATAATTAATATTTCATAATATTAATTAATAAAATATAATTCTTATTTTAATATAAATTGTTATTATTAAATATTATTTTGATAAATAATTTAATAATTAATTAATTGTAATATGACTAAATAAATTATTATTTGATAATGTTTATTAATTATGGTCCTGTTTGGTTTGGTGACATCAAAAAGTTATCAACTTTAACTATAGTTTTGTATTTTCTTCCAATCAAATTTTTTCACATATAACATTTATGTCACGTCTTTTTACTTTTATTGTATTTTTTTTTTCATTTTTTTGTCAACCAAACCGGCCATATATAGAAGAATATTGTCCAGAATTTTAAAGAAATATTTTATTAGGATAATGAGATGAGATAAAAATTTTCCATTAACTTATGTTACCTACATCCCCCAAGTAACAAATTACCCATATAGGTAAGTAACAAATTACCCCATATGAGTAATGGTGTTACTTACCCATAGAGGTAAGTAACAAATTACGCCATACGAGTAATGGTTACTCAAGTAATTGTTACCCCCACATTCAAATTAATGCAATCAAAAGGTAAAACCCTACTAACAATTTAGCATCCTTTACCCCAAACTGATGTAATGGAAGCATAATCTATTCAAAATTGGTTTTGTACCTGAAGCCTGGGGGCTTACTGGGAGAGTGAAACTCAGGATGCACAAACACCTTCAGAAAATCCCTCCAGAAGAAGACTTTCTCCGCCTTTGTATTGAAGCTGGGCCGTACTTATTGGGTCAAAGACGCTCTCCCTTCAAACTCCCGCTTTTCCTCCTCCCTGAGATTGAAAAACTGCCGATTGCATCAATCACTGCCTCCATCAATCTCTCCGGCACACCATGGTTAACCACCTGAACAAGAAGAAAATCCATAAGCATGTTCTCTCTCTCTCTCTCTCTCTCTCTCTCTCTCTATATATATATATATATATTACCATGCGCGTATGATAATCGGAAAAAATACAGAGGAAAAAAGATGTTTTTGATTCTAATTTTTGCATTTCGTGAGCTGATTTTATGTAGAAATAGGGCTTCATTACCTCAAAAAAGCCCCATTCCTGGCATGCTTGCCGAGGTCTTGGATAACTTGGGACCGTTGATTAGGATCACCAGAAGTTAGTAGGAAAAATCAATGGTGGGAAGTGAATACTCCGTCTCTGAAGCAGCAGGTTCATTAGGATCCTAGAGTGCCGTAGCTGGGAGGGATGGAAGTGTAGGCGGGGTGATTCTGCCAGTGTTTTCACACATGTTGGCTTTGGTGGAAGAAGAGGAACTTCAGGAGATGGATCGACCGGAATACGCTGCCGCAGAAATCATTGAGAGAGAGAGAGAGAGAGAGAGTGAGATTCACATCGCCTTTCTTGTTACCTTTATATAGTAGGATTTTGTCTTTGTTTTGTGTTTTTTTTTTTTTTGAGTTTTTTTAAATTTTTTTTTTTTTTTACAAATTTTTATTTACTTAATTCTATCAATAAATTACAAAAATTATCAACTTTATCTAATTAAATTTTACCATATAATCCCCTTTTATTTAATCTTTAATACTTTATTCTATTTTTTTTATTTTTTAACTTTTTGAAATGTTTAATTTACTAAACTGTACTAAAGTGACCAAAAATTACTAATTTTGGATTCGGCTCCCTAACCAATTTTTCTGTAATTTTGGGGACCTGTTAACTAAAATTTATTAATTTTTATTAATCTTTTATTTTTTAATAAAATTTCTTAATATATTATTTTATATTTTTATTATTCTTTTCAGTCAATTTTTTTTTTATAATTAACTTTTCAATCAATTTAATATCAGTAATTTCTTAGCATTAAAATAGTTACTGATGGATGGATGTGTCTGGCTCCGCCGCTGGATGTGACTGCGCTTGTCGTCAACAATGTGATAAGCATAATGGAGAATTGTACCGTGGTCAACAATGGGGATAAGCATAATGGAAGGTGGGTGAGGCTTAGACGTAAGCGACAGACCCAGGGAGTTTGGTGAGTTGGCTAAAATTTGGGAGTTAGGAATTTATAATCCTAAGTTTATAAGTTTAAATCTTGTCTCCAATAACTTTTAGAGCTAACTTTTGGGTGTAAAGTGAGCCTCTTTAGCTAGACAAATTGTATCTAAATGTGTGGTCGAAATCAATAAAAATTCACTCCCCAAATATTGGTGCGGAAAGTAAATCTTTCAAGGTTAAATTTATTTTTTTTTTTTTTTTTTACGTGAATAGCGGTGGGTGAACAAATTTTAAGTATAAAATGATTACTTTTTATTTTTTAAGTATTAATAAAGTATTAATTTTATTTTTTTCCAGTTACAATAATCTACCAACTCAAAAGTTATCATTATTTTTATTAAATACATAAAAAGTTATTAAAATTTACTAAAAGTTATAAAAAATAGTTAAAATTTTACTAAATACTCAAAATTTGTCCAAAAATTGTTAAAATTTTATTAAAAATGGTTACTTATTTTACTAAACACGTAAAAATTTTAACTACTAATTTTAACAAAAATCACCAAAAATTACTAAAATTTATACTTTCAAATCACTCTTAGCTTTCGATGATCAAACCTGGTTCTTTTCTCTTATATTTTATTTATCAAATTCTACCAAAAGTGACAAAAAGTACTAAATTTAGATTTCAGCTACTTTGTCATTTTTTACTATATGTTAAGGACTGTAGCCAATCAAATCTACTATCAATTTTATTAATCCTATTTATAATTTTTCAATTAAATTTTACTACATATAACTTTTATATTAAATTAGTTTATATTTACTATATTTTTTGACAAATCTAACATATGTAATTTCTGAACATTAAATAGTCTATTAATGTATGGAGTGTGTTCTGGGTCCCGCCTGGTGGATGTTGACTGTATCTGTAGTCAAACAATGTGATGGATAGGATAATGGAAGGCGTGTACCCGAAGGGGCGGAGTTACGTTTGTAAAAGGGGGTCAACTGATGTTCTTAATTTTAGATGTAAATTGTTTAAAGTATTTTTGATTTTGTGTTTATTAAAAACCTTAAATTAATTTAAAGTTAAATTATATTAACTCTTATTAACAAATTAAGATTAACTCGAAATTCTTTTCAATATAAAGAACTTTATAAAAATCAAAACTCAGATAATTTTTGTGAATTAAAATATATTTTCTTTCTATACTATTAAGTACTTTTGTACGTAATATCAAAAATATAATATATAACATAATAAATTTTATAAATAATAAACTTAATAATAATTATATTTTTTTTTAGTACATGAGACATCCCTCTTAAATCTCATGCGTCTCTAAAAGGGCCAGTTGAACCATTATATTATAAAAAGTATATTCAACCGATTTAATATTTATAAATAATTCTAACTCTCACTAAAAATACAAATTATTTCTCTTCTACTCTTAACCCTAAGATTACTCATTATCCTTTTCACAAGTGTCCGATATCCCCTTTTACCGAAAATGCTAAATTTGCCCCTAATTGTACCTGCAGTCAACAATGTGATAAGCATAATGGAAGGTCGGTGATGTTTATACGTAAGGTGGCATTTGATGGACAAATTTTAAGTTTAAAATAATTATTTTTATTTTATTGAGTATTTGATAAATTATTAATTTTTATCACTTTTTATTATCGGTTATAGTAATCTACCAACTCAAAAGTTATCATGATTTTTACTAAATACATAAAAGTAGTTAAAAATTACTAAAAATTATCTAAAATAATTAAAAATTTTACCAAACACTCATAAATTGTCAAAAATTATAAAAATTTACTAAAAATTACTACTTATTTTATTTAGCATACCAAAAATTTTAACAACTAATTTTTAACCAAAAATACAAAAATTATTAAAAATAAGACTTTCAAACCACTCTCAGGTTTTGGTGATCATTTAGGGAACCTGTTTTTTTTTCTCTCTGAATGATGCTTTTTAGAGTTTTTTATCTGGGCATGTCTGAAAGGGCGTTTGGATAGCAAGAAAATTAAAAAATTAGTGTAAAAATAATAATTAGTGAAATTTAATCGAAAATTTAATAATTATTATAATTTTTATAACTTTTAGTGTAGGGTAAAACAAACAAACAAACAAAAAAAAAAAAAAGAGTATTTGCAGCTATAAATGATTAATTCTCTCTGACCATTCATTCATTCTTGTGAGATTCTCAATTTATGACCCTGTTAGTTAAATCAAAAGTTACTGAAAGTAATAAATTTTACAAATATTTATATATTTTTAATCAACTTTTGTCATTTTATTTTTCGTACATTTATTTTTAAATTTAAATTTTACAAACTTTTACAAAAAAATTACCTATTTTTTCTCACTTTTTCAATATTTGTCATTTTTTTTACTACTTTTTCACCAAATTATTAAAACGACTTACTTTACACCATTCTAATACATTATTTTAATTACTTTGATTCATCTTCCTAATACTAAAAAGTGGCATTTCTTACTTTCTCTTTTAACTTTGGATCACTTTGACCGTTCAAATCGTCCCTATAATGATTCCCCTTGCCAAAGGCAAAATTCTGTTACCATCCATGATTATGGATCTTTAGCATCCATATTGTCCAGAAAAGCCTGTTACCAATTGCACAAGGTTGCGTCCCGGGGGTCAATGTGCTGTTTTAATTGAAGTTAGACCTTTGAATATACAATGATTCTCCGCCATAGGTTTGGGTTTTTGTTTTCCTTCTTCTTATTTTTCTAACTTTGAAAATTAAAAATAAAAACATGTTTGATCACGATTTTGTTGACATAAATATTCACAACAGATTTCAAAAATTTTTTTAAATTATGAAATTAGAAAAAATAAATGTTTTTAATTATTTTCAAAATTTATTTTGTAACTCACAACTATCAGAACCACAGTCTCAATTAAATACTAGATAATTTAGACATTCGCCTAAAGTCTCATCTTAAATTTAAAATATTTATATATATGTGTTTAGTTATTTTAAATTTATCTTCTCCATAATTTAAATATTTATTTTATTCTTAAATAGTTTAGGAACTTATCTTAATCCAAAGAAATAATACATATCTATAATATACTTATTAAAAGAATTAACTTAAATAACTCTATTTCTTTTCTATTTTCACTAATGATAAGATAGTCTCCCTCATCTTAAATTCTAAAAATGAATTACACAATTAAGAATATATTTAATAATTATTAGTTTGTAATTGTTATCTCAAATTATTGTTTAGAAAGTCTCTGTATGTTGTACAGAAAACCTTGTCTGTTTACCGGAAACTCCAAGCTCTAGCAATTAATTCCCTTGTAAATCCTGTCACAGATCACATAGCCCAAATGCAATTGTTCTTTGAAACAATGTTTGTAAATTTGAACCTTTGATACAATAGCCAGTATATATATATATATTATATATATAAATGCCAGATAACAACATCCTCATGATCACTCTGTAAGAGCAGAACTGTTAATTACAATTCCTTGATTGATTCCCCTCTTTGAGAACTCGGAGACTGCACAAGCACAAAACAGCAGTCCGTGCTTCGCTGAATACCACTTTTGGATCAGCATCACTTTGCCTTGGTACTACTGCTTATGGCATGATATCTTCATCTCTTATGATTTTATTACAACAACTACTCATACAAAGCAAATCTAGGGAATGAAACTCTCAGGCTTGTTGAGAGAGAGTTTCGGAGACATCTTGGTTTGCAGATATCTCCCAGAAAATTGAACAACAAAAGACGACCAAAGCCCCCAAAAAAATTTATCAAAAAAAGAAACCAGAATGATGCTGTAGGTTTACGAGCTAAAAAACATTAACCCATTGAAGTATAATTTATCACACAATTACCATTGCCGCATCATTTTGATCTCTTTTTCTAATAGGATAAGGATCTTCAAACCTTCATGATGGAAGAAGTGAGTTCCTCCTCCGGGTATATCTTGACAGAAAAACCCTTCCCACCTGCAAGACAATGATCTTCCAATTGAAGAACCACCACCACACCACCCACTAATCTCGCCAAGCCCTGGTTGACATCCACTTTCTTTGGAACAATACTCGCATTCAATTCCTTCACTTTTTCCAACTGGGCAGCCGAGGAATAATCCCCTGCCGATTCTCTCAAATGAGCATTAGCCATAGCAGCGCTGATCATTGAAGCAGACAGAGAGTCAAGAGAGACCGATCTCCTCATTGGTTGAACCTCATCGACCGCCGGCTCTTCCCTCAAAGTCTCCGGACCATTTCCTCCATTTTCGACCCGGGTTTCGTTTTCCTCCTCTAAACCGGGATCGTCTCTTTCCCTCGTGAGTTCGCCACTGCTCTCCTGAATCACCACCAGAGCTTCCTCACCAGCCACCGGAATTGTCAACACTCTGTTCCGGCACCGGCCCTGGGAAGCTGGCGGCGGCGGCGGAAACAATTCCGGCGCGGCACAGGGGGCAATTGGTGTGTGATCTGAGCCACGTGTCAATACAGGGTATGTGGAAGGCGTGATTAACTTGGGCAAAAGCCTAAGAGTTTCATCATCCTGAAACTCGTTCAAACAAACAGAGCA